>CM077150.1:29604440-30309134 GCA_039583875.1 Platanthera guangdongensis | reverse complement strand
AGGAAGAATCCTCATTACCTAGAAGGTTGTCCTCTCTATAGGGGCAGGTAGAGCACCTAAATCACACACATCAACTTGCGGAGTGTTGAAGCCAAATATGACCTCAATGGGAGTTCAAAGAAAAGGGGGTGCAACCAAACCTACTTCTCTCAAGTCTCAACCCTCGACTGGATTCAAAGGACCTAGGACTGACCCAAAGCCTCATCAGGGAGGTCCCACCTCACACCCGAAGATCTCTGAGAGCTTCCCCTCCAAAGCCAAAGCTGGCTAGGAGCTCCTCAGAAAGCACTGGAATTCGAGAGATAATGACAGCTTTCCTTCTAAAGAGTCCTTATGGGTCTATTTATAGCATCGTGCTGACCTGAAATTACTGAAAAGCCCCTAGTTGGTCTGCCAATAGCCGAATCCCGCTGTTTTCCTGAGGTATTGAGGTAATTTCTCTCCTGAGGACAATTAGGACATTTTACCCAAGGCCCTGGGCCCCCTCGGCGAGAGCTGAGCCGAGGACCTCCTGTCCAGAGCTTGGCGCGAACGCTCTCGCCTGCTTACAGGCAGAGCCCTTTGAGATTGGAAGCCTGGCGCAAGCGCAAGCGTTCCCCCGCGCTGGCCACGCTCGACGATCTTGGCACACTGTTCTCCGTTCGACGATTCGGTTGCGCTCGCCAATCTTGGATCGACGATCTGGCGCAATCACTCCCCCGCCCACTTGGGCGAGATCTTCTTTATGGCGGGAAACTCCTTCGGCTAACCCAATTGTCACCATTGCGCCTCCTGGTCTGACTAAGCAATATGGGGTTATACACAATCCCCGCTTTTTGAGCTAGCTCTGCTCTCGAAAAGACATGTCCAACCCAAAAATATTCGCTGAGCACGTGTCAACATCAGGGAATCTTGGTGGTCCGTACGGTGTTTATAAATATGTGTGCTGATAGACTGTCATAACACTTCCCTCGAGTTGTCATTCTTCGCATGAGCTCTCGCCTCCTCTCGGGATGCCTTCCAGCGCGCGCCGACAAACCGCTTCTGCAGGATCTGCAAGACCGCATCAACGCGGCGCAGGAGCGATCCAGGGCTAATAGCGCCCTGGTTTCCCCATGGCTAGCGAGACAATCGTCGCCGCTGAGCCTTCTCTGCCCAAGAAGAAAAAGAAGATGGCGAAGGTGGTTCAGCGGGACCTGCCCCACGTGAACAGGAGCCCGCCTACCCCAACCCTAGCCGCGCGGACGATCCCTTGCCGCGGAAGGTACACTCGATTTGCCAATCATCGAAAACACCAGCTGCTTAGTAGTTGACGCGGTATCTCTCGCAGGAGACGGTTCCCGATGCTGCTGTGTCCTCGCATGAAGTCTTGGATCCATCCTCTCGCCACCCCCGAGGATCAACCATGGGTTTCGGAGGTGGGTCCTCCACCTGACCCGATCACTGCAGGTAACTATTCCCCTCTCGCCCTTAACTCAAATCTTTGAATGTTGAACTGTCTTCTCGCAGCGCCAGTTTTTCACCGTCGGGGTCTCGCCACCCGGGAGAGCGGGGCGAGGGCTGCGAATCAGCCTGCCCTCGCGGTTGATTCCTCCCTACCGGCGGGAGGAAATACTGCCTAATCTTCCGCGCCTCCGCTAGATGCCAGCCATCCTGTGGGAGAGGGGACCCGCTCCCCCGCTCCCGACCAAGCCGGGATCACCATTCGCAAAGTTTACCCCCGGAAAAGGAAAGCCAATCCACCTACTCTTTGGAGCTGGGGGGGGGGGGGGGCTGGGCCTTCTCGCCTGCCGTCGACCAGGGGGCCTCGTCATGCTGCAGGTATATGAAATTTTATCACAGCAATCCTCTAGCTCTCGCTATAACAGGAACTCTTTTGCCAGGGGACATGGGATCGCGGCTTGGAGCTGAGGTAGAGGAAGAAGAAGAAGAAGAAGAAGACGAAGAAGAAGAAGAAGAAAGAGAGGGGGAAGACGGCAAGAGCTCCCCCTTCCCTTCGTCTGACGAGATGGAGGAGATCTTGACCGGTGTCGGGAGCGCTAAAAAGACGGGGGAAGAAGGTCGCCGCCGTCCTATCGAAGCTCATCCGGCGAGAACGGTCCGCGACCTTGCGGCAAAAGAGTTTCGCCAGTCAGTGGAAAAGAGGCTAGAGACTCTGGAGCGGGGATTATCTTATCAGCGAGATGGACCGTCCGGGGGGAGCTACCACCGGATCCTCACCCGAAAGGTGCATCGAGCGAATCCGGGATCTGTCTCGCCGGGTTGACCTGGGATGCAGTGTTCTATCGTCCTACTTCAACCCGCAGGCGCCACCCCGGACCAAGCTGCGGGAGCGAAGGAAATGGCGGTGGGAGCAAGGGAAATGGCGCTGGGAGCCTTATTGAACCGCGAGACCTCCCTTCTATTCCCCAGGCCTTCCCCTCTCAGATGTACCTTTATTTATTCACTAGAACTGTAACTAATAATTCTGCACTTATCGCTGACTTTTCATCCAGTTCTCGCTCAGCGAGAGTAATAACTCTGCACTTATTATTTACTTTTTATTATTGTATGCGCATAAGTTATTATCCTGGGCTCTTGGTTGGCGAGAGATACCTTGCTTCCGCCTATCTTGCCTGCCACACGTCATCTCACAATGCTTGCGCTGCTCATTCGGTCAATCGGTCACTATCTGACTTGGGCGGGAAAAACAAAGCGCCGCCGACCAGTGCGTGCCGGTTGTACCCCCGCCGCCTTTTTGAAAACAATCATCATGGTCACGGTGTTCTATAAATAGGGATGCTCACCTACCACATTCATTTCTCCGACCCCAACCTCTCTCTTCTCCGGTTACTTTCACAGTCTCTCGAAAGCTCTCGCTTGTCTTTGCCTTCTCCTTCCGCTTTCGCAGGTTCTTGCACTCGCCTTCTTCTTGAAGCTCTCGCCTTCTTCTCTTTATCACGATGCCAGGCGGAGGTGAGGGACGATCCAACTATGCGGAAGCTTTCCAGAAGCACCTTTTTCCATCCTGCACCCTCACCGTGGACGAGTTCAACCTAATCAAGGCTCAATATATTCCCGCCAGCTTCACCGCGCGGAACCCGGGCAATCATGACAAGGTAAACACCGCAGGGGAGGGGGAGCTCTCCATCGCCATCGAGAACTTCGAGGTGGGCTTCCGCATCCCGCTATGGCCCGAGATGCGGCAGGACCTCGGGTATTACGGGGTGGTTCCCGCGCAGCTGAACCCAAATTTAGTTGCGATTCTCGTGGCTTTCATATGTTACATGCGATCCGAGAGGATCGAGTTCAGCCTGCCGATCTTTCGCAAGCTGTTCACTTTCCGCGCCAAAGGTGGGGTGGTCTCTTGGAGTTACCATGGTGATCTAGAAGTGGTCAAACATGTAATCTCACTGCCAACGCGATATGAGCCTGCAGGGTCGCACATAAGAGATGTGGAGAAGTTGGATGATTGACTGTGTTGGTAAAGGTTACCAATCACCGACCTGAATGGGGTTATGGGCAAAGTGTTGCCTTAAAGGATCGTCGTGTTGGGCAAATGTTTCCTTGAAGGATTGGTAAGAATAGTCGACCGCGGGTCGACGTGTATCGTTAAGATCGTTCGACGTGAATCGTCGAGTATTGTACTCTAATTCTCGCCGATCCTAGGTGATACTCGCCGACTGATTCTCGCCGATCCTAGCTGATTCTCGCCGATCCTAGGTGATTCTCGCCGATTGATTCTCACCGAATCTGCTAGGTGATTCTCGCCGATTCTGGAACCCTAATTTTCTGGGTGTCTGCAGATAGCGATATTCCTAAGTCTGTTTATACCTTTGGTATAAATAAATACTTAGGGTTTTTAGGACTTATTACTGAGCGCTGATCGAATCGACGGAAGAATGCCGCCGTTCTTCGTTCGTTCGTTCCGCCGATCCCGAATCCCGCCGACGGAAGCATTCCGCCACCGTGCTCGCTCCGTCGACCTCCTCCTCTCCGGCGATTGTCGCTGGTGTTGCTATTCCTGGCGCGGACCTAGTAGTCCGTGGAAAAGCAAGGTGCAGTCATTCTCCTTCCCGATTATCCGTGCGACGGAAAGGTCGGCGTTCTCTCCCGCTCGTGTGGATATATGCAGAGACGTGGACATCATTCCACGTAGAACTCGCCACCAGCAACAACACGAAGCTTGGATCATCTCCGTTGAGTTGTGACTCAATGCCACCAAGGTAATTTTTGCCTAGTTGTATGTTAACTTCTTGATTCAACTACCATGGCCCGATCCCATCTCTTTTGGGTTTTTCTTGATGTTTTTATTCTTCCGCTGCGTTGCACAAGTGTTGTGCCATCCTCATAGAGAAACTCAACAGTAGTATCCAGGCAGGTTACGGCCATGATTGTTGTATTGGAAGTTTTGTTATTCCAGTGCGTGTAAACCTAGGGATTTAGAAGTGTTCTAAATGTCTAGATTTAGTCTTGGTACCCCGCCAAGAACGTCTGGATTTCGTGGAATTTCTAATTGTTAGAAATTGTAGTCTCCTTAGCAGTAACCATCCCTCGAGTTTGTTTTGGATTTTGAATCCAACATAGAGAGATGAGCTTGTCTACTGCTTTAAGTTGAGTTGTCTTTGCTTTTGTCTAATGCATGTAAATCTGAGGATTTGGAAGTTTCCGGATGTTCAGATTTAGCCCTTCCTTCTATCAAATGTTGATGGTGTCAGGTTGTGCACATAAGGGATGCATGTGGTTTCAGAAAAATTGTTTTTCTTTGGATGTGCACATTGATCAAATGTTGATCATGGTTAACTGTTAACCTATAATTAAAATCCCTTCATCAAATATTAAGTGTTCGGATGCCTTCCGATGGATGACACTCTTCCTGCCTCGATCGATTAAGTGTGGGCTTGCCAAAGAAAGGTGCATTAATCTATCTTGGTAAGGGTGCGAGCGGATAATTGTGATATCCCACTGTCGACATCGGGTCCAGCTTAACTAGGTGACCTCAAAGGTTGAGTGCCTAGAGGCATAGGGTTGGCATGCACCATATGATGGATGCGAGTAAGGAGTTATTCACCAACCATATAAGAATTGCATGAGGATGCAATTGGCAAGCGTTGCCTACCTAAATAACCGCATCGTGAGAGGAAAGCCAAAGCTGACTCATTGTGTTGGTGAAATACGGATCTTGTCCACTAAGAGAGTAGCTCGGATGAACTCTCCGAATTGTTAGTGAGGGCTATCATTTCGAATAAAATAGTGGGAGTGTTTTAATTGAAGTCCAAATTAAAATAAATTGTATTTGAAATTTTGGTACTGGTTTTAATTCTGCATAAGTTCTTGTAGAATTCCATGGCAAGTGTTTCACACTCCACGTTGTCTCTAAGAGCCATCCTTGAGAAGGATAAGCTCAGTGGGACTAATTACATGGACTGGTACAGGAACCTGAGAATTGTTCTCAGGCAAGAGCGAAAGCTCTATGTCTTGGAAGAAGAAGCCCCCGAGGTGCCGCCCGGGAACTCTTCCCGTGCTGAGAAGGATGCTTATAAGAAGTATACTGATGATGCTTTAGATGTTGAATGCCTTATGCTTGCCACTATGAACTCTGAGCTTCAGAAGCAACATGAGAACATGGGGTGCAAGGAGATTGACGAGCATCTCAAGAAAATGTTTCAAGGGCAGGCTCGTCAAGAGAGGTTCGACGTCACAAAAGCATTGTTTCAGTGCAAGATGGGAGTTCGAGACTCAGTAGGGACTCACGTACTCAAGATGATTGGGTATATAGAGAACCTTGAAAGGCTGGGTTTTCCTCTTGGTCAAGAGTTGGCCACAGATCTAATCCTACAGTCGTTGCCGGACAGTTATGAGCAGTTCGTCTTGAACTACAACATGAATGAAATAGACAAAACACTGCCCGAACTCCTAGGCATGTTGAGAACTGCGAAATCAATATGAAGAAGGCCAAGCCTGCCAGCCCCATACTGATGGTGCATAAGGGAAAGGGCAAGGCCAAGGGCTCTAAGAAGACGAAGGTGGGACCTAAGTCATATCTTGAGCCCAAGTCTTCTGCACTGATGAAAAAGAAAGCACGGTGAAGGAAGGAAATGCCACCTGTGGCAAGGCTGGTCATTGGAGGAGGAACTGTCCTTCGTACATTGAAGGTCTGCAGAAAATGAAGGGAGGTATGACTTCCGCTTCAAATGTTCACGTTATAGAGATAAACCTTTCTGCTCCTTCATCTTGGGTATTGGATACAGGATGTGGTTCTCACATTTGTACAAATGTGCAGAAACTGGGAAGGAGAAGATTGCTGAGTAAAGGGGAGGTGGACCTCCGCGTCGGCAATGGAGCAAGAGTTGCTGCTGTAGCCGTAGGGTTTACCGTCTTTCTTTGCCCAGTGGGCTTGTAATAGAACTAGATAATTAATATTTTGTTTCGGCCATAACTAGAAACATTATATCTATTTCATGTTTGGACATGATTGGATTTTCTTTTATAATTAAGAACAACTGTTGTTTTATATTTAAGAATGATGTTTGTTATGTTGTAGCCCAATTGTTTAATGGTCTTTATGTTTTGAACTTGGACCATCTCATCTGTAATGTAGAAAATAATAAAAGACTAAGAACAAATGACTCGAACCCTACATTTCTCTGGCATTGTCGTTTGAGCCATATCATTGAGAAGCGCATATCCAGGCTCCATAGAGATGGACTTTTGGACTCATTTGATTATGAATCATTTGAGCGATGTGAATCTTGTTTGTTAGGCAAGATGACTAAAGCTCCTTTCACTGGTTATACTGAGAGGGCTGAGGATCTCTTGGGTGTTGTACATAGTGATGTATGCGGACCCATGAGTTCCATGGCTAGAGGTGAGTATTTCTACTTTGTTACATTTACTGATGATTTCAATAGATACGGATATGTGTATCTTATGAAGTGCAAATCCGAGACCTTTGAAAAGTTCAAAGAGTTCAAGAATGAAGTAGAAAACTAGTTGGGTAAAAGGGTTAAAGCACTCCGATCTGATCGAGGTGGCGAATACCTGAGTCATGAGTTCCGTGATCATCTGAAAGAGTGTGGTATTGTATCACAGCTCACTTCACCTATAACACCACAACATAATGATGTGTCTGAGAGGAGAAATCGTACTCTGTTAGACATGGTACGTTCGATGATGAGTCATGCAGACTTGCCTGTTTCCTTTTGGGGTTTTGCTTTAGAGACTGCTGCAATGACATTGAATCGCGCTCCAACGAAAATGGTTCTGAAGACACCATATGAGATATGGACTGGGAAGCGTCCTAGTATGTCGTTCATTAAAATTTGGGGCTGTGAGGCATACGTGAGACGTCAAATGCCTGACAAGCTGGAACCCAAATCGGATAAATGTTATCTGGTGGGATATCCTAAGAAACGAAAGGGTATTACTTTTACCTACCGTCTGAGGGCAAAGTGTTTGTCGCAAGGACTGGTGTCTTCTTGGAGAAAGAGTTCTTATCAAGAAAGACTGAAAAGGTAGAGCTTGAAGAAGTTCAAGAACCACATGTAGTGAATGAACCAGAATTGGATTCTGAGACAGGACTACAAGATGTTGTAGCTAGAGAACCTGCTCAGGAACACAAGTCCTACGTAGATCTGGTAGACCGAGGTTTGAGCCTGAGAGATATGGATTTCTCGTGTCTCAAATAGGTAATGTGTTGCTTATGGATCATGATGATGAACCAGCAACCTACCAAGAGGCTATGAATGGACTGGACTCCGACAAATGGCTTGAGGCTATGAAATCCGAAATGGACTCCATGTATGCAAACCAAGTTTGGAACTTGGTGGAACCACCTGAAGGGGTACGACCCATAGGGTGCAAGTGGGTCTTCAAGAAGAAGACCGACATGGATGGGAATGTACAGACATTCAAAGGCGACTGGTGGCTAAGGGTTTCAAGCAAATTCATGGTATTGACTATGATGAGACCTTTTCCCCTGTTGCCATGGTAAAGTCCATAAGGATATTGCTTGCTGTTGCTGCGTATTATGACTACGAGATCTGACAGATGGATGTCAAAATGGCTTTCCTTAATGGAAACTCCTTGAGGAAGTGTATATGACACAACCCGAGGGTTTTGTATCCCCAGATGAAGCCACTAAAATATGCAAGCTGAATAAGTCCATCTATGGACTGAAACAGGCCTCTCGAAGTTGGAATCTTCATTTTGATGAGAAAATCAAAGAGTTTGGTTTCATCAAGAATGAAGATGAGCCTTGTGTTTACAAGCGAATCAGTGGGAGCATTGTTGTCTTCCTGATATTGTATGTAGATGACATACTGTTGATTGGGAATGACATTCCTACCCTGAAAGTTGTTAAGAACAACCTAGGGAACTGCTTTTCAATGAAGGATTTGGTGAAGCGACTTATATACTCGTATTAAGATCTATAGAGATAGATCGAAGAAGTTGCTGGGTTTGACCCAAAGTACGTACATCGAAAAGGTGTTGAAGCGGTTCAACATGCTTGAGTCCAAGAAAGGATTTTTGCTCATATCTCATGGTGTGAATCTCTCTAAGGACCAGTGTCCAAAGTCTTGTGAAGATAAGGACCGCATGAAGTTGATTCCATATGCTTCGGCAATTGGATCAATCATGTACGCGATGTTATGTACTCGACCCGACGTCTCCTTTGCTTTGAGCATGACTAGCAGGTATCAGTCAGACCCCGGTGAGTGTCACTGGATTGCAGTCAAGAATGTCCTGAAGTACTTGAGAAGGACTAAGGATGTGTTCTTGGTGTATGGTGGAGAGGAAGAGCTCGTTGTAAGTGGTTACACGGATGCTAGCTTCCAAACGATAGAGACGACTCCAAGTCTCAGTCAGGTTTTGTGTTTTGCCTGAATGGAGGAGCTGTGAGCTGGAAGAGTTCCAAGCAAGAGACAGTTGCTGATTCTACAACAGAGGCCGAGTATATCGCCGCAGCTAATGCGGCGAAGGAGGCTGTATGGATTAGGAAATTGCATCGGCGAGCTTGATGTAGTTCCTAGCATTGTTGGTCCCGTAGTTCTCTACTGTGATAACAATGGTGCACAATCTAAGGAACCTAGATCCCATCAGCGCTCCAAACACATACTTCGGCAGTTTCATCTTATTCGTGAGATTGTCGAACGAGGAGATGTGAACATTTGCAGAGTGCCGACTGAGGAGAATATTGCGGATCCACTGACAAAGCCTCTCGCGCAGAGAAAGCATGATGGTCATACTAGATCGATGGGTATACGATACCTAAATGATCAACTCTAGTGAGAATCTTGTGATTGCATGTAAACATGTATTTTGTTGGCCATTTGTTCATATGATGAACAGTGTACCTAGTTTTTCTCTTACAATTAATGGCAAGTTCTTTTATTATGAGTTTTTTCTATATGATAGTTAAATGTTAACATAATAGATACCCTTAGAATGTTCGCTTCCATGGACATCAAGTACGTGACTTGAATGTGAGAGCCTATGATTTATTTGAAGCTTCATTCTTAAAAGGTCCTGGTCGAGTATCATCATAGAAGCTAAGGGTGATGATGGTACATGAAGGCTAGCACGTGCATTGACTGATGACCGGTTCTCACAGGTCATGATATTGTGATATCAAGTCATCACGTGGGTACTTGTTAGTGAACAAGTTGTACTGGACAGACCCAACCTGAGACTACTCTGTGGATTGTCATCCAATCGTGTCACGAGTAGGTCTCAATTGACAATGGTGTTGTGGTCCTTTGACCTGAAGTCACATCATTCATCAAGTGAGGAAGAGCGTGCTTTGATGCCATCTAAAGTCTTCCTTGAGAAAGGTTGATGATAAGGGTGGTTGTTGGGCATGTTACGAATCATTTGGGTGTTTGTGTGTGAGCAGATATGGATTTATCCTCCTGTATGACAGGAGTTGCATCCATGGCCCCTTGATGGAACTGGACTGAGAAATGCATGGCCATGCTTGGTTGAGTCAATATGTGATATTGGACTCACCATTCTCTGGAAGTCCGTCCTGGATCAAGAAACTTTGGATTGAGCTATTACAGGGTGACACGGTCCATGCCTTCTAGTTCTTTCGGATGTAAGGGACAAAGGGACAAAGACAACGCTGATACATTGGTCATAAAGGCTTATGAGTTATATACTCTTATTGCTTGGGGTGCAATGATGCATTGCTAGATGCCGCTCATTGTTTGAGAGGTTTTTGGTTTGATACTTTCAAGATCAAGTGGGAGACTGTTGGAGTTACCATGGTGATCTAAAAGTGGTCAAACATGTAATCTCACTGCCAACGCGATATGAGCCTGCAGGGTCGCACATAAGAGATGTGAAGAAGTTGGATGATTGACTGTGTTGGTAAAGGTTACCAATCACCGACCTGAATGGGGTTATGGGCAAAGTGTTGTCTTAAAGGATCGTCGGCTTGGGCAAATGTTGCCTTGAAGGATTGGTAAGAATAGTCGACCGCGTGTCGAAGTGTATCGTCAAGGATCGTTCGACGTGAATCGTCGAGTATTGTACTCTGATTCTCGCAGAGCCTATGTGATACTCGCCGACTGATTCTCGCCGATCCTAGCTGATCCTCGCCGATCCTAGGTGATTCTCGCCGATTGATTCTCACCGAATCTGCTAGGTGATTCTCGCCGATTCTGGAACCCTAATTTTCTGGGTGGTCTGCGGATAGCGATAATCCTAAGTCTGTTTATGCCTTTGGTATAAATAAATACTTAGGGTTTTCGGGACTTATTACTGAGCGCTGATCGAATCGACGGAAGAATCCCGCCGTTCTTCGTTCGTTCGTTCCACCGATCCCGAATCCCGCCGACGGAAGCGTTCCGCCGCCGTGCTCGCTCCGTCGACCTCCTCCTCTCCAGCGATTGTCGCTGGTGCGGCTATTCCTGGCGCGGATCTAGCAGTCCGTGGAAAAGCAAGGTGCGGTCATTCTCCTTCCCGATTATCCGTGCGACGGAAAGGTCGGCGTTCTCCCGCTCGTGTGGATATATGCAGAGACGTGGACATCATTCCACGTAAAACTCGCCACCAGCAAGAACACGAAGCTTGGAGCATCTCCGTTGAGTTGTGACTCAACGCCACCGAGGTAATTTTTGCCTAGTTGTATGTTAACTTCTTGATTCAACTACCATGGCCCGATCCCTTCTCTTTTGGGTTTTTCTTGATGTTTTTATTCTTTCGCTGCATGCAAAAGTGTTGTGCCATCCTCATAGAGAAACCCCAACATGGTCTTCTTCTCTGGACAACTGCTCAAGACAATCGGTCTCGCCAACAAGCACCATCACTGGGGCGAGAGGTTCATCTTTGTTTCCGGCGACTTCGGGAATGTGCCTCTCGCACCCATCCAATACGAGGATGCCGCCTACAAGCCCCCATCCTTGGGCTCGCGCGAGAGCGCCCTCCTTGAGTTCTTTGGAACCAAGGACTTCGACGTCCTCTACCTTCGGCGAGATGTCGATTCACTCCTCCCTGTGCTTCCAGGAGAAGGTAAGGTCTCGCCTTTATCTTGCTGTTCCTTGTCTTCTTCAAGGTTGGAACTTAGTATTGTCGCCTTCGCAGGAGAGCGCGAGATCCCTCTGCGCCAACCCTTTGACGAGGCTCGTGCTGGCGGGAGCCAACCTCCAAAAGACCCGCTAGCTCTCGCAAAGGCCACTACACATGCCTGCCGGAAAGAGCCGCCCCCGCCTCCTTCATCCGGTGCCGTGAAGCGAAAGCCCGGCGCCCCTATGCCTCAACCAATCAAGAGACCCAAGACGACTGATACCGAGAAGGGCAAGGCCATTATGGTGCCGCCCTCCCAACCTCTCCCTCCAGGCCGCTCCTTTGAGGAGGTCTTGTAGGCCGTCAGCGAGATCGCAGCCACCAGGGGCGGCCGTGAGCCCTGCCGAGAGCCCTCAGGCCCCTGGTGCTGCCGAGAGCGAGGGAGTCGCCGCCGGGACCTCCGGCTGGCCCCTGTCTAGAGAGGTGCCGCGGGGCCATCGCAATTTTGGTCTTGGCATGAGGTGCCTGGACGCGGAGAACAAGCCGCTGCTTCAGTGGGATCCCGACGCCAACAAGGTCTCGATCTCGTCCCTCTTGCCAAGCTGGGCAGAGCGAGACGAGGTTACCAGCGAGGCTTTCGCCTTAGGTTATTGCCTCTACAGCCGGGAGGATGCCAGTATCTACGACAGGATGTCAACCCGGCTGCTGGCTTACGATTCCACTCGCGCCTTGATGCGCGGTCTGGAGCATGCGCACACGTGTGCTCGCCGTAGCATCACTATAGACCGCAATTTTCAGGATATGTTCAAGGCTAGAGATGATGCGGTGGCTCAGGCGGCCACTCTGGCTAAGGAGCTGGCCGAGGCCCAGCAACTGCTATCTTTGCGCCAGGTGAAAGGGGTAAGCGAGATCTTTCACAGCGCTTGCTCTCGCTACTTTATCTCTTCTACTTTATGCTAACCTTTTGCTGCTCAGGATTCTGCCCAAGCCACGCTTCGCGAGGAGCTATCTCAAGCTCGATACGACAACATCCTCCTGAGGGAGCAGATTGCGCGCCTGGAAGCGAGTTCGGCCCCCTCGGTGGACGAGAGACTGAAGAGCCGGTACTACTCGGTCTATGACATCGACAAGCTGCTGCAGGCCAACGCGCGGGCTATAGTCAGGTTGACGCTGGAGACGCTGCGAGACGTCAACTGCTGGGATGGGAGGGGAAAAGACATCACCGCCCAACAGCTCTCTCCCTGGCACTTCGAGCCCATTCCAAAGCCCCCGGGCGCCCCTGATACCCCACCCTCGGATGTCCCGAAATCCCCTACAGCGGGTGGCGAGACCTCCGGGGAGAGCTCCGGCAAAAGCTCCAGCGGGAGCTCAAGCGGGAGCTCTGAGGGGTATAGCCTGTCTCCTTGAGGGGCCCCTTTTCCTTTTCTTTTCGCCACAATGTAAAGCGCGAGACACTCTAAGCTTGTACTTATATAATATATTTATTGCAAACGTTTTTATTGTAAATGCCTCATCCTGTTATTGTGAATGTGCTTGATGTAGGTGTTGTGGCCGAATGTTTCCTACGTATGCTTCCGCCGAGGCCCCTGACCCCCCTAGTATAGTCTTAGTGACGAATCAGCGGGAACCTGCTGCAAACTGTCAGCCGGAAGCGTGGATCATGAACCGTTAAGTCGGGACCGTTCCCCTTTAGCCGGCGCGAATCCCTTCAGGCCTGTCGCCTAGCGATTCCGCCTGTCTGCTCGAGAATATTAACAAGAGCCTTCTCGGCGAAAGCCCTCCCTCGGCGAGACCTCTTTGACGGGGATTTCCCTGTCAAGATCTATCCCGGCCGAGACCATTCCTACCTTTACCTCTTTCCCTTTCGTGTCCCTGGTGCATTTCCTGCCTTGCCCAAACCAAACCAGACCTAACCTATCCTAACCTATCTCCCACAAACCAAACCTATCCCCCACAGGCGAGCCTACGGACCAGCCAGCTAGATGAGAGCCTGCACAGCGGGTCTACCTGGGGCCGAGCCGAGCTCGGGGTGCCGATGACATTCTCAAACCAACCAAACCTATCCCCCACAGGCGAGCCTACGAACCTGCCAGCTAGATGAGAGCCTGCGCAGCGGGTCTACCTGGGGCCGAGCCGAGCTCGGGGTGCCGATGAAGATCTAAAACCAACTAAACCTATCCCCCACAGGTGAGCCTTCGGACCTGCCAGCTAGATGAGAGCCTGCGCAGCGGGTCTACCTGGGGCCGAGCCGAGCTCGGGGTGCCGATGAAGATCTCAAACCAACCAAACCTATCCCCCATAGGCGAGCCTTCGGACCTGCCAGCTAGATGAGAGCCTGCACAGCGGGTCTACCTGGGGCCGAGCCGAGCTCGGGGTGCCGATGAAGATCTCAAACCGACCAAACCTATCCCCCACAGGCGAGCCTTCGGACCTGCCAGCTAGATAAGAGCCTGCGCAGCGGGTCTACCTGGGGCCGAGCCGAGCTCGGGGTGCCGATGAAGATCTCAAAACCAACCAAACCTACCCCCCACAGGCGAGCCTACGGACCTGCCAGCTAGATGAGAGTCTGCGCAGCGGGTCTACCTGGGGCTGAGCCGAGCTCGGGGTACCGATGAAGATCTCAAACCAACCAAACCTATCCCCGACAGGCGAGCCCACGGACCTGCCAGCTAGATGAGAGCCTGCGCAGCGGGTCTAACTGGGGCCGAGCCGAGCTCGGGGTGCCGATAAAGATCTCAAAACAACCAAACCTATCTCCCACAGGCGAGACTTCAGACCTGCCAGCTAGATGAGAGCCTGCGCAACAGGTCTACCTGGGGCCGAGCCGAGCTTGGGGTGCCGATGAAGATCTCAAAACAAACCAAACCTATCCCCCACAGGCGAGCCTACGGACCTGCCAGCTAGATGAGAGCCTGCGCAGCGGGTCTACCTGGGCCGAGCCGAGCTCCGGGTGCCGATGAAGATCTCAAAACAACCAAACCTATCCCCCACAGGCGAGCATACAGACCTGCCAGCTAGATGAGAGCCTGTGCAGCGTGTCTACCTGGGGTCGAGCCGAGCTCGGGGTGCCGATGAATATCTCAAAACAACCAAACCTATCCCCACAGGCGAGCCTACGGACCAGCCAGCTAGATGAGAGCCTGCGCAGTGGGTCTACCTGGGCCGAGCCGAGCTCGGGGTGCCGATGAAGATCTCAAAACAACCAAACCTATCCCCCACAGGCGAGCCTACGGACCTGCAGCTAGATGAGAGCCTGCGCAGCGGGTCTACCTGGGGGGCCGAGCCGAGCTCGGGGTGCGATGAAGATCTCAAAACAACCAAATCTATCCCCCTCAGGCGAGCCTACGGACCTGCCAGCTAGATGAGAGCCTGCGCAGCGGGTCTACCTGGGGCCGAGCCGAGCTCGGGGTGCCGATGAAGATCTCAAAACAACCAAACCTATCCCCACAGGCGAGCCTACGGACCTGCCAGCTAGATGAGAGCATGCGCAGCGGGTCTTACTGGGGCCGAGCCGAGCTCGGGGTGCCGATGAAGATCTCAAAACAACCAAACCTATCCCCCACAGGCGAGCCTACGGACCTGCCAGCTAGATGAGAGCCTGCGCAGCGGGTCTACCTGGGGCCGAGCCGAGCTCGGGGTGAAGATGAAGATCTCAAAACAACCAAACCTATCCCCACAGGCGAGCCTACGGGCCTGCCAGCTAGATGAGAGCCTGCGCAGCGGGTCTAACTAGGGCCGAGCCGAGCTCGGGGTATTACAAAACACATGATTACGTTATATTATGAAAAATTTGACAGCAGTTAAGGGAAAATCAATCGATGTAGTATAATAAGGTTAAGTTTGAGATACATGGGTTACATCCTTCCCCCTTCATTGTTAGAAGCGTTTTAGGCCATCACCGCTCCAGGTGTGGCTTAGGGCCCTCCCTTCCACGTCCTGGAGGTAGTATCCTCCTGTTCCGAGGACTTCCTTCACTATGTATGGACCTTCCCAGTTCGGGTAGAGCTTGCCCATGGGAGCCGACCTTCCTGCTGCGTCAACCTTTCTCAGCACCAGATCCCCTTCAGTAAACTGCTTGACCCTGACATGCTTATCAAAATGCTTGGCCATTCGTCGCTTGATCTCTTCTTGCCTGATAGCCGCCACGTCTCGCAGCTCTTCCACCATATCCAACGAGAGGCGTTGCCCCTCCTCATTCTCCAACCTCCAAGTCTCGTCTCCTTCGCCCGCGGCTGTGACTCGCGGGGACCGGACCTCGAACTCCACTGGAAGGACGACCTCACACCCATGAGAGAGCTTGAAGGGGGTCTCACCGGTGGCCGTGTTCGGGGTCGTTCGCAGGGACCATAGGACTGAGGGGAGCTACTCCACCCAATTCCCCTTTAAGTTCTCCACCTTTTTCTTTAGTAGGTTTACAATGATTTTGTTTGCCGCTTCCACCTGGCCGTTACTCCGGGGGTGGTGGACGGAGGCAAACCGGAGATCTATCCCTAGTTGGGCGCAGAAGCTGATGAACTCCTCGCTGGCAAATTGGGGGCCGTTATCTGTCACTATTGCTTGGGGCAACCCATGTCTGCAAATGATCTCCCCCCAGACGAAGTTCCTTATGACCTGCGAGGTGACCTTGGACAAGGATTTAACCTCTAGCCACTTCGAGAAATAATCGACCATGACAAAGAGGAATCTCCTCTACCCACTAGCCGGAGGAAAGTGCCCAACTAAGTCCATTCCCCAGATGGCGAACGGCCACGATGCCGTGATACTTCAGAGCCTCTGAGCTGCCAAGAGCTGAAGGGGGGCGCAGAGCTGACATTTTTGACACCTCCTCGCAAACTCCGTGGCATCCTTTGTTAGGGTGGGCCAGAAGTACCCCTGCCTGACCACCCTTGCCTCCAGCGTCCTTCCTACAGAGTGACTGTCGCACTCGCCCGAGTGCACCTCCCTCAATATCTTCGGGATCTCTTCTTCGGTCACACATCTAGCTAGGAGCCCTGACAACATCTTACGATGCAGGCCCCCCTCCATCATTAAGTAGTGAGCTGCTTTGCGCTTGAAGCTTCTCCCGACCTTGGTCCCCTCAGGAAGTTCACCGGTGGTTAGGAAGGTCACAAATGGATCCACCCACAAGGGTTGCCGATCTACCACCATTAAATCTCCTTCCTCGATAGCCGGTCGAAATAGCTCCGTCAAGGTCCCTCCTCCCCGAGGTCCGAACTTGGCTAATCGATCGACGTCTACACTTTCTTCCCTTGGAACATGTTGAATTGAGAATGACCGGAACCCTCCGATGATCGCCCTTACCTTGGAGAGGTATTTGATGAGGGTAGGATCCCGAGCGTCAAACTCTCCCCGGATCTGCGACGCTACTACCTTGGAATCTGTGAGAGCTTCCACATCCTGGATCTCCAGTTCCTTTGCCAAGCGAAGGCCGGCGATCACGGCCTCATACTCCGCTTGATTGTTGGTTACGGGGAAATGTAAAATGACCGCTTGCTCTATGGTTACCCCCTGAGGACTTGTCAATACCACCCCTGCCCCGAGGGAGTGCCTTCCCGAGGCTCCATCAACCATCAACTTCCATGCTTCTCGAGGTTGCTGCTCTCCCCCCTCGACTTCAACAATGTAGTCTTCTAGGAAGTCCGCCACTGCCTGTGCCTTGATGGAGGGTCTTGGGATAAAAGAGATGTCGAACTCGCTTAGCTCAATGGACCACTTAGCCAGTCTCCCCGAGTGCTCCACTCCTTCGAAGATCTTGCGAAGAGGGTGGTCGGTCACCACCCTAATCGAATGTGCTTGAAAGTACGGCCAGAGTTTCCTTGCCGACATGACCAAGGCGTAAGAGAGCTTTTCAAGGATGGGGTAGCGGAGCTCTGCTTTCCTCAATATCCGGCTGACGTAGTAGATGGGCAGCTGCTTCTTTCCTTCTTCCCTCACTAGGACGGAGCTCACCGCCTCCGCTCCTACTCCGAGGTACAAGGTCAGGTCCTCTCCTTCTTTTGGGCTCTGAAGCAGAGGAGCCTGAGAGAGTTGTCTTTTCAGCCCTTGGAAGGCCTCTTCGTACTCGGTTGTCCACTCAAACCTTTGATTCTCCCGCAGTACCTTAAAGAATGAAGAACACTTGTCTCCTGCCCTAGAGAGGAACCTGCTCAGCCCAGCCAGCTTGCCTATCAAGCGCTGGACCTCCTTGGCGTCGCGAGATGACTCCAAATCCAGGATGGCCTTTACCTTGTCCGGGTTGGGCTCCACCCCTGCCGGAGTCAGAAGATGCCCGAGGAACTTCCCGCGACTGGCCCCGAAGACACACTTCAAGCGGTTCAGCCTCATCTTGAACCTTCTTAAGGTGGCGAATGTCTCCTCCAGATCTTGTAGGTGTGAAACCATGCACTTGCTTTTGATCATTAGGTCGTCGACGTAGACCTCCAAGTTCCTCCCCTCTGATCCCGGAAGACTCGATCCATCATGCACTGATAGGTAGCCCCTGCGTTCTTTAACCCAAAAGGCATCATTTTGTAACTGAAGCATCCCTCCCTCGTGATGAAGGAAATATCCTTGGTATCAGGAGGGTGCATCCGGATCTGGTGATAACCTGAAAAAGCATCTAAAAAGCTCATGACAAAAAAACCGACAACTGAATCAACCAGCGCGTCGATCCGAGGCAGGGGGTAGCAATCCTTAGAGCATGATTTATTTAACAAAGAAAAGTCAATACACATTATCCATTTACCACCTCCTTTTTTAACCATTACCACGTTTGAAATCTAGCCCGGATACTGGATCTCCAAGATGAAGCCAGCCTCCAGGAGCTTCCTGACCTCCTCACGAATGGGCTCCTCTAGCTTGGTGGCGATGGCTCTCATCTTCTGGCGTATGGGGCGAGTGCGGGGGTCCAAGTTCAGGCGATGGCAGGCCACGTCTGCGTCGATGCCTGGCATGTCCGCCGCGCTCCAGGCGAAGATGTCGACGTTGCCTTGAATGCAAGCCCACACTTGCTCCTGGGCCTCGGGACTCAAGCCCCCGCCGACCCACACCCTTTGTACTTTCCCTGCGCTGGTGAAGACCTACATCTCCACCACTTCTTCGGCTGGCTCCAGCCGTGACTGTTCCCAGCCGGCCCTTGCCTCTTCCTCCAGCTCCGGCTCTCCCCTTTCTACCTCCTCCTCAATCTCCATCGCTTCTACCAGCCCCTCCTGCTGCTGCTCGACTCCCACGCCCCTCGGGGCCTCTCCCTCAACTCCTCCTGTCGCTTGTTCTCCTACTTCCATCGCCCCTCTTGGGCTCTCCTGCTTCTCGTCCCTCCGGACCACCTGCACATCTCCTTGCTGCTTCTCAGTCTCCCCTTCTCCCACTTCCTCTTCAACTATCTCTCTTGCCTCATCTATGCCCATTCCCTCTTCCTCAACGACCTCCTCAAGTGCCGCCATCTCAATCTCCAACTCCTCTGCCTCTGCCATCCACGACACGGTGTTGACTACTGTAACGTAGCATTGTCTTGCCACCTTCGGGTCCGCTCTTACCCTGACCTGCACCCCCCATTGTTGAACTTGAGGCATTGATGGAACGAGGAGGGGACGCAGCGAAAGGCGCTGATGAGGGGCCGCCCAAAGATGGCATTATAGCTGCTTGGGGCGTCCACGATTACGAACCTGCAGTTCCGTAACACGCCCCCCAACTTCACGTACAGCCCCACTCCCCCTTCTACTTCTTTCCTCTCTCCGGAGAATCCAAACAACGGCCCATCCGAGGCCAGGATCCTCTTCCCTTCAACCCTCATCTCATCGAAGGCTTTCTTGAAGACGACATTCACCGAGCTCCTATTATCCACTAGTATCCTCGAGACCGTATAATTTTCCACCACCGTCTGGATCACCAGGGCGTCACAGAATGGATCCTCATAGTCTGGCATGTCTACTGATGAGAAAGTGATTTTTTCTTCTGGTGGGGGAACCTGGGAGGTAGAGGCGACCCCGCTTCGGTACATGGTTTGCAGGCTCCCCTTGCGGGTTGCCTCAATCCCCACTCCTCCGCGAATCACCCCGATTCCTCCCCGGGTCCCTACATCTACCCGATCTTCACACCTATCTTCCACCTCGCCCTACTGCACCTCTACTATCCTCACCGGTGGATCCTGCCTCCCTGCTCCTCTTGATTCTCTTAACTCTAAGAACTCCGGGCAGGTGGCCGTTGCGTGACCCTCCTCCTGGTGGAAGTCACAAAAAAGCAACGCCTCCCCGCCCCTTCTCCCCTCTCCTCTCCCTCTTCTTCCTCCTCCTCGAGCTACTCTCCCAGCTCCTCTTCCTCTTCCCACTTCCATGGCTTCTTGCGGTGGTGGGGCACGACCCCCCGGCGCCTCCCTCCACGCCGGTTGATCGAACCTCCGAGGTTCCCGTAGATTATCTCTCCCCTGGTAGCCTTCTCCTAGGCCCTGGGGGCGACCCTCCTGGGGCCTCCAACCTAACTGTTGGGTACATTGGTTTAAATGTACCTGATTTGAAGAAGCCTCACCCAACTCAATGATATACATCAAAATATATTTGATGTGTTTTGAGTTTACTTGTGCAGGTTAAGTATTTGCAGGAAAGATGGAAAAGTTTCTAAGTCCATGTGTCGACACCCAGAGGGAAAGTGTCGACACTTAAGAAGACTTGTGTCGACACCCAGGCAAGCAGTGTCGACACTTGGAGTCATTGTGTCAACACCAGGAATGCAGTGTCGACACCAGACAGAAAGTATCGACACAAGGAGCTGTGTCGACACTCAGTGAAGAAAAGTGCAGTGAAGCAGTGTCGACACTTAGCAGTTGTGTCGACACCCAGTGAAACTGTGTCTACATCAGAAAGTGTCGACACTTGGAGGCTGTGTAGACACTCAGCAAAAGTCAGCAGAATCTAAGTATAAGTGTCGACACCCAGAGCAATGTGTCGACACACAGCAGAAGAGTCAACACTTAAAAAAAAGTGTCGACACAAGAAAGAAAGTGTCGACACTCAGCTAAAGACTCAACACTTGAAGAAAGTGTCGACACAAGAAAGAATGTGTCGACACTCAGCTGAAGACTCAACACTTGAAGAAAGTGTCGACACAAGGAGCTGTGTCGACACTTAACAAAGTTAAAGAATATTCTAAGTACAAGTGTCGACACAAAGGAGATGTGTTGACACTCAGCAAAAGTCTCAACAGAAGAAGAATGTGTCGACACAAGGAGCTGTGTTGACACTCAGCAAGTATCAACACTAAAGACATGTGTCGACACCAAGAAGAAGTGTCAACACTTAAACAAGTTCAACACATGAAGATGTGTCGACACAAAGGTGTTGTGTCGACACTTAGAAGAATTCAACAAAGTGCTGAAGAACAAAGTGTTGTGTCGACACTCAATATCAGTGTCGACACATGAAGAAGAAGCAGTGTCGAGATCTAAAATCTACAACACAAGGAGTTGTGTCAACACCTTGTAGGCTAGTGTCGACACTTAGACAACTTGTGTCAACACCTGGTCTATAAGTGTCGACACTTAAAGACAGACAATCTCGACACTTTCAGACAGTTACAGAATTTTCAAGAACTGACTAGATGACTTGACAGCTGCCATTCCAGCCGGTCTACTGCACCTGTCAGAGTTGTCAGAAATCAGTTATGAATCGGACCAGCCGGTTACCATGAAGAAGGCCTATAAATAGGCTTACACTGTCTACAGAAACAGATGATTGAACACAAGTTCAAGTGATCATTAACAAGAAGAAGATCTAGCTATTCCTTGAAGAATCTAGTGAAGATCTAAGTAGTTGGAGAGAGAGAGCTCCATCCAAGAAGTCAGCCGTTGGAACCAGGCTGAGAAGAAGGGTTCAGATTTGTTCTGAATCTTAAGTAGCAGAGATCAAGGAACAACTGCAGAGGAGGTCAATCTTATTGTGTTCTACATTCAAGAAGCTTTGAAGAAAGCCAAGTCAGATTGATTTCAACTGAGTTCTTCCAAGAACTCATCAAGAAACTCACAACTCTTCTCTCTTTTCTTTGAGTTGTAGAGTTAACATTTTGTATTCATATTATCTTGTAGGATCCTTAGGGATCTGAGTTTTGTAAGCCTGTAATTATAAAGGCTGAGTGTAGGGCTTGAGTGCCTGAGTGTAGGAGATTTGAATATCTGAGTGTAGGCCTGTTGTGGCTGAGTGTAGGCCTTGGTGGCTAAGTGTAGGCCTTGGTGGCTGAGTGTAGGCTTTGTGAAGAAGCTGAGTTGTAGGGCCTTGGGCCTGAGTTGTAGGAACTTGTTTTGGGGTTCTGAGTGTAAGATCTGAGGATCTGAGATAGTGGAGAAGTTTGGCCGAATCTAGTACACTGCTAGGTAGGCGAAGGGGGAAAGTGGATGTACCCAAACCTTGGGGAACCACTATAAAACTGTGTGTCTACTAGTTGCTTGTGTAATTCTGTGATTGCTGCTTGTGTGCTGTGATAAAGTAACTAGAACTCTGTGATATTATCTGAATTCTGCCTAAAAAGTTAAAAAGATTTAAGTCACCTATTCACCCCCCCCCCTCTAGGTGATTAGGTACAATATCTTTCAAGTGGTATCAGAGCCAGGTTACTCATAAAAGGACATAACTGTCTGAGTAGATCCTATTGGCAGATTCAGTCTAAGTACATTACAGAATCAAGAAAATCAAGAACCATGGGTTCCACTGAAAATCATAAGGAATTGGGATCCATGAAGCTACCCATTTGCAGAAAAGAGATCTTTGGCATCTGGAAGGAAAGGGTGAGACTGTTTATGGAAGCCTCAGACCCTAGGATTTATATCACAGTGAAAGAAGGGCCATATGTGCCCATGAATGTTTCAGTCTTAGATGCAAATCAGAGAACACCTAAGGATTTCTCTGAAATGACAAAGGATGAGATTATTCTAGCCACAATGGACAAAAGGGCTCAGAATATTATAGTGAGTGCTATAGATGATGCTACTTTTCAGAATTTGATACACTGCAAGACACCCAAGGAAATTTGGGATACTCTTATTGTGTATATGGAGGGTTCTGAAGAAGTGAGGAAAGATAAAAAATCTTTGCTCAACCAAGAATATGAAAGTTTTAGACAAGGTAAAGCTGATAGCATAACTGAATGCTATAAGAAATTCTATAGGATTGTGAATGAGCTAATGTCCTATGGCAGAGAGTTCAGTAATTATGAGCTCAATGATAATTTTCTAAGGTCCCTAACAAAAGATTGGGACACCAAGATCTGTGCCATTAGGGAAATGGCAAAGTTGGCAGAAATTCCTCCACCAACACTATTTGAAAAACTGCTATCCTATGAGATGCAGTTGATGGTGAGGAAAGAAGAGGAGAAATCAACAAGAAGTGAACATAAAGAAAGGACAGTGGCCTTCAAAACAGAAGCCCCCAGAAAGTACAGAAGTAAGTCACCAACTCCACCACCAAAAGTACCTGAAACTGAGTCAGATGAGTCAGCAAGTAGAAAGTCTGAAAGCAGTGAAAGTGATGAGGACTTTGCTGCCTTCACAAGACATTTTCAGAAGTTCTTAAAGAAAAAACAGTGGAGGACAAGGCCATCTACTTCACAGGGTAAAGAAGATTATTATCAGAATAAAAAGTCTTCAAAGAAAGACAGGAAAAAGACCAAGTCTAGCAAAGCAACTCTTTCAAAAATTATATGCTATTGATGTAATAGACAAGGACATGTTGTTGCAGACTGTCCAGAGAAAAGGAAGGAGTCTAATGATAAGAAAGAGACTCAATACAAGGGCAAGAAGGAAAAGTCTTTTGTTGCAAAAAATGATAAGAGCCTGTCAGACATTTCTTCATCAGAAACTGAGTCAGAAGCTGAGGCATACATAGGACTATTTGCTGAGGAAGAAGAAAAAGAGTTCATCCAGATCATGAACTTTATATATGAACAAGAGGACAGTCAGTGCCAAGGACTGATGGCATTGACAGAAAGTGACAAAATCCTGGAGCAGCCAGGACCTATTAAGGTACAACATTGTTCTTTAAGTTCAATTTCTTGTGCTAGTTCAGAATCAGATTCATCATCATCAAGTGATGAGAGTGCATCTGAGTCTGAAGAGGATATTCATCAGTTGATAGATGAATATAAAGTTCTGTTGCAAGTATTTAAGAAATGCAAATCCTTGGCCAAGAGTCAAGCTAAGGAGATTGCAAGTCTCAAAATGGCTGCAACTGATTATGAGAAGATGTTTGATCAAAAACTTAATGAGATAGACAGACTGAAGCACATAACTGTGATTCAGATGGGGACTATAACATATAAGAATGATCAAATCAAGAGTCTGGAGATTAGTCTTCAGAAGGAGAGAGAGATTTAGTTGCTAGGTTTTCTAAACCTAAGTCAGTTCTACCCTTAATTGATGAATTTGTTCATCACAAAGGTAAAGCTGGACTGGGATTTACTAAACCAGCTAGGACTGTTCAGTCCAAGTCCAAGGGCAAAGCCCCAATTCTCAACAAGCCAGCTGTAGATAAAACATCTAAGACTGTACCTAAGCAAAGGTACAATAAGTTTGAGTGTTGGTGCTGTGGCAAGGTAGGCCACTTTGCCATGGACTGTTGGCACAATGCTAGTGCCAAAGTGAGTAGCAAACTGCCTGTTGGAAAACCTGCAAGTAGCTTTGTTAGGAAGCAAACTAACTAGTACCAAGGACCCAAGAATTCTTTGGGTTCTAAGGTTCACTAATCTGTTTTGCAGGTGAGTCCAAGTGGGCATGCCCCAATATGGTACTTGGACAGTGGATGTTCCAAACATATGATTGGAACAAGGGGTTTACTAAAGGACTACACACCTATAAAGGATGGTCCAAAAGTCACCTTTGGTGGTTCTGAAAAAGGGATCATCAAGGGTTTTGGTAACATATCTAACTCCTATATTACAATTACTCAAGTGGCCTATGTTAAAAGTTTGAAACATAAGCTTATTAGTATAAGTCAATTGAGTGATGTAGGATATGACATCTCATTTGTCAAAGATGGTTGTCATATCAGGAGGTCAAATGATCAAGAGATCATTTTGACTGGTTATAGAAAAAGGAATGTCTACTGCCTAGACATTATGGTTGGGAACAATGGTTCTCCAGTGTGTCTTGTAGCTGATGAGACAGTCTCTCATTGTGTCAAATGGCACAAGAGGCTAGCCCATCTAAACTACAAGACAATTGGCAAACTCTTTAGCAATAAGTTAGTGAGGAATGATCCTCATGTTAAGTGTATTAAAGATGGAATATGCTCAGCTTGTCAAAAGGGCAAGCAGACTAGATCCACCTTTAGTAGCATTGAAAACAAAGATGCTGTGAGGTGTTTATACCTCTTGCATATGGATCTCTTTGGTCCTATGCCAGTTCACAGCCTAGGTAGGAAGGTCTATACCTTTGTAGTTGTAGATGAATACTCAAGGTTTTCCTGGGTGTTCTTCCTTAGACAGAAATCTGAAACACCTAGTGTCTTCTATAGCTTTGTCAAACAAATTCAGAATGAACTAGACAGTATAGTGGTCAAGATAAGAAGTGACCATGGTACTGAATTTCAGTCTGATAGCATGACAAAACTATGTGAAGAATTTGGGATATTTCAAGAGTTTTCTTCACCAAGGACACCTCAGCAAAATGGCATTGCTGAGAGGAAGAATAGAACCTTGATTGAGGCTGGTAGGACCCTATTAAGTGATACATCACTACCAGAATATTTCTGGGCTGAAGCAGTCAATACTGCATGCCATGTTATTAGTAGGGCTACCATTACTAAAAGCCACAACAAGACCCCCTATGATGTTGTGAAAGCCAGAAAACCAAACCTATCCTACTTCAGGATCTTTGGTTGTAAGTGCTTTATACTTAACAATGGAAAGTCTTACTTGACTAAGTTTGCTGCCAAGTCTCAAGAGGGAATTTTTGTTGGGTACAACAACAACAGTAAGGCTTATAGAGTCTACAACTTGTCTACTCAAGTTGTAGAAGAGTCTGTACATGTAGTATTTGATGAAACTAGACTTATTAACAATGAGTTGTCTAGTAGAGTATGCAGCCCCACAGGTATAACAAAGAAGATGGACAAGCTCACTATAGAAGAAGAACCTTCTGCAAGACAACAAGTAGAAGATACTGGCTGCTGTCCAGGGGGAGTACTACATGTACCTAATGCAGAAGAAGTACAAGGAGTACAACAAGATGAACAAGTTGAAGAAGTTCAACCTGAAGCCAGGATGCCTCCAGCCAATAGGCATCTAAGAGATCATCCAGCAGAATAATTCATTGGTGATCTAAGTCAAGGGGTACAATCAAGGAGCAGAAACCTGAATGCAGCACTCTACTCCAGTTTTCTATCCCAAGTTGAACCAAAAAAGTTTGAAGAAGCCATCCTAGACCCTCATTGGATTGAGGCAATGCAAGAAGAGCTGAATCTGTTCAAAAGGTGCAAGGTCTGGGAGCTTGTTCCTAAACCAAAAGACCATAACATAATTGGAACCAAGTGGATCTTTAGGAACAAGATCGATGAACATGGAGTCATCATTAAGAACAAAACAAGATTGGTTGCTAAAGGATATAGGCAGGAAGAAGGTATTGATTTTGATCAAACCTTTGCTCCAGTAGCCAGACTGGAAGCCATAAGGATGTTCCTGGCCTATGCAACCTTTCAAGGATTTAAAGTTTACCAAATGGATGTAAAGTCAGCTTTTCTGAATGGTAATCTAAAAGAGGAAGTCTATGTGGAACAGCCATCAGGTTTTGTTGATTCAACTCAACCTAATCATGTCTATAGACTTAGGAAAGATTTATATGGGTTAAAGCAAGCCCCTAGGGTTTGGTATGAAACCCTGTCTAGTTTCCTCATTGAGAATAAGTTCACAAGAGGGAAAATAGACAAGACTCTATTCCTTAGGGAATCCAGAGGCAAAGTAATACTAGTCCAAATATATGTAGATGACATAATATTTGGGTATACTGAAAGTAGTCTTTGCAAAAAATTTGCAAAACTAATGCAAGGACAATTTGAGATGAGTAGTATGGGGGAACTTAAGTTCTTCTTGGGTCTCCAAGTAAGACAGACTGAGAATGGTTTATCCATATGCCAGTCTAAGTTCACCCTAGAACTCATAAGGAAGTATGGTATGGATTCATCCAGTACCATGAAGACAACTATGGGGTCAAGTATGTCTCTTAACAAGGATGATGCAGGGAAACCTGTAGATGAGACTTTTTATAGAGGGATAGTTGGCTCCCTATTATATTTGACTGCAAGTAGACCAGATATCATGTATGCTACATGTGTCTGTGCAAGGTATCAAGCATGCCCTAAAGAGTCTCATTTGACAGCAGTCAAAAGAATATTGAGATATCTAAAGGGCACTCCTTATCTAGGCCTCTGGTACCTTAGGAATGTGGATTTTGAACTAACAGGTTATTCAGATGCAGACTTTGCAGGATGCAAAGAAGACAGAAAAAGCACAACTGGAACCTGTCAATTCCTAGGTGGAAGACTGATTTCATGGAGTAGCAAAAAGCAAACAAGTGTGGCTATCTCCACTGCAGAATCAGAATATATGGCTGCTGGAAGTTGCTGTGCTCAACTTCTATGGATACAACATCAGCTTGAGGATTATGGATTTCAGGTAAGTAGAACACCATTGTTTTGTGATTCTACTAGTGTTATATCAATTGCACATAATCCTGTTTCCCATAGTAGAACTAAACATATTGAAATAAAATATCATTTTCTTAGGGAACATGTAGAGAAAGAAGATATTTTACTGGAATATGTTAAGACAGATAATCAACTAGCTGATATGTATACTAAGCCCTTAGAAGAAACTAAGTTCAATAGGTTTAAAATTGAACTAGGTATGATAAACTTAGAATAAGTTTATAGAAATGACTAAGTAGAAAGGTGTCGACACACAGAGATATCTGCGTCGACACAGAAAATTGGTGTCGACACTTCAGTGAAAAGGTGTCGACACATCTAGGAAGTTAGTGTCGACACTTCAGAAGATTATTGTCAACACATGGCAAGTAGGTGTCGACACATCCAAAGTGGTGTCGACACTTAGGCTTTACTCAGAATTATCTAAGTAAAGTCTCGACTAAATGTCGAGTTATGTGGTGTCGACACATAAACAAGTGTCGACACATATATTCTGTTGACTAAACTTGTGTCGACACATAGGTGTCGAGACATTATAAGTCAGTGTCGACACTTTTCAACAGTGTCGACACAATTTAAGTTAGTTAACCCACCTTTTCATCTTCAAACCTAGAAAGGTATAAATAGCATTTCTCCATTGTCTGTCGACATGCTTACTAAAGTTTCGAGACCAAACTTGTGTGTCGACACCTCTCTTCTCTCCAGTCAAATTCTTCAAACCCTAATGGCGCCAAAGCTCGAGGAGAATGTCAATGAAGGCTACGAACTGGTGCGACAAGCGTTTGAGGATGCAGACCCAGAGATCAAGAACGTGATAACCCTAGTTGCAGACTCAGGGTTAGAATTCCTTGTTTCTGAGCTGACTAAGATCTGGAAGAAAAAGTCTTAGAATTCCTAAATGGAGTTAAAGTAGACGAATCTGGATTCAAGATCAAGTCTAAGGTCCATGGAGAAAAAGTGAAAGTCTCTCCCAAAAGTTTGAGAAAGGTTCTAAACCTGCCAAGAATAAAAGAAGAGGATGAAGTAACTGCTTCTAAGACCAGAGAAGCTTTGACATGGTGTGGTCTAGATTCCAAACTAAAAATTGGATCTGTGTTTAATAGAAAGGGCATGAACAGCCAGGGTAAATTTCTATCAGAAATTGTTGGCAAAGTGATCTTAAGTAAGCCTGGAGGGCATGACAGGATATCTGCCCATATGTTCAATCTCATGATCAGGATAATCTTCAGCCTAAAAACTGATTCGTCTGTAGTATTCTTTGAAAAGATCAAGGAAAGTCTGAAGAAACCCAACTTGGGTAGGATCTTAAGTTTATACCTAGCTGGTAGTTTACCAGAGGTTATGGGTCAAGCTGCAGGTACTAAAATCAATCATATGAGAAAGATGGACTTGAGGATATTCTCTAGGTGGGACAGAGTTTTGTCTAAGGAGATACCAACCCCTGAGAAAATAACTTTTGAGAAAGAAACTCCACTGAAGAAGAAGAAAACTGCCCCAGTGGCTCAGGTTTCATCTAGTAGCTCTGGCAGTGAAGAGCAAGTTGTCTTTACTCCAGAAGAGGATGTAGAAGACCATGCTGGGAAGTCTCCAGCTCAACAAGATACTGCAGAAGAGCAGGGGGAGCTACCACCAGCTAGCCCCTTACACCAGGATTCAGTCCAGGGGGAGCCTCTAGTTGTAGAAGAGCCAACTACACTGGAAAGTGAGCAAGCAACCCACATCATCCTTGAGGTAATCTCTGAGCTTAATGCTTTAGATTTCCCTATAGAGGATAATGTTTTGCCTGATTCCTTCATTAATGTTAATCAACAATCTCAGATTGATAGTCAAGTCCCAGATGTTGTCATGGAGGACACATTTGTTACAGTTCAAGTTGTATCTGATCCAGTGGTAGATGAGCCAAGAGTTTCTCTAGCTCATTCTCCACAAGAATTTACAATGGAAGATTTATTTCTTAATCTCGATTAACAAGACCTTGAGAAAGAAAGTACTGCTCCTGAGGAGGAGAATGCTCCAGTTGAGGGGGAGCAAGTGCAAATTCTGGAAGAACCTGTAAGGCAAGAACCTGAGAAGGCACCAGAAGTGCAGAAGGAGTTACCTCCAAGCCCTAAGGAGAGGGTAGATATAGCCAGCACCTCAGCTTCTGAAGATGAGGAGGCAGCAAGGACTAAGAAAAGGAAGTTCCAAGTTTTCAAAAGAAGAAGTCAGAATTATAAGAAGGCTTTGCAAACCATAGCACCACATCCTGCACTACAGCCAACTCCATCAGTAGACTACAGTGCTCTAATGGTTGCTATGTAAATCAAACTTGATGAGCACAGAAAAGCCATAGAAACCTATGTGGATGAGGGGCATAAATCACTACAATTTGATCTCGCCCAGGATATAAAGTGTATAAGATTTGAAATGAATCTTAATAAAAAGGAGATGACTGACTGCTTCCACAAGGGAGGGAATGCAGTGGTGTACTTAGCAACTCATCAAGAAAAGATAAAAGCTCAAGTAGATGACATTGCACTGAAGCAAGGATATGTTCTTGAGAACCAGATCAGAATGAATGATAACTTAACTGCTTCCCATAATGCAATTGTCACAGAGATGAAAAACATAGCTGTTGGACTGACAACTTCTACTGCTACTACTAATGCAGATTTTGATAAAGCACTGCAAGAGAGCTTAACTGCTGTTACAACTGCAATTCAAGACTCTCAAAAGTTGATAACTGACAAACTCCAAAGGTTGAAACCTTTCTTTAAAGATGGAGTTAATTATTTGGATAACCAAGTGAGATTTCAGAAAGATGATGTCAGAGATCACATAGAAAGAGAAGTCATAAAGGGGGAGAGGGTTTTAGTCAAAGCCAACTCTGATCATGCTAAGTGGATTTCCAATTCTATCAGAGCTACTCTTAGATATCCTCCTTTATGTAATGATGACAATGTTGCAGAATCTGGGATACATCCTGCTTATCTAGGAGGGAAGCAACCTGAAGTGGCTCAAGTCATCTACCCTCCTCCAGATTTTGATATGGTTCAAGCTGATATACAATCAATGTATAGCCCACCTGGGGGTCAGCAAAATGTCATCATAGAGAAGGTGGTTCAGCCAGTATCAGAGGCTATGCAAGCAGCTCTGCAGAAAGAAAAAGAAGCCAGACTGTCTAAAAAGAGGTTCAGGGAGCAAGCTGAACAAAGACCAGACTTTGAGCAGTGGAGCCCCACTTCAAGAAACATTACCTTAACTGCATGGAAAGCTGCAAAAGATAATATTCAAGACAGAAATAAATGGTTTTCTGAATTGGAATGGAGGAAACATGAGACAAGTCAAGAAGCAATAGTGCAATATAGAAGGAAGGCCAAGATGGGAAAGCTACCTCCTACTGCTCAGGAGCCTAGCAAGTACTTTCCCAAGCCATATCATTATTTTGAAAGGCAAAAGATTAAAGTTGAAGAGCAAAAGAAAAAGGATCTGAAAGGCAAGAAGCCTGCTGATACTGAAGTTACTGAAGCCCCTATTCAAGCCAAAGTACAATCTGGAAAAGGAATAGTAATTAAGGAGGCTGAACAAAAATAGAATAGAATTTTATTCAGTTTACAATTGTAATCTTGTGTTTTTCAAACACTATGTAAAACTTTTGTATAATGAATATTACAAAGTTGTGAGAACAATATGATGTGTTTTAAATCTATTTCATAATTATTCTGTGATGATATCTGTGTATGCATGTTTGTTTAATACATGCGATGTTTCTTTCCTGATTACATAATCCTGTTTTACATCATACTTGATTTTATTCTGTATGGTGTATATCATTGACTAAGGGTTATGACTTCTACAAATAGGGGGAGATTGTTGGGTACATTGGTCTAAATGTACCTGATTTGAAGAAGCCTCACCCAACTCAATGATATACATCAAAATGTATTTGATGTGTTTTGAGTTTACTTGTGCAGGTTAAGTATTTGTAGGAAAGATGGAAAAGTTTCTAAGTCCATGTGTCGACACCCAGAGGGAAAGTGTCGACACTTAAGAAGATTTGTGTCGACACCCAGGCAAGCAGTGCCGACACTTGGAGTCATTGTATCGACACCAGGGATGCAGTGTCGACACCAGACAGAAAGTATCGACACAAGGAGCTGTGTCGACACTCAGTGAAGAAAAGTGCAGTGAAGCAGTGTCGACACTTAGCAGTTGTGTCGACACCCAGTGAAACTGTGTCTACATCAGAAAGTGTCGACACTTGGAGGTTGTGTCGACACTCAGCAAAAGTCAGCAGAATCTAAGTATAAGTGTCGACACCCAGAGCAATGTGTCGACACACAGCAGAAGAGTCAACACTTAAAAAAAGTGTCGACACAAGAAAGAAAGTGTCGACACTCAGCTGAAGACTCAACACTTGAAGAAAGTGTCGACACAAGAAAGAATGTGTCGACACTCAGCTGAAGACTCAACACTTGCAGAAAGTGTCGACACAAGGAGCTGTGCCGACACTTAGCAAAGTTCAAGAATATTCTAAGTACAAGTGTCGACATAAAGGAGATGTGTCGATACTCAGCAAAAGTCTCAACAGAAGAAGAATGTGTCGACACAAGGAGCTGTGTCGACACTCAGCAAGTATCAACACTGAAGACATGTGTCGACACCAAGAAGAAGTGTCGACACTTAAACAAGTTCAACACATGAAGATGTGTCGACACAAAGGTGTTGTGTCGACACTTAGAAGAATTCAACAAAGTGCTGAAGAACAAAGTGTTGTGTCGACACTCAATATCAGTGTCGACACATGAAGAAGAAGCAGTGTCGAGATCTAAAATCTACAGCACAAGAAGTTGTGTCGACACCTTGTAGGCTAGTGTCGACACTTAGACAACTTGTGTCGACACCTGGTCTATAAGTGTCGACACTTAAAGACAGACAGTCTCGACACTTTCAGACAGTTACAGAATTTTCAAGAACTGACTGGATGACTTGACAGCTGCCATTCCAGCCGGTCTATTGCACCTGTCAGAGATGTCAGAAATCAGTTATGAACCGGACCAGCCGGTTACCATGAAGAAGGCCTATAAATAGGCTTACACTGTCTACAAAAACATATGATTGAACACAAGTTCAAGTGATCATTAACAAGAAGAAGATCTAGCTATTCTTTGAAGAATCTAGTGAAGATCTAAGTAGTTGGAGAGAGAGAGCTCCATCCAAGAAGTCAGCCGTTGGAACCAGGCTGAGAAGAAGGGTTCAGATTTGTTCTGAATCTTAAGTAGCAGAGATCAAGGATCAACTGCAGAGGAGGTCAATCTTATTGTGTTCTACATTCAAGAAGCTTTGAAGAAAGCCAAGTCAGATTAATTTCAACTGAGTTCTTCCAAGAACTCATCAAGAAACTCACAACTCTTCTCTCTTTTCTCTGAGTTGTAGAGTTAACATTTTGTATTCATATTATCTTGTAGGATCCTTAGGGATCTGAGTTTTGTAAGCCTGTAATTATAAAGGCTGAGTGTAGGAGATTTGAATATCTGAGTGTAGGCCTGTTGTGGCTGAGTGTAGGCCTTGGTGGCTGAGTGTAGGCCTTGGTGGCTGAGTGTAGGCTTTGTGAAGAAGCTGAGTTGTAGGGCCTTGGGCCTGAGTTGTAGGAACCTGTTTTGGGGTTCTGAGTGTAAGATCTGAGGATCTGAGATAGTGGAGAAGTTTGGCCGAATCTAGTACACTGCTAGATAGGCGAAGGGGGAAAGTGGATGTATCCAAAACTTGGGGAACCACTATAAAACTGTGTGTCTACTGGTTGCTTGTGTAATTCTGTGATTGCTGCTTGTGTGTTGTGATAAAGTAACTAGAACACTGTGATATTATCTGAATTCTGCCTAAAAAGTTAAAAAGATTTAAGTCACCTATTCACCCCCCCCCCCCCCCGCCTCTAGGTGATTAGGTACAATATCTTTCACTAACCGGTTGTTCGGCTCCCAGGCCCCCAACCCTGCTGCTGCCCAAACCTTCGGGGCTCTTCCCTTCTCCTGTCTTCCCTTTGCTCCCTCTGTTCCCTTGGCTCCTTCTGTCTTCCTGCTGCTGGTTCCTTCACGTCGTCCTCCGCCAGCCTGGCCAACTTCCTGGCGAATGCTGGGTTTGCTCTCTCGAAGTCAATCTCCTTTGCCGCCCTCTCCATAAGCTCCTCAAAGGAGAGGGGAGGCACCCTCTTCAACTTCATGCTAAAGAATCCCGGTCTCAGCCCCAGGGTGAAGGCCAGCATCATTGCGTACCCTGGGACCTCCTGGACCAGGAGGATCTCTTCTTGAAACCGGTCGACATAGTGACCCAGCGTCTCATCCGGCTTCTTCCTCACCGCAAATAGGCACTCCGCTTCCTTCTTCCGCTTCTTCGAGGTTGAGAACCTCAACAGGAAACTTCTCCGCAGATCCTCAAAATAGTAGATTGATCTTACTGGCAACTGGTGGAGCCTATCCCGAGCCTTCTCCTTCAACTTGATGGCAAATAGACGGCACTTGAAGGCATCCATCATCTGCCTTATCGATACAACGTCCTCAAACCACTGTATGTGCTGTACAGGGTCATCCTTCCCCGAGTAGTAGGACATGTCAGGCTCCCGGAACCCCTCCGGTACCGGAGCTGAGATGATGAGCTCGCTAAATGGGCTCTCGCCTCCTGCCTGGCAAGAGGGTACGTCCCGCGGCCTCGGCTGGCTGGCCCGATCCGCGAGACCATGCCCTGGGAAGAGCTCTCGCACTGCCGCTTCCTTCTCGCCCAGATCCGTCAGTGCCTTCTTGCCCGGGCGCTGGCTCTGGCCTGGGAAGAGTTCCCGTGCCGCCACATCTCTCTCGCCTGCCTCCCCCGGGACCTCCTTTCCCGGGCGCTGCCCTGGGGCGTTCTCGCCCAAGAGCGGGACCTCTTCTATTGGGACCTGAGGGGTGGCCCACTCGCCTCTGGCCGAGAAGGCCAAACTGATCGTCTGTAAAACCTCTCGCCTGAATTCATCCAGCATCCTCTTTGTCGCTTCCTCTCCCCGGGTGGGGGAGCCTCCAGAACCTGACCCTTCACCTTCACCTCCAGCCATGGAACATGACGTGAGACTTTCTTGTATCGGCTGCCTTCCACGCTCACCGCACCAGAACTGTTGAAGCCAAATATGACCTCAATGGGAGTTCGAAGAAAAGGGGGTGCAGCCAAAACCTACTTCTCTCAAGTCTCAACCCTCGACTGGATTCAAAGGACCTAGGACTGGCCCAAAGCCTCAGCATGGAGGTCCCACCTCACACCCGGAAGATCTCTGAGAGCTTCCCCTGTAAAGCCAAAGCTGGGCTAGGAGCTCCTCAGAAAGCATTGGAATTTGAGAGATAATGACAGCTTGCCTTCTAAAGAGTCCTTATGGGTCTATTTATAGCATCGTGCTGACCTGAAATTACTGAAAATCCCCTAGTTTTTCTGCCAATAGCCGAATCCCGCTGTTTTCCTGAGGGTACTGAGGTAATTTCTCCTAAGGGCAATTAGGACATTTTACCCAAGGCCATGGGCCCCCCTCGGCGAGAGCTGAGCCGAGGACCTCCTGTCCAGAGCCTGGCGCGAACGCTCTCGCCTGCTTACAGGCAAGAGCCCTTTGAGATTGGAGCCTGGCGCAAGCGCAAGCGTTCCCGCGTTGGACGCGCTCGATGATCTTGGCCCACTGTTCTCCGTTCGACGATTTGGTTGCGCTCGCCGATCTTGGATCGACGATCTGGCACGATCGCTCCCGCCCACTTGGGCGAGATCTTCTTTAGGGCGGGAACTCCTTCGGCTAACCCAATTGTGACCATTGCGCCTCCTGGTCCGACTCAGCGAATATGGGGTTGTACACGAAGCATCTTCAATGATGTTGTCAAAATGAATGTAGTGGAATGCACAAAATGGGGAGGAATAATGCTTGGATAAAAGTTAAGCACTGGTTCCTCACATAGAATCTAATCCACACAAGGGGATACATGCACAAGGGAGCTGTTGGGTACATTGGTTTAAATGTACATGATTTGAAGAAGCCTCACCCAACTCAATGATATACATCAAAATGTATTTGATGTATTTTGAGTTACTTGTGCAGGTTAAGTATTTTCAAGACTGAAGCAAAAATTTCTAAGTCCATGTGTCGACACTCAGAGGGAATGTGTCGACCCTTAAGAAGACTTGTGTCGTCACCCAGGCAAGCAGTGTCGACACTTGGAGTCATTGTGTCGACACCAAGGATGCTGAGTCGACACCAGACAGAAAGTGTCGACATAAGGAGCTGTGTCGACACTCAGTGAAGAAAAGTGCAGTAAAGTTGTGTCGACACTTAACAGCAGTGTCGACACCTAGAAGAACTGTGTCTACACCAGAAAGTGTCGACACTTGGAGCTGTGTCGACAATCAGCAAAAGTCAGTAGAGACTAAGTATATGTGTCGACACCCAGAACAATGTGTCGACACTCAATAGAAGAGTCAGCACTTGAAGTAAGTGTCGACACCAAGAACAATGTGTCGACACTCAACAGAAGAGTCAGCACTTGAAGTAAGTGTCGACACCCAGAACAATGTGTCGACACTCAACAGAAGAGTCAACACTTGAAGAAAGTGTCGACACATGGAGCTGTGTCGACACTTAACAAAGAACAGCAAGATCAACAAAATATTCCAAGTACAAGTGTCGACACTAAGACTATGTGTCGACACTCAGCTGAAGTCTCAACAGAAGAATCAAGTGTCGACACAAGGAGCTGTGTCGACACTCAGCAAGTATCAACACTGAAGACTATGTGTCGACACCAAGAAGCAGTGTCGACACTTAACAGATTCAACACATGAAGATGTGTCGACACAAAGGAGATGTGTCGACACTTAGAAGAATTTAGCAAAATACAAAAGATCAAGTACTTGTGTCGACACTCAATTTCAGTGTCGACACATGCAGAAGAAACTGTGTCGAGACATAGAATCTACAACACAAGGAGTTGTGTCGACACCTTGTAGACTTGTGTCGACACTTACATAACTTGTGTCGACACTTGGTCTATAAGTGTCGACACTTAAAGACAGAAAGTCTCGACACTTTCAGACAGTTAGAGAACTTTCAAGAACTGACTGGATGACTTGACAGCTGCCGTTCCAGCCGATCTACAGCACCTGTCAGAGATGTCAGAATTCAGTTATGTACCGGACCAGCCGGTTACCATGAAGAAGGCCTATAAATAGGCTCATACAGTCTATAGAAATCAGTAGTTGGACAGATTGAAAGTTGTTCAAATTATTGTTCAAGTATCTAACAAAGAAGATCTAGCTATTCCTTGAAGATTAAAGTGCAGATCTAAGAAGTTGGAGAGAGAGAGCTCCATCCAAGAAATCAGCCATTGGAACTAGGCTGAGAAAAAGGGTTCAGATTTATTCTGAATTCTAAGTGGCAGAGGTCAAAGATCAACTGCAGAAGGAGTCAATCTTATTGAGTTCTACTTTCAAGAAGCTTTGAAGAAAGCTAAGTCAGATTGAGTCCAGCTGAGTTCTTCCAAGAACTCATCAAGAAACTCACAACTCCCCTCTCATATGGCCCCTCTTTGACTGTGACGTAAATTAGAGAACACCAAAGGATTTCTCTGAAATGACAAAGGATGAGATTGTCCTAGCCACCATGGACAAAAGGGCTCAAAACATTATAGTGAGTGCCATAGACGATGCAACTTTTCAGAATCTTATACACTGTAAGACAGCCAAAGAGATGTGGGATACCCTTATTGTGTATATGGAAGGTTCTGAAGAAGTTAGACAAGACAAAAAATCCTTGCTAAATCAAGAGTATGAAAGTTTTAGACAAGGAAAGGGTGATAACATAACTGAGTGCTATAAGAAGTTTTACAGGATAGTGAATGAACTCATGTCCTATGGCAGAGAGTTCAGTAATTATGAACTAAATGACAAGTTCCTAAGGTCCCTAACTAAAGATTGGGACACTAAGATCTGTGCTATTAGAGAAATGGCTAAGTTGGCAGAAATTCCTCCACCTACACTGTTTGGCAAACTGTTGTCTTATGAAATGCAGTTGACAGTGAGGAAAGAGGAGGAGAAATCAACAAGAAATGAACATAAGGAAAGAACTGTAGCTTTCAAGATAGAAGCCACCAGAAAGTACAGGAATAAGTCACCAACTCGACCTCCAAAGGTAGTTGAATCAGAGTCAGATGAGTCTGTCAGCACAAAGTCTGAAAGCAGTGAAAGTGATGAAGACTTTGCTGCCTTCACTAGACATTTTTAGAAGTTCTTGAAGAAGAAACAGTGGAGGACAAGGCCTTCTACTTCACAGGGAAAAGAAGACTTCTATCAGAACAAAAAGGCTTCAAAGAAGGACAGGAAGAGGACTAAATCTAGCAAGGCAACTGTTTCAAAAATAGTGTGCTATTGCTGCAACAGACAAGGCCATGTTGTTGCAGATTGTCCAGAGAAGAGAAAGGAGTCTAGTGACAAGAAGAAGACTCATTTCAAAGGCAAGAAAGAGAAGTCTTTTGTTTCCAAAAAGGAGAAGACTGTCAGATATTTCTTCTTCAGAAACTGAGTCAGATGCTGAGGCATACATATGGATGTTTGCTGAAGAAGAAGAAGAGTTCATGCAGATTTTGGAGTCTATATATGAACAAGAAGACAGTCAATGTCAAGGGCTAATGGCATTGACAGAAGGTGACAAAATCCTGGAACAGCCAGGACCCAGTAAGGTACAATGTTTAACTCTAAGTTCAATTTCTTGTGCCAGTACAGAATCAGATTCATCCTCAACAAATGATGAGAGTGCATCTGAGTCTGAAGCAGATATTCATCAGTTGATAGATGAATACAAGGTTCTGTTGCTAGCTTACAAGAAGAGCAAGTCCCTAGCCAAAAGTCAGGCAAAGGAAATTGCTGATCTCAAAGCTGCTGCAATAGATTCTGAGAAGTTATTTGATCAAAAGCTTAATGAGATAACCAGGCTGAAGCACATAACAGTGATTCAGATGGGTACTATATAATTTAAAAATGATCAAATCAAGAGTCTGGAGATTAATCTTCAGAAGGAGAAGGACTTAGTTGCTAGGTTTTCTAAACCTAAGTCAGTGTTACCCATAATTGATGAATTTGTTCATCACAAGGGTAAAGCTGGACTGGGCTTTACTAGACCTGCAAGGACTGAGCAGTCCAAGTCCAAGTCCAAGGGCAAAGCCCCAACACTCAACAAGTCAGCTGTAGATAAGACAGCAAAGATAGTACCTAAGCAAAGGTACAATAAGTTTGAATGTTGGTGCTGTGGCAAGGTTGGCCACTTTGCAATGGACTATTGGCACAATGCTAGTGCCAAAGTAAGTAACAAACTGCCTATTGGAAAACAAGTAGGTAGCTTTGTCAAGTTGCAAACTAACAAGTACCAAGGACCCAAGAATACTTTGGGTTCTAAGGTTCACTAATCTGTTTTGCAGGTGAGTCCAAGTGGCCATGCCCCAATATGGTACTTGGACAGTAGATGTTCCAGACATATGACTGGAACTAGAGGATTACTAAGGGACTACATTCCAATCAAAGATGGTTCAAAAGTAACCTTTGGTGGTTCTGAAAAAGGAATCATCAAAGGGTTTGGTAATATTTCTAGTAACTTAGTTACCATTACTCAAGTGGCTTATGTTAAAGGGTTGAAACACAACCTAATAAGTATAAGTCAATTAAGTGATGTAGGGTATGACATCTCATTTGTTAAAAATGGTTGTCATATCAAGAGGTCAAGTGATCAAGAGATCATTTTGACAGGTTATAGGAAGAGGAATGTCTACTGCCTAGACATTATGTGTGAGACCAATGGTTCTCAAGTATGTCTTATAGCAGATGAGAAAGTCTCTCATTGTGTCAAATGGCACAAGAGACTAGCCCATCTAAACTACAAGACAATTGGCAAACTCTTTAGCCAAGAGTTAGTGAGGAATGGTCCTCAAGTTAAGTGTGTTAAAGATGGTATTTGCTCAGCTTGTCAAAAGGGCAAGCAGACTAGATCCATCTTTAGAAGCATAGAAAACAAAGATGTTGTGAGGTATTTATACCTCTTGCATATGGATCTCTTTGGTCCAATGCCAGTTCACAACTTAGGTAGGAAGGTCTATACCTTTGTAGTTGTAGATGACTACTCAAGGTTTTTCTGGGTATTCTTCTTAAGACAGAAATCTGAAACACCTATTGTCTTCCATAGCTTTGTCAAGCAAATTCAGAATGAACTAAACAGTACAGTGGTCAAGATTAGAAGTGACCATGGTACTGAATTTCAGTCTGATAGCATGACAAAACTATGTGAAGAATTTGGGATATTTCAAGAGTTCTCTTCACCTAGAACACCTCAGCAAAATAGCATTGCTGAGAGGAAGAATAGGACCTTGATTGAGGCTGGTAGGACCCTATTAAGTGATACATCACTACCAGAGTATTTCTGGGCTGAAGCAGTTAATACTGCATGCCATGTTATAAATAGGGCTACCATCACTAAAAGCCTAGACAAGACCCCCTATGAAGTTGTGAAAGGCAGGAAACCAAACCTATCCTATTTCAGGATCTTTGGCTGCAAATGCTTCATACTTAACAATGGGAAGTCTTACTTGACAAAGTTTGCTGCCAAGTCCCAAGAGGGAATTTTTGTTGGGTACAGCAACAACAGTAAGGCTTATAGAGTCTACAACTTGACTACACAAGTTGTAGAAGAATCTGTGCATGTAGTTTTTGATGAGACTAAACTTATTAACAATGAGTTGTCTAGTAGTGTATGCAGCCCCACAGGTTTAACAAAGAAGATGGACAAGCTTACTATATAAGAAGTACCTACTGCAAGACAGCAAGTAGAAGACAGTGGCTGTTGTCTAGGGGGAGAACTACATGTACCAATTGCTGATGAAGTTCAAGGAGTACAGCATGATGGAGATGCTGAAGAGGTTCAACCAGAAGTTAGGATGCCTCCAGCCAATAGGCATCTTAGAGATCATCTAGTAGAGCAGATTATTGGAGATCCAAGATAAGGGGTACAAACAAGGAGCAGAAACCTGAATGCAACAATCTACTCCAGTTTTCTATCTCAAGTTGAACCAAAGAAGTTTGAAGAAGCCATACTAGATCCACAATGGACTGAAGCAATGCAAGAAGAGCTTAATCAGTTCAAGAGGTGCAAGGTCTGGGAACTTGTTCCTAAACCTAAAGACCACAATATAATAGGAACCAAGTGGATCTACAAGAATAAGATGGATGAACAAGGGGTCATCATTAAGAATAAAGCAAGATTGGTTGCTAAAGGATATAGGCAAGAAGAAGGTATTGACTTTGATCAAACCTTTGCTTCAGTAGCCAGACTGGAAGCCATAAGGATGTTCTTGGCCTATGCAACATATCAAGGATTCAAGGTTTACCAAATGGATGTCAAGTCAGCATTCCTGAATGGTAATCTTAAAGAGGAAGTCTATGTGGAACAGCCTTCAGGTTTTGTTGATCCAACTCTACCTCATCATGTCTATAGACTTAGGAAAGCTTTATATGGGTTAAAGCAAGCCCCTAGGGCTTGGTATGAAATCCTATCTAGTTTTCTCATTGAGAACAAGTTCTCAAGGGGGAAAATAAATAAGACTCTATTTCTTAGGGAATCTAGAGGCAAAGTTATACTAGTCCAAATATATGTAGATGAAATTATATTTGGGTCTACTGAAAGCAGACTTTGCAAAAAGTTTGCAAAACTTATGCAAGGTCAATTTGAGATGAGTAGTATGGGAGAGCTGAAGTTTTTCTTGGGTCTCCAAGTTAAACAGACTGAGAGTGGTTTATCCATATGTCAGTCCAAGTTCACCCTAGAACTCATAAGGAAGTATGGTATGGATTCATCCAGCACCATGAAGACTCCTATGGGGTCAAGTATGTCTCTTAGCAAGGATGATGCAGGGAAACCTGTAGATGAAACCTTGTATAGAGGGATAGTTGGCTCCCTATTATACTTGACTGCTAGTAGACCAGATATCATGTATGCTACATGTGTCTGTGCAAGGTATCAAGCCTGCCCTAAAGAGTCTCATTTGACAGAAGTCAAAAGAATATTGAGATATCTAAAGGGCACTCCCTATCTAGGCCTCTGGTACCCTAGGAATGGGGATTTTGAACTAACAGGTTATTCAGATGCAGACTTTGCAGGATGCAAAGAAGATAGAAAAAGCACTACTGGAACCTGTCAATTCCTAGGTGGGAGACTAATTTCATGGAGTAGCAAAAAGCAAACAAGTGTGGCTATCTCCACTGCAGAGTCAGAGTATGTGGCTGCAGGAAGTTGCTGTGCTCAACTTCTGTGGATACAACATCAGCTAGAGGACTATGGATTTCAGGTAAGTAGAACTCCACTCTTTTGTGATTCTACAAGTGCTATCTCAATAGCTAATAATCCTGTATCCCATAGTAGAACAAAACATATTGAAATTAAATATCATTTTCTTAGGGAGCATGTAGAAAGAGAAGATATTTTATTAGAATATGTTAAAACTGATAATCAAATAGCTGATATGTATACTAAGCCCCTAGAAGAAGCTAAGTTCAATAGATTTAAAATTGAACTAGGAATGATAAACTTAGAGTAAGTTTATAGTATTGAAAATGGCTAAGTAAAAAGGTGTCGACACATAGAGATTTCTGTGTCGACACAGAATAGTGGTGTCGACACTTCAGGAAAAAGGTGTTGACACATCTAGGAAGTTGGTGTCGACACTTCAGAATATTAGTGTCGACACATGACATGTAGGTGTCGACACATCCAATGTGGTGTCGACACTTAGTATTTACTCAGAATTTTCTAAGTAAAGTCTCGACTATATGTCGAGTTATGTTGTGTCGACACATAAACAAGTGTCGACACATAAAATCTGTTGACTAAACTTGTGTCGACACATATGTGTCGAGACATTATAAGTCAGTGTCGACACTTATTGCCAGTGTCGACACTTATTGCCAGTGTTGACACAATTTTAGTTAGCTGTCCCGCCTGTTCATCTTCAAAATCAGAAAGGTATAAATAGGATTTTGTCTTAGTTTGTCGACACGCTTTCAAAGTTTCGAGACCAAACTTCAGTGTCGACACCTCTCTTCTCTCAAGACAAATTCTACAAACCCTAATGGCACCTAAGCTTGAGGAGAATGTCAACGAAGGATATGAGCTGGTGCGCGGTGCTTTTGAGGATACCGATCAAGAAATCCAGACTGTCGTAACCCTAGTTGTCGATTCAGGATTGGATTATCTTGTTTCAGAACCTACTAAGATATGGAAGAAAGAGGTACTTGAATTCCTCAATGGCGCTGAAGTGGACGAATCTGGATACAAAATCAAATCCAGAGTTCAAGGAGCAAAGGTTAAGGTAACCCCTAAAAGTCTGCGGAAGATTCTACAGCTTCCTAGAACTAAAGAGGAAAATGAGGTTACTGCTTCAAAAACCAGGGAAGCTCTAACCTGGTGTGGACTAGATTCTACAATGAAGATTGGTTCTGTTTTTAATCGAAAAGGCATGAACAGCCAAGGCAAATTCATGTCTGAGATTGTTGAAAAAGTAATACTCAGTAAGCCAGGAGGGCATGACAGAGTGTCTGCCTCTATGTTCAATATTATGACCAGAATTATCTTCACTCTAAGAACTGATTGGTTTGTTATAGTATTTGAGAAAATCAAAGAAAGCTTGAAGAAGCCTAATCTGGGCAGGATCATAAGTCTTTACCTTGCTGGTACCATACCAGAGGTAATGCAACAAGCTGCAGGAAGCAAAATAAATCACATGAGAAAAATGGACATGAGGTTGTTTTCTAGATGGGACAGGGTGTTGTCTAAAGAGATGCCAACCCCTGAGAAGATAGTTCCTGAGAAAGAAATTCCTCCCAATAAGAAAAGGAAGACTGCTTCAGTGGCACAAGAGTCCACTAGTAGCTCTGACAGTGAAGAACAGGTTGTCTTCACTCCAGATGAGAATGAGGAAGGGACTGTTGAGAAGACTCCTGCTCCTCAAGATGATGCTGAGATCCAGGGGGAGCTACCTCAAGCTAGCCCCATACACAAGGATCAAAGCCAGGGGGAGCTTCCAGTTGTAGATGAACCCACTACACTGGAAAGTGAACAAACAACTAACATTATCCTAGAGGTAATCACTGAACTCAATACTTTATATTTTCCTATGGAAGATTCAGATTTGTCTGATGTTCATCAGCAAACTCAGCTGGATGGTCAAGTTCTGGATCCTGTTATATAAGACACATCTGTTGTACTAGAAGTTGTTCCTGATCCAGTGGTTGAAGAACCTAGAATTACTCCAGCTCCTTCACCACAAGAGTACACAATGGAAGATTTATTTTTAAATCTGGATCAGCAAGATTTTGACAAAGACATTACTGCTACTGAAGAACAGAATGCTGCTGCTGAGGGGGAGCAAGTGCACATTAATGAAGACCCTGCCAGGAAAGTATCTGAGAAGCCTCCAAGCCCTAAGGAGAGGGTGGATATAGCCAGCACATCTGCCTCTGAAGATGAGGAGATTGCCAGGGCTAAGAAGCAGAAACTTTATGTATTCAAAAGAAGGAGTCAAAGTTATAAGAAGGCTCTACAATCTATTGCACCACAGCCTATAGTTCAGCAAACACCATCAGTTGATTATAGTGCTTTAATGGTGGCAATGCAAATTAAACTGGATGAGCACAGGCAGGCAATTGAGAAGTATGTAGATGAAGGGCAGAAATCTTTGCAATTTGATCTGGCCCAAGATATCAAGTCAATAAGATTCGAGATGAATCTTAACAAAAAGGAAATGACAGACTGTTTTCACAAGGGTGGAAATGTAGTGGTGTACTTGACAACACACCAAGAGAAGATAAAAGCACAAGTGGATGACATAGCATTGAAGCAAGGGTATGTTCTTGAAAATCAGATAAGGATGAATGACAATCTTACTGCTTCCCATAATGTTATTGTCACAGAATTAAAGAACCAGGCTGCTGGACCTTCTACCTCTACTGCTACTATTAAAACTGAATTTGATAAAGTATTTCAAGAAGAACTCTCTGCTATTAAGACTGTCATTCAAGAATCTCAAAAACTCATAACTGACAAACTCCACAGGTTAAAACCTTTCTTTAAAGATGGAGTTAATTACTTGGATAATCAGGTGAGATTTCAAAAGGATGATGTGAGAGATCATATTGAAAGAGAAGTCATAAAGGGGGAGAGGGTTTTAGTCAAGGCAAGCTCTGATCATGCCAAATGGATATCCAATTCTATCAGAGCTACACTGGGTTATCCTCCTCTTTGTGATGATGACAATGTGGCAGAATCTGGAATTCAACCTGCATATCTAGGAGGAGAGCAACCTGAAGTAGCTCAAGTCATATACCCTCCTCCAGATTTTGACATGATACATGCTGATGTACAGTCCATGTACAGCCCACCTGGGGGCAAGGACAATGTTATTATTGAAAAGGTTGTTCAGCCTATTTCTGAAGCCATACAAGAGGCAATGCAGAAAGAAGAAGAGACAAGATTATCTAAGAAGAGGTTTAGGGAACAAGCTGAACAGAGACCAGACTTTGAGCAGTGGAGCCCTACCTCTAGAAACATTATATTAACTGCCTGGAAAGCTGCCAAGGATAACATTCAAGACAGGAATAAATGGTTTTCTGAAACTGAATGGAGAAAACATGAAACCAGATAGGAGGCAATAGTTCAATATAGAAGGAAGGCAAAGATGGGAAAGCTACCTCCTACTGCCCAGGAGCCTAGCAAGTACTTTCCAAAGCCATACCATTACTTTGAAAGACAAAAGATCAAAGCAGAAGAGCTTAAGAAGAAAGACTTGAAAGGCAAGAAGTTTGCTGATGCTGAAGTTGCTGATGCTCCTGTCCAAGCTAAAGTTCATGCTGGCAAAGGAATAGTGATTAAGGAGCCAGAACTGAAATAGATTTAGAATTTTCTTGAAGTTTACTTTGTAATTTTCTTGATGTAAAACATTTTGTGAACTTCTGAAAATATATAAGACAGATATTAGAACAATATGTTATATGATTAATCTATTTCATGTTTGTTCTATGATAATGTCTATGTCTATTTCATATTTGTTCTGTGATGATGTATATGAATACATGTGTGATTGATACATGTTTATGTTTACCCTGCTGTATATAATCCTGCTTTACATCATTTTGTAATTTTATTATGAATGGTGTATATCATTGACTAAGGGGTTATGACTTCTCCAAATAGGGGGAGATTGTTGGGTACATTGGTTTAAATGTACCTGATTTGAAAAAGCCTCACCCAACTAAATGATATACATCAAAATATATTTGATGTATTTTGAGTTACTTGTGCAGGTTAAGTATTTTCAGGACTGAAGCAAAAATTTCTAAGTCCATGTGTCGACACTCAGAGGGAAAGTGTCGACACTTAAGAAGACTTGTGTCGACACCCAGGCAAGCAGTGTCGACACTTGGAGTCATTGTGTCGACACCAGGGATGCTGAGTCGACACCAGACAGAAAGTGTCGACATAAGGAGCTGTGTCGACACTCAGTGAAGAAAAGTGCAGTAAAGCTGTGTCGACACTTAACAGCAGTGTCGACACCTAGAAGAACTGTGTCTACACCAGAAAGTGTCGACACTTGGATCTGTGTCGACACTCAGCAAAAGTCAGCAGAGACTAAGTATATGTGTCGACACCCAGAACAATGTGTCGACACTCAATATAAGAGTCAGCACTTGAAGTAAGTGTCGACACCAAGAACAATGTGTCGACACTCAACAGAAGAGTCAGCACTTGAAGTAAATGTCGACACCCAGAACAATGTGTCGACACTCAACAGAAGAGTCAACACTTGAAAAAAGTGTCGACACATGGAGCTGTGTCGACACTTAACAAAGAACAGCAAGATCAACAAAATATTCCAAGTACAAGTGTCGACACTAAGACTATGTGTCGACACTCAGCTGAAGTCTCAACAGAAGAATCAAGTGTCGACACAAGGAGCTGTGTCGACACTCAGCAAGTATCAACACTGAAGACTATGTGTCGACACCAAGAAGCAGTGTCGTCACTTAACAGATTCAACACATGAAGATGTGTCGACACAAAGGAGATGTGTCGACACTTAGAAGAATTCAGCAAAATACAGAAGATCAAGTAGTTGTGTCGACACTCAATTTTAGTGTCGACACATGCAGAAGAAACTGTGTCGAGACATAGAATCTACAACACAAGGAGTTGTATCGACACCTTGTAGACTTGTGTCGACACTTACACAACTTGTGTCGACACTTGGTCTATAAGTGTCGACACTTAAAGACAGAAAGTCTCGACACTTTCAGACAGTTAGAGAATTTTCAAGAACTGACTGGATGACTTGATAGCTGCCATTCCAGCCGGTCTACAGCACCTGTCAGAGATGTCAGAATTCAGTTATGGACTGGACCAGCCGGTTACCATGAAGAAGGCCTATAAATAGGCTCATACAGTCTACAGAAATCAGTAGTTGGACAGATTGAAAGTTGTTCAAATTATTGTTCAAGTATCTAACAAAGAAGATCTAGCTATTCCTTGAAGATTAAAGTGCAGATCTAAGAAGTTGGAGAGAGAGAGCTCCATCCAAGAAATCAGCCATTGGAACTAGGCTGAGAAGAAGGGTTCAGATTTATTCTGAATTCTAAGTGGCAGAGGTCAAGGATCAACTGCAGAAGGAGTCAATCTTATTGAGTTCTACTTTCAAGAAGCTTTGAAAAAAGCTAAGTCAGATTGAGTCCAGCTGAGTTCTTCCAAGAACTCATCAAGAAACTCACAACTCCCCTCTCTTGCCTTTGGGTTGCTGAGTTAACAATTGTATAATCATTTTTATCTTGTAGGATCCTTTGGATCTGAGTTTTTGTAAGCCTGTAATTATAAAGGCTGAGTGTAGGGCTTGAGAGCCTGAGTGTAGGAGATTGAAATCTCTGAGTGTAGGCCTTGGTGGCTGAGTGTAGGCCTAGGTGGCTGAGTGTAGGCCTTTGTGGCTGAGAGTAGGCTTTGTGAAAAGCTGAGTTGTAGGGCCTTGGGCCTGAGGTGTAGGAACCTGTTTGGGTTCTGAGATAGTGGAGGAGTTTGGCCGAATATAGTACACTACTAGATAGGCGAAGGGGGAAAGTGGATGTACCCAAAGCTTGGGGAACCACTATAAAACTCTGTGTCTACTGTGTGATTGTTGTTGGCTGTGATTGTTGCATATGTGTTGTGTTATAGTAGATAGAATTCTGTGAAATTAACTGATTGCTGCCATTAAAGTTTAAAAAGAATTAGGTCACCTATTCACCCCCCCCCTCTAGGTGTTTAGGTACTATATCTTTCAGGAGCGAGGCTCATCCATGTCAGAGCCTAGATCAGCCACACATCTGGTGGTCTTGTACATGTCATTCCCTCCAAAATGTGAAGGTGACACGGGCACATAACCAGAGGTTGAATGTGTGCCGCTAAAGGTAGGAGTCGGGATGATCCGAATGTCCGGATCATCAACCTCTTATAATTGGCGAAGATACGCAACACAATCCTTCTGGGCATGATCTGTGCTATGAAAAAACAAGTACTCTTTTGTATTTTCCCCAGTCCTTGCAGGGGTGGAGAGGAATACAAAAATGGTACATGCGGCGAGGACGAGTGGCCATAAAACTTCAGGAGTATGAAGGACCAGAAGAGACCGGTGCTCCATGCATTGAGCCACGAGAATTATGCCCACTATCTCTAGTAGGGCATTTATCACTAGCGTGGGAGGTAACTCCACACCAACAACAACGGATATTAAATGCACCCCACATTATGTGAAGTTAGAAAGATTCAACAAATAAGAGCTTTTGTGTAAAACACTATGATGAGTAGCAAAATATACATATTTTAGGTTATATTTTTGTTTTATTTTTTTAAAAACTGTAATTATATTATGTAAATATTTAAATAAATCATTTCTTTTTTATTTTCAGTTCTAACTTAATCTGTTTTTGTGCCCTATAGCTATTTATGCAACTTTTGGAAAATTCGGGAAAATTTTCTAAGTCGCGCCCCTAGGTCACGCTCGTGACATAGGGCATGTAACTTTAAAATCTACGATTCCAACATTTCGACAGATTTCGGCCAGCAAGAGCAGGCACGCCCGGGTTATACGCCCGTGTTCAATATGTCATGCCCGTGACATCACCTGTGACCAAGCAAGGAACCCACTGTCATGCTGTACCGAAGTACTGAAGCTAGCAAGCTCGAGTCATGCCTAGAGACACGCCTGTGGTCTAGCTGGCATGCCCGTGACATCAGCCATGATTAAGCAAGAAGCACGTTGTCATGCCCCGAAGAAGCCAATCTGCCACGCCTTGCAGACACGCCAAGAGAACACGCCCGTGACACAAATGTCATGCCCGTGTACTCATTCAATCTAATGCAGAAGTCACCGAAAATTCTATCAAAAGATGTCACGTCAGCGACACGCCCATGCAACTTGCCCTAGGGGGCGTGTACCTCAAAAATTTCGGCCATAAATAGATGTCCAAGGCTGATGGTTAGAGAAGAACTATTAGAGTTCCACGTAGTTCTATATAGTGTTTATGAGTAGCTTTTGAGTGATATTTTCCTAACCCTGGTTTGGGTTCTGTAGTGTGTAATACTTTTTGAATTAAAAAAATTTCAGTTTTCAAATTACTTTTCATCTTTTATTACTTTTAACTTAGTTTCCATTTATGTTGAGATATGGTGTGTGCGTAAAGTGCTTTCTTTCTTTTTTGGCAATTCTTTTACTAACACCCCAATCCCAGATGAGAGTCTAAGCACTTTTTAGCGCTTGATTAAGATGACTGAGATGAATATTATTTCTAGACTTTTATATGTCTTTTAATTTTATTACTACTACCCTTATCCCGATTGAGAGACTAAGAACTTTTTAGCATTAACCGAGATACTTTGGGATGAATATTATTTCTGCACTTTTATAAGTCTTTTAATTTTTCTACTACCACCACCATCTCGATGAGAGGCTAAGAACATTTTAGCACTCACTTGAGATGATCTTTGAGTAGGATATTAATTCTGCAATTTCAAATCCTATTTTCTAAATTAACAAAAACTTAAGATTTGCCACGAATTGATCTCTCGCAGGTAAAGAGAAACTGCACTGTCGAAAGAGAAGAACGTAAGCCTCCCGTGTTGAACCTTCGAACCGTAGTAGGTGGTCAATAGCGTGGTTCACCATGTAAAATGTTTTTAAGGTATTTTTGATTAGATATGAAAATTTAGTCAAAGTACATAATCTCAGTCGGATGTATCCTCAATAAAAATGCACTCATATTTATGGAACTCCCACGGTCAAGTATTTTAATTAATAAAGAAAAGTAGAGTTTTTCTTGTTCAAATATTATTTCTCCAAGAAAGTCAAAATCGAGGGCTGTCTACCTCATCTATTTTCAAAATCCTAAATATTACTTTCATTTTAACTTTTAAAAATCTTCAACTCTTTTCGATAAAATAGTAGTTCGAGTCCTTAAAGTAGAGTACTCAACACAGATCTATGGAAAAATACGACCTTGATATTTAACAATATACTACTATGTGATAGGTATGCTTGCCTTATTCACAGTATATAAGTAAAAAGAGATAGAACACACAAACGCCTTATTTACAAATCCAACTTAATTTTCAATTAAATCTATCTCCACACAGTTTACTTATCAAGTTTTTGACGCCGTTGATGGAGATCATTTTGTTTGATACTTGAAATAAAAAGAAATCCCTATTACTTTTATCTTTATTGTTATAAAAAATTTCTATTTTTATAAAAATAAACAAACCACAAATTCTCTGTTAATCACAAAACATTTGGTTTTTAAAAAACTAATTTTTTTATTAACAACACTTTTATTTTTGTCTTTTTTATTTTCCAAAAAAAGCAAAACCACAAAAAAATTAAAAATAAATAAATTTTTATATATAATAGTTTTTTAGTGCTTGACCCAAAGAAACTCTCAAATTGATCATAATCTTGACTTTGATCAGGAAATCGACCGCACTTATCATTAGCGCCTTCGATCTCATGACCAAGACCATGCATTAAATTTAGAAGAGTCTATCGGAACCACGCACGTTGAACCTATGACAAAACAAAATCCAGTCGCATCTTTGCAAAAGACTATGTCTTATTATGCGCGGTTGAACTTGGACGACACCAAGTCAAGTATATTTCGTCCCACGATTGCTAATAATAATTTTGAGATAAAATATAGCACAATCCAAATGATTCAAAACTCAGTACTATTTGATGGATTGCTAGATGAAGATACCAACACCCCATCTGTCAAATTTTCTAGAAATATGCAACATTTTTAAAATAAATGAAAGTCTTTATTTTTAAGTATAGCCAAACCACCTAGTGGGTGGGGGGGGGGGGTGAATAGGTTTCTAGGTTTTTATTATATCTTTTAATATTTACAAGTTTAGACAGTGAGTGGTGATCTACTTCCTAATGCTTTCAAGATAATCACCCAGATGACAACAACTTACAGTGGTCCCCCAGATTATAGGTATGTCCACTATCCCTCCCGCCTTTCTAATAGTGTGTTAGACAAAGCACTTCTCCAATTTCTCGGCTCCTAAGTGCTTACAACATGATCCCGTAGGACCACTCAGTCTCCTCCAAGACTTATAACTCAGGCACAAAGCCCTACAACTCAGTGATCAGAATATCACCTACCTCAGCCCAAAGGTCTTACCACTCAGGCTGGGAGGATAGACCTACTGTAACATCCCCGAAATAGCCAGACCTCCCAGAGTGATTTTGTCATGATTAAGTCATGACAAAATCCAGGGAGCTTAGAAACCCTTGTAGACCTAGGCAAAAAGGTGATAAAGCACCTTGGTCTGCAAATAGTAAACTTTAAATACCCAACTTAGGGCTTGACTTTAGGGCTCCAACTCGACTCCGTAACCCCACCCCAACACCCCTAGGCCATCAAGGAGTCCAGAGTGACACCTAAGACCCATTAGGGCCAACCAAAGAGGTTAAGTTGACCAAAGTAAACCTTAAGCTCTAATTAGGTCAAAATGGTCAACTCCCCATCAAATGACCCAACTGACCATCACATGTGGAAGTAGCCTCACTTTTAGGTCTAACACATCATAAGAGACTACTTAGACCAAAACGCCCCATCCTAGGGTCACCACATGTCAAAATGACCAAAATACCCCTACTAGGTCAAAACGGTGATTTTTCATTAAACACCCCTATTGACCACCACAACTTCAAGTTGACCATACTCATGGGGTCATAACCTCATAAGGGACCCAATGGCACAAAAATTCCATGGTTTGGTCAACCCTAGGGCCCAATTTGACAAAAGGTCAAACTTGGTCAAATTAGGTCAAATCATTTAAACCTAGCCCAACCCTTTGGGCTAGGACCAAGGTGAGTGGTCAACCGGCCTATTGACTGATATTGAACAAGGGGGAGTGAGTGGAATTTCGGCCATGGTGATTAGGAGAGAGAAATGGGGTTTTTCACCCAACTTGGAGGAGAGAGAAAATGGTCATTCATGGCCATTAAGGTGATACACCCCTTGGTATCCCTCCACTATGCTCCTATTCATCTTCTCTGATGAATTAGAGGGGATTCCAGCTATTTCCATAGACATTTAATGGAAGGGGGGATGCATAGGGTCGGCCATGGGAGGGGAGGTGAAGAGGTCAACCATGACCAAGAGAATTAAATCCCCCACACCCCCAACCGACCCCTCCATCATCTTTACAGACCTCTGAGGAGTAGAATTTCCAATTTTCCCGAACACTTAGAGCTCTCGGAGGAGGAAAAGCCATGGCACCGAAAGCTTCAAGGAGGAGCAATGGCGGCCGACGAATGGAGCAAGGAAACGCTCCAAATAAGGTCCAATCCTCTTCCTCTCTGTCTGTGCTAGATTTAGAATCCATCAGCTAGAGAAATCGGGTTCAATCGAGCCCGATCGGGGAGAAATTTGTCACTGAAATACCATGAAAATGAACATATCGGGTTCGCCGGAGTAGGCCCCTCCGGCTCCCGTGTCGCCGCCAGGCGATAGCCACCACCTCGACGAAGGTGGTGGTGGCGGTGGCCGGCCAGGGAGGTGGCCGGGTGGCCGGGATTTCGGCTTGGAAAACGCTCAAGGTGCGGCTAATCTGAGCCATTGGCTCAAAGAGGAAGATGACTCCATTACCGCTGATCTTGCTTTAAGATCTGTGCAAGATCTTTGTTTATTTTATTTTCTTTGGATTTTTTGAGTAGAAAATTACACTGTTTTGTTTAAATTTTTAAAATACTTAGGTGCTCCTTCTGGAAATGTGATCAACATCAAAGTTGTAGCTCTAGGTCTCTAGTTTAGTTAAAATTTGTTTCAAGTCATTTGGAGCCTTAGGTAGACCTCAGAACACGTTTTGGTGGAGTTTATCCATAGGGCTGTCCAGAGATTAACTTGGATGCCCACTCCAAACCACACCTCCAAATGACTTGAAATTTGGGATGTGGGCTACTCCTATCTATATCTAGGAATTAGCCAAAAATCAGAATTTGTGGAGAAAATATTTCTATAGTTTTTAGAAAACTTTAATAATCCATTAATAAATTAATTAGGTGTCCTAAACATCTCAAAACTCCCCCAAATTTGGGTGGGTGGTCTTAGAGGGTATGCTAAGGCTCTGGTAAAATTTTCACCTCATTTGGAGATGTTTTGGTTAGGTATTGATCCAACCCTAGGTATACCTTTATAAGGTTATTTAGGTCAAGAGCTATTTATGATGTTTGGTTAGGCAAATCACCTCAACAAAGGTTGATATTTTGGCCACTGATTTTATATGTCATGTAACACCCTTCAATGAGATTTGGGGTGGTTTGGGCTAGGGTAGCCATAGAACACTAGGGTAGGCCCCTTTTATGGTGATTTTTAGTGTTTGAAGGTCATGGGGTCGAATGACCTTGGAATGACTTGGGACTTGGTGGAAGGGATCATAGGGTGGCTATGGTCCTCTGGTTGAAGATTTTTTGAATTTGGAAGCCTTTAACCTCCTCAAATCCCTACCCTAGTTTAGGCCACAAAGCCCAATATTTGGGTTTATGCAATCAAAACACCTCACAATAACTCGAAACTTGGGCAGGGTATTTCTATGATAAAAAGAGCCCTAAAATAATTTTGGTGGAATTTTTGGACTAATAAAATCTGTTCTTCCTTTATAATCATAATTGTGTCCTTAAGATTATTTTTTTTGTTATGATATTTATGGCCACTGAAAAGTTGTGAAATTTTGTATTTGGAAGTTTTATATCATGTCAGTCCCCTCTGTATTTTTATTGAAATTTTTAGATATTTATTTTAAGCACTTGTCTTATAAATTATTAATTGTGGATTTCTGATCAAAAACACATGTGGAGCCCAATATTGCTATGGAAAATTATAAAACTTGGTCAGTGAGTGTTTTATGTGAATGTGTAGGCCCTGGAATTTTCTCATAATTTTTAAGTGAAAGAAACAGTACTTGCTTCACAAAGTTATAAATTTGGAAGATTACTTTTAATGAGATTCAGAGCCCCTCATTTATTGGAAAAATTGTAAAACTTGGTTAGGGTTACTTTTAGATCATTATCTATCTCCTGGAAATTTTTTATAATTATTAGATGAATTTTTACAGTACTTGCTTCATTAACCAATGGTTATGAAATTAAATTAAGTGCTACTGTTCACTGGAAAAATTGGGAGAGTACCTCTAGGGTGTTTTTAGGCCATGATGGTCTTACTGAATTTTTATCATAAATATTGCTGGCCTTTGCTTCTTAAAATAGTATTATCGATTTTATGTTCTAAATTGTGGATTTGGGGCTTAAAAAATTCTGAAAATTCTTAGACCTTGGATTTGTTATAGAAATTTTACCTAGTATTTATCATAATTTTGTGGTGGTATGTTACTGATTTAAAAGTGTATTTCATGTTCAAAGTAGGGCATCTGGAGTCTTAGGGTAATTAGAATGAATGCCCAATTAATTAGGAAGATTATGAAACTATGGAGTTAGTCTAAATAGGTCATGGTAGACTCCCAGTAATTGTTTTGGTTCTGTTGGATGAGTAAATGGAGTACCCCATAGTGGGAGCATCATGTAACTTAGCACGGTCTGCATATAGTATATAGAATTGAAATAGGCTAGCTCGAAGAACTTGAACACATTTAGGGGAGCCACACTGAAATAAAAGAGAGGATTGGTCAAGGGTAGGAATCAATAATATTAAGTGCCTTGCAAAAGGGAACTTTGTGTGTAATCCCATCGTAGTTTCTAGTGCCTTCGAGAGCCCTTCATGAGGAATACCTTGTGCAGTCCTGGGCTAACATAAACTTTAGGGATAATATGGACAAGAGTAACCTCAATAATACCTCCACCTTGCACTCACACTTGTACACGTGGTGAGACAAATTGGTAATGAATGGATAGCATAGACCCATGGTCGATGGGCTTACTGGTAGAGTTAAAGGGGCTTGGAACTATTTTGGTAGTCCGGGGAGCTGTATGCTCGAGGGCTAGTTTTTATACTTGATGGTTTGGTGAGCTGGGGGCTCGGAGATTTATGTGAGGTATAATATTCAAGCTTGCATGTGCATAACAGTGGTGGGTCCTCAGTATTGGACGATCGATCAAACCGTCGTCGGTACATTGACTCGGGGAGACTAGCTGGTTTGCTAGGAAGAGTACGGAAACGTACGAGAGGGGCTAGACTGGGTAGTGTGATTACCAGTCAAGTAGTGGAGAGGCCCAACCCACTGTCTCCGTTGGACATGATGAGAGGCTCCTGAGAGTTTAGCAAACTCCAAACTAGGGAACTAAAGGTCTGTGCGCATAGAATCGTGTGTGTGTGTTGCACTTGCATGTTCATACCCTAGCATACTTGCATGTCACACCATAGTCATTGCATTTAACCCCTCACACCTAACATATAAATTGGTATGTTACAGTTTATATGATAGGCCCTGCAGAACGACCCCTTGGTCTATAGGGGTAATCCCTATAAATAAATGGTTACTGATTTACTATTTTTATAGTTCTTACTTTCAATTCTTCATGCTTATGTTACTACTCTGCATTACCATTTATTGATTAACTCCTGCTACACTTTTAATGTTATAACACTCCTGTTAGGATACTTGTCATCTGCTCGATTACACCCTGCTATTTGGTACTCTTTTTCACTTCCTTCCGCCCGATGCCTAGGAGCCATGGGTAGAGGGGTGGGGGATTATTGACTGAGTCTAGGTTGATTGACGGTCGTTTGACCACCACATCTTAGGCACTCCGGATGGGAGACAGGGAACAGCCGCATGAGACGCACCACCAGTGCAGTACGGTGCAGATGGAGACAGGCCAGTGTAGTTCGGGTGGACAGGCATCCAGATTCGTGAGTGGAGCTGAGTAGTAGTAATTTTACTTTTATGAGTGACTTGTAGTGAGGTCTTTATGTACCAGGCATAAGTCCGTATATCATGGTGTGGACTCTATATTTGTCATGTGATTTCCTCTTTCTATATTGTGGACTTGATCGTTTTAGCTTTTCCAATCATTAAACATTCTCTCTTGTTGATCGAAAAGGCCGGCAGAATCAGCGTTTTGTAGTGGCGGCCTTCCCGAGAGTCGAGGACACAGCAAAACGGTGGTTCTGGGCATAAGACACCGGTGGTTGTTGCAAAAAAGGGGGTCTTACAAGTGGTATTAGAGCGTAACCTCGATCCGAGAGAATGTAGTCCACAAAACATGGGACACCCCGTGTGGGCTTAGTTTGAGGACAAACTAGCAGCGGAAGCAATGGTGTGCCCATGGGAGGAATCATGTACAATGCTTCTAATAACAAAGAGTTTTAGGTCAATTTACTAAACTTAAGACCGTATTTTTGTAGGGTGCGACGAATCCTCCCCTACCGCAGGGGACACCTCCGTCCCCGAATGTGATTCCACCCCCGCTGGCTCCAACTCCGTTGCAGTAAACAGAGCTGGGACAAACTTTGACAGCTATCTTGGAGGCCTTTAGGGCACAGCAGGCTCCGGCTCCTCAGCCGAACCGCGGAGCGAACTGGTTGAGTGCATTCCGGGGCCTTGCCCCACCATCATACTTGGGGACGGAGACGGCAGTGTGCACAGAGGAGTGGCTAGAAATTATGTACGAGATGTTGGTGGGAATATAGTGCCCGGTGGACCTGGCAGTATCATTGGTGGTTTCTTGTCTGGAGTCGCATGCGAAGAGGTGGTGGAAGTCGGTGATGGACACCACTTATGCGGGAGTGGAGATCGCGGACATTACTTGGGAGGAGTTTAGGGCAACACTGCTGGAGCATTTTGTGCCGCAGTCCGCAAGGGATGAATTGGAGGATAGATTCTTGCAGTTGAAGCAAGGGAACAAGACAGTTCTGGAATATCACCGTGAGTTTACTTATTTGGCCAGGTTTGCGGATTCTTACAAGCTGGATGACGTGGGTTATGCCAAGAGATTCTATAAGGGCCTCTGTGATGACCTAAGGCAGGCCCTCTTGTTCGTGTCTGATGGTACCATGGCCAAGATCTTGGAGATGGCCAAGAAGCTGGAGGCAGACCATCTTGCAGTCTGGGGCAGGAAGAGACATGGGGACGATGCAGTGCTAGGGGGGAGAAGGGACCTGCAGAGAGGTCGGGTCATGGGAGAGAGAAGGAACGGGGATCAACCCCGTTAGGAGGAAAGTCAGGAGCCAAGGGAGCAGGCAGTGCTGGCTCCACAGCCGCTACAAATGTGGGAGGTGCCCAGGATAGGGCAGGAACCACCTACACCACATCTGTGCCATCACTGCCATCAGCCAGGGCACATTTAGATTAATTGCCAAACGAGAAATGGGGCCATACCTGCTGCACGGGGTGGCCCACCAGCTCACCAGATGGGAGATCGTGGACGTGGTCGCGGACACAGAATTCAGGGCGGTGAACACATGCAGGATGGGGAGCAGGTCTACGCTCTGGACTTAGCGCAGCCCCAGAACCCAAACCGGGTTATTGCAGGTATGAGAGTAATTTTAAGTATTAGTAGAATAATTACACAACCTAGGTTAGTAAACTTTAGACCTAAGCTGTTTTTCCTTTATCAAATTTAGGAATAGTGATGGTGTGCGAAAACCTGCCCGTACCCTGTTCGACACGGGGGCATCACACAACTTTGTGTTGGAGGATTTCGTCAAGTATCTGGGCCAGATTCGATACTATACGGGAGTCGCCAGGAGGGTGAATCTCCCCAATGGGATGGAGATCCAGTCCACAGAGAAGTGCCTCCTGAAGGTTACCATAGACGGGTTGACACTCGAGGCCCCGACGACGATCCTGAGAATGCCGGACTTTGACCTTGTCTTGGGCATGATATGGTTAGTCTAGAACCATGCCCAGATTGACTGCCCGGCGAGGAGGGTCATGCTGAGATACGACGATACTTATGCGACATTCGAAGGTACTACTCTGATTTCCCGCTGCCTACTTTCATCTATTCAGGCAGTCAAGGCCCCCCTGTAGGGAGACGAGGTATATTAGGTGCTGTTTGAGATGACTGAGGAGAAGGACCTGATTGTTAGCATTTCGGTGGTCTGTGACTATACCGATGTATTTCCAGATAAGCTGGCAGGATAGCCTCCACATAGGGAGAAGGACTTTCAGATTCAGTTGGTGCCAGGGGCTAATCCGGTATCTAAGGCCCCTTATCGGATGGCCCCAAGGGAGCTGGTAGAATTTTGGACACAGTTGCAGGAGCTGGTGGAGCAGGATTCGTCAGACCGAGTTCCTCGCCATGGGGAGCTCCAGTCCTATTCGTGAAGAAGAAGGATGGGACACTTCGGCTGTGCATTGACTATCGAGCACTGAACAGGCTGACCGTCCGGAATACCTACCCGCTCCTAAGGATAGATGAGTTGTTCGATCAGCTGGAGGGAGCCCATTTTTTCTCGAAGCTGGACTTGAGGTCAGGATACTACCAGCTGCGGATCCAGGAGGAAGATATCCCGAAGACGGCCTTCAATAGCAGATATGGCCTGTATGAGTTCACCGTGATGCCCTTCGGGCTCACAAATGCTCCATCAGCATTTATGAGCCTCATGAACCGGGTCTTCGAGACTTATTTGGATGTGTTTGTCATAGTATTCATAGACGACATCCTTATCTACTCTAGGATGGAGGAGGACCATACACGACATCTAGCACTGACTTTAGAGAGATTGCGTGAGCATCGCCTCTATGTGAAGTTCAACAAGTGTCAGTTCTGGTTGAAGGAGCTGGCTTTCCTGGGCCACATTATCAGCGGAGTCGGGTTAGCGGTGGACCCTGCAAAGGTTCAGGCAGTCAGGGATTGGCCACCACTGAAGACGGCCACGGACGTGCGGAGTTTCCTGGGGCTTGCCGGTTATTACCGGAAATTTGTGGAGGGATTTTCTCGGATCTCCCTTCCACTCACTTCATTGACGAAGAAGGACATGCCCTTTGTGTGGATGCCACAGTGTGAGGCAGCCTTCCAGGAGCTCAAGAACCGACTTATCTCAGCCCCTATCCTGACCCTTTCATCTGGGAAGGAAGGATTCCAGGTGTACACCGACGCATCATATCAGGGGATGGGTGTGGTGCTGATGCAGAACAGGCATGTCATAGCGTATGCCTCCCGCCAAATGAAGACCCATGATAAGAACTATCCAGCACATGACCTAGAGATGGGAGCAGTCGTGTTCGCACTGAAGATATGGCGACACTACCTCTACGGAGTCCACTGTGATATATACTCAGATCATAAGAACCTTAAGTATGTGGACACGCAGAAGGAACTAAATATCAGGCAGAGGAGGTGGGTGGAGTTTTTATCGGACTATCAATATGATATGCACTACCACCCGGGTAAGGCGAACGTGGTAGCGGATGCACTGAGCAGGAGAGCCGCCACAGCAGGAGCAGAGTCTCAGTTGATATCTATGGAGCTGCTGCAGAGTCTAGAGGACATGCATATTACTCTGGTGTCGTCTGACGACCCCGAGCTCTATGAGGAGTACTTGACCGCGATGGGCGTCACCAATGACATTAGAGACCGAGTCAGAAAATGACAGAGGCAGGATGACAAATTAGAGCTCATCTTCCAGGCCTTAGAGGCAGGCACTGCAGGAGACTACACACTGAGGGATGGCCTGGTGTGTTTCAGAGGACGGGTTTATATACCGAAGGGAGGCCAGATCTGGGAGGAGATTATGATGGAGGCACACTGCAGCCGGTATTCGGTGCACCCGGGAATCACGAAGATGGCGACAGATTTGAAGAAGACGATGTTTTGGCCGGGCATGAAGAAGGATATCACCTACTTTGTGACTCATTGTGAGACATGTCAGCTAGTGAAGGCAGAGTACAGGAACCCTATAGGATTGTTGAAGCCACTCCTTGTGCTTGAGTGGAAATTCGACGACATAGCCATGGATTTCATACATGGGCTTCCCCGGTCTTGGACGGGGAATGACTCGATCTGGGTGATCGTCGATCGACTGACAAAGGTGGCTCGATTCATACCGATCAGGAAGGACGACTCAGTCAGAGTGCTGGTGAGGAAGCTTGTGGAGCAGTTCATTCGCTACCATGGTGTGCCCAGGTCAATAGTGTCAGATCGTGATGGGCGGTTTACGTCTAGGGAGTGGCGGTTAGTTCAGGCATATTTGGGCACCCCACCTGACCTTCAGCACAGCCTTCCACCCTCAGACGGACGGGCATACATAGCGCACCAATCGGACATTGGAAGATCTGCTACGACTATGCATTCTGGACCGAGGAGAGCCTTGGGAGAAACTGTTGCCACTGGTCGAGTTCTCTTATAACAACAACCATCATTCTAGTATAGGCATGGCTCCCTATGAGGCTTTGTATGGACGAAGGTGCAGGACTCCGTTATCATGGATACAAGATGAATACCCAAAGGTCCTGGGCTCGGAATTTGTGGAGGATACCGAGGCCCAGGTGAGACTGATACGGGACCAGATGTTGGAGGCGTAGAGCAGGTATGCCAAATATTACGACGTGTGACATCATCAGGTGGCGTTTCAGGTAGGATACGGAGTGTTTTTGAAGATACAGTCGATGAACGAAGTCTCTTTGAAGATACAGCTGATGCACAGAGTCTCTAGAGTTCGCAGACGGAGGAAGAAGCTCAACCCGAGATACATGGGGCCCTACAGGATCCTGGAGCGGATCGGCCCCTTGGCATACAGGTTGGAGCTACCGCCAGATCTGGAAGGCCTGTACAATGTTTTCCATGTCTCCTCCCTCAGGAGGGCCCTATTACATCCAGAGCAGCAGATAGACACCACAGATGGGCCAGTAGCATCTGATCGGTCAGTGCACATGGAGCTGGTCCAGATTGACGATAGGGGTATGCAGGACTTGCGCTGCAAGAAGGTCCCACTGGTCAAGGTTCTTTGGAGAAATCACGGCCAGGAGGAGCACACTTGGGAGCCACAGGACTTGATGCAGCAGAGGTACCCGAAGCTCTTCACCTCAGGTATAATTTAATTTTTGGGATGTTACGTTTATTACCTTTAGTAGAAATCCCGCAGCCCTAACCTGAATTTCGGGGACAAAATTTTTATTTTTATATGTTGGGATTTGTAACATCCCCCAAACAGCCAGACCCCTCGAGTAATTTTGTCATGACAAAGTCATGACAAAATCCAGGGAGTTTAGAAACCCTTATAGACCTAGGCAAAAAGGTGATAAAGCACCCTGGTCTACAAATAGTAAACTTTAAATACCCAACTTAGGGCTTGACTTTAGGGCTCCAACTCGACTCCTTAACCCCACCCCAATACCCCTAGGCCATCAAGGAGTCCAGAGTGACACCTAAGACCCATTGGGGCCAACCAAAGAGGTCAAGTTGACCAAAGTCAACCTTAAGCCCTAATTAGGTCAAAATGGTCAACTCTCCATCAAATGGCCCAACTGACCATCACATGTAGAAGTAGCTTCACTTTTAGGTCTAACACATCATAAGAGACTAATTAAACCAAAAAGCCCCATCCTAGGGTCAACACATGGCAAAATGACCAAAATACCCCTACTAGGTCAAAACGGTGATTTTCCATTAAACACCCCTATTGACCACCACAACTTCAAGTTGACCACACTCCTGGGGTCATAACCTCATAAGGGACCCAATGGCACAAAAATTCCATGGTTTGGTCAAGCTTAGGGCCCAATTTGACAAAAAGTCAAACTTGGTCAAATTAGGACAAATCATTTAAACCTAGCCCAACCCTTTGTGCTAGGCCCAAGGTGAGTGGTCAAATGGCCTATTGACTGATATTGAACAAGGGGGAGAGAGTGGAATTTCGTCCATGGTGATTAGGAGAGTGAAATGGGTTTTTCCCCCAACTTGGAGGAGAGAGAAAATGGTCATTCATGGCCATTAAGGTGATGCGCCCCTTGGTATCCCTCCACTATGCTCCCATTCATCTTCCTTGATGAATTAGAGGGAATTCCAATAGTTTTCAGAGCCATTTAATGGAAGGGGGGATGCATAGGGTCGGCCATGGGAGGGGAGGTGAAGAGGTCAACCGTGGCCAAGAGAATTAAAGCCCCCACACCCCCAACCGACCCCTCCATCATCTTTAGAGACCTCTGAGGAGTAGAATTTCCCATTTTCCCAAACATTTAGAGCTCTTGGAGGAGGAAAATCCTTGGCACCGAAATCTTCGAGGAGGAGCAATGGCGGCCGGCGAATGGAGCAAGGAAACACTCCAAATAAGGTCCAATCCTCTTCCTCTCTATCTGTGCTAGATTTAGGATCCATCAGCTAGAGAAATCGGGCTCAATCGAGCCCAATCGGGGAGAACTTTCTCACCAAAATACCATGAAAATGAACATATCAGGTTCGCCGGAGTAGGCCCCTCCGGCGGCCGTGCCGCCGCCAGGCGATAGCCACCACCTCGACGAAGGTGGTGGTGGCGGTGGCCGGCCAGGGAGGTGGCCGGGTGGCCGGGATTTCGGCCTGGAAAATGCTCCAGGCGCGGCAAATCTGAGTCGTTGGTTCAAGGAGGAAGATGACTCCATTACCGCTGATCTTGCTTTAAGATCTGTGCAAGATCTTTGTTTATTTTATTTTCTTTGGATTTTCTGAGTAGAAAATTATAGTGTATTATTTAAATTTGTAAAAATAGTTAGGTGATCCTGCTGGAAATATGATCAACATCAAAGTTGTATATCTAGGTATTTAGTTTATTTTAAAATTTGTTTCAAGTCATTTGGAGCCATGGTTAGACCTCAGCACACTTTTTCGTGGAGTCTATCCATAGGGCTGTCCAGAGATTAACTTGGATGCCCACTCCAAACCAGGCCTCCAAATGACTTGAAATTTGGGGTGTGGGCTACTCTTATCTATATCTAGGACTTATCCAAAAATCATAATTTTTGGAGAAAAGTTTTCTATAGTTTTAGAAACATTGTTATAATAAATGAATAAATTAATTAGGTATCCTAAACATCTCAAAACTCTCCCAAATTAGGGTGTTTGGTCTTAGAGGGTAAGCTAAGGCTGTGGTACAAATTTCACCTCATTTGGAGATGTTGTGGTTAGGTATTGGTCCAACCCTAGGTATACCTTTATAGGGTTATTTAGGTCAAGAGCTATTTCTGATGTTTGGTTTGTCAAATCACCTCAACAGAGGCTGATATTTTGGCCACTGATTTTATATGGCATGTAACACCCTTCAATGAGATTTGGGGTGATTTGGGCTAGGGTAGCCATAGAACCCTAGGGTAGGCTCCTTTTATGGTGATTTTTAGGGTTTGAAGGTCATGACTTGGGACTTGGCGGAAGGGATCATAGGGTGGCTATGGTCCTTTGGTTGAAGATTTATTGAATTTGGAAGCCTTTAACCCCCCTCAAATCCCTACCCTACTTTAGGCCATAAAGCCCAATATTTGGGTTTATGCAATCCAAACACCTCACAATAACTTGAAACTTGGGCAGGGTATTTCTATGATAAAAAGAGCCCTAAAATAATTTTGGTGAAATTTTTGGAGTAATAAAATCAGTACTTCCTTAATAACCCTAGTTGTGTCCTTAAGTTTATTTTTCTTGTTATGATATTTCTGACCACTGAAAAGTTGTGAAATTTTGTATTTGGAAGTTTTATATCATGTTAGTCCACTCTGTATTTTTATTGAAATTTTTAGATATTTATTTTAAGTACTTGTCTTATAATTTATGAATTGTGGATTTCTGATCAAAAATAGATGTGGAGCCTAATATTGCCATGAAAAATTATGAAACTTGGTCAGTGAGTGTTCTATGTGATTGTGTAGGCCCTGGAAGTTTTTCATAATTTTTAAGTGATTAGAAACAGTACTTGCTTCACAAAGTTATAAATTTGGAAGATTACTTTTAATCAGATTCAGAGCCCCTCATGTATTAGAAAAATTGTAAAACTTTGCTAGGGTTAGTTTTACATCATTATCTATCTCCTGGAAATTTTTTATAATTATTAGATGAATTTTTACAGTACTTGCTTCATTAACCAATGGTTATGGAATTATTGATTTAAAATTAAATTAAGGGTTACTGTTTACTGGAAAAATTTGGAGAGTACCTCCAGGGTGTTTTTAGGCTATGATGGTTTTGCTGAATTTTTATCATAATTTTTAGAACAATATTGCCGACCTTTGCTTCTTAAAATGGTATTATCGATTTTATGTTCTAAATTGTGGATTTGGGGCCGAAACAATTCTAAAAATTCTTAGACCTTGGATTTGTTGTAGAAATTTTACCTAGTATTTATCATAATTTTGTGGTGATATGTTACTGATTTAAAAGTGCATTTCATGTTCAAAGTATGACATCCAGAGTCTTAGGGTAATTAGAATGAATGCCCAATTAATTAGGAAGATTATGAAACTCTGGATTATGTTACTCATGCGTGTGGGGTTGAGACTTCCAATTCCTAACTTTTTAAACAATGAGAGGGGCATCAGATTTATACTCTCACCTAGGTCAGCTAATGCGTGTTTGACAAAAAGATCACCAAAGACACAGACTAGAAAAACTACCCGGGTCACAGATTTGCTTTGGTAAACCGTTTGTCAAAACCGCCGAGCACTCGGAATTTAACGTGACATGCGAAAGGTTCTCTAACTTCTTCTTGTTGGTCAGGAGGTCCTTAAGATAGTTATCGTACTTCGGCATCTGGGATATGGCTTCGTGGAAGGGCAGATTTTTGTGGATTTGTTTAAACATTTCTAAGAAGCGGGTGGATTGATCATCCTGACATTGTTTATTAAGTTCAGAAGGGTATGGCGGGGTTGGATTATTTTTAATGGTGGGTGTTGGTGTAACACCCCCTATCCGTCGCATAACATATAGCAGTAGGTCCGGCCGGGGCCCGACGCCATATACCACAGACAGACCGGGTGGTTACTCAATGGAAACCATCCAACCAATCAAAACGTCCTACACAGAGCATTCTAGCGGAAGCAGTTTAAATAGTAGCAATTAAAAGAACCCAGCAACAAGCATGAATGTCCACTAACAAGCCAAAAAGGAATGAAGTACATACACAAGTACTGGCCTTAAGGCCTTACAAATGATTTACTCATATTACATGTTTTCCATACCACGGCACGCAGGCCGGTCATCCATGAACAAAAGCAAGTAAACACTCCAATTAGGTCTTCGAGGGTCGGCTTCGCAATTTGGGCTTTAGCCCGCTATTGACCGCTTGGTCCAGCAGCACCTGCAAGCAACAAACCACCGCACGATGGCAAACAAAAGCAACAGTCAGCAATGATGACCAAATTATAACGATCCGGCCCGCAATTAGGGATGGCGATGCTCCTTCCCTGCATTTTATTAGCATAACCAAGCAGTATAGTAATGTCACAACATCACAGGTGTAGGCTCGCACGGCCACACACCCCGTGCACTCAAGGCACATTCTCGGTGAACCCAGTCAAAACCATGGTCCCACCACCGCCACTTGGATGTCACCACACGTGATCATTTGAGTCTTTTAGGCAGAAGTTATGACACAAAATCATCAACAGCCTATAAGCATTAGTCATGACACTTAAAATCATCGACAGCCAAAGACCCGACCTCTATGCCCTCGGTAGGCCTCAAAAACCGAACAGCATAGAGCAGGAACGGTTCCACTCAACCCGTTGCTCACTTTCCATGACATTTAAAATCATCAACACGAGTTAAGTTTCCCCGAAGCTCGTGAATCGAATGCACAATATTACATAACCCAGTTATGTACAAGTTGGCTCCCAGGCAACCAAGACGACAGAATCACGCATCTGCCCAGTTTTCCGGGTGCACCCCGAGGTTAGCCCTCAAGGCTCCCTGCTACAATCTACCACGTAGAAAACCCGAAAAACAACATTTGCGCGGAGTCTTCTCCGGCCATTTATGCAATTCAACATCACCAATCCAGACCAACTTGTCCAGGTAGGCTTCACACATCATGTCTATATCTGTTCTCGATTACGGACTCTAGATGTACACAACGAGGACTATTCATGTCTACCCGAAGGAACGCCTCAAACTCACCGCAAACTCGCGAGAGCGGGCTTCCCTATGCAAAAGAAGTAGAGCTTCACGTGCTCAAGTAGAGAATCGTTACCCTAGCATTTTTCCTTGGCACCATGGAAATGTAAGCGGATGAAAAGCACCGCACTCTCTTTGCCTTCGTAGATCCGAAGTCGGCTCGCGATTTGGAGCTCTGAAACTCCTCCAACGACTGGATCTAGACTTCTTCTTCCTCCTTTGCTCTCCCCTCTCTCTAAGATTTAGACAGAGAACTTACGACAAAATAATAAGGGCTTTGAAACCCTATACTCGGGTATAACCCCACCGGGAAATAACCACAGCCGTCGGATCCCACAAAAGGGAAATGCACGGCATGATCCAGGTCTGACCTGGATAAATGGGGCTAAGCACCGCACAGTACACCTATAGGAGCAGGACACGTCCACGTCAAAACAGTGTCGGAACATTTAGTCAACTCCCGCCAAAAACCCTTTTGTCGACACTCCGTGTCGACCGAGTCAAACACGGCACAATCACCCCGCGCTCGACGATTGTCGAACCAAGATCGTCGACTGCTGCCAGATCGTCGAACGGAAAACTCTGGCCAAATCGTCGAACGCACGGCCCAATCATCGAACGGAGATCGCTGGCTCGATCGTCGAACCCACGACCCGATCGTCGAACCCACTGCCTGATCGTCGAACCCACGGCCCGATCGTCGAACTCACGGCCCGATCATCGAACCCAGAATATCGACAGATCGTCGACCGCAGCATTGTGACCAGATCATCGACCACTACTCGACGATCGTCGAACCCAGATTTCTGCCTGATCGGTTTGCCAGATCTTTAAACTACCCAGACACGCCCTGGGACACGCCCGTGTCCAAGGCCGTGTTTGCTGCTCGATGATCGTCGAACCCAAAATCGTCGAACACACGACCAAATCGTCGAACCATCTCAACACGCCCTGGGACACGCCCGTGTCCCAGGCCGTGTGCTTCCTGCCAAATTCCAAATTTAGCCCGGAATGCCTCCCGTCGCTCTTTTGAGTTTCGGGGCATTACAACTCTCCCCCTCTTAAAAGAATTTCGTCCACAAAATTACATAAAGGAAAGATAAGTACAAAATTAAATTGTACCTGAGCGGAACAACTCAGGATACTCATCAAGCATGGTCTGCTCTCGTTCCCAAGAGAGCTCTTCTCGGCCGCAATTTTCCCAACGGACCTTGACCATCCTGATCTCTTTATTACGTAGCAGCTTGACCTCCGAGTTCTCAATCCGCACGGGCTTGACCTTTGTCGTCAACCCACTATCTAACGGCACTTGATCAACCGCGATCACTTGCGAAGGCTCTTGCACCGCCTTCCGTAGCACCGAGATATGGAATACATCATGTAGACCACTGAGCTCCACATATAGCTTCAACCGATAAGCCGCTTCGCCAATCCGCTCCAGAACCTCAAACGGCCAAAGGTACCTCGGGCTTAGCTTTTTCAAGCGCCGCATCCGCGAGACACCCTTGAACGGCTTGATCTTTAAGTACACCCAGTCGCCCACAGCGAACTCCACGTTCTTGTGCTTGGCATTATAGTACTTCGCTTGCCGGTCCTGAGCGATAAGCAATCTCTCCCGAATGGTTCGCACCAATGAAGTAGCATCTTCCATCTCTTGACGTTTGTACAACTTTGACTCACCCGTTTCCAACCAGGACAATGGCGTGCGAAATCTTCTACCATAAAGGTCCTCGAAGGGCGTCATTTGAATACTCGCCTGGTAGCTATTATTGTACGCAAATTCCACCAAATAAAGATGTTCTTCCCATTGCTTTCCAAAGTCCAAGATACACATACGGAGCATGTCTTCCATAGTTCTATTGACCCTCTCGGTCTGCCCATTCGTCTGCGGATGGAAGGCTGTGCTAAAACTCGGCTTTGTTCCAAACATTTGCTGCACAAGCCTCCAATCATTGGACGTGAACCGTCCATCTCGGTCACTCACGATGCTGCGGGGCACACCGTGGAGCCACACTATGCTATCCACATATAACTTTGCCAACGTCTCCACCGGATCATCCTTCCTATGTGGAATGAAATGCGACACCTTCGTTAGCCGATCTACGACCACCCAGATGACGTCGTTGCCCTTTTGCGACCTTGGCAACCCGTGCACAAAGTCCATAGTGATGTCGTCGAATTTCCACTCCGGAATAAGCAAGGACTTCAGAAATCCTCCCAGCTTTTGGCACTCTGCCTTCACCAAGGTGCAAACTTCCCACTCTTGGGACACAGAGACGACCATCTTTCCAAAGGAATCCATCCACAACTTCATATTGGGAATTTGACCCATCCAGATCCTCTATCATGAGTTACTTCATGTGGCCATCCAAATCCAAAGCCTGCCGAATCCGATCAGCCAGGTCATATTGAACTTCAGTCCAATTCAAGAGTGCTTCAGCACTTGACTGCTTATCTACACAAACAATCTCCAACGCCTCCAACTCCCGAACCAACCGCTCGTCATGGATCGACAGCCAATTGGCTTGAACTGTGGCCCGACGACTTAAGGCGTCCGCAACCGCATTACCTTTACCAGGTACGTAGTGGATCTTGAATGTATAGTCCCCCAGGAACTCCATCCATCTATGCTGTCACATATTCAGATCTTTCTGATCAATCAATACTTCAGGCTCTTATGATCGGTGTAGATATCAATCTTCACACCGTACAAATAATGCCTCCACAGCTTCAAGGCAAAAATCACGGCCGCTAACTCCAAGTCATGACCGGATAGTTCCTCTCGTGTGCCTTCAGCTGTCTCGAGCCATTTGCTATAACGCTTCCATGCTTTAACAACACACAACCCAAACCACTGCCCGAAGCATCGCTATAAATCTCATATCCTTCGGTCCCACTCGGTGAACTCAACACAGGCGTCGTGGTCAACCGATATTTCAACTCCTCAAAAGCTCGCGCGCTCTCCGGCGTCCAAACGAACTTCTGCTCCTTTCTCATCAAAGTAGTGAGAGATAACACTATCCGCAAGAAGTTCTCTACAAAGCGCCTATAATAGCCGGCAAGACACGGAAAGCTTCGGACTTCCGCTACCATAGAAAGCTTAGGCCACTCTCGTATCGCAACAATCTTCACCGGATCTACTGCAATACCTTCCCCACTCACTAGATGACCGAGGAACGCCACTGAGGACAACCAAAACTCGCACTTCGAGAACTTGGCATATAATTGATTCCTCCTTAGCGTTGGCATATAATTGATTCCTCCTTAGCGTCTCCAAAACCAAATGAAGATTCCTGAAGTGATCTTCCTCACTCTACGAGTACAACAAAATATCGTCGATGAAGACGATCACAAAATGGTCCAAGTACTCCCTGAACGTCATGTTCATCAAATCCATGAACACCGACGGCGCACTCGTAATGCCCGTATCTTGTACTGAATGCAGTCTTAGGGATATCACTCTCCCTTATCCTCAACTGATAGTAACCAGACTTGAGATCCAACTTAGAGTATATCGTCGACCCGACCAACTGATCAAAAAGATCATCAATCCTTGGGATTGGGTACTTGTTCTTTTCTGTTAGCTTGTTTAACTCCCGATAATCAATACAAAGTCTCAAGCTCCCGTCCTTCTTCTTTACAAAGAGGACTGATGCGCTCCAAGGTGACGAACTTGGACGCACATAACTTTGCTCCAGCAACTCTTGAAGTTGCACCTTAAGCTCCTCCATCTCCTTAGGCGCTAACCGATACGAAGAGCGTATGACCGGTTTGGCATCACACCAAACCGCCTTAACCAACTGAAGAGAAGACACCAACGTCATGCTCGACTCCTTTCAAGCCCACAAATATCGTCTCACGACCAGTTCCCAACTTTACTTTCTTTCGATTTCGATCAATGTATGCTTGCTGCCTCGAGAGGAGCCAGTCCATACCAAAGATTACATCGTGCTCTCCTAGCGGTAGTAATGATGCTTGTAAGTCAAAGTCTTTACTCCCAATTCGCAGCTAAACGCAACAGATTCTACTCGCGCGCATTGAGCACCATTGGACAACAACACATCCAATTTGTCTTTCGCCATCGAAGGAGGTACTCCGACGCGCAATACAAATCCTTTGGTCAAAAGGGAATGCGAGCTCCCTAAACGAACGGTGCTCTCACCGAATAATCGAAAATCAGAACAATGCTTAGCACAAACAGTTCTAAGCTATCATGTAGAAGGGCAACAAATATTTAAAGCTAAACTGCTATAACTTTAAGTCATACCTGTTATCATGGCAGCGTGCTTCTTCTCGGATTTGGGACGTCCATTCCAGCAGTCTCGGGCAAAGTGCCCCGACTTTCCACAATTAAAGTATGCGCCCGGGGTTCGACCCGTAGTTGCCCAAGGAGCACCAGAAGGAGCTAGACCTGAAGTCCTAGCCTTCTTATACTGCCTACGATAACCAGACTTTGAGGAGTTTGGCATTTTGAAGTCCGTCTTCTGCATATCCAAGTCTTTGCTTCCTTGGATTCGATTCAGATCTCTGGCACTTTGTCCTATACCTGCTCCTGACATAGCTTTCTTTAACTTCGGAGCACCATTCCGACAATCTCGAGCAAAGTGCCCTTCCTTGCCACAAGAATGACAGTTGTAAATGACATTGCTAGTCGATGATCTAGTCCCCTTTTTCAGCATTCCACAGGGTGCAACTCTTATGGGGCTTGCAGATTTCGATACTCCGCTCACTGGCATCTGGTGAGTCTTCCTCAAATCTGCTTCCAATGCTCTAGCCGACTCCACTAAGGCTCGGAATCCCAATAGTTTTGGTCCTAGCAGTAGAATTCACAGCTCGCCACGCAGACCATTATAAAACCTATCGACCATTGACTGCTCGCTCTCCACTTCAGAGCCTGGGTAGCGTCTTATCATCAAAAGCGCTTGCAAATATTCCTCAACTGAGTGCGTACCCTGCACTAAGAGCATGTTCAACTGCTGCCCCAAAGGTCCTAAAAATGTCGTTTGCTCCATCACACCACCCAGCGTTGGAATAATAGGGGACTGCACATGTCTTTGATTTTGTGCTCCAATCGCAGCGAACACTGCTTCCACCACCATTCTTATGGTTTCAGCGGAGGGAAGGGTTGCAGGCACGTCACCAGGTGCACTATAATCCTCAGAAACCGGATATTCCGATGGCCCAACACCGCTTCCGGTCACCTATAGTGGTACAAAACACCGTTAAGCGATCAAACAAAATTGCAAACAGCAATTACAGGAACACGCAGGTTCCCCAAACACGTGTATTTTCATTCATAAGTGGACATTCATGGGTTCTTTTGATGTTATAATGATGACGCACACACATGTGCTCACCACCCCTTAAAAAGAATTCGACCATGAATTCATGTTAAGTCTGACCAAAACCAGTAGTCTGATACCAAATTGTAACACCCCCTATCCGTCGCATAGCATATAACAGTAGGTCCGGTCGGGGCCCGACGTCATATACCATAGACAGACCGGGTGGTTACTCAATGGAAACCATCCAACCAATCACAACGTCCTACACAGAGCATTCTAGCGGAAGCAGTTTAAATAGTTGCAATTAAAAGAACCCAGCAACAAGCATGAATATCCACTAACAAGCCAAAAAGGAATGAAGTACATACACAAGTACTGGCCTTAAGGCCTTACAAATGGTTTACTCATATTACATTTTTTCCATACCACGACACGCAGGCCAGTCATACTTGAACAAAAGCAAGTAAACACTCCAATTAGACCATCGAGGGCTGGCTTCGCAATTTGGGCTTTAGCCCGCTATTGATCGCTTTGTCCAGCAGCACCTGCAAGTAACAAACCACCGCACGGTGGAAAACAAAAGCAACGTTCAACAATGCTGACCAAATTATAACGATCCCGCCCCCAATTCGGGACGGCGATGCTCCTTCCCTGCATTTTATTAGCATAACCAAGCAGTATAGTAATGTCACTACATCACAGGCATAGGCTCACACGGCCACGCACCACGTGCACTCAAGTAACATTCTCGGTGAACCCGGTCAAAACCGCGGTCCCACCACCGCCACTTGGACGACACCACACATGAGCATTTGAGTCTTTTAGGCAGAAGTTATGACACTTAAAATCATCAACAGCCTATAAGCATTAGTCATGATACTTAAAATCATCGACAGCCAAATAGCCGACCTCTATGCCCTCGGTAGGCCTCAAAAACCGAACAGCATAAAGCAAGAACGGTTCCACTCAACCCGTTGCTCACTTGCCATGGCATTTAAAATCATCGGCACGAGTTAAGTTTCCCTGAAGCCCGTGAATCGAACGCACAATATTTCATAACCCAGTTATGTATAAGTTGGCTCCCAGGCCACCAAGACGGCAGAATCACGCATCTTCCCAGGTTTCCGGGTGCACCCCGAGGTTAGCCCCCAAGGCTCCCTACTGCAATCTAACGCGTAGAAAACCCAAAAAACAACATTTGCGCGGAGTCTTCTCCAGTCATTTATGCAATGCCACGTCACCGATCCAGACCAACTTGTCCGGGTAGGCTTCACACATCATGCCTATATCCGTTCTCGATTACGGACTCTACATGTACACAACGGGGACTATTCATGTCTACCCAAAGGAACGCCTCAAACTCACCGCAAACTCACGAGAGCGGGCTTCCCTATGCAAAAGAAGTAGAGCTTCACGTGCTCAAGTAGAGAATCGTTACCCTAGCATTCTTCCTTGGCGCCATGGAAATGTAAGCGGATGAAAAGCACCGCACTCTCTTTGCCTTCGTAGATCCGAAGTCGGCTCGCGATTTGGAGCTCTGAAACTCCTCCAACGACTGGATCTAGACTTCTTCTTCCTCCTTTGCTCTCCCCTCTCTCTAAGATTTAGACAGAGAACTTACGACAAAATAATAAGGGTTTTGAAACCATGTACTCGGGTATAACCCCACCGGGAAATAACCACAGCCATCGGATCCCACAAAATGGAAATGCACGGCACGATCTAAGTCTGACCTGGACAAATGGGGCTAAGCACCGCACAGTACACCAATAGAAGCAGGACACATCCGCGTCAAAACAGTGTCAGAACATTTAGTCAACTCCCGCCAAAAACCCCTGTGTCGACACTCCGTGTCGACCGAGTCAAACACGCCACAATCACCCCGCGCTCGATGATCGTCGAACCAAGATCGTCCACTGCTTCTAGATCGTCGAACATAAAACTCTGGTCAAATCGTCGAATGCACGGCCCGATCGTCGAACGGAGATCGCTGGCCCGATCGTCGAACCCACAGCCCGATCGTCGAACCCACGGCCCGATCGTCGAGCCCACGACCCAATCGTCGAACCCACGGCCCGATCATCGAACCCACGGCCCGATCGTCGAACCCAGAATATCGACAGATCGTCGACCGCAACATTGTGACCAGATCGTCGACCGCTGCTCGACGATCGTCAAACCCAGATTTTTGCCTGATCGATTTGCCAGATCTTTGAACTACCCAGACACACCCTGGGACACGCCCGTGTCCAGGGCCATGTTTGCTGCTCGACGATCGTCGAACCCAAAATCGTCGAAGACACGACCAAATCATCAAACCAGCTCGAGACGCCCTGGGACACGCTCGTGTCCCAGGCCGTGTGCCTCCTGCCAAATTCCAAATTTGGCGCAGAACACCTCCCGTCGCTCTTTTGAGTTTCGGGGCATTACAGTTGGAGTGAGTTCTTTTTCTAAAACAGGGGTGATAACTTCTTTAGCAGAGGGTGAAATTTTTAAAAAGGGAGCGGAGCTTTGATTTTTTAAAGCAGGAGCGGAGCTTGCCTCGGGCTCTTCACTTACCATACTAGGAACTTGCTTCCCACTCCGAAGAGTTATAGCTTTCACTTGCTCTCTCGGGATGGGCTCAGTATTGGAAGGAAGAGACCCTGCGGGTCGCTCAGAAATTATTTTAGCGAGCTGTCCTACTTGATTCTCTAAATTTTTAACGCTTCCAGTTAAGGTTCTTATCATAGCGCCATTAACATTCATGTATTTTCAAAACATTTCCTCAAAACTTGGAGGTTTTGGAAAACTTTGAGGAGGTGGTGGTGGTGCAGAAAAATCAATTTGTGGTGGCGGACGCACAACGTTCGATGGATTACTCCATGAATAATTCGGGTGATTTTTTAAAGCAGGATTATGACTATTCGGAAAATTAAAACCAGGCGGATGAAAATTCGCAGCAGAAAATTTATTAAAAGCATTTCTAGGCATATTATTGACATAATCCAAATGTTCTGAGGAAGGAGTTGCAGATTCCCATACTTGAGGGGCGGAGGCAGCAGTCATCTCCGTAATTGTTTTACTTAATATTTCAACTTGCAAAGCGAGCTGGGAGACGTTGTCCACTTCAAAGATACATGCAGGTTTGTTGGGGTGGGACCTAGGCACATTTCACTGGTAAGTGTTCATGGCCATGTCCTCAAAAATCTCAAGAGCTGCTTCCATGGTATTATGGTTTAAAGTACCACTAGAAACCGCGTCTAACATTTTCTTTGTACTTTGATTTAGCCCGTTATAAAACGTCTGCACCTACAACCATACAGGCAGAGCGTGGTGTGGGCATCGTCTTAATAATTCTTTAAATCTTTCTCAGATTTCATAAAGGGTTTCAGAGTCTATTTGTCCAAAAGCAGAAATGTCATTCCTAAGTTTTGCAGTTTTAGCAGGCGGAAAATACCTCGCCAAAAAATTTTTAGTTAATTGCGTCCAGGTTATGATGCTATTTTTAGGTAGAGTGTTTAGCCACTGCTTAGCCTTAGTTCTAAGAGAGAAAGGAAATAATCTTAGCCTAATAGCATCATTTGTGACACCATTTATCTTGAAGGTGTCACAAATCTCAAGAAAGCTTGCAATATGTGCGTTCCGATCTTCATCTTGAAGTCCGTCAAATTGCACATACTGCTGTACAATTTAAATTATGCTGAGCTTCAGTTCAAAATTGTTATTTGCTATCGCAGGGCGAACTATGCTAGATTCAGTACCCTAGAGATTCGGCCATGCATAATAAGACATCGGCCTTTGCACGACTTCCTCCACGTTGGGTTCTTCCATTCTTAAAGTGGAAAATGACTCGGAATCCTCAACTGACACTTGGATAGTAGGACCTTGAAATCGTGATCTTCTCCGAAGAGTATGCTCAATTTCGTGGTCCAGGTCCAAAATAACTGACGGACTCCCGCGGGTCATACACTAAAAGAAGAGAAGAGAAGAAAGAGAAATAAAATAAACTAGAAAAAGAGAGCTAACAATTCTTTGAAATAGATTTTTTTTATGTAGCTTAGCTCCCGAACTTCCAAAGGACTACCCGGTGAAGGGTTCGCAAGTTACTAGACAAGATAGCGACACTTAAAGCTGCTTTGCCCTTTTCGAGAGATTTAGGTGGTGTAGAAAAATTGTGAAGTGGGTTTCTATTAAGAGCGGTAATAAATTTTTTTTTGATTTTAAAACTATTTTTAGAAGGAAGATGATAAACAGAAATGATAAAATTAATAGATTTGTGTTTTCAATTTATCAACGAGCGTTGCACCCCGGTAACGGCGCTAAAAACTTGATGGCCCAGCCAAAGATTACGAAAAGCGAGCAGCCGAACTAGCAATCCAACTAGGCAAGTATACCTATCGAACTGTAGTAAGGGGACACAAGTGTCATATTTAAATCCGGGAACTGTTGAGTAAGCTTTCTCACACGAAGTCTATTATTTTATCGACGAAAAACTTAGGATTTAAAAGAAAACTAAGCGCGATTAGGAAAAGTAATATTACACTAGAAAAAGAAATGCTTGCGGTTAAAAAGAGAGCTAGTAAAGGCGATTACAACGAGGGGCTAAGACGATGAAAAAGAGAAGTACTCGATCGAGAATCACCTCGGCAAGAGTTGATTAAAAACACGATAAATAAACCTAAGCTTAATAGGGTAAAGGTCCTTGACCGTGGAGGTTCCATAAGATTGAAAATGCTTCTCTCGAAGTCGTGGCCAGCTGAGTTTAGGAAGGTCTGACCGACTCTCATCTAAATCGGAGGCCTAAAACTCGCTTTACGCGGTGAACCCCCTATTGGATTTTACTCCAATCCGGGAGATTTGGACGTCTGCCTCTCTCGAGGGGTGCATACAACTCCCTTTATTCTTGAGTGCTCACTTCAAACCATCGGCCTCTTGGCTATCCAGGAATGAAAGCAAAGGTGGAGAGTATATATCGATGATATATCTCCAACTCGTGATAAATCAAGAGTAATTCAAGGCCAAAACCCTAAAAAGAAAAGGTGAACTCAAGGCATCATAACTTAATCACTCGAACCTCAGATCATCAAGATCGAGTACAAGGAGGATTAGTTAATCATGGTCAGGTGGAAGAGGGGGGATGAGTAGTAAAGCATAAAGAACACAAAGTACTAAAGAGAAGAAAGGAGCACTTTTATATTAATCTAAAGGAGAGCTTAAACTTGAAATGAAAATTACAATTGCTTGAACATGAAATCCTATTCTGGCCCTATAATTAGCAACTAGAGCATTTGTAAGAAAAGCTAATACAAAAGCTTAAACTAAACTAGCATTAGGGAACGCTAAAATTAGAAAGAGAGAGAGGAGAGAAAAACATGAAAAAAGAACAATAAACAAAGCGACAGCACCTCCCCCTCTCAGCCCAAACTTTTCTGGAATGGAGAGGGGGGTCTGAATTTAAAGGAAAAATCTCGGGTTGGTCATGCCCCCTATCATGCTCGTGACTGGGTGCGTGACAGGCATGTCAAATAGTTCGGGCGCAGAGAACTGACGGAATAGCTGAATTGATATGTACGTCAGTGGACACGCCTAAGGTCACGCCCGTGAAGGGAGGGCATGATAGGCACGTCAAGCTCCAATAGGAGGTCAGAAATCCATCAAGCACCAGAAATCACGGGATAAACCCGGGGTCACGTCCGTGTAGGGTGGGCATGACAGTACTGTTGATGTGTGGCGACGGGAATTGCATTTAATGCGGAGGCAGGCTTCGAGCAGAGGGCGACACGCCCCATGTCACGCCCGGTGACACGCCCTGGGAGGGAGTGTCAGGGGGTGTGATAGGCATTTTTCATCGATTTTTTTCTCTGTCAGCAGGCTTCCATGGGATCAGCAGAAATGCCCTATGACACACCCAGGGACGGCATGAAAGGGGGCGTGTCAGGTCATTTTTGGCCAAATTTCTGGAAACCTGCAAAAACACAAGAAAATGTTAGTGGCAATAATATTTACATAATAAAGATCAAAAACAAGCATATAAGGCAAGATTAGTACCTTCAAAATTGGAAAATGCAATAATAAATAAGTGTACAAAATGTATTATCAGATGATAATAGATAAAGCAATGAAATAAAAAGGGCGAAAGGTTATAATAAAGATCCCCTTGTTCAGTACAAAAAGGAAACTTAGAGGTATTCCCATGAAACATCTCTATCAGAAAAGTTTACAAGTACAAGAGACAAAAAGGGGGGAGTTCCAAGAATCTGACACCCCTTCACTCCTCGTCACTGGAGGTAGTGCTATCATCTGTCTCGCCATATAGCTGGGGGACCAAGTTGCGGACTATGACCGTCTCAGCATCGTCCCTGACAACCGCTAGCTCCTTCATCATCTTCAGGACGAGCTCGACTGTCTTGATATTAATGTCTCGGCAGATGGCATCGACCTCGTCCAAAGAGTAATGAGTTGGCGGGGGAGCTTAGAACGGATCTGGGTGAGAATGAAGCACGGTGCTTTCCAGTAGACAGGAGTTATTAGACTTTAATATCTTGTTCTCCTCCTCCAGTGCCGCCATGCGGGAACGCATTCGATCAGCTGTCTCGGCATCCTGCAAGAAAGCTATCAGTCAACAAAATTTCATACAGAGCTAGCAAGTGAAACTAGCGAGTAGCAGTTAAAATGCTTACCACGCCGCTCTGGCTTCGGGCGAGAAGGTTTTCAGCGACTGCCAGCCGCTTCTCGAGGTCATTTGACTTCTCGCATTCTGCAGCAAGGCTGGTCTCGACTGCCATACACTTCTTGTTATTGAAGAACATGCGACGCGAGATTTGGTGCGAGAGCTCCATGGAGCGAAATTGGGCGTGAGCAGTTGATGAGTCTGATTTATATAGAGTTTTTCGCACTCACTTGGGCTTGTTTTCTCACTCGTGCACTGCATTTCAAACAGTTATCGATTATATTTGCATCATTCGGTCATTGACCATATTGTGCACTATGTTTGCTCAAGGGTGTGGAATTGCGCATTCTATTGTTGGGGTAAGCACATGGTGCTCCCCAGGGGCTCTTTCTAGTTGCTTTTGTTGCATTTCTGCTTTGCTGGAGGCTCCTCTTTAGTTTTATTTGTTTGTATGCAGGTTGTGTGTTTTCCCCAAGGCTGGAATGCAAGTTTGAGGAAAACGCGCAGTCGTGCATTTTCTTAGCAAACGGTCCTTTGTGATCATGTGTTTTGTTTGTGCAAGAGAAAAGTCGAGCTGAGCTCGATGAACTGAGCTCGACGATCTTAACACACGGTTAATGCATGGTTTCTTAGGAACCGTGCACGAAGGAAACACAAGTTTTTACTGTAGCTTCTTGTTATTGCATTCTGTGGTTGATCGTGCGATTTGTTGATGTACGAGCGGAAGCGCCCGTGCGCGAGTAAAACGCACGGTTCCACTGTATGTTCTTGTTTTTCTATGCTCTGTGTTTACCTGTGCGATTTCCTTCACACACGAGCGGAAGTGCCCGCCCGCGAAGGAAAATGCACGAGTCAACGCTTCATCATCAGCAAGCTTGGCCTACAAGTTAATAACACACGGTTAGCGCACGGTTGTGCGCCAAACCGTGCGTGCCTAATTTTATTACCTGCTTCTATTTAAAGCGCAGATTTTCCTACATTAGAGACAACTTTTCTCCTCCACCGTTTTCTGCCTCCAAAGAAGCGTTCCGCCATTTCCCTTCATCTTCCAACTTTGGGAGGTGCTCCGGGCAAGCTTTCAACACCATATTCAAGCCAGAGCTTCCTCTCGGCCTCCTCCTTCATCCTTGAGCTTCAAGAAGAGTTAGCTCTAGCATTGTCCATCAAGGTAGGAGAAGTTTGTGCCATCCTCCACCGGATCACGACACGAAGAAGACGAGTCCATTGGGATTGAGTGACAGCCTCCTCTACACCGAACACAGTTGAGTACCGAGCTAGGACGCTGATTGACAACCCGACGATTCATTCCGTGAATCCTCCACAAGACTTTGGATTCAGTCGATTTCACACACATTTATTCTCTTGTTGTTGATAGTGTAGCTTAATCTCTTTGTATATGATGAAGTATGTTTAGTTTGTAAAATGTTTGTATACAATCATGTCTATGTGATTTTATATTTTTGTTATTTTTTTGAGGTGAGCCTTTAATTTCCATCCGTCGTCACATCCGGTTGTGCCGCACTAGCAAATGCTAGTGGCATGCGTAGTGAAGAGGTGCTCACGACCCTCATTCTGCCATTCTCACCACCTCATCTGCAAGTCTACTCGTCCATCCGCCTAGCAATTTGGTGCATAGAGGCCCGTGTAGTCTTCCATCCCGCATGGCGAAGCATCGCATAGCGGCGTTGCATAGGAGTAGTTGTTAGCGTTTTATTTTTTGTTTCCGCAACCATCAAAACCCTCCTTAGTTAACTCCGATCAAAGTAATTCAATCTCAAGTCCTCCTTGAAATTAACTCCCCCTTACTGTGTTCTTTGAAGAGAACGATACTTGGGGAAATTAACTCATTTTATATTACTTGTGCGACCGGTACATTTGCCATCCAAAGCATCAAGTTTTTGACGTCGTTGCCGGGGAACACAGTTGTGTGAGTTTTTGGAGAGGGAGATAGGAGATAGAAGCCCTTTTTCATTTGTACATTGCCTGTTTCTTCTTTGCTTTAGTTTTTAGAATTTGTTGCTTATTTTTTTTGTTCCTTTTCTAGTTTTAAGTTTTCTGCAGCAGACATTCCTTTTATTTTATCTGCTGGTGTGTAGTTAATTTTTGCTTAGAATTTTTCTGTTGGTGAATTCTTCCTTGTTGCACCATGTTTTCTTATATGAATATTCGTTGTAGATGGTGTAGGGATTATAGGCATAGTATTGATGAGTGCCCCAATGAAGATAGTGAGCATGATTCTCGTGGTTCAGTGTATGTAGCACCATCCTCTTATGGTACTTCATACACCATACCAAAATCTTATGGTTACTTCTCTTCCACACCTTAACCTTCTTCTTATTACTCTCCTATCGCATCAGGACCGAAGAGTAATGGAAAATGGTGTTTGTGTTATCGTAGCACCGAGCACGTATTGAAAGATTGCGCAGAATTTCAGCGCTAGTTGGAGGAGGAGGATGGACCGGATATCTGAATCGTTCCATCCACCTCCCAATTGCCTGCCCCTTCTGATTCTGATGATATATTCACAATACCACCCTGTCTATGGGGGACTGCTGCGGATATACCCATAAGATTTTCTGTTGATCGGTGCAACGACATTGTGGTGTTGTCTCTCCAAATGCATTGTTCCCCTCTTTTGGATTCACCCCCGGAGGAACCAACTCATATTTTCTCTGATGTTGTTGTTCCTCCGCTTTCTTTGCATGAATTATCCACTCCATTTTGTAGTGAGTCGGTTGATGATGTTATGCCGGATAGTGATTCAGAGCCTGAGGTTGCGCCAATATGGGACAATGATGTTATTCTCTCCAATGGTGAGTGTGACACATCGAAACAGGATGACGTGCTGAGGTGGGTTCATGAGGAAATCCTTTCTGATGAGGAAGTTTTCACGTCCTTATTGGATGAGCAGGTCCAAACCACTACCGAGGACCCCGAGCTCTCGGATTCCTCGTTCCCTGACTCATATGAACCCGACGATGATTTATGCTTGGATCCTGCTGGGAGTGAGACCGGGACCACTCCACCTATTTTTGACTATTTTAGTTCTTCTTCTATTTTATTCCTTGACCCCCCCCCCCCCTTATTTATCTGAGCATTTGCAGGTTGAGTCTCCACAGGTACATTGGGATGACGATGAGCCTGGTGCCCATGCCGTTGCCATCGCTTCCTACACATCTGTGGTTGATGACGCCTTACTAAGCAAAGATTTATTTTGTCATAAGATGAGCGAGGACCAGCGCTCCTCCTCTTCTTATTTCTTATTTCCTCTACCTGTGTTGGGCATGTATTATTATGTAGGTAGAGCGGTAATTGTTTTATCGCCGTATTTATACTTGCTACCGAAACGGATATTGGAACAGTTACCTGTGCATTTTTATTTCGTTGACCCATTAGCTAGATCCTTTTTCTTAGCCGAATAAGACGTGCTGGGATGACAGTAACCCCAGTACTTATCTTATTTTCCTGTATTTTTATTTTTCATGTCTATCTTAGCTTAGTATTTCTTTAAATATTGTATATATTTTCTTTTGTTTTTGTGGAGCTCACCCCTACAGGTATTCTTGGCAAATCGTATTGGCGGGGTTGTGATTCTTCGTATCACGGTGTTTTTTTTGTGTTTTCACGCGTCTTCTGGTATGCTCACTAGCTGAGCATTGGGTAACCTCTTCCCTTATCTCTATTTAATTTTAATTTCAATATCATATGTTGTGTAGCTTAGTTTAAGTCTGGGGGAGAGCAAGTATTGGTTACCTTTTGCACGCACACATTTCATTTACATACTAGATGCTTTTATTGTTTATATTTTGATTAGTTCATCGCATCGCACACCACTGCATCCATATGAGTGTGTGCTTAGCTGTTAGCGTGCTTCGAGTTAAACTCGTTTCTTTTGTATGATTTGGGAAAATTTTTGTGCTGGCATAGGATTGTGAGACAGAGTAAATTGTTGACCTTGCTGTGCTCCTTGTCAAGTGCTCTCGTCTCGTGTAGAAATTGGAGTAGAAATAATTTTTCTGTATGCTTATAGTTTTATATTTTTCTATTTGCGTAGAGACTTTTTATTCTACTAAAAAATTGGTGAATCCAGTGTGAATCCTATGGTAGCTTAGGGATGTGTGTAGATGGCCATTAGATTCGTATTGCTCGAGTAGGGAGGATAGATAGTCTTTCTCGTTAGCTAAGAACATGCCCTAACATATTCTTGAAGCAAGGCTATATGTTAATTAATTCGCATGAGCGTGATGTAGGCCATCATTTTGGCCCGGTTGAGCTTTGTACCGTTCCTAACATCTTATCCTCACTAGCCACATTGTGCTTACCCTTTCTTTTGATTCAGCTCCACAATTATTTCACCAAAGCCGCATAGCCGATCCTAGTCGCACACCCAATTCGAGCTTTAGTGTTTTACATTTTTCATGTTGGGTTGTTGATGTGGTGATGGTACTTGTGAATATGTGGATGTGCTCCAAAGCTTCTATTTGTTGAAACTGTTTAAAGAAAAGAAAATGATTTGAAATAAATATATGCGAAAATGAAAAGAAAAAAAAAAGAAAAAGAAAAAGTATAATTGAAAATTCTATTTGAAAGGAGATTATATTTGGAGTAGGCGGTGCACACACCCATATTTAAAAAATTAAGTCTGAGAGTGTGGTGTACCCGTGTGTATTTTGCTTACCATAGGGATTCTATTTATGATAGCTCATTTGGGTTAGGTGTGTAGCCTTCCTGTTTATCTTTGTTTACCTCACTGTAACCCAAGCCCCATCTCTTCCCCTAAAGTCCTACTGATTCGTGTGTGAACCAAACCAGTGTCGTGGAGAGAGTGCGAACGGGCAAACATATGGTCACCAGCATTGGTGGATTCCTTTGGAAGTTATCCCGAGCCCCAATCTTTGGCAATGCTCGCCTAGCGATTAATCTACTTTCTTGCTACGTGTGACCGGAAGATTCACTGTGATTCCATTTTTGAGTAATAATAAAATGTTGATACGCATTGTGAAAAGTGTAAACTATTTTGCATACTCAGAAATTTCCTCTATTTATATTTTTACGCGTATGAGCATGCGACTTCGCACGGTACTGCATATCACAATTTCTATGTTAGCTAAATCATTTTCCCTATCTGCATACATTTTGTTTGCTCGGGACGCGCAAATAGGTAAGTCTGGGGGTGTGATGTGTCCGATTTATATAGAGTTTTTCAGACTTATTTGGGCTTGTTTTATCACTCGTGCACTGCATTTCAACCGGTTATCGGTTATATTTGCATCGTTCGGTCATTGACCATATTATGCATTATTTTGGCCCAAGGCTGTGCAATTGTGCATTCTATTGTTAAGGTAAGCACGTGGTGCTCCCCAGGGGCTCTTTTCAGTTGCTTTTGTTGCATTTCTGCTTTGCTGGAGGCTCCTCTTTAGTTTTATTTGTTTGTATGCAGAAGGTGTGTTTTCCCCAAGGCTGGAATGCAGGTTTAAGGAAAACACACGGTCGTGCGTTTTCTTAGCACACGGTCCTTTGTGATCATGCGTTTTGTTTGTGTTGGAGTTACCATTGTGATCTAGAAGTGGTCAAACATGTAATATCACTGCCAACGCGATATGAGCCTGCAGGGTCGCACATAAGAGATGTGGAGAAGTTGGATGATTGACTGTGTTGGTAAAGGTTACCAACCACCGACCTGAATAGGGTTGGGCAAATGTTGCCTTGAAGGATTGGTAAGAATCGTCGACCGTGGGTCGACGAGTGTCGTCAACCCAAGTTCGACGAGTATCGTCGACCGCGGCTCGACGATCGACGAGAATCGTCGAGTATCGTCGACCGCGGCTCGATGATCGACGAGAATCGTCGTGTATCGTCGACCGCGGGTCGACGGTCGACGAGTATGGTCTATCCTGCGTTCGGCGAGAATCGTCGAGTATTGTACTCTGATTCTCGCCGATCCTAGGTGATACTCGCCGACTGATTCTCGCCGATTCTGGGTGATGCTCGTCGACTGATTCTCGCCGAATCTGCTTGATGATTATCGCCGATCGTCGCCGATTCTCGCCGATTGAATCTCACCGATTCTGGAACCCTAAATTCTGGGTGGTCTGTGGATAGCGATATTCCTAAGTCTATTTATGCCTTTGGTATAAATACACACTTAAGGTTTTCGGGATCCTCTCTCTGACCGAAAGATCTTCTTGCTGATCGAATCGAAGCCAACGAAAGTGTTCCGCCATTCGTTCGCTCTGCCGATCCCGAATCCCGCCGACGGAAGGGTTCCGCCACCGTGCTTGCTCCATCGACCTCCACTTCTCCGGCGATCGTCGCTGGTGTTGCTTTTCCTGGCGCTGATCTAGCAGTCCGTGGAATAGCAGGGTGCGGTCATCATCCTTCCCGATTATCCGTGCGACGGAAAACTCGGCGTTCTCCCGCTCGTGTGGATTTCTGCAGAGACGTGGATATTATTCCACGTAGAACTCGCCACTAGCAAGAAGACGAAACTTGGAGCATCTCCGTTGAGTTGTGACTCAACGCCACCGAGGTAATTTCTACCTAGTTGTTTGTTAACTTCTTGATTCGATTATCATGGCCCAATCCCATCTCTTTTGGGTTTTCTTGATGTTTTATTCTTCCGCTGCGTGCACAAGTGTTGTGCCATCCTCATAGAGAAACCCAACAGTGGTATAAGAGGCAGGTTTCAGCCATGATTGTTGTATTGGAAGTTTTGTTATTCCAGTGCGTGTAAACCTAGGGATTTAGAAGTGTTCTAAATGTCTAGATTTAGTCTTGGTACCCCGCCAAGAACTTCTGGAATTTCGTGGAAATTTCTAATTGTTAGAAATTGTAGTCTCCTTAGCAGTAACCATCCCTCGAGTTTGTTTTGGATTTTGAATCCAACATAGAGAGATGAGCTTGTCTACTGCTTTAAGTTGAGTTGTCTTTGCTTTTGTCCAATGCATGTAAATCTGAGGATTTGGAAGTTTCCGGATGTTCAGATTTAGCCCTTCCTTCTATCAATTGTTGATGGTGTCAGGTTGTGCACATAAGGGATGCATGTGGTTTTAGAAAAATTGTTTTCTTTGGATGTGCACATTGATCAAATGTTGATCATGGTTAACTGTTAACCCATAATCAAAATCCCTTCTTCAAATATTAAGTGTTCGGATGCCTTCCGATGGATGACACTCTTCCTGCCTCGATCGATGAAGTGTGGGCTTGCCAAAGCAAGGTGCATTAATCTATCTTGGTAAGGGTGCGAGCGGATAATTGTGATATCCCACTGTCGACATCGGGTCTAGCTTAACTAGGTGACCTCAAAGGTTGAGTGTCTAGAGGCATAGGGTTGGCATGCAACATATGATGGATGCGAGTAAGGAGTTAATCACCAACCATACAAGAATTGCATGAGGATGCAATTGACAAGTGTTGCCTACCTAAATAACTGCATCGTGAGAGGAAAGCCAAAGCTGACTCATTGTGTTGGTGAAATACGGATCTTGTCCACTAAGAGAGTAGCTCGCATGAACTCTCCGAATTGTTAGGGAGGGCTATCATTTCGAATAAAATAGTGGGAGTGTTTTAATTGAAGTCCAAATTAAAATAAATTGTATTTGAAATTTTGGTACTGATTTTATTCTGCATAAATTCTTGTAGAATTCCATGGCAAGTGTTTCACACTCCACGTTGTCTCTGAGAGCCATCCTTGAGAAGGATAAGCTCAGTGGGACTAATTACATGGACTGGTATAGGAACCTGAGAATTGTTCTCAGGCAAGAGCGAAAGCTCTATGTCTTGGAAGAAGAAGCCCCCGAGGTGCCGACCGGGAACTCTTCCCGTGCTGAGAAGGATACTTATAAGAAGTATACTGATGATGCTTTAGATGTCGAATGCCTTATGCTTGCCACTATGAACTCTGAGCTTCAGAAGCAACATGAGAACATGGGGTGCAAGGAGATTGACGAGCATCTCAAGAAAATGTTTCAAGGGCAGGCTCGTCAAGAGAGGTTCGACGTCACAAAAGCGTTGTTTCAGTGCAAGATGGGAGTTCGAGACTCAGTACGGACTCACGTACTCAAGATGATTGGGTATATAGAGAACCTTGAAAGGCTGGGTTTTCCTCTTGGTCAAGAGTTGGCCACAGATCTGATCCTGCAATCGTTGCCGGACAGTTATGAGCAGTTCGTCTTGAAATATAACATGAATGAAATAGACAAGACACTGCCCGAACTCCTAGGCATGTTGAGAACTGCCGAAATCAATATGAAGAAGGCCAAGCCTGCCAGCCCCATACTGATGGTGCATAAGGGCAAGGGCATGGCCAAGGGCTCTAAGAAGACGAAGGTGGGACCTAAGTCATATCTTGAGCCCAAGTCTTCTGTACTGATGAAAAGGAAAAGCACGGTGAAGGAAGGGAAATGCCACCACTGTGGCAAGGCTGGTCATTGGAGGAGGAACTGTCCTTCGTACATTGAAGGTCTGCAGAAATTGAAGGGAGGTATGACTTCCGCTTCAAATGTTTACGTTATAGAGATAAACCTTTCTGCTCCTTCATCTTGGGTATTGGATACCGGATGTGGTTCTCACATTTGTACAGATGTGCAGGAACTGGGAAGGAGAAGATTGCTGAGTAAAGGGGAGGTGGACCTCCGCGTCGGCAATGGAGCAAGAGTTGCTGCTGTAGCCGTAGGGGTTTACCGTCTTTCTTTGCCCAGTGGGCTTGTAATAGAACTAGATAATTGTTATTTTGTTCAGGCCATAACTAGAAACATTATATCTATTTCATGTTTGGACATGATTGGATTTTCTTTTATAATTAAGAACAACTGTTGTTCTATATTTAAGAATGATGTTTGTTATGTTGTAGCCCAATTGTTTAATGGTCTTTATGTTTTGAACTTGGACCATCTGATCTGTAATGTAGAAAATAATAAAAGACTAAGAACAAATGACTCGAACCCTACATTTCTCTGGCATTGTCGTCTGGGCCATATCAACGAGAAACGCGTATCCAAGCTCCATAGAGATGGACTTTTGGACTCATTTGATTATGAATCATTTGAGCGATGTGAATCTTGTTTGTTAGGCAAGATGACTAAAGCTCCTTTCACTGGTTATACTGAGAGGGCTGAGGATCTCTTGGGTGTTGTACATAGTGATGTATGCGGACCCATGAGTTCCATGGCTAGAGGTGGGTATTTTTAATTTGTTACATTTACTGATGATTTCAGTAGATACGGATATGTGTATCTTATGAAATGCAAATCCGAAACCTTTGAAAAGTTCAAAGAGTTCAAGAATGAAGTAGAAAACCAGTTGGGTAAAAGGGTTAAAGCACTCTGATCTGATCGAGGTGGCGAATACCTGAGTCATGAGTTCCGTGATCATCTGAAAGAGTGTGGTATTGTATCACAGCTCGCTCCACCTAGAACACCACAACATAATGGTGTATCTGAGAGGAGAAATCGTACTCTGTTAGACATGGTACGTTCGATGATGAGTCATGCAGACTTGCCTGTTTCCTTTTGGGGTTTTGCTTTAGAGACTGCTGCAATTACATTGAATCGCGCTCCAACGAAAACAGTTCTGAAGACACCATATGAGATATGGACTGGGAAGCGTCCTAGTATGTCGTTCATTAAAATTTGGGGTTGTGAGGCATACGTGAGACGTCAAATGCCTGACAAGCTGGAACCCAAATCAGATAAATGTTATCTGGTGGGATATCCTAAGGAAACGTAAGGGTATTACTTTTACTTACCGTCTGAGGGCAAAGTGTTTGTCGCAAGGACTGGCGTCTTCTTGGAGAAAGAGTTCTTATCAAGAAAGACTGAAAAGGTAGAGCTTGAAGAAGTTCAAGAACCACATATAGTGAATGAACCGGAATTGGATTCTGAGACAGGACTACAAGATGTTGTAGCTAGAGAACCTGCTCAAGGAACACAAGTCCTATGTAGATCTGGTAGACCGAGGTTTGAGTCTGAGAGATATGGATTTCTCGTGTCTCAAATAGGTAATGTGTTGCTTATGGATCATGATGATGAACCAGCAACCTACCAAGAGGCTATGAATGGACCGGACTCCGACAAATGGCATGAGGCTATGAAATCCGAAATGGACTCCATGTATGCAAACCAAGTTTGGAACTTGGTGGAACCACCTGAAGGGGTACGACCCATAGGGTGCAAGTGGGTCTTCAAGAAGAAGACCGACATGGATGGGAATGTACAGACATTCAAAGGGCGACTGGTGGCTAAGGGTTTCAAGCAAATTCATGGTATTGACTATGATGAGACTTTTTCCCATGTTGCCATGGTAAAGTCCATAAGGATATTGCTTGCTGTTGCTGCGTATTATGACTACGAGATCTGTCAGATGGATGTCAAAACGGCTTTCCTTAATGGAAACCTCCTTGAGGAAGTGTATATGACACAACCCGAGGGTTTTATATCCACAGATGAAGCCACTAAAATATGCAAGCTGAATAAGTCCATCTATGGACTGAAACAGGCCTCTCAAAGTTGGAATCTTCGTTTTGATGAGAAAATCAAAAAGTTTGGTTTCATCAAGAATGAAGATGAGCCTTGTGTTTACAAGCGAATCAGTGGGAGCATTGTTGTCTTCCTGATATTGTATGTAGATGACATACTGTTGATTGGGAATGACATTCCTACCCTGAAAGTTGTTAAGAATAACCTAGGGAACTGATTTTCAATGAAGGATTTGGGTGAAGCGACTTATATACTCGGTATTAAGATCTATAGAGATAGATCGAAGAAGTTGCTGGGTTTGACCCAGAGCACATACATCGAAAAGGTGTTGATGCGGTTCAACATGCTTGAGTCCAAGAAAGGATTTTTGCCCCTATCTCATGGTGTGAATCTCTCTAAGGACCAGTGTCCAAAGTCTTGTGAAGATAAGGACCACATGAAGTTGATTCCATATGCTTCGGCAATTGGATCAATCATGTACGCCATGTTATGTACTCGACCCGACGTCTCCTTTGCTTTGAGCATGACTAGCAGGTATCAGTCAGACCCCGGTGAGTGTCACTGGATTGCAGTCAAGAATGTCCTGAAGTACTTGAGAAGGACTAAGGATGTGTTCTTGGTGTATGGTGGAGAGGAAGAGCTCGTTGTAAGTGGTTACACGGATGCTAGCTTCCAAACTGATAGAGACGACTCCAAGTCTCAGTCAGGTTTTGTGTTTTGCCTGAATGGAGGAGCTGTGATCTGGAAAAGTTCCAAGCAAGAGACAGTTGCTGATTCTACAACAGAGGCCGAATATATCGCCGCAGCTAATGCGGCGAAGGAGGCTTTATGGATTAGGAAATTCATCGGCGAGCTTGATGTAGTTCCTAGCATTGTTGGTCCCGTAGTTCTCTACTGTGATAACAATGGTGCAATTGCACAATCTAAGGAACCTAGATCCCATCAGCGCTCCAAGCACGTACTTCGGCGGTTTCATCTTATTCGTGAGATTGTCGAGCGAGGAGATGTAAACATTTGCAGAGTGCCGACTGAGGAGAATATTGCGGATCCACTGACAAAGCCTCTCGCGCAGAGAAAGCATGATGGTCATACTAGATCGATGGGTATACGATACCTAAATGATCAAATCTAGTGAGAATCTTGTGGATTGCATGTAAACATGTATCTCGTTGGCTATTTGTTCATATGATGAACAGTGTACCTAGGTTTTCTCTTACAATTAATGGCAAGTTCTTTTATTATGAGTTTTTCTATATGATAGTTAAATGTTAACATAATAGATACCCTTAGAATGTTCGCTTCCATGGGACATCAAGTACGTGACTTGAATGTGAGAGCCCATGATTTATTTGAAGCTTCATTCTTAAAAGGTCCCTGGTCGAGTATCATCATAAAAGCTAAGGGTGATGATGGTACTTGGAGACTAGCACGTGCGTTGACTGATGACCGGTTCTCACAGGTCATGATATTGTGATATCAAGTCATCGCGTGGGTACTTGTTAGTGAACAAGTTGTACTGGACATACCCAACCTGAGACTACTCTGTGGATTGTCATCCAATCGTGTCACGAGTAGGTCTCAATTGACAATGGTGTTATGGTCCTTTGACCTGAAGTCACAGCATTCATCAAGTGAGGAAGAGCGTGCTTTGATGCCATCTAAAGTCTTCCTTGAGAAAGGTTGATGATAAGGGTGGTTGTTGGGCATGTTACGAATCATTTGGGTGTTTGTATGTGAGCAGATATGGGATTTGTCCTCCTGTATGACAGGAGTTGCATCCATGGGCCCCTTGATGGAACTGGACTGAGAAATGCATGGCCATGCTTGGTTGAGTCAATATGTGATATTGGACTCACCATTCTCTGAAATTTCGTCCTGGATCAAGAAACTTGGATTGAGCTATTACGAGGGTGACACCGTCCATGCATCTAGTTCTTTCCGGCTGTAAGGGACAAAGGGACAAAGACAACGCTGATACATTGGTCATAAAGGCTTATGAGTTACAACGCTGATACATTAGTCATCACGCTGATACATTGGTCATCATCCTTCCCGATTATCCGTGCGACGGAAAACTCGGCGTTCTCCCTCTCGTGTGGATTTTTGCAGAGACGTGGATATTATTCCACGTAGAACTCGCCACTAGCAAGAAGACGAAACTTGGAGCATCTCCGTTGAGTTGTGACTCAACGCCACCGAGGTAATTTCTACCTAGTTGTTTGTTAACTTCTTGATTCAATTATCATCGCCCGATCCCATCTGTTTTGGGTTTTCTTGATGTTTTATTCTTCCGCTGCGTGCACAAGTGTTGTGCCATCCTCATAGAGAAACCCAACAGTTTGTGCAGGAGAAACGTCGAGCTGATCTCGACGAACTTAGCTCGACAATCTTAACGTATGGTTAACACACGGTTTCTTCGGAACCGTGCGCGATGAAAATGCACGGTTTTCCTGTAGCTTCTTGTTATTGCATTCCGTGGTTAATCGTGTGATTTGTTCACGCCCGGGCGGAAGCGCCCGTGTGCGAGTAAAACGCATGGTTCCACTGTATGTTCTTGTTTTTCTCCGCTCTGTGTTTACCCGTGTGATTTCCTTCACACACGAGCGGAAGCGCCCGTGCGCGAAGGAAAACGCACGGGTCACTGCTTCATCATCCGCAAGCTAGGCCTGCAAGTTAATAATGCACGGTTAACGCACAGTCGTGTGCCAAACCGTGCATGCTTAATTTTCTGACCTGCTTCTATTTAAAGCGCAGATTTTCCTCTATTAGAGACAACTTTTCTCCTCTACCATTTTTCACCTCCAAGGAGGAATTCCGCCATTTCCCTTCATATTCCACCTTAGTGAGGTGCTCTGTGCAAGCTTTCAATGCCATATTCAAGTCGGAGCTTCCTCTCGGCATCCTCCTTCATCCTTGAGCTTCAAGAAGAGTTAGCTCTAGCTTTCTCCATCAAGCTAGGAGAAGTTTGTGCCATCCTCCACCAGATCGTGACACAAAGAAGACGGGTCCATTGGGAGTGAGTGACAGACTCCTCTACCCCGGACGCAGTTGAGGACCGAGCTAGGATGCAGATTGACAACCCGACGATTCCTTCCTTGAATCCTCCACAAGACTTCGGATTCGGTCGATTTCGCACACCTTTCTTCTCTTGTTGTTGATAGTGTAGCTTAATATCTCTGTATATGATGCAGTATGCTTAGTTTGTAAAACATTTGTATACAATCATGTCTATGTGATTTTATATTTTCATTATTTGCTTGAGGTGAGCCTTTATTTTCCATCCGTTGTCACATCCGTTTGTGACGCACTAGAAAATTCTAGTGGCGTGCGTATTGAAGAGGTGCTCACGACCCTCATTCCTTAGTTCTCACCACCTCATCCGCAAGCCTACACGTCCATCCGCCTAGCGATTCGGTGCATAACGGCCTGTGTAGTCTTACAGCCCGCCTGGCGAAGCATCGCATAGCAGCGTTGCATAGGAATAGTTTTTAGTGTTTTATTTTCTGTTTTCGCAACCATCAAAACCCCCCTTAGTTATCTCCGACCAAAAGACTTCAATCTCAAGTCCTCCTCGAAATTAACTCCCCCTTACTGTGTTCCATGAAGAGATCGAAACTTGGGGAAATTCACCCATTTTATATTACTTGTGCGACCGGTACACTTGTCGTCCAACGCATCAGCAATCTTCAAAATGAGGTCTCACGACGGCACGTTGTCGAAGTTCTCAGTCCCAAGGCCACCATAGAGCCCATACCCAAGGGAGAAGGCATGAATGGTGGGTGGTTCTTGCTCCTTCCAGGAGGGAAGGAGAGTAGACACCGACACGCGGTTGGTGTCCTTATCCCACAAAAGCACCGGCTCGCCGGCGGCGTCGTTCACCACAGGCCCAATATTGTAATTTAGATGTGAGGAGGGAGCCGGGCCACTGGAAGAGCCAGCTTCGCGAGGGGGAAGCTCGGCGGGATGGGCAGAGGTGGTCGCCATTCAGTTAGGTGTGGCCGTCAAGCAGACAAGCGAGATGGCTTGATGGCGAGGTGAGGGAGATCCTTCCACAGAAATGGGGGTCAGGGACCCCGACATTTCCTTCCTTTCCTTAGGAGCAGCTCCATTTTTCTCCTTCGGGAATGACACAGCCTTTTTTATCTTTTTCTTTTGGCTATGCCGAGAAGTAGCGACATCATCCCCAGATCTTTTCTTCGGGGCGGGAGTCAGCGTTTCCTTTGTTGCCTCAGCCGCCATGATGGCAAGGGCGAGACCCTTGTTGGTCAGGTAAGGGGAATGGACGGGGATAGTCCTCTCTCCTAAGCCAGAAAAAGATCAGAATAGAACAAGAAGACGGTAAGCATAATGATAAGAGGGCGCGAGTATACCTTCACCGGGGAGGACGAGATGGAGTGATTCGAGGTCTCGTCGTAGGTCATTGACTTCAAAAGTTTTCACCACGAAGAAGTACTAGAGAGCCTTTTCAGCAATCCCAACCTTGGGGGTCTCGTAGTACACCTCGTCAGGCGACACCGGGGCGAGAGGGACGCCTCCCAGGTTCCCGCGAATGAAGATAAAGCGGGTGAGCCAGTGGTGGTTCTTGTTAGGCGTTTCGCACACCTTTAGACCCTGGCTGGTGAAGTAGGAGATTCCATCGTCTTGGGCATGTTAGATAAACAACTTGTGGAAGTCAGTGAGATTGAACTCGATGCGCTCGCGGCATAGGTAGCTGGCGAAAGCGACCAACATCATGATGGCATTTGGGTTGAGCTGCGCGGGGACAATGCCGAAGTATTTCAAAGCATGTGTTTACTATGGCCAGAGGGGGAGTCTTAGCCCCGCCTTGAAGTGCGAGATGGGGAAGGTAAGTTCGCTGGAGTAGAAGGTGTTAATCGCCTCGCCTACCTTTGGTGGGCGAGACTCATACCCCTAAGCGAGGAACTCACTGGCGAAACAGTTGTAATCCTCTTCGGAGATTCTATCGGTAGGGAAGTCGTGGTCGACAAATCACCTTCCGCAGCGGCTGCGGCCCTCGTCTTCTTCTGCTCTCTTCTTCCCCATGGCGAGCGAGACGACAGAAATAGAAGAGGGCAGAAAAGAGAGGTGGAAGCGGGACGTGAGAAGAGGTAGTCGAGGAGGAGCAGGCGAGAACTCCGTTTCTTGGCAGCAGCAGGAAGCGATAGCGCAAGGAACATCTGGACCCAGGGGGTATTTATAATAAATAGAGAGAGGGGAAAAATGAGCGGGAAAGTAAGAATGAGAAAGCGGAAGGGGCAACCCGACGGTTCATCTTCACTCTCTCCTAACCCCGAGGAGCGGAACTCTGCGATGACTTTTCCGATGAACCAAAAATAAAATAAAAAAGTGGATTAATTAACACAGCTATAATGAAAATTCAGCATGAAAGAGGTTGACAAAAATATCATAATAAATTATCATTATTTCGTTCCACAAGAAGCGGGCATCTCGTCCAGGGGGATCTAAATAACAAATTAATAATTAAACAGGCGGGTGACCGATCAATATACAACAAAGTTACAACGAAGCATTAAACAGTCGAGATGCTAAAACAGGCGAGACGAAGCAAAGACCCGTCAATTCTTATGACACTTCCAACGGCCACCGCGGGATCCTGCGCATGGAGGGCGACCAGGTAGATGAAAGGTGCGGACAATGTCTAGACCGCAGCGTGCGAGAATGAGATGTTGGTCAGTCTTGCTTATGATGGCCTGGTGGTCTATCCCATCTATTATGGCATCGGCATCGACCTCGGTAGAGAGGAGAGCGCACTCAGTTTCTAGCCAGTCAATGCGCCGATCGGTAGCTTGCTTCTCCCGTTCCATCTCGTGGATGACGTGAGTGTATTTTTGAAACATCCTGGTCGTCCGGTGCTTCATCTCCAGAGGGTCCATGGGATTACCCACGTAGTCTTCGATCTCATTTGGGCGAGGAAGAGGCGAGAGGGGAGACGGCGTGGGGGAATCCTCAGTACCTGAGTCAAACTGGATACCTGTGCAACAAAAACGTGGAAGATCATAATGAAGGGTGGTCTCGCAAGAAGGCTAGCCCGGTGGTATCGAATGTACTTGAGGGGAATAGGAATCTGTGTGAAGCGAAAGGGCAGAATGAGTTTACTTACTTGGAATGCGAGAGTTCCCCACAAGCAGCGAAAGGTCTTCTTTACTCATGATAGGGGGAGGATTCTTGAGGCGAGTCAGAGCGTTGATAATGTTGTTCGGTAACGTCAAGAGGATTCGTAGACATGGGGAATCAGCGGGGTTGCCCTGAAAGAGCATGGTCAATAGGCGAGATGATAAAAGGAAGGAGAGGCGAGAGGAGGAGTCAAGAATCACCTATCTCTCCCCAGAGGATGCAGGAGGAAGTGTATCGTCTGTCGAAGGTGCTGAAGTGGTCGCGGCGGCCGAGAATGGAGGGCCGGCAGTTTTTGTCTTCTTCGGGCGAGATGATGAAGGTGCTAAAGTGGGCGTGCGGACCAGAGATGGCACCAGGGCAGCTACATTGGCTTTGTTTTGCTTCCTAACCATCGCGAGATGCTCACAAAAGCTCTGGCTATGAGACATATTGAGGATAGAAGAGAGGTGGAAATGAGAAAGGGGGCACTCCATGATGAGGTAGGGTCTCATATATATAGACTCTAGGGGTGGGCCCGCCAAAGATTCTCATAAATGAATCCCAACGCCGCGAGCCTTGGTTGGACTTTCTTTCCGAGCTTTAGGTAACCTCGAAAAGAGCGGAGATTGTGTACAACCTTGGGCTCATGGGAGGCGGCTCAAGAAGCGAAGCGGAGAAGCTGGCAAGAGGAATTGAAGGGGCGAGATGAGATCGTATAGTCCACTCGTAAGATGCGAGACAGGTCTCAGCGCCATAGGCGAGATGTCTTCTAGGGCACAAGCAGGCCCTTGAGGGCGAGATGGCTCCCATAATGCGGGAGGCCAGCGAGACGAACAGGTGGGCTCATCTCGCTTGTGGTTCATTTCCCCACTGGCCATATAAAAGGAAGGATGTTTTTACCTTCTTAGCCCCAAGGGGGATTTTACTCTTCTACCCCGAGTAATTTTACCCTTCTACCCTCGTTGGTCTGCATATTGCCCTTCAGAACAGCGGAGTTTGCCCGTTAGCATACCCAACCCAGGGTATTTTGGTAATTTCAGGTCAGTTCAGTATAGTTATTTGTAGATCAGACTCAGAGGCCTATAAATAGATCGATAAGGTGGCTTGAAATGGTTGTTGAACCTTGTCATATTCTTCCTCAGAGACACCTAGCTCAGCATTAGATAAGGAGGGGAAGAACTTCAGATTATTCCGGGTAAGAGGTGGCACCTCCCAGCTGAGACCATCGGTCTGTTTCTGGTCTCTTGACTCATGTCGGGAGGGTGGTTTGAGAAGAGTAAGTGTGTGTTGCAGCTTCAAGTCCAAACTCTAGGTGGAACCGGGTGACTGGTTTCAACAACACCCATGAACAGTTTGATCTTTAGGTAAACCTAATCGACTAAGGCGAAGTCAACATTTTTATGCTTGGCATTATAATATTTAGCCTGTTTATACTGCGCTATCAACAGCCGCTCCCTGATTGTCCGAATAATAGAAGTCACATCCTCAACTTCCTTCCACTTATACAACTTTGACTTTCCCGTCTCCAACCATGATAACAGAGTACGACACTTTTCACCATAAATGGCCTCGAAGGGAGCCATTTGAATGTTTCCTGGTATCTATTGTTATAAATGAATTCAATCATATACAAGTGATCCTCCCACTTTTTCCCGAAATCTAGGGCGCATATATGAAGCATGTCCTATCGTCTTGTTAACCCTCTTAGTCTGACCATCCGTTTGTGGATGAATGGACGTACTGAACTTTAGTTTGGTACCCAACAGTTGATGTACCAGCCTCTAGTCAGTAGACAAGAACGCTCATCTCAGTCACTCATTGTAAGACCTTTTTTTCAGTTAAAAACCCAGGGGTCTTAGGCCCAGAACCGCCGCCTTGCGGTGACACCTTCGCGTCCGGGAAGGTCGTCACTACAAGACGCCGATCCTGCCGGCCAAATCGATCGCAACTATAGCAAGAAGTAGTAGTGCAAGAGAAGATAAGTCCACATCTAATCACATATATATATAAATAAACTCCACGAAGGGAGTGTCCACCGAATAGTAAAAGAGTACAGAAATAAAGGGCTTAAGCCCGATACATCAATATCCTCACTACAGATCTCTCATGCGGAAGCAAAATAAAACAACTACTAGAAGTCAGAACTCATGGTCCCAGCTGGTTGTACTCCTTAGCTAGACTGCCCTGTCTCCAATCGCATCGGTCTCCTGGGCTGCTCCTCCATACTCTGCTCCACGATCCCCTAATATGATGTGGTTCGAAAACTAAGCCCTATCGTCCCCCACCCCTTCCCCCATGCTCCTAGGCACCGAGCGGGGAGGAAGAAAGGAAAGGACGTGAAAGTGGAGAGAAATAAAAAACAGGTGACAGGGGAACCTAGCTAGCAATTTATAATCATGTTGTAATAGGTAAAGTAAGAAAAGAATTTAACCTTCACTTATGTGAGTACACATAAGCCAAGGGATCTTCTACAAGGCTCACATCGTATAAAAATGTCCCATACCACTTTATACGTTGGAGTGTTAGTTATCACAAGCAGTACATATATATTGAAATAACCTTAATTTATAAACTTCCCACACAAGCTTATAGACCAAGGGGTTGTTTTGCAGGGCCTAATGTATAAGCGTCCCATTTCACTTATACATTAGGTGTCAGGGGTTATTATGAATGATTATGATATGCATCTATATGGTGGGTATGATGGAACATGCAAGTGCAACACACACACCCGACTCTATGCACACAGACCTTTAGTTCCCCTTTTCGGAGACGTTACCTCCCAGGATACCTCCGTAGTGGCAGACGGAAGCGGTGGGTTGGGCCTCGCACACCTCAAAACCAGTATTAGCACTACCGGTCTGACCTATCGTACGCCTCAACGCTTGGTGCACTAAGAGGACTACCGCGTACTCTTGCCGACTGGACTGCCAGACTTACGTTTGGCGAAGTGTTAAACCACACTTGGCGAGTCATCGTATTGGCGTCGGTGCAACGACTAACCCATACCGAAGACCCACCACCTTAATTTTTCTTTCCTTTCATGCACATGTAATTTTATCGTAACAGTACCAAGCCAAAGCTCCCCGGACCATCCCGTCCGCCATAAATATCAACCGAGCCAAAGCTCCCCAGACCATCCAGTCTGTCATAAATATCAACCGAGCTAAAGCTCGCCGGACCAAAACGTCCGTCTCTTAACCATCCGAGCCAAAGCTTCCAACTATCTTCCTGTGCTATCTGTGTTCGTGAAATGTGCAATCCCTAATTACTAAGTTACTCTTTTCAGCTTGTTAGTTCAGTTTACGTTAACCCAGGACTGCCCCCGGTATTCCCTGTGAGGGGCTCTCAAGGGGCACTAGGAACTATGTTGGGATTACGCCCAACGTTCCCTTTCGCAAGGTACTTATTATTATTGGTTGATTCCCTTACCCATTACCTTCTCATATTGCGATAGTCTATTCCTAGGGTAGTTTAGACCTTTCACTCTCGCGGGAACAACGATCTTTCGTCGAACCCGCGTACCTTCTAACACACATCAACTTGATTCTCACCACTCCTTAGAACTTTCTATGGTGACTCATCTACCTTTATTCAAACAATTCAACACGACTAACTCTACACTATTCCAACTTTTACCCTAAGACAACTTTTCCCCAAATTACTATTTGCAGACCAATCTATACTAAGCGATGATCATGATAGGATGTCCTTCAAGTTTTCATCCGAATGACCTAGGTTATTACCGGAGTCCTATTATGACATAAATGATTTAATTCCATAATATTGTATTTTCCATAATTAATCTTCTATTTAAATAATTTCTTAAAAAGAGCCAAATATTGTCAAGTTGATCATGAAGTATACATTTTAGACATGATTAATGTTTCATAAATTCATGATAATATTCCATATATCTAAAAGTGACAATTTCCAAATTTGACATTTTATACAAACATTTAAGGGTCCTAAAATTATTTTAGCAGTAATCCCCATAATCCAAGATTTGTAAATCAACTACTTGATATTATCATCTAAATAATTTGAATTAAATATATTACACTACTACGGTCCTAAAATTATCATTGGCCAACTTTCATGATTTTTAACAGAATATTTAATTCTAAATAAATTCAATACAAAAAGCTACAAAGGGCATAATTGTGAATCAAGTACTATTAATATACTTCAAAATTCCTAATTAAATTCCTAACAATAGATATCACCCTAAAAATCATCAGTGGCCAAAATTCACATTTTTATAAGTTAAATTATTCTTTAAATGATTTATTTATCAAGTATGGCCTTTACAAACTTTATGAAGGAAGCAACATATAAAATCCTTTAAAAATTATAATAAAATTCGGAGACCTTTATTTAGGTCAAAAACCTCTATTGACCAAATTTTACTAGGTTCCTTTTAAATCAACTGATCAAATTAAATCAAATACTAAATTGGACCCTTTGATATTTAACACAGGAACTAGCATGAATATAATCTATAAAATTCCACTAAAAATTTCTAGGGGTTCAACTCACCCTAAGATTTATTCTACCCCATCGTCATATTTTTTAGAGGATGTTAAGTTACTTGTTTTGACCTAGTAGTGCTTCTACCCTAAAACTAGGGTTTGACTTTTGAGGTACTTAACTACTTCAAAATTCCCTAACATTTCAACCAGAGGCTTAAATATATCTAAGCTAACTCTCTACTCAATTACAAGGCCATACAAGGGCATTTGCCCCTATGTCCTTCACAACCCCCTAAAGGTCCTTCCTTAGGGTATGAACTTGGGTCCAAGGGTAAGTCAACCCTAATTCATCCATCTTCCCCAAAGAGGGGAAGGTACTTAAGGTAATACTATGTCAGTGGTCCAAAAGGGCTGTGGATTCAATATTTCATTTTTTTCTTCTTTTTGGCTATAAGCACACCAAGCCCTTTACAAGCCAACACATGCAAGGGGTTTACCTAACTTGCTGTGGTCCATATGGGCTGAAACGTTAACCATGCTTTGATAATGTCCTCATGGACATGCCGCCAAAAATTGGGGCCTTTTGGAGTTGAACTACTCCAAGAATCACCTAAACAAGCCTAGGGGTAATTTGGTAATTTCCCCCTGATTTTAATTCCAATTAATCCCATTTTTTGGAAGGGCCTAAATATGACCTAAGCCAGTTTCTTCCCAAAATCCCAGGTCTTTTGGGCCTCTGGATGGGCTTGGGCATCTCTTCCAATTTCTGCATTTTGTTATTTGCAGCCCAAGACCATTCAATTTTTTAGATCTTGCAAGTAAGATATCTCAACATGTAGAGGGATAAATTGTCTAATTGTTCTACCATAGGGCTAACATAGCCCTAAGGGTAGGCCACCAAAATTTGGGGCATATTGGGGTTGATATGCTCCAAAAATCAATAAACTTTAATTTATCAAATTCTGACTAAAACTATAGAATTATTTTCCCTAAAAATTTCCATTTTTGGGGAGGACCTAGATACGCCTAATGAAGTCACATGCCCAAACGTTCAGTCCATTTGTACTTAGGGTTTGGGCAGGGCACTCATTTTAGTTTCTGACCTACCCTAGGACCAGCCCTAGGAAAATGGCTCTATAGGGCAGTAGACTTAACCAAAAATTATGTGTAACATATCAAATTAAAGGTAACTTCAAGACCTACAATGTTCATGTTGAATATATGCTATGAAAAGGGTTGTAGGTGCCCTAAATATTGGCATGCAAAAATCGAATTATACGAGACAGGAAATACACTATTCATGTAATAAAATAATTCCAGGATTTAAAATATTGCATGGGACTAATCTTAAAGCAATCGGACGGCTGCTGCTTTTCTTCTCCAAACGCCTGGATTCCAGCCTGAGTTTCATGGGGGCTTTCCCGGCGGCTACCGGCGGCGCCTCCACCGGCAAACTTCACCTTCCCCCTCATAGTGGTGGGGGCAAGCTTTTGCCGGCGGCTAGGGCAGCGGGAGGTGGCGGTGCCACCTCACCCGAAGCTTGCAAAAACGCCATTAATGGCGGAATGAAGAACTGGGTTCGGGCTCATTCGAGCCCGAGCCCTACCCTAAACACACCTAAGATCTAGGCATGAAGAGAGAGGTGAGGGAGGACCTTCCCGACGGCCTTGCGACGTGAGGAGCGGTGGAGAGCCATTGCGGCGGCGGCGATGCTAATCTTTGGTTTCACGACTCCAGCCCGGGTTCAACCCAAGGCTCGGTTTCTCTCTCTCTCTCTCTGCTGCTCTCCTTGTCCTGAGGGTGATGAAGTGAGGGGGGGGGGGGGGGGGAAGTGGGGAGATGAAGTATAGAGGGGGGTGATAATTCCTATATGCAAGGTGGCGGCCTAGCTTTGTTTTTGTCATCATGCATGCATGGGTGGGCCCCACTCCATCCACCTCCTCCTCAATGATTCCAAGGGTCGGCCAGCCCAAGTGGGGGCTGATGGCATGGGTCCAAGTGGTTCATTCCACTAAACACCCTTAAATATACCCCTTTCTCTCTCCTAATTATTATTCACTTTGAGATTCTCTCTCTCTCCTAGTCACTAAGTTGGCTAGTCAACCCTCTAGTTTATTGGCAGCCCACATGTCCATTTCATCCCTCAAAGTAAGGTTAGCCCAAGTGAATTGGGCTTGAGTTTGAGTTAGTCCATTTGGGCTAGCTTGACCCAAACCTAGGCTAGGGATGACCTAGGTCAATTTGGTCTTGAGGTTTCCCCTAATGGGTACTTGGTGACCCATTAGCCTCCCCTAAGGTCTAGGTGGGGTTGTCTTGGCCCTTTGGAGGTCACTTGACCCTTAAGCAGGGTACCTTGACCACTTTAGGGCTAGAGTTGACTTTGGTCAACTTAGCCTTTTTGGTTGGCCCCAATGGGTCCTTGGTGGCCCATTAGCCTCTGACTAGGGTTATTAAGGTATGTGTGGGGTCCACTTGGCTAAGGGAACTTCAATTGGCCCTTGTGCAGGTCAGTTTGGCCCAATGTAGGTTAGGTTGACCCATTTACGGTTAGAGTTGACTTTGGTCAACTTAGCCTCTTGGGTGGACCCCAATGGGTCCTAGGTGACCCATTGACCTCACCCTAGGGTTAGGTTGGCTTGGGTGGGGTCCACTTAGCTCGGGGATGGTCAATTGACCCTATGTAGGTTAGTTTGACCCATCTAGGGTTAGGGTTGACTTGGGTCAACTTAACCCTTTTGACTGCCCTCCATGGGTCCTTAGTGCTCTAATGGATCTTATAATGGGTTGATGAGACCATGGTGGGGTCTTGAAGTCTTGGTGAAGCCCCATGGTTATCTTAAACAGAGGTTCAGGAATTTACTATTTGCAGACCATAGTGGTCTCACCAACATTCTTAGGTTTTCTTGGTCTTCCTAGGGTTTGGTCATGACCTAGTCATGGCCAAAACTACTCTTAGGGGTCTAGTTGGAAATGGGATGTTACAATCATGATGCTACGGGGCACACCATATAGTCTTACAATATTATCCACATATAATTTTGCCAGTTTCTCCACCGAATCGTCCTTCCTATTCTGGATGAAGTGTCACACTTTCGTCAAATGATCTACGATCACCCAGATAGCATTATTTCCCTTCCGCTATCTCGGCAAACCATGCATGAAATCCATGGATATGTTGTCGAACTTCCATTCTGGTATAGGCGAAGACTTTAAAAATCCACCGGGCTTCTCATATTTGGCCTTCACCAAGGCACAAATCTGACACTTCGCTATATATAGTGCTATGTCCTTCATTCCTGGCCACCAGAACAGTTTTTTAATATCTTTATACATCTTCATACTCCCCGGATGAATCGAGTACTTGGTATAATGAGCCTCGTACATTAATTCATCCCGTATTTTACCCACCTTTGGGACACACAAACGACTGCTCTTCCATAACATCCCATTATCAACAGTAAACTGGGTATTTGACCCTTCCAAAGACTCAGCCACGTAGCGTTTCATACTGTCGTCCAAATCCAAAGCCTGCTGAATCTGATCGGTGAGGTCATAATGTACTTCTATCCAATTCAAACATGCTTCAACACTAGACCTCCTATCAACATAAGAGATCTCTAAGGTCTCCAAATCTCGAATGAGACTCTCGTCATGCATCAATAACCAATTGGAATGTGCGGGAGCTCTGTGACTTAATGCATCCGCAACTACATTACCTTTGTCAGAGACATAATGTATCTTGAAGGTGTAGTCCCCAAGGAACTCCATCAACCTACATTGATGCATATTTAAGTCCTTCTAATCCAACAGATACTTCAAGCTCTTATGATCTGTGTAACACCCCAAAACTCAAAAGAGGGACGTTAGTGTTTAGACCCAAGTTTGGTGCTTGGTAGGGGTCACACGGCCTGAGACACAGGCGCGTCTAGGGCCGTTTCGTGCTCGGGTTCGACAAACTCTTCGTGTGGTCGACGAAAATGCGCTCGACGATCGCCGAGACAACGAACATGGCCTGAGACACGGGCGTGACCAGGGTCGAGTCCTACTCGGGATGGTAGCCGGGCTGTGTCGGGGGAGGCACACATCCTGGGACACGGGCGTGTCTAGGTCGGACACGGGCGTGCCCAGGTCGGACACGGGCGTGCCCAGGTCGGACACGGGCGTCCCCAGGTCGGACACGGGCGTGCCCAGGTCGGACACGGGCGTGCCCAGGTCGGACACGGGCGTGCCCAGGTCGGACACGGGCGTGCCCAGGTCGGACACGGGCGTGCCCAGGTCGGACACGGGCGTGCCCAGGTCGGACACGGGCGTGCCCAGGTCGGACACGGGCGTGCCCAGGTCGGACACGGGCGTGCCCAGGTCGGACACGGGCGTACCCAGGTCGGACACGGGCGTGCCCAGGTCGGACACGGGCGTGCCCAGGTCGGACACGGGCGTGCCCAGGTCGGACACGGGCGTGTCCAGGTCAGACATGGGCATGTCCGTGGCCATGTCCTTCTCTGTGGTGGCCAGGCTGTGTCGAGTGTGGAACACAGCCTGGCACACGGGTGTGTACTTGTCAACATGGGTATGTCAATTATTACACGGGCGTGTCTAAGCCCGTGTCCTGGTCGGTACATGATGGTTTACTCTGTCACTTGAGGGACACGCCCCGTGACATGGGCGTGTCATAATATGATGCGGGTGTGTCAGGCTGTATACGAGCGTATCTGATCCTGTGTCCTATTTTGTGTTCGACGATCGGTTTCATATCGTGAGATACGGCCTGTGACACGAGCGTGTCACAGGACGTGTTCTGTGCAGAAAATTAGTTTTAATTGTGAATCGTGGCCGCCTGTTTCCTTCTTTTAGGATCCAAGGGCCCAGGGTTGTTGATGCTGGGTTAAGGCCGGGAATAGGGTTTAAAACCCACAATCCACATGGAGCTTTCCCTTCCAAAGCTTTAGAAAGAGGGGAGAGCAAGGAAGAAGGTGAAGGAGAGATCCGGCCACCGGTGGAGCTTCGGAGCCCCAAATCGCAAGCCGAGTTCAGATCTACAGAGGCGAGGTTGTTGCGGTGCTTTTCATCAGTCAAGATCTTCATGGAGACAAAGAGAAACACAAGGGTAACGATTCTCTTCTTGGACATGTGAAGTCCTTTTTCCTTTTTTGTATAGGAAGCCCGCTTTCGCGAGTATGCAGTGAGTGTGAGGTGTTCCTTCGGGTAGACATGAATAGTCCCCGTTGTTTTGCATGTAGAGTCCGGAATCAAAGTACGGACATAGATATGGTGTGTGAAGCCTACCCGAACAAGTTGGTATGGATCGGTGATGTTTCATTATGCATGAATAGCCGAAGAAGAATCCTTGTCGATGGTTATTTTTCGGGTTTTTCCACGTGGTAGATTGCAACAGGGAGCCTTGGGGACTAACCCCAAGGTGCACCCGAAAAACTGGGCAGATGTGTGGTTTTGCCATCTTGGTGGCCTGGGAGCCAACTTGTACATAACTGGGTTATGTAATATTGTGTGGTCGATACTTGGGCTTCAGGGAAGCTTGACCCGCGTCGATGACTTAAAGTGATGTGGCGAGGTGAGCAACAGGTTGAGTGAAACCATTCCTGCTCTATGCGGTTAGGTGTTAGAGGCCTACCGATGGTATAGAGGACGTGTCTTAGGCTTCAGCCTGTAAGACTCAAATGCTCACGAGTTTGCCGTCCTAGGGGCGGTGGTTGACCGAGTTCACCGTATAGGTGCCCTGAGAGCACGGGGTGTGTGGCCGTGTGTGCCCACGCCTGCGGCGAAGTGTCCTTAAATTGTACATTCACAATCTTGTTTGGTTTTACTAATGCACTACAGGGAAGGAGCCCCGCCACCCCAATAAAGGGGTGGGGTCATTATAATTTGGTCAGCTTTAGCTGACCGTTGCTTTTATTTGCCACCGTTGCGGTGGATTGTTGCTTGCAGGTGCTGCAGAGCCTAGTGGCAAATAGCGGGCAAGATCCCTTGTTGCAGAGCCGTCCCTCGAAGGCCAATGCGAATGTTTACTTTTGTTCTCATGTGTGGCCGGCCTGCGTGCCGATGTTTGGAAGACACTATTTGTATAAGTAAAATCTTGTAAGGCTATAAGGCCAAGTACTTTATGTATTTGTACGTTCATTCTTTTTGGGTTATCTTTAGTGGACATTCATGTTGTGGCTGGGTTCTTTCTTTTCAACTATTAAAATGCTTATGCTAGAATGTACTTTGTGTAGGGCGTGTGTTATTGGAAGGATGGTTTCATTTAGTAACCCTTCAGTCTGTTTGTGATATATGGCAACGGGCCCCGGCCGGACATACTGTTATATGCTATGTGACGGATAGGGGTGTTACAATTTGTTATCAGACTACTGGTTTCGGTCATGCTTAAATGAATTCGTGGACGAATTCTTTTAAGGGGTGGTGAGCACATGTGTATGCGTCATCGTTATAACATAAAAAGAACCCATGAATGTCCACTTAGGAATGAAAATACACATGTTTGAGGAAACTGTGTGTTCCTATAATTGCTTTTTGCAATATTGTTCGGTCACTTAATGGTGTTTTGTACGACTATAGGTGACTAGGAGGGGTGCAGGGTCGTCAGAACGCCCGGTTTCTGAGGCAAGTAGCACACCGAACGATGTGCCTGCAACACCTCCCTCGGCAAAAACCATACGATTGGTGGCTGAAGCGGTGCTCGCTATGATAAATGCCCAGCCTGCAAGGCAAATGCAGCAGCCTGCCCTTACAGTGAAGCAGGCACCGCTTCAAGCGGCGGAACCGAGAAGGGTGGAGCAAGTGGTGGTGGAGCCATTAGTACATTGGAGAGCAACTAAAAAGTAGCTCAAGCATGTTATGGGATTCAATCCTCCGGTGTTCTCGGGCACTGGAACCCCATCCCAAGCTGAAGATTTGCTCTTCCGAGTAAAGAGATTCTTAACCGCTATGGAAACGGAAGAGTGGCAGAATACCACCATAACTACTTTCTGGTTGGACGGAGATGCAAGGTTGTGGTGGGAAAGTTTAGAGATACATCACCTGAGGGGATGGTAACTTACGGACGTCTCGATGGAAGACGTTTTGAGCCTATTCTTGGCAAGGTACCTTCCCTCGGCTCAGAGGATCGCGATGGAGAACGAATTCCAAAAGTTGACGTAAGGAGAGAGCAGCGTTGACGAGTATCTCCATGAATTTACACGGTTGGGTCGGTACTGTTTACCCCGAAATCGGCGTTCCTTCCCAAGGGAGTCAGCTCGCTCATCGCGGCCTGCCCCGGGTTCCTCCTGTAGGCCGTGATTCCCTAGGTTGGGCGGACAGAGTTCTCTGTCCGCTCAGGCCGCGCGGTCTCAGTGGTCTGACCCCCCAGGCCGCGCGCCTTTCCTCAGTCGGTAGGGCCTGCGGACTGCTTCCGCAGTCCTCCTCTGCGGGCCGCCCTCTTTTCAGCTTAACTGCCAGGTTGCTTCCGCAGGTCTCCCTCTGCCGGACTCAATTCCCTATCCGACAGAAAGCTACAACGGCTTCTGCCTCACCAACTTGCGCGGCCTGCCTCGCCAGCCCAGTAGGTCATATGTCCTTTGTCGCCCAACAGTGTGGGCAGCCACCTTCGCCAGTCCTCCTAAGGTGTGCGGACTCGAACTCACGCCACCTCGTAGAAATCAACAGCAACACCCCGTTCATTGCGAGCTCGGCGGACTCAAAGTGTGGTTAGGACTTCCAGTCCGTCTCCATTGGTGAACACCAACATCAACAACCAGAACTCCCTCAAAGAAGTACCAGGCCGCCTAGTATTCTGCGGACTCTGCGGACTCAGCATGCGCTTCTCAGCTCGCATTCCCTTCTAAGTTCAGCTGTGGCGGACTTCGCAGATTCGTCTCGCAGTCCGCCACATGGCTTCCGGCTCCCGCTTCCTAGCAACGGGCAGGCAGTCCTCCAATTTAGTAGGGGGCGGACTCAGCGGTCTCCCCTTTCAGTCCGCCACTTGTCCTCCAGCGTCCGCCACTCCAGCAGCAGGCGGACAATCTCAACTCAGCACCAGCGGGCTCTGCGGACTCGCCTCGTAGTCAGCCATTCAGTTCGCCATCAGCAGCACCTGCTCCAGACCCGTCTCCCAGTCCGCGCGGCCTGTTGCGGACTTGGCAGACTCCATCTCCATCTCGCTCAAGTTACCGTCTCACCAGGGGTAACGTCACCGTAAGCCGTTACCTTCTTGGGCCTATAAATAGCCCCCATGACTCTCATTTGGGGGGTGGGGGGTGGGGGGGGGGGAGGAACGCGCTCGAAGTCAGCCAGCCCTCTTGCCAACTCTGTTTTATAGTCTGCACCAGTTTCGTTCTTTAGCCGCGCGGCCTGCCGTCCTCCGATCTACAGTCCGCGCGGTCTCCCGTTTTCCCTTAACTGCGCGGCCTGCCGATTAAGATCTTCAGTCTGTGCGGCCTCCTCTGACATTCCTCTTCCTTAGCCACCAGCTTCCTTTTGTACCCCTTTATTGCTTTGTTGTAAAGGTGTATAGGCAAGCTTGTAACTCTCGTTATTAATAAAAGGAAAGCCCATCGCAAGAGTGACATTCATGCCGCGGCGGGGGAAGTCTGCTGTTGCCGCTGCTAGTGGCCCCTCCTCTCTCCCTTCTTTATAGCTCAGCTTAGCTCCTCTCGGCAACCAACCTGCAAGCACAACCGTCATATTAACCATCTGCTCGACAGCTCCTGATCAACCTCCTCCTCTCTTGATCAACCTTCACTGTTGATCAAGCTTCTCCTCTCCTCTATCTCCGCAACCTCTTCGACAAGCTTCTTGCTCCACACTCGAGCACTCAGAAGCTTCCCTCTTCTCCTCTATCCCCACAACCTTCCTCCTCTTACTCTCCTAACCTGTGAGACCGAACACGCTCCCCTCCGTGTTAGCTGTCCCTGGTGCCGTTTTCGCGCATCAACAGTTAACACGCGACCTTCAGATCCGATCAGATGGTGAACAACGATAGTTAACCATGTCAGATCACCAACCAGCCAAGAACTTTGCTCCAAGTCCTAGAGATGATCCTCTATGGGAAGCCTTTGAGCAGTTGCTCCATGAAAATGCTCAACAGTTCCAAGCGATCAACAAAATTCTCGCTGCAATCGCACAGCGACTAAACTTTCAACTAGCAACAGATCCAGTTGCTTCCGCTGCTCCAATCAATCCAGCATCAACTTCGGGTCATCGGCAAGCTTATCCTCTAGCTTGCACGCCAGTCTATCCTCCTCCTTATACAACAACCTTCCCGCAAGGTCCTGCAGCTCCTCTGCGATCTCAAGATGAAGAGTTTGTTGCTCGCCAAAACTTCTTCCGGGAAGCAGCCCGGGGAAGCCCTACTAGATTTCTCAACTTTCAGGGAAGTCATCCCTACCCTGCAGCTCCTGCATTTGCTCCTCCTGCTTCTTTTGCAGCTGCAGCTTATGCTCCTTTTTATCCTTATGCTGTAGGAGATCAAGAAGAACCTTCACCATTCACAGAGAATGTTCGCCATGAGCCAACTCCAGTTAACTTCAGAGAGCCCCGGTTACCAATCTACACCGGAGAGACTGATCCAGTAAAGCACCTTCAAGCTTTTGAGTCAGCTGTTTCTCTCAAAACTCTTACAGATGCAACTAAGTGCAAGCTCCTTGTCACTACCTTTGATGGGCAAGTGAGGGACTGGTTCTATAGCCTTCGTCCCCACTCCATCACTTCCTTCGTTGATCTACGAAGAGAGTTTCTTCTCAGATTCTCTACCTCCACCAAGAGAAAGGGTGGTCATGAAGCCCTCTTTGAGATCAGGCAGCACAGCGATGAAACTTGGTCTCAGTTTGTTGATCGATTCCAAAGAGAGAATTTGGACATCAAAATTACTGATCAAGAAATGTACAGAGTAGCTCTTATTCACGGTCTTCATGAAGGGTCACTCAAATTTGAATCCAATGTCCGTGCTCCAAGGACATACCAGAGTTGATTGCTCTAGCCAACTCATACATCCGAGGCGAAAAAAGCAACCCAGGCTTCATCTCTAAGCTCTTGTCAGAGAATGATCCTTTTCACAAGCACCCTCCGAGGTCTCCTCGCAATCATTTTCCATCTCACTCAAGAAAGGAGAGAAGGTTTCAACGCCTTCGATACTCCTTCCCGAGCCGTGATCGTGCTCAAGACCCATTGCTACCGCTAGCTTCTTCTCAAACAGCAGCAGTTCAGTAGCGAGAAAATGACTTGCATGAGTTTGATCTCGACGAGGCTATGCAAGAAGTAAGCCAAATCATGAAAGACAGGGCAAACTACAAGAAGCCCTACCGACCAGCCGATCAAAGGTACCGAGACTCCGAACCATACTGTGAATTCCACAAAGAGCCAGGTCACCAAACCGAAAACTGTCGAGCACTCCGCCAACTTGTGCAAAGGATGCTCCGGCAGGGTAAAATGCGTGACCTGCTTCCCAAAGAAGATTGCCCTGATCCATCAACTTCAAAGGGCAAAGAAGTTGCATATGTTCCTTGCTCCTCCAAAGGAGTGAATCTAGTTGAAGAGCCTCCTCTCCTCGTTGTTAACCAAGATGTCGAATGCTTCGATGCCGACGACGAGGGTGTGCTTGGAAGTCTGTTCTAAGCCAGCAATGGACTTCACAGTCCTCCAAAGCTCCTCACAACCTTGATGGGTTATCTCAACCCTTGCTCTTTCTCTTTTCAGACATTTTCATTTTACCAAACACTTCTCAGTGTTCATTCTTGCTTTTCAGCAAAGCTTTTATCTGGGATCTCATACTGACACAATTCCCTTCTTATGATGCTTCTACCTCCTCTTTTCTCTTTGCCAAAGAGATCACTACACTAATGAGATATCACCGAGTCTGGAACGCTCCCTCCGTAGTTTGCTCTGGCACAACGCTTCGACCACATATGGCGGGAGTATACCCATGTGTGTAGTGGGAGCCGTTCAATCTATGATGTTGGGCTTCAGACTTTGGATCCTAGCCGACATCTGACACAGAGTGCGTGCTAGGGGAGCCCCATGTGTTATCTCTGCTGTGCTTCGCAGAGGATACATTATAGTTACGGTGATCTTTGCTGGACAAGCAATGGAGATCAAGCATAGCCTTGTCTCTTTGATCATCTCACAACTGTGATGGCCGAGCACTCTCTGGTACTCTCGATCCGTGTCTTCGCGGGTTTCACAACTCCACTGATCAATCCACAGACAAGCGATAGGCCCCTTGGCGCCACTAGTCTCATTGATCAGTGATTATTGTACCCAAGGCAAGAGAGCAGTGCATATAGCGATCCTTCTCAGGATCTTCCCTTGCTTTTCTCTTTTGTGCCCTCCTAGAAGACGCGCGGCTAGCCCGCTTTAAGTAGGACTATACTCGGGATGATTTCCTCAGGCAAGCGATGCATAAGGCCCACAGGGAACACCTGTGGCAGCATTTAGGCTTCTTTAGTCATCTCCGAGTATAGAATTCCTTTTTTATTTTTGTCAATTGCCTTCTTTCACAGGTGAACAAGTTGATCCGACCTACCAAAAGGATTTCCAGCATTCACTTATGCTCATCTTATATATACATTGCTTGCTCAAGCTCTATCAGATGACAGCTCACATAGCCATATGTTATTCTTATCAAAGTCTAATGGCATCAAACATTGATCAAGGAATCTTACTCTCCTCGATCATCAAGCCCTGCTACTGCAATCTAGTTAAGATTGGCAGAATTTGTCAAGTTACTTCTCTGCTAACCTGATCATGTCCATCCAGTCATATCAATAGTTAATGCTCGATTTATTGATTTGGGATTCATGATAAAAAGTTCATCAGGAATTTTCCTTGTTGTATGGTCATATCGGACTTATCCCATCAATAGTTAACACTTGCAAGCCTTCTTCACAGGTACTTGCAAGCTTCTTTCATATCTTGTTCGCTCCTAACTCTTTTCTTCTAGAGAGCAGTAAACACTTGTAAGCCTTCTTCACAGGTACTTGCAAGCTTCTTTCATATCTTGTTTGCTCCTATCTCTTTTCTTGCAGAGAGCAACAAACACTTGCAAGCCTTCTTCACATGTACTTGCAAGCTTCTTTCATATCTTGTTTGCTCCTAACTCTTTTCTTGCAGAGAGCAGCAAACACTTGAAAGCCTTCTTCACAGGTACTTGCAAGCTTCTTTCATATCTTGTTTGCTCTTAACTCTTTTCTTGCAGAGATCAGCAAACACTTGCAAGCCTACTTCACATGTACTTGCAAGCTTCTTTCATATCTTGTTTGCTCCTAACTCTTTTCTTGCAGAGAGCAGCAAACACTTGCAAGCCTTCTTCACAGGTACTTGCAAGCTTCTTTCATATCTTGTTTACTTCTAACTCTTCTTCTTGCAGAGGTTAGCAAACACTCGCAAGCCTTCTCTCAGGTACTTGCAGGCTATTTTCATGTTTTACCTGCTTCTAACTCTCACTTTGCAGAAAGCAGCATATCCTTGCAAGTTTATTCACAGGTACTTGCAAGTTACTTTCATATACTATACATACCCTTGACTCTTCTTTTAGCAGAAACCAGCAAAGACTTGCAAGTTCCTTCCAGGTACATGCAGCTCATTTTTTCCTTCTTGTATACCCATCATCTTTTCCTTCTTGTAGAGGATAACAGTTGCTTGCAAGCCTCCATCAGGTACTTGCAAGTTATTGTGATTTTATGTTTTCCTCTCACCTTCATTTTTTACAGAACTTAGTGGAAGACACATCTTCCTCATTTTGCAAAAGCAAACTCAGGTACACACTCGTTGTACCACCCATACATGCCTACCCTAACTTTTCTCTTGCAGGAAAAATAGACAGGCAACTCCAAACTCCTAAGGAGAGGCTTCAGGTTCTGTCTCTCCTTGCCCCCTTCTCTTTTTGTTGGGGTGGATCACGATTTTCGTGGGTCTCCAACTTTTTCGAAGTTCTATTCGGAACTTAAAAAAGTGCGGGGATTATGTTTACCCCGAAATCGGCGATCCTTCCCAAGGGAGTCAGCTTGCTCATCGTGGCCTGCCCCGGGTTCCTCCTGGAGGCCGTGATTCCCTAGGTTGGGCAGACAGAGTTCTCTGTCCGCTCAGGTCGCGCGACCTGCGCGGTCTCAGCAGTATGACCCCCCAGGCCGCGCACCTTTCCTCAGTTGGCAGGGCCAGCGGATTGCTTCCGCAGTACGCCTCTGCAGGCCGCCCCCTTTTCAGCTTAACTGCCAGGTTGCTTCCGCAGGTCTCCCTCTGCCGGACTCAATTCCCTATCCGACAGACAGCTACCACGGCTTCTGGCTCGCCAAAATGCGCGGCCTGCCTCACCAGCCCAGCAGGTCATATGTCCTTTGTCACCCAGCAGCGTGGGCAGCCACCTTCGCTAGTCCGCCTAAGGTGTGCGGACTCCAACTCGCGCCACCTCGTAGAAATCAACATCAACACCCCGTTAATTGCGAGCTCGGCGGACTCAAAGTGTGGTCAGGACTTCCAGTCCATCTCCATTGGTGAACCCCAACAGCAACAACCAGAACTCCCTCAAAGAAGTCCCAGGCCGCCCAGTCTTCTGCGGACTCAGCATGCTCTTCTCAGCTCGCATTCCCTTCTCAGTTCAGCTATGTCGGACTTCACGGATTCGTCTCGCAGTCCGCCACATGGCTTCCGGCACCCGCTTCCTAGTAGCGGGCAGCCAGTCCTCCAATTCAGTAGGGGGCGGACTCAGCGATCTCCCCTTTCAGTCCGCCACTTGTCCTCCAGCGTCCGCCACTCCAGCAGCAGGCGGACAATCTCAACTCAGCGCCAGCGGGCTCTGCGGATGCGCCTCGTAGTCCGCCATTCAGTTCTCCATCAGCAGCACCTGCTCCAGACCTATCTCCCAGTCAGCGCGACCTGTTGCGGACTCGGCGGACTCCGTCTCCATCTCGCTCAAGTTACCGTCTCACCGGGGGTAACGTCACCGCAAGCCGTTACCTCCTTGGGTCTATAAATAGCCCCCCATGCCTCTCATTCGGGGGGGGGGGAGGCGCACGCTCGAAGTCAGCCAGCCAGCCCTCTTGCGGACTCCGTTTTACAGTCCGCACCAGTTTCGTTCTTTAGTCACGCGGCCTGCCATCCTCCGATCTACAGTCCACGTGGTCTCTCGTTTTCCCTTAACCGCGCGGCCTGCCGATTAAGATCTTCAGTCCACATGGCCTCCTCTGGCATTCCTCTTCCTTAGCCACCAGCTTCCTTTTGTACCCTTTTATTGCTTTGTTGTAAAGGTGTATAGGCAAGCTTGTAACTCTCGCTATTAATAAAAGGAAAGCCCGTTGCAAGAGTGGCATTCAAGCCGCGGCGGACGAAGTCTGCTGTTGCCGCTGCTAGCGGCCCCTCCTCTCTCCCATCTTCATATCTCAGCTTAGCTCCTCTCGGCAACCAACCTGCAAGAACAACCGTCATATTAACCATCTACTCGACAGCTCCTGATCAACCTCCTCCTCTCTTAATCAACCTTCTCTGTTGATCAAGCTTCTCCTATCCTCTATCCCCGCAACCTCTTCGACAAGCTGCTTGCTCCACTCTCGAGCACTCAGAAGCTTTCCTCTTCTCCTCTATCCCCACAGCCTTCCTCCTCTTCCTCTCCTAGCCTGTGAGACCGAATACGCTCCCCTCCGTGTTAGCTGTCCCTGGTGCCGTTTTCGCGCATCAACAGGTATGCTAGCTCTACATTTGCTGATGAGGAGCGTAAGACAAACTGTTTTTATGAGGGTCTGAGGGATGACCTAAGGCTACTGCTCTCAGGGCCTATGACGTTGGGCTTTTTGACCCTGGTCAATACGACCCGATCATTGGAGAAGGATCTAAAGAGAGTCCAAGAGAAGAGGGACTATAGTACAAAGAAGTCGGAGTTCAAGGTGCTGAACTCCTCAAAATCTGTGTTCTGTAAGTGGAATAAGAAGGCTAGGACTTCGGGTCTGGCCCCTTCTTTTGGTGCTTCTGGGGAAGCTACAAGTTGAACCCCGGGCACATGTTACAACTATAGGAAGCCGGTGCATTATGCCTGAGAGTGCCGGGGCGGACGTCCAAAGTCTGAGAGGAAGCCGGGAGAAACCTATGAGGAAAAGGGCAAGGCGGTGGAGTCAACCGCATCCCATTATGCTCCAGCTCAACCTAGAGTCTATAACCTTGGCCAACAGGAGGCCATAAAGCAAGCTGATGTGGTGATAGGTACGGTTTAAATTTATAGCAAGTTAGCTTTAAATACTTGTTACCTTACGCACGTTAGCTTATTACTGTTTGTAATAGGCTTTGTTTTGATTTGTGATAATCCGGCGAGAGCACTCTTTGATATGGGAGCTTCGCACTCCTTTTTGTCCGAAGGATTTATATCACGCATCGGAGTACCTTCTTTGATGACAAAGGACAAACTGGATGTTTTATTGCCGAATGGGTGTTCAATGAGCGCGGATAGAGTCTGTGGCGTAAAGATACATATTGGGAGTCAGGAGTTTGACTTGCAAGCGTCGTTATTACCGCTAGTGGAATTTGACTTGATATTTGGTATGGATTGTCTCTCGGAACAACAAGCATACATTGATTGCAATCGCAAGGAGGTCAAACTGGGAATGGGTCGTGAGATGACATTTGCGGGCTTGAAAGGGTCGAGCAAGACTTTGATGTCTGCTCTTCAGTTGGTTAAGGCAGTTCGTGTTGGTGCAGAGCTGTTCTTCATGCTAGTGGAGGATTCAAAGCCTAAGCCTAGTTTGGTCAGCATATCGATGGTATCCGAGTACCCTGACTTGTTCCCTGACGTTCTCCATAGAGCCCCACCTCAGCGGGAGATTGACTTCAATATTGAGCTAGTGTCGGGTGCCAAACCCGTGTCATGCTCCCCATATCGGTTAGCGCCTAAAGAGATGGTGGAGCTGAAGGTTCAACTTCAAGAGTTGTTGGAATAGGGTTATATGCATCCAAGTTCATCGTCTTAGAGCGCACCGGTCCTTTTTCTTAATAAGAAGGACGGAAGCTTACGACATTGCATCGATTACCGAGAGTTGAACAAGTTAATGGAGAAGAACAAGTACTCGATCCCAAGGATTGATGACCTATTCGATCAGTTAGTCGGGTCATCGGTGTACTCGAAATTGGATCTTAAATCCGGATATTATCAGCTGAGGATAAGAGAATGTGATATCCCCAAGACAGCATTCAGCACGTGGTACGGGCATTATGAGTTTACCGTCATGCCGTTTGAGCTGACTAATGCGCCGTCAGTGTTCATGGATCTGATGAACAGAACTTTCAGAGAGTACCTGGACCACTTCGTGATCGTCTTTATCGACAATATACTGGTGTACTCGCAGTGTGAGGAGGATCACTTTAAGCATCTGCATTTGGTGTTGGATACGCTGAGGAGGAACCAACTATACGCCAATTTCTCCAAATACGAGTTTTAGTTGTCCTCAATAGCGTTCCTTGGTCACATAGTCAGTGGAGAGGGAATTGCGGTGGATCCATCGAAGATAGTTGCTATACGTGAGTGGTTTATGTTGTCTTCGGTAGCAGAAGTCCAGAGTTTTCTGGTGCTTGCCGGCTATTACAGGCGCTTCGTGGTGAACTTCTCGTGGATAGGTTACCCCTCACGACTCTGACGAGGAAAGTGCAGAAGTCTGTTTGGATGCATGAGTGCGCACAAGCTTTCGAAGAGTTGAAAAGTCGGTTGACCACGACGCATGTTCTAAGTTCACCGAGTGGGACCGAAGGCTTTGAGATCTACAGTTGTGCTTCAAGCAGTGGATTGGGCTGTGTTCTACTAAAGCATGGAAGTGTAATAGTGTATGGCTCGCGTCAGCTGAAAGTACACGAGAGGAATTATCTCGTCCATGACTTGGAGTTAGTGGCCGTGATATTTGCCCTGAAGCTGTGGAGGCATTACCTATAAGGTGTGAAGGTCGATATCTCTGCCGACCATAAGAGCCTGAAGTATTTATTGGATCAAAAGGATCTCAACATGAGACAACGGAGATGGATGGAGTTCCTGGGGTACTACACCTTCAAGATTCATTATGTGTCAGGGAAAGGCAATGCGGTTGCGGATGCGTTAAGTCACAGGGCTCCAGCATAAGCCAACTGGTTGTTGGTTCATGACGAGCGTTTGATTCTGGAGTTGGAGGCATTAGAGATCTCTTGTGTTGATAAGCAGACTAGTACCAAAGCGCAATTGAACTGGACTGAAGTTTAGTATACCTGGCTGATCGGATTCGACAGGCTCTGGATGTGGATAACAACATGAAGCAAATCATGGTTGTGGCTTTGGATGAGTCAAATTCCGAATTTGAGGTTGTGGATGGATTGTTATGGAAGTACAGTCGTTTGTGCGTCCCAAACATGGGTAAACTGCGGGTGGATTTGATGTACGAGGCTCATCATACAAAGTACTCGATTCACCCAGGGAGCACAAAGATGTACCATGATATGAAGATGTTGTTCTGGTGGCCAGGGAATACGAAGGACGTGGCACTTTATGTGGTGAAGTGTCAAACATGCGCCTTAGTGAAGGCCGAGTGCCAGAAGCCTGGAGGTTTCTTGAAGTCCTTGCCTATCTCGGAGTGGAAGTTCGACGATATTTCAATGGACTTTGTGCATGGGTTGCCAAGGTCGCAGAAGGGAAACGACGCCATCTGGGTGATCTTAGATCGATTGACGAAAGTGTCGCACTTCATTCCGAATAGGAAGGATGATTCAGTGGAGAAATTGGCAAAACTGTATGTGGATAATATTGTTCGAATTCACGGTGTGCCATGCAGTATCGTGAGTGGCCGAGATGGGCAGTTCATGTCCAATGACTGGAGGTTGGTGCAACAAATGTTGGGAACCAAGCTGAGTTTCAGCACAGCCTTTCATCCGCAGACGGATGGTCATATCGAGAGAGTCAACAAGATGATGGAAGACATGCTTCGCATATGCATTTTTGGATTTTGGGAAGCAATGGGAAGATCAACTGTACTTGGTGGAATTTACTTATAACAATAGCTACCAAGCAAGCATTCAAATGGCGCCCTTCGAGGCCCTTTATGGTAGGAAATATCGCACGTCGTTGTCATGGTTGGAAACGGGTGAGTCAAAGCTGTACAAGCGGCAAGAAGTGGAAGATGCAACTTTGTTGGTACCAACTATTCGAGAAAAATTGCTAATCACTCAGGACAGGCAAGCTAAGTACTATAATACCAAGCATCAGAACATTGAGTTCGCTATTGGCGACTGGGTGTATTTTAAGATTAAGCCGTTCAAGGGTGTCTCGCGTGTACGGCACTTGAAGAAGCTAAGCCCAAGGTACCTTGGACCGTTTGAGGTTCTGGAGCGGATTGGCGAAGCAGCTTATCGACAGAAGCTATTGGTGGAATTGAGTGGTATACATAACGTATTCCATATTTCAGTGTTGCGGAAGGCGGGGCAAGAGCCTTCACAATTTATTACGGTCGATCAAGTACCGGTTGAAAATGGGCTGACGACGAAGGTCAAGCCCGTTCGCATTGAGGACTCAGAAGTTAAGCGACTGCGTAACAAAGACATCATGATGTGTTGGATCCCTAGTTTGATTTGGGTTAGGTTCACTAAGTTAGGATCTTGTGACCCATCTTGTATAGCCAGGGTAATAGTTGTGTCTTAGAGTGTAGGGCAAGTCCTTAGGATCAACACTGCATGGACCAGCCATCATCAGACTGCCAGAGACTCAAGACTTAGAGATTTTATAAAGACTCAGTAAAATGAGTTCGACGTTCGTCGAACTCAGGTCGACGATTGTCGTGCTCAGCTCGACGATCTCAGAGAAAATTCTCAAAGCCGAGCTCAACAAACTTGATTCTCAGGTCGACGATCTTTGGACTCTACCTTCAGCATTCTAAGTCCAGACTTTGTTCTCTAGACTCAGGTCGATGAACTTAGTTCTCTGCTCGACGATTTCTGGATTCTCTACTTCAACTTATTAATCTATAAGTTTGTCAATTTTTCTAAGTCCAGAATCATTTTCAGTCGACGAATTCAAGATTCTCAGCTCGACGAACTTTGACCACTTTGGCTAAAGTTATCTAGTAGCAGTTAGTGGTCCTCAGCTCGACGAAATAGATTCTCAGGTCGACGATTTCTGAATACTTCAACACTTCACACCAGAAGTTTGTGTCGACACCAGAAACTAGACTTGTGTCGACAACAACAACAATTGTGTCGACACAAAGGACTTATGTCAACAAATTCCAGAGTTCTGTCAACAGAGCAGCCATGTCAAGACAAGAAGTAATTATGTCGACACCCAGGACTTGTGTCGACACATTCCCCAGAAGTTCTGTCAACAAGTTATCAACTCGAAGAAATCAGCTATCAGCTCGACAAATACCATACACAGAAAAGGCAAATTTTCTAGAGAATGTAGTTATGTTTTAGCTCGATGATCTTGGAACTCAACTCGACGAGCAGAAGCCATCTGGTCGACGAACACAGCTTCTCAGCTCGACGAACTGTGGACTCAGCTCGATGATTTCTGTTATCTGTTAGACGAATCCAGACTTAGTTATTTCCTTCCTTCTGTCCCCTTCTTACTGCAATAATTCCTGTGTAATTAATTCTCAAACATTCTCTGAATATAGCCGTTAAAAGGAGCATTGATTATGGTCATCTCCAGGATTATTGCTTGCCATTTTTCCATTGGACAGTTGGGGAAATAAATCAATGCAGTTTATTCTCAAGGCCGTCAGCATTGATTGTAGAGGAATTCAAATTTCGAAATACAATTTTGATAGGAAATATAAAAGAGATTTTCTCTCTTTTCCTGTAGAGAAGAATAGAACATAGACACACAGACAAAAAATTACAATCAGTCTGCAACAAGAAACTCTCTGCTCTCTCTCAGAACTCTGATACAGCAACTCAAGAAGCCCTAGACCAGAAGAACATCTGCTACCTGAAGAAGAATAATAATCAATCAAAATGAAGAGTCTTCATTCTTCAACTCTCCAGGACACTTCAAAGGACAACAACTATTCCATCTGTCAAGAAGTTCCTGAAGATCTTTCTAGTCTAGGCTTAAAGATTGAAGATCTATCACCCTGAGGCAAATCTCCAGATTTCCCTGAACCATTCTACATCACAGGGGGAGTCATTTGCTAAAATCATATCCACAAGTCTTCTCAGTTGTATATTGAGAAAGAGAAGACAATATCATCTCACCCCCCCACTGTATAAACGGTTATAACTCCCTTCATAATTTATTCTTGGTTGCAAGTCACATGACCAAAAGACTTGAGGTTTGGTTTTTGAGCATCTGATTAAAAGCTCATTGGTGGCAGGCACCTGATGAAAAATCTGAGTGGATTCCTACCATGGTGGTAGAAGAGTGGATGTACCCAGGTTGGGGAACCACTATAAATTTCTTGTGTTGTCTGGTTTCCCCTTCTTTTTGTTCTTATTGTGTTTGTGCTTTTTAGGATTGCTGTGTTTATATTTTATTAAGTTGTTTATGCACTTTCTCAATTACAGCAAAAGCTGTAAAAGATTTTAAGGATTTAAGAATATTCTATTCACCCCCCTCCCCTCTAGAGTATTTCAGATCTAACACATCACTTTCAATTAGTATCAGAGCAGGATTCCCTTGGTTGTACAAGCTAACCCTTGAACCAAAGATCCTGAGTTAGATCTATCTTTTCATTTCCATTAGATTTATAGTCACACAACATGACACAAAATAAGGACTATGTAAGCACCAGACCTCCAATATGCAATCTGAATAAGTTTGCCATCTGGAAGGCAAGAATTAGGTTGTACATGAACTCTATTGATGAAGATATCTACAACTCCATTTTGACAGGTCCCCCTCAAGCATCTACTTCTGCAACATCTTCAAGCACAACTGCAGTTCCGCCACCTAAGTGTACTGAAGCCCAGAAGAAGGCAAAGATTGCTGATGCCAAGGCAATGAATATACTGGCACAAACAATGTCAGATGATATCTTTCAAAAAGTGGCTAAATGCACCTCAGCCAAAGCCATTTGAGACTCCCTAAATCAAATGGTGGCTGGATCAGCAGATGAAAGAAAGGACAGGAGATCCAATCTCATATCCCTGTATGAGAATTTCAAGAAAGAAGAAGCTGAGTTAGTGGCTGATATGTACAATATGTTAAGCTCAATCATCAATGAGCTAAAAACGTTGGACAAGGAGATCACCCTCACTGAGTTGAATGATAAGATCCTTATGTGCTTCCCAAGCTCATGAGATTCAAGGATCTGGCCCATCAATGAGGTCGGAAGCTTAAATGAGATTTCCACTGAATCTCTCTTAGGCAAGCTTAAGTCCTATGAACAGCTGATCAAATCTAGAGAGGCAGCTGAGCAAAGAACACCTCCTCCAGTAAGAAAAGAACAAAGCATTGCATTCAAAGCTGCTGAGGAGACAGAGACTCCAACCATGAATGAAGAACTGATGTCTCTATTTGCCAAGAGATTTTACAACATGGCAAAGAAAGACTTCAGGAGAAGGTCATCCAGGCAGGATGACCAGCCAAGATATGACAAAACACCAATTAAAGAAGTGGTGTATTTTGGCTGCAGGAAACCTGGACACTTAATCTCTGAGTGTCCAGAGAATCAGAAGAAGGAGAAGAGAAGAGAGAAGGACACAAGAAGATAGCACAACAGCAGGCCTTCCTCCATCAAACACAAGATGAAGGAGAAAGGTTTTGTGGCTGAATCTTGGAGTGAAACTGAGGATGAATCAACATCCTCCAGCTCCAGTGAAGAGGAAGAAGAGGCAAAGGCCAAAGAAGTTTGCCTCATGACCATTGATGCCTCCAGGAGCCATTCAGAAGAATAAGATTCAGATAATGAAGCTATTTCAGATTCTGAAGCTGACCAGGTATTATCTTCTTTTGATTACAGTTCTGATTCATTTAAATCTGAATTCAAAATCATGTTCATAGATTTAATTAACTCAGAAAAGGAAATCAAGACTCTTAGGGAAAAATTAGGAAACTTAGAAAATGTCAATTCTGAAAATAATAAGTTAAAGGATGAATTAACCCTAGCTAATGAACACATCATATTATTAAAAGCTGAGTTATATGAGGCTAAACAACTTGTGGAAACTCTCAATGGGAGAAGCCTCAAGTTGATGGACATCACAAGCACTGTAAATGCTAGGCTTAATGGCAAGCTGGGCATGGGTGCTTCATCAAGTTTGCCCCCCATGCTCAAGAAAAATATTCTGACTACCCCCATTAAATTTGTTTCTGCAAAAGGGAAAGAAATAATAAACTATAAATAAACCAAAGAACATATTCCAAAATCAATAGGTCAAAACAACAAAAATCAGAAAACCACAAGTAAAAACAAGGTTCAGCAGAATTCGTTGAACTCAGATCGACGAAATGTTGCCAGTTCATCAAACCCCACTCGACGAATGCTGAACGCAAACTATAGCTTTAATTATTCGTCTAACTGCGATCGATGAACTCTGTATGGTTCGTCGAGTAGAGGTTAACGAATGTTGGGAACAGAAAATGAATATGTTCATTCTCTAGCCAGAGATCGACGATCTCAACCCAATTCGTCGAACTCTTGTCGACGAACTCACAAAAATTCGTCGAACCCAGAAAGACTTAACGGGAATGTTAATTATAACTACAACTCTAATAATTCTAGAAAACCATTTAACCCTGTAGTTGATTGGGTAATACCACCTAGAAGATATTACCCACTAGGATATAAATCTCAACCAGAATTCTCTGTTATATCTAGTTTTTCATAACAACAATACAAAGGACCCAAGGTAACCTGGGTCAAGAACAATTAATTGTTTTTCATTGCAGGTGAAGAGCTGTCCAGTAAATAATCAAACATGGTACCTGGACAGTGGATGATCCAGACATATGACTGGCAGCAAGGACATCTTAACCAACTATAAGTCCAAGCTAGGAGCAAAGGTTATCTTTTGTGATTAAAAATGTGGCCTGCCTGAAGGTTTTGGAGAAGTGAAAATTGGAGCAGTAACTTTCAAGAAAGTGATATATGTCAGAGGACTCAAGCATAACCTCATCTCCATAAGTCAGTTATGTGATGAAGGTTATCGGGTACACTTTAACTCATCTTCTTGCACTATTGCTAATAAGGAAAAACAAACTGTTTTAATTGAGAATAGACAAGGTAACATATATTTAGTTGATTTTTTTTCTGCCAATTCTGATATCTGCTTACTTAATATAACTAGTAATCAGACTGATTTATGGCATAAAAGGCTAGGTCATGTAAACTTGAAAAACATTGTTAGGTTATCAAAAGACAACCTTGTTAGATGTTTACCTTCTGGTCCCTACAAGAAGTAAGGCCTTTGCAGGGCTTGTCAACTATGTAAGCAAACTAAATCTAGTTTTAAATCTGTTAATAAAAGTGATTCACCTGGGATTTTGTATTTTCTACACATGGATATCTTTGGACCCATTGCTGTACAAAGCCTAGGAGGGAAATCCTACACCTTAGTTATAGTGGATGACTTCTCAAAGTTCACTTGGGTTTCCTTTCTGAGATCTAAGTCAGATACCTTTAAGGTTCTTACAGATTTTCTCAGGACCATACAGATTGAGTTCTCTACTCATGTTGCATTGATAAAAAGTGATCATGGCACAAAGTTTGAGTCTCTTCTTATGCATGAGTTCTGTGAGAAGGAAGGTATCAGACATTGCTTCTCAGCTCCTAGAACTCCCCAACAAAATGAGGTAGCTGAAAGGAAAAATAGGACACTAATTGAAGCTGCAGGTAAATTACTTGCAGATGCTTACATGCCACTAACCTTTTGGGCAGAGGCTGTAAACACTGCAAATTATATCCTGAACAGAAGCCTGATATATAAACTAAAGAACAGGACTCCCTATGAATTACTTAAAGGGAAGCAACCTAAAATCAACTATTTTAAAGTATTTGGATGTATATGTTATATTCATAACAACAATAAAAGATACATTAGAAAGTTTGAGGCTAAGGCTGAAGATGGAATCTTTCTAGGATATTCCCAAGTAAGCAAAGCCTATAGGGTTTTTAATAAATCATCTCTAAAAATTGAAGAATCTATTCATGTTACATTTGATGAAGCTAACATGTCTTGTAAGGAGAAAGAGATTTCTACCAAAAGCACTTTGCAGGTACCTCACTTGTGTGAGAGTTTGGATGGACTTAACCTCACCCAAGAGGTTCCAACACATCCTTCTCCACAAGTCATTGAAGAAAGCGAAGATGAAGGCACTGAAGGAATTTATCTTCCCCCAACAGCAAACATAATTCCACAAGAGTAATTAGTTCCTACTGCTGTTGCAGAACCAACTCCACCCACTGACCTTGTCACACTAAGGGATCACCCCAGATCTCAAGTGATTGGAGACATATCAGCAGGTGTACAGACAAAGCATCAACTGAACCAAGATTTGATGTATGCTTGTTTTCTCTCTCAGGTTGAACCTCTATCCATCCATGATGTAGAGCAAGATCACCACTGGATCATTGCAATGCAGGAGGAATTAAACCAATTTGAGAGATGTAGAGTTTGAGATTTGGTTCCAAGACCCCAAAACAACCCAGTAATTGGAACCAAATGGGTTTACAAAAACAAGCTGGATGCCCAAGGAGTGATTGTGAGAAACAAGGCTAGGCTTGTTGCTCAAGAATATAAGCAAGAGGAAGGAATAGATTATGACCAAACCTTTGCACCTGTGGCAAGGTTAGAGACAATCAGAATATTCCTTGCCTACGCAGCCTACAAGAGATTCAAGGTCTATCAAATGGATGTGAAGAGTGCATTTCTGAATGGAGTATTAAAAGAAGAGGTTTATGTTGAACAACCTCCAGGTTTTGTCTCTCCAACTCACCCCACTTATGTTTTTAAATTGCATAAAGCTTTTTATGGTCTAAAGCAAGCTCCAAGAGCTTTGTATGAGACCCTAGCTAGCTTTTTGATAGAGTATAAGTTCATTAGAGGCATAAAAGATAAGACACTTTTCACTAGACATCATAAGGACCAAACATTGTTAGTACAAATATATGTGGATGACATCATATTTGGGTCTACTGATTCGAAATTATGCAAGAGGTTCTCTGACCTCATGCATTCTAAATTTGAAATGAGTAGCATGGGTGAGCTCTCCTACTTCCTTGGTCTCCAAGTGAAGCAGCTGCCTGATGACATCTTCATCTCCCAAGATAAATATGCAAAAGAGCTTATCAAAAAGTTTGCGATGGCTGATGCCTCAGCAAAGAAAACACCTATGGCTACAAATGTTGTAATAGACTCTGATCCACATGGGAAACCTGTTGACCAGAAATTATATAGGGGCATTGTTGGGTCCCTATTATATCTTACAGCTAACAGACCTGATATCAGGTTTGTCACATGTCTTTGTGCTAGGTTTCAAGTGAACCCTAAAGAATCTCATCTAATTTTCCTAAAAAGAATTTTGAGATATATAAAGAATTATCCTAGTCTAAGCCTATGGTATCCCACTGAATCAGAATTTGAGTTAACTGGATACTCAGATGATGATTTTGCTGGATGAGGGTGGACAGGAAAAGTACTTCAGGAACCTGCCAGTTCCCGGGTATGAGATTAGTATCCTAGTTTTGTAAGAAATAGTCATCTATGTCTACCTAAACTGCTGAGGCAGAATATATTGCAGATGGCAGCTGTTGTTCCCAGATACTGTGTATTCAAAATCAATTACTAGACCATGGTCTCAACTTAAATAATTCAACTCTACTTTGTGATAACACAAGTGCTATTGCCATAGCACAAAATCCAATCCATCACAGTAGGACTAAGCATATAGATATTAGACATCATTTCATAAGAGAGTTTGTAGACAATAACAAAATTAAACTTATCTATATCTACACTGATTTACAAAGAGCTGATATTTTCACCAAACATTTGGATGAAAGAAATCATCTGTTCTTTATAAATCAGCTTAGAATGATCAATGGAGAAGACTTAATTTAGTTTCTGTCTGCACTCGACGAATTTTCCAGAGTTCATCGAACGGAGCTCGACGAACTAAGGATAGTTCGAGAGATATTCGTCGAACGGAGGTCGATGAACTCTCTGTGAGTGAAGTTGTTTTCGTCAAACGGAGATTTACGAATCCACTTCAGAAAACTTTCATCGAACGGAGCTTGACGAAATGTCTTCAAATATTCAGACTGAGCTCGACGAATTGTTTAACTCTACATTATTTCGTCGAACCCAGATCAAGAATGTTTTAATTTTCGTGGAATGGAGTTTGTCGATTCATATTCTAGAAAACCTTATATCTAGGTTTTTTTCGACCTCTGTCCCGCGCTTTCTGTTCCCTTGCACTTGATCGTCATTTTTCTCTCTTGCAGGTGATTTCATGGCGATTCCATCGGGAACATTGGCTGCGATAAAGTTCGACACTGGCTTCGATGTCGACTTTGATTCTTTTCAGCATTCGGAACCGATATTTCTGAATATTCTGGAACTTCTGGAAGAGTAGAAACTGAAGAATCTGATGACAACAAGGATTAAAATATCTGGAACTGAGGTTAGAGAATGGTTTTACACATCTTCAACTACAGAGGAGAGTACCATGATTGGAACAATTGCAGGTAACGCCAATTCTCTATCTCCCGCCGTTTGACTGAAATATTTGGATTGAGTAATGGAGAAGATGAACTGGAAATTGAGAATGAGGAATATGATATGATGTTAAGCATGATGGGTTATGCTGGAGATAACCCTAATAAATTGCTGAAGAAGCACTTATCTGCAGAATATAAGTTTCTGGCAGATATTGTTGGGAAAGTCATGCTAGGCAAGCACACTGCACATGATTATATAACCAGGCATCATTTTCTAGTAATGTGTGCAGTGGTTAATAAGAAGCAAGTGGCTTGGGCTCTGATCATCTTTGATCTAATCAGGAAAAAGAACAATAAAAAGGAAGTTTGTTTTGGAAGGATCCTAGGGATCTTCTTAAAGGAACATGCTGCTGAATCACTGGTCTCCCCGACCATATTCATAAATGCCAGCAAAAGGCTAACTTGTGCCTTGTTTGATAGGTGGGAGAGGACAATCTTCAAGCCTTCTAAGGCTTCAACCTCTTCCACCAAAGCTTCTGAGAGCACAAGGGCTGTTACAGCCACTCCCCACCCTACTGAAGAGATCATTCCACCCTCATCCCCATCTCTTCCAGCACTCCAAACTCAACTATCCTCTACACCCCACACAACAGTCCTCCCACCTCAACATTATACTCTACAACAACCCTCCTCCACCGTATCCTCTACCCGACAACCACAACCATCTGTTCATGTTACATCTCCTGCCACCTCTCCACTACTAAATCTCACAGACATCCCTTCTTCCCCTATTCAGGAATATCATCAACCCTCCCTTTCTACAACACCACCTTCATCTCCTCTTCCACCACACTTGTCCTCCATACAATCCTTCAATCTACTGTCGTCTCCTCTCAATATTCCTTCTCATCCAAATCAATCCACACAAGATGTCTAATGCCAGATGCTCCTCCTCCAACCCCACCAACTACTACCATCCCTCCAAATGTTTCCACCCAACCACCATCTGAAACACCTTCTGTCACTCTAACACTGGACCCCTCCACCATCTCTTCTGTCATTTCTCTCATCACACCCCTCCTCAAAGCTCTCATAGCAGAGACCATTACACCTCTTGCTACTTCCATTTCCTCTCTCTCTCTGCCCAGATCTCTGCCTTTTTTGCTGCTCCCTCTTCATTTAGGGGTCTGGCTCTAGTTATTACTGAAACCAGGCAGAGGGAGATGCTTGATAAAGAAGCTGCAGTAGCTCCAGCAGTAGCAGCAGTTTCAGTTTCAGCAGCTCCAGCTCCAGCAGATGCATAGGTAGTAACAGCAGAAGATACAGATTTTATTGATTTTATTAATTTTATTGAGACTGACATGGATATAGAAGAGTCATCTCTAGAAGAGATAATTACTTTTGGTGATTTCATCATTAATCCCATGGTAGATTTAGAATATTTGTTGAAAATTTTTGATACTGCATTTTTGAGCTCCCCTCCAGCAGATTATACTAAGCCATCTTGGGTTATTGTTCAATATTCTTCCCCTATCAGTCCTAAAGTTGCCAAGAAACTAAGAGACAGTTTTGTTATTCCAGAACCTGTAGTCATCCCATCCTCTCCAGAAATTATTTTTGCAGCTAGTTTTGTTATGGATGACTCTCCAATGCCAAATCTTGATTCCTTGATCTTGGCTGACATTGAAGAAAAAGAATAAGGCAGCTGCTGAAAGCACTGTCAGAGTTAGTTCTCGAGTTCCTATTATAGTTTCTCCTCCAGCTCTATCTAAACCTGGGAAGCCTATCATTTCTGTTGAGGCCCTGAAGGCTTTAAATGAAATATATGATAATCCTCAGGGATCTGATGATGATAATGAGGATGAGGATTCTGATGATGAACCTAAGAAGAGACAAGTATCTAAGAAAAGGAAAGCTCCTCCTCCTTCTGCTCCTAAACCAAATCCAACCAATGACACTCCTTACTATATCCTTTAGAAGATAACTCCATATAAAGGGATGGCAGCTTGGATGTGGTTATCTAAAAATGAACAGAAAAAGAGGAAGAGAAGCAGAAGATACTCTCCTCCTCCAACTCAGAAATATAGAAGGGTCCCTCCTCCTCCTCCTCCTCCAGCTGCTGGTGCTTCAGGTTCAACTTCTCAAAGGGCTACCCAATTTCAAACTTATCAAAGACATCAGGGTAGGTCCTTATTTTCAGAAAGCAGCCAACAAAGACAATATCCATATGGCAAGCAGCACCAGCCTCAACAACAACAACAACATCCTTAACAAAAGCAGCAACATCAATAAGCTGAAAGCTCCAACAGACCTCCTTCTCCTCCTATACCCTTTGAAGATCCAGAAACAGGTACTTCATCTAGGATGGCCAAGTTCCAAGAACTTGTTGGCCTTTCAATGACCAACAAAGCCAGAGCTGAAGGAAAGGATCCCTCAGAATATACAACAATGTCAAAGTACAGGAAAGAAGAGCTGAAGAGGTTTGGGAAATCTAACAAGTTTTCAATGTTGATGATTATATGAAATTGCACCCAGAATAAGTAGTCCTTATAGCCACATCTTTGAAGATTATAGGGGCTGCTGATATGACCATGACCAAAGTGCAAGCTTCTGATCCAAATAGAGAGATTGTTTTTACCAAGCCTAGAGACAAGAGCAAAGAAAAGCAAAAAGAGAAGCAGCAAAAGAAATGAGTTCTGAGCTATTTAATTTCTATTATGTTTTTAAACTGTTTACCTACTTCTGAACAAAGCATATCGGTATATATATATCTGCTGCATATGTTATTGATCTCTGCCAGATATATGCTTTCTTGCTTTGTTTATTTTCAGTTCATTTTGAGTCTCTAATTAGCGACCTCACCTAAATAGGGCGAGATTGTTGGATCCCTAGTTTGATTTGGGCTAGGTTCACTAAGTTAGGATTTTGTGACCCATCTTGTATAGCCAGGGTCATAGTTGTATCCTAGAGTCTAGGCCAGGTCCTTAGGATCAACACTACATGGACCAGCCATCATCAGACTGCCAGAGACTCAAGACTTAGAGATTTTCCAAAGGCTCAGTAAAATGAGTTTGACGTTCGTCGAACTGAGGTCGACGATTGTCGTGCTCAGCTCGACGATCTCAGAGAAAATTCTCTGAGCTGAGCTCGACGAACTTGATTCTCAAGTCGACGATCTTTGGACTCTACCTTCATCATTCAAAGTCCAGACTTTGTTCTCTAGACTCAGGTCAACAAACTTAGTTCTCTGCTCGATGATTTCTGGATTCTCTACTCCAACTTATTAATCCAGAAGTTTCTCAATTTTTCTAAGTCCAGAATCATCTTCAGCCGACAAATTCAAGATTCTCAGCTCGACGAACTTTGACCAATTTGGCTAAAGATATCCAGCAGTAGTTAGTGTTCCTCAACTTGATGAAATAGATTCTCAGGCGGACGATTTCTGAATACTTCAACACTTCATACCAGAAGTTTGTGTCGAGACCAGAAGCAAGACTTGTGTCGACACCAACAGTAATTATGTTGACACACAGGACTTATGTCAACACATTCCAGATTTCTGTCAACATAACAGCCATGTCAAGAAAAGAAGTAAATATGTCGACACCCAGGACTTGTGTCGACACATACCCCAGAAGTTCTGTCAACAAGTTATCAGCTCGACGAAATCAACTATCAGCTCGACGAACTCCATACACAGAAAAGGCAAAGTTTCTAGAGAATGCAGTTCTGTTTTAGCTTGACGATCTTGGAACTTAGCTCGACGAACAGAAGCCATCTGGTTGACGAATACAACTTCTCAGCTCGACGAACTGTGGACTCAGCTCGACGATTTCTGTTATCTGTTCGATGAATCCAGACTTAGTTATTTCCTTCCTTCTGTCCCCTTCTTACTGTAATAATTCCTGTGTAATTAATGCTCAAACATTCTCTGAATATAGCCGTTAAAAGGAGCATTGATTATGGTCTTCTCCAGGATTATTGCTTGCCATTTTTCCATGGGACAGTTGGGCAAATAAATCAATGCAGTTTATTCTCAAGGCCGTCATCATTGATTGCAGCAGAATTCATATTTTGAAAGACAATTTTGACATGAAATATAAAAGAGATTTTCTCTCTTTTTCTGTAGAGAAGAATAGAACATAGACACACAGACAAAAAATTACAATCAATCTACAACAAGAAACACTCTGCTCTCTCTCTCAAAACTATGATACAACAACTCAAGATACCCTAGACCAGAAGAACATCTGGTACCTGAAGAAGAAGAACAATCAATCAAAATCAAGAGTCTTCAGTCTTCAACACTCCAGGACACTTCAAAGGACAACAACTATTCCATCTGTCAAGAAGTTCCTGAAGACCTTTCTGGTTTAGGATTAAAGATTGAAGACCTATCACCCTGAAGCAAAGCTCCAGATTTCCCTGAACCATTCTGCATCACAATGGGAGCCATTTGCTAAAATCATATCCACAAGTCTTCTCAGTTGTATATTGAGAAAGAGAAGACAATATCATCTCTCACCCCCCCCACTGTATAAAGGGTTATAACTCCCTTCAAAAGTTATTCTTGGTTGCAAGTTACCTGACCAAAAGACTTAAGGTTTAGTTTTTGAGCACCTGATCAAAAGCTCATTGGTGTCAGACAACAGATCAAAAATCTGAGTGGATTCCTACCAGGGTGGTAGAAGAGTGGATGTACCCAGGTTGGGGAACCACTATAAATTTTTTGTGTTGTCTGGTTGCCCCTTCTTTTTATTCTTGTTGTGTTTCTACTTTTTAGGATTGCCGTGTTTATATTTTATTAAGTTATTTATGCACTTTCTCAATTACAGCAAAAGCTGTAAAAGATTTTAAGGATTTAAGAATACTCTTTTCACCCCCTCCCCCTCTAGAGTATTTCAGATCTAACACATCACTTTCATGATGGTAAATGTCCGATGAGACAACTACGGTCGGGAGGAGCTCTGGTGGGAGTGAGAGCAGACCATGCTTGAGGAGTACCCAGAGTTATTCCACTCAGGTACCGTTTAAGTTTTGTGTATCTTTTCCTTTCTGTAAATTCGGGACGAAATTCTTTTTAGAGGGAGAGAATTATAATGCCTCGAAACTCAAAAGAGGGACGAGCAGCATTTTGAGCCAAGTTTGGTGCTTGGTAGGGGTCACACGGCCTGGGACACGGGCATGTCCAGGGCCGTGTCGTGCTCAAGTTTGACCAAATCTTCGAGTGGTTTACAAAAATACGCCCGATGATCGTCTAGACAGTGAACACGGCCTGAGACGCGGGCGTGTCTAGGGCCGTGTCCTGCTCGGGATGGTACCAAGGCTGTGTCGGGGGAGACAAGGGCCTGGGATGCGGGCATATCCGGGTCGTACACAGGCGTGGCCAGGTCGGACACGGGCGTGTCCGTGGCCGTGTCCTTCTCTATGGTTGTCGGGTCATGTCGGGTGTGGAACACGGCCTGGCGCATGGGAGTGTACTTGTCGACACGAGCGTGTCAATTATTACACAGGCATGTCTAAGCCCGTATCCTTATCGAGACGTGACGGTTTCCTGTATCGCTTGAGGGACACGCCCCGTGACACAGGCATGTCATAATCTGATACTGGCGTGTCAGGCAGTACACGGGCATGTCTGATCCCGTTTCCCGTTCTATGTTCGACGATCAGTTTCCGATATTGAGACACGAACTGTGATACGGGGTGTCACAGGCCGTGTTCTACCAAGGAAATTGGTTTTAAGTGCGAATTGTGGCCGTCCGTTTCATTCTTTTAGGATCCAAGGGCCCAGGGTTGTTCATGCTGGGTTATGGCCGGGAATAGGGTTTGAAACCCTTATTCCACTTGAAGCTTTCTCTTTCTAAAGCTTTAGAGAGAGGGGTGAGCAAGGAAGAAGGTGAAGGAGACATCCGGCCATCGTTGGAGCTTCGGATCCCCAAATCGCAAGCCTAGTATAAATATACAGAGGCAAGGCCATTGCAGTGCATTTCATCCATCTAAATCTTCATGGCGCCAAAGAGAAACGCAATGGTAATGATTCTAATCTTGGACATGTGAAGTTCTCTTTTCTTTTTTACATAGCAAGCCTGCTTTCGCGAGTATGAAGTGAGTGTGAGGCGTTCCTTCGGGTAGACATGAATAGTCCTCATTGTTTTGCATGCAGAGTCCGGAATCGAAGTACGGACATAGGCATGGTGTGTGAAGCCAACCCGGACAAGTTGCTCTGGATCGGTGATGTTTCATTATGCATGAATAGCCTGAGAAGACTCCGTGCCGATGGTTGTTTATCGGGTTTTTCTACGTGGTAGATTGCAATAGGGAGCCTTGGGGACTAACCCCAAGGTGCGCCCGGAAAACTGGGCAGATGCGTTGTTCTGCCCCCTTGGTGGCCTGGGAGCCAACTTGTACATAAATGAGTTTTGTAATATTGTGTGGTCGATACTTGGGCTTCGGGGAAGCTTGACATCCGCCGATGACTTAAAGTGACGTGGAGAGGTGAGCGACGGGTTGAGTGGAACCGTTCCTGCTCTATGTGGTTCGGTGTTAGAGGCCTACCGATGGCATAGAAGACGAGTCTTAGGCTTCGGCCGAAAAGACTAAAATGCTCACGAGTTTGTCATCCTAGGGGCGGTGGTGGACCGATTTCACCGTATAAGTGACCTGAGAGCACGGTGTGTGTGGCTGTGTGTGCCCACGCCTGTGGTGAAGTGTATTGAAATTGTACTTTCACTATCTTATTTGGTTTTACTAATGCAGTGCTGGGAAGGAGCCCCGCCACCCCAAGAAAGGGGTGGGGTCGTTATAATTTGGTCAGCTTTCGCTGACCGTTGCTTTTGTTTTCCACCGTTGTCGTGTATTGTTGCTTGCAGGTGCTGCGGAGCCTAGTGGAAAATAGCGGGCAAGAGCCCTTGTTGCGGAGCTGGACCTCGAAGGCCAATTCGAATGTTTACTTTTATTCTCATGTATGACCCTCCTGCATGCCGATGTTTGGAAGACCCTATTTGTATAAGTAAACTCTTGTAAGGCCATAAGGCCAAGTACTTTGTGTATTTGTACGTTCATTCTTTTTGGGTATCTTTAGTGGACATTCATGCTGTGGCTGGGTTCTTTATTTCCAACTATTAAAATGCTTCTGCTAGAATGTACTTTGTGTACAACGTGTGTTATTGGAAGGATGATTTCATTTAGTATACCTTTGATCTGTCTGTGGTATATGGCATCGGACCCCGGCCGGACCTACTGTTATATGCTATGTGACGGATAGGGGTGTTACAATCTGTGTAAAAATCGACCTTCATGCCATACAAGTAGTACCTCTAGAGCTTCAGCGCGAATATCACAGCAGCCAATTACAAGTCATAGACCGGATAATTCCTCTCATGCACCATCAACTGACGCGACCAATAATCTATTACTCTCCCATGCTATAATAAAATACAGCCTAAGCCACTACCAGAAGCATCACTTAAGATCTCAAAGCCTTCTGTCCCACGTGGCGAGCATAGAATAAGCGCCGTGGGTAGATGACTTTTCAGTTCTTTCAAAGCTTGTGTGCACTCTAACGACCAAACAAACTTCTGATCCTTCATTTTCAGGGTCGTGAGGGGTAAAGCTATCCGCGAGAAGTTCTCCACAAAATGCTTGTAGTAGTCGGAAAGTCCTAGAAAACTCCGGACTTCTGACACAGAAGACAACACAAGCCACACGCATATTGCAGCAACTTTTTCCAGATCCACCGCGATAGCCTCACCACTTACGATATGTCCAAGGAACGCTAGAGAAGATAGCCAAAACTCGTATTTAGAGAATTTGGCGTACAACTGATTACTCCTCAAGGTTTCCAGGACAATATGTAAGTGCTCCACATGATCATCCTCAGATTGGGAGTACACCAAGATATCATCAATGAACACTATCACAAACCGATCTAGATACTCCTTGAACGTCTTATTCATTAAGTCCATAAACACAGATGGTGCATTTATCAGCCCGAAAGGCATGACCGTAAAATCATAATGTCCATAACATGTACTGAACGCAGTCTCGGGAATATCACTTACCCTGATTCTCAGCTGATAATATCCAGATTTCAAGTCGAGCTTCGAATACATAGTCTATCCAAAAAACGGGTCAAACAGATCATCGATCCTCGAAATCTTGTACTTGTACTTATCTATTAGCTTATTGAGTTCCCAATAATTGATACACAGTCGCAGACTTCCATCCTTCTTCTCTACGAAGAGGGCCGGGGCGCTCCAAGGTGACGAACTTGGCGCACAAACCCCTGATCTATAAGCTCTTCTAGTCGCGCCTTCAATTCCGCCATCTCTCTCTATGCTAAGCGATAAGGAGACCACGACATCATCTTAGCACCTAGCACCAACTCAATGGTTAACTCGATCTCTCCCTGGGGTGGGGCTCTAGGGAGATCTTCGGGAAACACATTGGAGAACTCTGACACCAATGGGACACTGACGAAGCCAGGCTTGGGATTCTTTGCCTCTAAAAGAGTGAAGAACAGCTCAACACCCTCATGAACTGCTTTAACTACTTGGAGAGCAGACATCAACGTCTTGCTCAATCCCTTCATACCAGAGAAATTAGTTTCATGGCTTATGTTCAACCCCAGTTTGACAGTCTTTGAACTACAATCGATGAACACACGTTGCTCGGAGATCTAATCCATGCCAAAGATCACGTCAAACTCTACTATCGATAGTAATGACGCTTCCAAGTCAAAAGTTTGACTTCCAATCAGCACTTTAACATGACAAACTCTATCTGCGTGCATCGAATATCCTTTAGGTAGCGCACATCGAATATATCCTTAGCCACAAAAGAGGGCACTCTGATACATGACACAAAGTCCTTGGATAAGAAAGTGTGCGAAGCTCCTGCATCAAACAGTGCTCGAGCTTGATAGTCCATAACCACAAGAAAGCCTAAAACACGACAGTCATACGACCAAAGCATAAGACGCAAGGTACGCATAGTATTACAACTAAAATCTAACACATACCTGTCACCACATGTCCTTGCTTGATCGCCTCCTGCTGGCCAAGATTGTAGACTCTTGGTTGGGCTGGAGATTGATGGTAAGCGGTTGACTCCACCGCCTTCCCTTTTTTAACATACGATGCTCCTGCCTTCTTCAATGATTTGCCACTCCAACAGTTGCGGGCTATATGACCCAGTTTTCCACGGTTATAATAATGATTCTGGTCACCTCGTCTAGATGATGCTCTAGAAGTAACAAACAAAGAAGTCGTTCCTGAAAACTTGGTCATCTTGTTCCACCTTCGGTACCAAAACATCGGCAAACTTGGAACTTTAAAGTCTGACCTCTTCACCGTCGAGTCATTCTTACCTTAAACTCTCTTCAGATACTTCACCAGAGATCAGGATGTATTGACCAATACTAGAAAGCGATGCATTATAGGACCAAAGATTAACAACCTCAGATCATCACATAGTCCTTCGTAGAACTGTTTGGTCTTACGCTCCTCATCAGTAAAAGTGGAGCCAGCATAATGCCCCAATCTCATGAACTCATGAAGGTAGTGGTCCATGCTACTGTCACCCTGAGTCAGTCTCTGGAACTAAGTCTCCATAGCTATTTTCTGACGGGATGAACCATGCCAGAAATAATCTTGAGAACTCCATTGAGACATCAGAAAGTTTCCTCCTAGCAAATTGATGTATCTCTAACTCCTCCCACCATAAACTTGCTTAACTATCCAGAAGGAAAGTGGTTATCGTGACCTTCTGCCACTCCTTAGTATTTATTACAGACATGACTCTCTTAACTCTAGAAAGCTAGTCCTCAGCTTGCGTTGGGGTCTCAGTCCCCCAAAACACTGGTGGATTAAAGTTCATCGCGTGCTTTAGCTGTTTCTCAGTCGCTCTCCTCTATACTACGGGCACTGCTACTACTTGATCTGTTACTATAGGTTCCACTACGCCAAGCGATACATGCCTATTCCAGGAGTTGGAGGTTGTACTTTCCTCCCTAGTTGGGCATTTATCATAGCGAACAGCTCTTCAGCTACCATACGAATGGTTTCCGTAGAGGGAGAGGTCGCATGCGCGACATTTGTCTTAATACTCTCAGTAGAGTGCTGACATTGTGACTGCTCTGAACCACTCCTCATCTCCTATAATCGTGAAACACTCAATTATGTAATAAACAATTGCCAAAAAACAATCATAGAAACACGTAGGTTCCTCAAACATGTGTATTTTCATTCCTAACTGGACATTCATTGGTTCTTTTATGTTATAATGGTAACGCACATTCATATGCTCACCAACCCTTAAAATAATTCGACCACGAATTCGAATATGGAAGACCGACACCAGGCTCTGATACCAACTTTTTAACATCCTCGTCCGTCACAAAGCATATAAACGAAGGTCCGGCCGGGGCCCGACGCCATATACCACAGACATTCAAAGAAGTTACTGATTGAAATCATAAACCAAAAACACGCATCCTAACACAGAGTGCATTCTAGCGGTAGTAATTTAAAGGTTAAAAGGAATCCAACCAACTGAAAGTCCACTAGCATGAAAGTAGGAATGAATAACAAAATACATAAATAGTCTTGGCCTTAGGGCATTACAATGTTCAACTCGAACTAAAATGTCTTGCATACATCGACACGCAGGTCGACCACACATGAACAATAAAATAAATGGGTAGTTCGCTTTCGCCTCCAAGGGCTAGTTTAGTAATCCTAGGCTCCAGCCCGCTATATCTCGCTTGGCTCGGTTGCACCTGCACGAAACATTCTACCACACGTTGACAAACAATAGCAATGGTCAACATTAGCTGACCAAATTATAATGACCCCACCCATCACTCGGGGTGGTGGTGCTTCATCCTTGCAGGTATTAGTATAATCAAATATTGACAATCAAAACATGCAACTTAAGCACCATTCGCCACAGACATTGGCGCAAAGACCCAACGCCCCATGCTCTCAGGGCACATTCTTGGTGTACATGACAACAAGGGTCGCACCACCATTCTCTGTGACAATCAACAACGATTGAGATTTCAGTCTTACAGGGCCAAAGCTAGAGACAACGCCCCTATGGCTATGACCAACAGTAGTGATATACACTTTGACTCACTCCAGGTTGAACAACATATGGGAGGGTACAGTTTAGCCATATCCCATGCTCAAATTGCCCGGCTCAGAGGCCTGATGTGGGTCAGCATCCCCTTTCTGTTTTCCTTATGATCCATAACTCTGTAAGGATCCTAGGCTAGTAATCATGGCTACCAAAGCTGAGTAAATCAAGCTCACGCTCCACAAATTTTCCCCTAGGACTTCGAGAGACAGGAATCCATTGCCCCTAGGTCTCACAAGATAGGCCTCACAAGTAATATATTGCTCACTAGGAGCTATCGCCAGCAGTAGCGCTACTGCCGTATGGTATGGGGAAAGACTATTGATTCTTCCACCAAATCGGGTGTTTTCCTGGAGTCTACATCCACTACTCTCAATACAAACATCTGAACACCCCGTGACTCCGAAATCTACATGATAACTATAGAGTCTTCTCTGGTATACGAAACATATGCACATCACAAATCCAGACCAACTTGTCCGGATGAGCTTCATATAGCATGCCTATTCCATACTTCGATTCCGAATCTAAGTGCAAATTACTGGGGATACACGGATCTACCCGTCGGGGGAACCACTTCCCCGCATTCCGTCGAGTGTCGACCCTCTAATGCGAAAAGGAAGGACTTCACATGTCCAAGGAAGAGGATCATTACCCTAGAAGTCCGCTTCGGCACCATGGAAGAGATTTTAGCCAGATGAACATGATAGCAACGGCTTTGCCTCCATAGATCCGAACTTACCTAGCTAATCCAAGATTCGAATCTCAAATGACGTGAGATCTCCTCTCTCCGACGCTGCTTCTCCTCCTCCAAACGTCCAACCCAAGGTTCTCAAACTTCAAAACAATGAAGTGAAAACAACCAAACCAACACTATAAATAGCGCTACCGCCGCGTGGTAACTAGCTACCGCCGTACAGTACCGCAAATCAATGCCTCGGTTCGTGTGCCATCGCCCAGACCCTCCAACCATAGGCCGACATGTGGCAACGCCGTTATTGCTTCTTTATCGCCGCGCGCTAGGGTGCTAACACCTCGTGGTAGCTGGGGACGGTTACGACATCATCGCTCCTGCTAGCGCCACGCGATAGTTACTACCGCCACGTGGTAGAAGCCTGAGAGCTTGGACAAATAATTTGTCAAGTTACTGCCTGCGGTATCACTACCGTCGGGCAATAACTTCCCGGGAGCTCGGCCAACAAATTAGCTAGCATCGTGTGATAAAAACATAGTGCCATGCGGTAGACTAGGCATTGAGTCACCTCGCCTCACTCAAAGCTCTCGACGCCTGACGCTACTGCCACGCAGTATCAGCCTACTGCCACACGGTAACCAAAGTGTTGAGTCAACTCACCTTACTCGGCGCTCTCGACGCCTGGCGCTACAACGACACAATATTGACCTACTGCCGCGCGTCACCCTCTTTTCCTGACTACAGAAACTTGGTGTGTTATAGTAGGCCAATCCATTCTACCACTCATCATTGATTCTCAAACAACAAAAGCATCATAGGACATCCTCAATGAAGAATATAAAGACAATGGAAAAAAAGAAAAAAATATTAAATTCATGCTGAACAAGACTAAAAAAAGAAAAATAAAACTCAAGAAAAGGGCCAAGGGAAGAGGTCGTCGGAGATAAGGAAGAAGAAGCTTGGCCAGAGTAGGATACCGGGGATGGGAGAGGTTAAGGGGAATGGGACAAAGCAGAAGAGGACAATTATATTAACTTCCTTCTTAATCCCCAATTACAATCAATGACCCATATTTATAATACTAATTGTAATTACAAATCATTTAACTACTATGATTGGCCATGTGGCCCGTGGTTGTTACACCTAGAAAGCCTAAATGTTAATCAAATACAAAATCTAATAGGTATATATAAATTTATTTTGAAAACAAAATGCTGGAAACTAAAATTTAAGAACGAAATCTAAAAATGTTATAAACTTAGATTGTTAAGCATAGATCTAAAGAAGTATAAATCAAGAGAGGACACATAAGAGATCGAGAGAAAGAGATGGTATTCTGACAGACGTTCTGATCAGTTTTCTCCAGAGTAGCGGTTGTAGGAAAGAAGAATGTGTGGCGGGCCATGGAGATTGTAGACTACGGTTGGACGCAGTGTGCGACAGAGGGTGACCGAAAATTGCCAGGATTAGGGTTCTAGTATTCCAAGCATTCAATTCAGACATACAGTGACAAGTTTTTGTCGTTCAATTCACATTTCATGGCAAAGTGATTAACACATTACCTGCAATTCTGCCTACTTTTATGCCTACAACAACACACTTTCCTGCTCTAGTCTAGGTTGTACTCTATAGGAGGAGTGGCGTAGATCCGATAGTTGTTGAAATTCTGAGACATATCCAATATGTAGTATTAATTGTTTGATTTGTTTTAAACTCACGTTATTGGCAGTCACAAGTATTCCTTTTTAATGTAGTATATATATTCATATATATATAAATATATATATTTATATTATCATATTTTTTATCCTATGTGTATTTGTGCCCATTAAATAGGGCACTGTTGTTGTATCTGAACCACTAGCCTTTTTGAATATTATGTCGACTAGAAGGGGGCGTTGTGTAAGACCCCCCCCCCCCCCCTCCCGGATCCGAAAACACGGCACGAAGGGGGAGTCTTATGCACGGAACAGCCGACATGCGGTAGCATTAGCACACGGGCTAACCTGTACCACAAGACGCTTATTCCGCCGGCTACAATAATATCAATAGAACATGCCAACCCAACCAAATATAATAAGCAAGAGAAGTCAAAATCCACACTAAGTAATAATGTCCAAATACATCAATAAAGGAAAAGCTAAAACATGCTTCTACAATATATCAGAGTACAACTAATCATTGCCCAAATGGGCTACATCAGAGTATCAAAATACTAACATCAGTAACCGACGGTACCGACGACAACGTCACTTCAGGCCCTGTCGTCCTGGCCTGGGTGTCCTGCTGCGTAGTCCGCGGCTGCTCTACCTGCGGTGTGACCTCCTAAAAGAAAGACGTAGCAACCGTTAGTCGAAACGACTAAGTGGCTTCATATCCGCTCCCCCGGCGACTCCTCGACACCGGGCAGAGAGATGGAACAAGGGTAATGTATATATATATATATATATATATATATGCAAGTAAAGGAGTATAAGCAGGTGACAGTAGTGTAAGAGTAACAATAACATGATCTAGCAAATATTTAAGAACTACAACAAACTAACAATTATAAGTAATAGCAGAAAAGTAACTTAACTTATAAGAATACCCATACAAACTTATAAGTTAAGGATCGGGTTACATAAAAGTAACTCATCGTATAAGAGTGCCCATACAAACTTATACGATGAGGATCTTGTTGTGCAATAATATGAAATGCTATGCATACTATGCAATGACTCACCCATGATCACACCCATGCAATTGCTATGTCGACACAGACTATAGTTCCCACTTTTCGAGTAGGTAGCTAACCTCTCAGGCATCAGCCGTCGTGGCCAGGCGGTGACAGTAGAACGGGCACTTCTACTACCAGGCGGGTATCCACACTACTTCACCTAGGCCTCCGTATGCCTCAACACTAAGAACACAACAGTGGAGCCCATGCGTACTATGGCCCAGTGAGGTCTTGGTTAGATGTGCACCAAGAACACATCCCGAACTGGCCTTGTGTGACCCGGAAGGGGCCTCAGAAGTGAGTACGAGGACACAGCCCAACCGTTCACTTGGCACGGAAGGGGCCCCGGGACGTGAACACCGAGGACACAACCCAACCGCCCAAAGTCTAACTGTCGACTCCCGTCGGTGTGACGACTGGCGAGGCCGTAGACCTGACACACTATCCTTAACCCAGGATTACGACACCGCGTGTAGACTCACACCGCATGCAAATGACATATCAAGAAAACATGGAATGGACCTCAGATGTAAGCACGAGGGCACATCCCAATCATCCATCCATACCCTATCACATCACAACCAAACAAGTGACGGTCAACATCGCACTTACATCACTTCACAATACTACCCGTAGGGAGACGACGCTCTATGTATTGGACTACTAAACTCATTTCATTAATCAAACATACTCATGGCCATGATTTATTCTTCTATATGACTCCCAGATGATGAAAAAATAATATAAACATGTTACGCATAAAAAGATCTATCACACTTTCCATATGTTATCGACATATTATAAACATGATGCGCACAAATAACAATCTTTCAATTCCTATCAAGTCAATTTGTTTAAATAAGCTTGCTTCACAATTTGATTATATGAAATCTGATTAATAAGCTTTGTTAATCATGCAACAAATGATTAATTATAAGAGTTCATCCAAGTCAAGTAATTTGCAATATTAATTCCACCGAATCCAAATCCATCTTATAAAAAGCCCAGAATTTAGGCGCAGATTGAATCTGGACAACAAATTCGACCGGAGATTCCTGAATCTACAGGAATCCGGTGAAGATGTGTAACACAACGATGGAAAGGTATTTCTGTGGTCTACAACTTTCGTATTTAGACTTCAACCCAGATTTGACGTTATCCTATTTGCAATCGGACTCGAAGTACGCTGCGCACAGAACACAATTTCTGCATGCAGGATTTATTGAGCACCATTTTCGTTTACACTTTCCCGTGGCTACAAACTTCACCTGAAGTCGTGCAATTATTCGTTGGAAAGGTATTTTCAAGGGCTTCAACTTTTGTGTTTAGCCGAAAGCCCAGATCTGGCCATATCACACCTAAACATGGCCACGAAGTTCACTGTGCGCAGAATACAGATTCTGCCCGCATCTTAAGTCGGAATGAACGCCATCGGTTCATCTACCTCCTCAAGGAGATCCTCTCGGATCACCTCCAGAATTTCCTCCACCCTTATTCACCCTCATGAGACCTTTGCTCTTCACGAAACCATCCCCCATCTCCACATAGAAGATCAGAGAGGTTGAAGACACCACTAACCAAGAGCACAAGCCTCGGGATTGGCCTCACACTAGAGAAAGCATCTTCTCACATGTCTATACTCTTTTGAGTCGACGTCTCGCCTAGATATCTATAGATCTAGCACCAAGGGAGAGGGAAGGAAACTCACATCGATTCCAGTGGTTCCTCCATTTCCGGCCATGGATCTCGTAATTCTCCTTGGCGGCATCTTCTCCTTCCCGGTGATGGCGGATTTCTTCCTGTAGAACTTGCTCCAGCAGCTTTCCCTCTCACTAGGAGTTCTCACAGGAAATAGGGGATGAAATGAGCATGAAAACGGCTAGGGTTTTCTCTTCCCCTTATATATAAAAAGTGATACGGGTAGGGACACGCCCGTGTCCTTACCCGTGTCCCGCTTGAGCGAAACGGCAACGACGGTTTCCGTGTTGGTTCAATACTTGACACGGGTAGGGACACACCCGTGTCCCGACCCGTGTCCACATGACACGGCCGTGTTCCTGGCCGTGTCCTTGGCCATGTCCTTCTTGGGATACATTTCGACGATCTCAACACTTCGTCGATCTCGATCAAAATCGTTGACTCGAGCACACAGGTAGGGACACGCCCGTGTCTCTACCCGTGACATATCATTCGTCGATCTCACCACGTAGTTCGTCGATCTCACCACGTAGTTTGTCGATCTCGACACGTAGTTCATCGATCTCGACACGCCTCGTCGAGGACACACACGGGTAGGGACACGCCCGTGTCGCTACCCGTGTCATACGATGTCGACACACCTCATCGATCTCGACATATCTCGTCGAGTTCAGCTCGACACATTACCACACGGGTAGGGACATGCCCGTGTCTCTACCCATGTCCATCCCAGCATAGATTTCTCCACTCCCCACAAGTGCAGTCCAATTCCCTGCACTTCCCAGGAGTCGAGTCAACCCTCCTGACTCGAAAATACACACGAGGGGCCTAGAGCGATTCGGGACGTTACAAATCCTATAAACAAAATAAAAGATTTCGTCCCCGAAATCAGGCTTGGGCTAGGGGAGAAAAGCATAACAGGAAAATTAACGTTTGCTTTTAAATAAAATTACCTTGTGTAAACAACTCCGGGTAGCATTGTTGCATCAAAACCATTGGCTCCCATGTGTACTCTTCTTTCCCATGATTCGGCCATAGCACCTTCACTAAGGGAACACTTTTGCGGCGCAACATTCTTGTCTGCTATTTACAATCCGCACCGGCTCCAGTCGCACCGACCTATCAGAGGCCACAACACCATTAGTGGTGGGGATGTATTGATCGGGCCGCAACAACGCTTCCGAAGCGATGACACATGGAACACTTCGTGGAGGTTCTCCAACTCTGGCGGTAACTCCAACCGATAGTCCAACGGGCCAATCCTTTCCAGTATAGTGTAAGGCCCAACATACCTTGGGCTGAGCTTTTTCACACCACGCACACATGACATTACATGCATCGGTCGGATTTTCAGGAACACCTTATCACCCACTTGGAACTCCACCATCTGGTGCTTTGCGTTATAGTACTTCGTCTGCCGACTTTGAGCCTCCAACATGCGATCCCACATCAATCTAACCGCCGCATCAGTATCATCTATATATTCATTTCCCAATGCCTTCGAATCTTCATCCTGCACCCAAGATAAGGGAGTCCTGCACCTTCTTCCGTAAAGGGCTTCATGGGGCGTCATGCCGATGCTCGCCTGATGGCTATTATTATATGAGAATTCCACTAGTGACAAGAGCCTTTCCCATGGCTCTCCTCTGTCCAGCATACATAACCTCAATAAAGCTTCCAGTGTCCTGATGGTCCGCTCAGACTGCCCGTCCGTCTGAGGGTGGAATACGGTACTAAAGGTGAGGCGTGAGCCCAAATATGTCTGCACCACCTTCCACTCCTTGGAAGTAAACCGACCATCTCGGTCCGAAACAATTGTCTTGGGCACGCCATGATACCGTACAAATTGCTCCACAAAGAGGCATACCAAAACATCCACGTGTGCTTCCTTCTTCATTGGAATGAACCGGGCCACCTTTGTCATTCGATCAACGATAACCCACACTGAATCATTCCCGGAGCGGGAGCGAGGTAGCCCATGGACAAAGTCCATGGAGATATCCTCGAACTTCCATTCAGGGATGGGTAACGACTGCAACAAACCATCGGGACTCCTGCATTCAGCCTTCACTCTTTGATAAGCTTCGCAATGTGTATCATAGTGACGAACATCCTTCTTTATTCCTAGCCAGCACATGGTCTTCCGTAAGCCGGCGTACATCTTGGTAATACCTAGGTGCACAGAATATTGAGAGGAATGTGCATCTCTCAAGATATCCTCCCGGATTTTGCCGCCCTTGGGAATATAGAGCCGGCCTTGAAAATAAACGAGGCCATCTTTTAGTGTGTACTCATCGGTGGTCCCATCTTCAATTGCCTTGATTGTCGGGGCCAAGGCCGCATCCATGCCTTGCTCCACCCGAATCCGGTCCTGGATATCACAAACTATGCTCATGCTGGCCAAATACTCCGCATACTCTGCCGAAGGAGCCTTGAATACTAGAGTAATTTCCATCATCTCGATCATTCGAGCCCACTCCATACTCATCAACCGAGACTCTGGACTAGATCCTGACACTTTTCTACTCAATGCATCAGCTACTGAGTTTGCTTTCTCGGGGTGGTAGTTCATGGTGAACTCATAGTCGCATAGAAATTCCAACCACCGCCGTTGTCTCAGGTTCAACTCCTTCTGTGTGTGGACATACTTCAAGTTTTTGTGATTGTAAAAGATCTCGGAGTGGACGCCATATAGATAATGCCTCCAGATCTTCAAAGCAAACATCACTGCTCCCAACTCCAAATCATGAACCGGGTAGTTGATTTCATGTTTCTTTAACTGCCGTGAAGCATAAGCGATTACGTGCACGTGCTGCATCAATACCGCTCCCATCCCTTGATATGGCGCGTCCGTGTAAACCTGAAATCCTTCCTTCCCAGATGGAAGTGCAAGGATGGGGGCAGAGGTAAGCCTATCCTTTAGCTCTTGAATGCCGCTTCACATTGTGGTGTCCACTCAAATGGCACACCCTTCTTCGTCAAGGAGGTAAGAGGAAGGGCAATCTTGGAAAATCCCTTCACGAACTTGCGGTAGTACCCAGCAAGTCCAAGAAAGCTTCGTATATCAGTCACCGACTTCAAGGGCGACCACTCCTTCATGGCTCGCACCTTTGCTGGATCCACTGCTAATCCTGCCCCACTGATCACATGCACCAAGAAAGCAACCTCCTTAAGCCAGAATTCACACTTGCTAAACTTGTCATATAAGGCGTGCTCCTTCAATTTCTTCAACACCAAGGTTAGATGCTCGACATGTTCCTCCTCCGTCTTTGAGTAGACCAAGATGTCGTCGATAAAAATGATGACGAAGATATCCAAATACGGTTCGAACACCTTGTTCATCAGGCTCATGAAGGACGAAGGGGCATTTGTGAGCCCAAACAGCATTACCGTGAACTCATACAAACCATATCTTGAAATGAAAGCTGTTTTCTGGATGTCTCCTTCTTGTATCCTCAACTGATAGTATCCAGAGGGCAAATCCAGTTTAGAAAACCAATGTGCACCCACTTTTTGATCGAACAACTCGTCGATCCGAGGTAGCGAATAAGTGTTCCGCACCGTTAACCGATTGAGTTCCCGATAATCTATGCACAAATGCAGGGTTCCATCCTTCTTCTTCACGAACAGCACAGGGGCTCCCCAGGGTGATGAAATAGGGCGAACGAACCCTGACTACACCAGTTCTTGCAATTGAACACTAAACTCCGCGAGTTCTTTCTGGGCCATTCTGTACGGAGCCTTGGATACAGGCTTGGCACCGGGTACTAGAATAATCTAGAAGTCAATCTCTCTATGCGGAGGTAATCCTGGTAGCTTCTCAGGAAATACCTCGGGAAAATCCCGCATTACCCGTACATCCTTTAATTCCAATGCTTCTTCCTTCAACTCAAACCAGATCATGAAGACCTCGTCCCCCTTCATATGAGCTTTTAAAACCTGGACGGAAGATAACATCATGTGGGGCGCGAAGCCAATACCTTGGAAGATGACGTCAGAGTCTTCATGTCTCAAATGGATCCGCTTCTCTGCGCAGACGATCCTTGCGAAGTGCCAGTCCAGCCATGCCATGCCCAAAATGATGTCAAACTCCGACATTCTCAGAATCGTGGCCGGTGTATCAAAGGCCTTCCCATCAATATATAACTCCAACTCGCACTTGGCGGTTGCGATCATCTCCGAGCCGTCCGGAAGGCGTACACGTCGGGCTATGCCAGTGAAGTACTGTACACCCTCGACGTTTTTTATGAAATCCTCGGACACAAAGGAGTGTGAGGCACCGGTATCGAACAGCGCATAGGCCGTCTTCCTGCCAATAATCATGGTGCCTAAGTATCAACAACTAAAACTCATTACTAGGTGTCTAATAAGTCTTAAACAATTCAAGTTAGACCATGGAAATATGTTAATCAATTAAATCATACCTGCAATCACATCTTGTGGGTTCCATTCCTGCGCCATGTCAAGCGCGTACACCTGATCCCTAGCAGGGCCAGGGTTACCTCCTCGTGGTCCTCGTCCTCGACCACGCACGTGACCCCTCCCTCGAGGAGCTGTCGGAGGGAGAGCGGGAGGGACGTTCCCAAATATATGCGGGCAGAAACGTCTGATGTGGCTTGGCTGGTTTCATTCGAAGCACACTACACCACGACGCCCTTCAGGTTGTTGAAATTGCTAAGGCTGTGGTGGTGGAGGCAACGCAGGCGGCTGCGGAACTGGATGCTCCACTTTATAGTTCCGGTGGACACGCACTCCACCTCTATGATATCCTCTTCCTCCTCTGAAGTCTCGCCTCCTTCTATTCCATGGGCCGGTTTCCATCACGTCCTCCGCAGTCCTCTTACTGCATCCTACCTGGTCCGCCTCCAATCTTTTCCCCATATCAATGATCTCCGCCAAGCTACCATCCGTTATAAACAAAAGGATCTGCCTTAGGGGATCTCACAGCCCTTTGTAGAAGCGCTTGGCATAACCTCTGTCATCAAACTCGTAAGAATCCGCAAACCTTGCAAGATGCTGGAATTCCTGCTGGTATTTCGTAACTGACTTTGATCCTTGTTTTAGTAGAAGAAACCTCTGCTCAAGCTCATCTCGGGCCGATTTAGGGATAAAGTGCTCCAAGAAAACACCCGAGAATTCATTCCAACTTATCTCTGTGTAGACCCGGCCTTGGAAGGTAGAGCCCATGAGGGACTTCCACCACCTCTTAGCATGTGAGTCCAAGACGGACACAACCAATGTCACTGCCACGTTGGCCGGGCAACGGATACCAGCCAACAACTCCTGAACCGTGTCTAGCCATTCCTCTGTACGTATGGCTGACTCCGTCCCAAGGTAGGCGGGAGGGGAGAGAGCCCGGAAGGTGCTCAGCCAGTTGGAGCTCGGGTCCTATTGTTGCACCGGGGGCTGCTGTGCCCTAAACGCATCGAGGATGACAGTGAGCGTCAGCCCCAACTCAGATTGTTGGAACTGAGTGGGAGTGGGTATAGAGGGCGCCGGAGTGCCTCCCACCTGCTCAACGAGCGCTGGAATCTACACATAAAACGCAAACGTATGGTCAGGTTGGCTAATATTAAGCTCAAAGTTGGACATACTTGGCGTGAATTACATATGGGCACACCACTGCTTCCGCTAAATCAGTTTGTCCCCAAACTGACTAATAAAATGTGGGTGGCACCATTGTTGAACGACTTCCTTAGTTGAGGATCATGGCAAACTGATACCATTTGTAAGACCCCCCTCCCAGATCCCAAAACACGGTACGAAGGGGGAGTCTTATGCTCAGAACAGCCGCCTTGCGGTAGCATTAGCACACGGGCTAACCTGTACCACAAGACACCTATTCCGCCGGCTACAACAATATCAATAGAACATGCCAACCCAACCAAATATAATAAGCAAAAGAAGTCAAAATCCACACTAAGTAATAATGTCCAAATACATCAATAAAGGAGAAGCTAAAACATGCTTCTACAATATATCACAGTACAACTAATGATTGCCCAAACGGGCTACATCAGAGTATCAAAATACTAACATCAGTAACCGACGGTACCGACGGCACCGTCACTTCAGGCCTTGTCGTCCTGGCCTGGCTGTCCTGCTGCGTAGTTCGCGACTGCTCTACCTGCGGCATGACCTCCTAAAATGAAGACGTAGCAACCGTTAGTCGAAACGACTAAGTGGCTTCACATCCGCTCCCCCAGCGACTCCTCGGCACCGGGCGGAGAGAAGGAACAAGGGTAATGTATATATATATATATATATATATATGCAAGTAAAGCAGTATAAGCAGGTGACAATAGTGTAAGAGTAACAATAACATGATCTAGCAAATATTTAAGAGCTACAACAAACTAACGAGTATAAGTAACAGCAGGAAAGTAACTTAACTTATAAGAATGCCCATACAGACTTATAAGTTAAGGATCGAGTTACATAAAAGTAACTCATTGTATAAGAGTGCCCAACAAACTTATACGATGAGGATCTTGTTGTGCAATGATATGAAATGCTATGCATGCTATGCAATGACTCCCCCATGATCACACCCATGCAATTGCTATGTCGACACAGACTATAGTTCCAACTTTTCGAGCAGGTAGCTAACCTCTCAGGCATCAGCCGCCGTGGCTAGGCGGTGACAGTAGAACGGGCACTTCTACTACTAGGCGGGTATCCACACTACATCTCCTAGGCCTCCGTACGCCTAAACGCTAAGAACACAACAACGGAGCCCATGTGTACTATGGCCCAGCGGGGTCTTGGTTAGATGTGCACTAAGAACACAACCCGAACTGGCCTTGCGTGACCCAGAAGGGGCCTCGGAAGTGAGCACGAGGACACATCCCAACCGTTCACTTGGCACAGATGGGGCCCCGGGACGTGAACACCGAGGACACAGCCCAACCGCCCAAAGTCTAACTTCGACTCCCGTCAGTGTGACGACTGGCGAGCCCGTAGACCTGCCACACTATCCTTAACCCAGGATTACGACACCGCGTGTCGACTCACACCGCATGCAAATGCCACATCAATAAAACATGGAAGTAACCTCGGATGTAAGCATAAGGACAGATCCCAACCATCCATCCATACCCTATGACATCATAACCAAATAAGTGACGGTCAACATCGCACTTACATCCCTTCACAATACTACCTGTAGGGAAACGACGCTCTAAGTATTGGACTACTAAACTCATTTCATTAATCAAACATACTCATGGCCATGATTTTTTCTTCTATATGACTCCCAGATGATGACAAAATAATATAAACATGTTACTCATAAAAAGATCTATCACACTTTCCATATGTTATCGACATATTATAAACATGATGCGCACAAATAACAATCTTTCAATTCCTATCAAGTCAATTTGTTTAAATAAGCTTGCTTCACAATTTGATTATATGAAATCTGATTAATAAGCTTCGTCAATCACGCAACAAATGATTAATTATAAGAGTTCATCCAAGTCAAGTAATTTGCAATATTAATTCCACCGACTCCAAATCCATCTTATAAAAAGCCCAGAATTTAGGTGCAGATTGAATCTCGACAACAAATTTGACCGGAGATTCCCGAAGCTACAAGAATACGGTGAACACGTGTAACCACACGATGGAAAGGTCTTTCTGTGGTCCATAACTTTCATATTCAGACCTCAACCCAGATTGGACGATATCCTTTTTGAAATCGGACTCGAAGTCCGCTGCGCACAGAACACAATTTCTGCATGCAGGATTTATTGAGCACCATTTTCATTTACACTTTCCCGTGGCTACAAACTTCGCCTAAAGTCATGCAACCATTCGTTGGAAATGTATTTTCAAGGGCTTCAACTTTCATGTTTAGCCAAAAGCTCAGATCTGAAAATATCACACCTAAACATGGCCGCGAAGTTTGCTGCGCGAAGAATACAGCTTCTGCCCGCATCTTAAGGCGGAATGAACGACATCGGTTCATCTACCTCCTCAAGGCGATCCTCTCGGATCACCTCCAGAATTTCCTCCACCCTTATTCACCCTCATGTGACCTTTGCTCTTCACGAAACCATCCCCCATCTCCACATAGAAGATCGGAGAGGTTGAAGACACCACTAAACAAGAGCACAAGCCCCGGGATTGGCCTCACCCTAGAGAAAGCATCTTCTCACATGTCTAGACTCTTTTGAGTCGACGTCTCGCCTAGATATCAATAGATCTAGCACCAAGGGAGAGGGTAGGAAACTCACATCGATTCCAGCGGTTCCTCCATTTCCGTCCATGGATCTCGTAATTCTCCTTGGTAGCATCTTCTCCTTCCCGGCGATGGCGGATTTCTTCCTGTAGAACTTGCTCCAGCAGCTTTCCCTCTCACTAGGAGTTCTCACAGGAAATATGGGATGAAATGAGCATGAAAACGGCTAGGATTTTCTCTTCCCATTATATATGAAAAGTGACACGGGTAGGGACACGCCCGTGTCCTTACCCGTGTCCCGCTTGAGCGAAACGGCAACGACGGTTTCCGTGTCGGTTCAATACTTGACACGGGTAGGGACACGCCCGTGTCCCGACCCGTGTCCACTTGACACGGCCGTGCTCCTGGTCGTATCCTTCTCGGGATACATTTCGACGATCTCAACACTTCGTCGATCTCGATCAAAATCGTCGACTGGAGCACACGGGTAGGGACACGCCCGTGTCTCTACCCGTGTCATATCATTCGTCGATCTCGCCACATAGTTCGTCGATCTCGACACGCCTCGTCGAGGACACACACGGGTAGGGACACGCCCGTGTCGCTACCCATGTCATACGATGTCGACACACCTCGTCGATCTCGACATATCTCGTCGAGTTCAGCTCGACACATTGCCACACGGGTAGGTACACGCCCGTGTCTCTACCCGTGTCCTTCCCAGCATAGATTTCTCCACTCCCCACAAGTGCAGTCCAATTCCCTGCACTTCCCAGGACTCGAGTCAACCCTCCTGACTCAAAAATACACACGAGGGGCCTAGAGCGATTCGGGACGTTACACGTTGCTTCTCCACCTCCCCGTTCTTTGTTTCTCCTTCTTCCTCCATTGCAAAAAATTCTTGGTTAAATGTTAACATTGTATCAAAGTTGAAGGCTTGCGCCATTAGAGGATCAAGTATAGTATCTCAAATCATAGTGTGATTTCTTGTGTTATTTTCTTCATCATACTGTGGCACCAGGTGGATCACAGAACTTCGTGTACTCTCAGATAGGAATCCCTATCTTTGAAGGGGAATCATATGATTATTGGAGCAAACAAATGAAGTTCTTCTTTATTTCTCAATGTATGTGGGACCTTGTTCAAGATGGCTACCCGATCCCGATCCACACAGAAAAAACTTCAGTGGATGAGACATCAAAAAATAAGGGAGATGTATTAAAAGCTCTGCTTGACATGGAAACTCTGAGAAGAGATAAAAAAGCACACCTCTGTATCCAACATGGAGTAGGTCGATCTATTCTACCACTCATCATTGATGCTCAAACAACAAAAGAGTCATGGGACATCCTCAAAGAAGAATATAAAGGCAATGAAAAGAAGAAGAAGAAAAAATATTAAGCTCTTGCTGAACAAGACTAAAAAAATAATAAAAAGAAAAATACAACACAAGGGAATGGCTAAGGGAAGAGGTGGCTAGAGATGAGGAAGAAGAAGCTTGGCTGGAGCAAGATGCCGGAGATGGGAGAGATGAAGGGGGACGATACAGAGCAGAAGAGGACAATTTTATTAACTTCTTTCTTAATCCCCAATTACAATCAATGACCCCTACTTATAACACTAATTGCAATTACAAATCATTTAACCACTATGATTGGCCACATGGATCGTGGTTGTTATAGCTAGAAAGCCTAAATGTTAATCAGATATGAAATCTAATAGGTATAGTTAAATCGATTTTGAAAACTGAATCCCTAAAATTGAAATTTAGGAACGAAATCAAAATGGTTACCTAGATTGTTAAACATAGATATAAAGAAGTAGAAGTCGAGAGAGAACACATAATAGATCGAGGGAAAGAGATGGTATTCTCACAGGCAATCTGATCGGTTTTCTCCAGAGCAGTGACTGTAGGAAAGAAGAATGCAGGGCGAGCCATGGATATTGCAAATGGTGGTTGGATGCAGTGCGCGACTGAGGGCGGCCAAAAATTTCCAGGGTTTGGGAGCGCCGCGAGATTTTTTTTGCTTATAGGGTAGAGTGCGAGATTAGGGTTCTGGTATGCCAATCATTCAATTCAGACATAATTGACAAGTTTTAGTCATTCAATTCACACTTCATGGCAAAGTGATTCACATTACCTGCAATGCTACCTGTTGTTGTGCCTGAACTAACACACTTTCCTACTCTGGTCTAGGCGTACTGAATAGGAGGAGTGGCGTAGATCTGACGGTTGTTAAAATTCTAAGACATATCCAATATGTAGTAATAATAGTTTGATTTTTGAACTCATGCTATTGGACGACACAAGTATTCTTTTTTTAAAACATAGTATATATATATACAATATCATATCTTTTATCTAGTGTGTATTGTGCCCTTTAATTAGGGCACTGTTGATGTTTCTGAACCATTGGACTTTTTGAATATTATCTCGACTGGATGGTGTCATTGCTTCTCCTAAACTATGCTCATTATTTCTTGTTCTTCCAGGTCAAGAGATTCATGGATAAATGTTAACATTATATCAAAGTGGAAGGCTCGCGCCATTAGAAAATCAAGTATAGTATCTCAAATCATAATGTAATTTCTTGTGTTGTTGTCGTCATCATATGGCGGCACCAAGTGGATCACGGACCTTCTTGTACTCTTAGACATGAATCCCCATCTTTGAAGGAGAATCATATGACTATTATAGCAAACAAATGAATATCTTCTTTCTTTCTCAAGGTATGTGGGACCGTTTTCAAAATGGCTACCCGATCCCGATCCACAAAAAAGAAAACTTCCACAGATGAGGCATCAAGTCTAGTATCAAAAGCTTTGTTTGACAGGGAAACTTGGAGAAGAGATGAAAAAGCACTCTTATGTATCCAACAGGGAGTAGGCCGATCTATTCTACCACTCATCATTGATTCTCAAACAAGAAAAGGGTCATGGGACATGCTCATGGAAGAATATAAAGACAATAAAAAAGAAATTTATTAAGCTCTTGCTGAACAAGAATTAAAAAATAAAAAAAAAATAAAATAACGAAAAATAAAACTCAAGGAATGGCCAAGGGAAAATGTGGTCGGAGAAGAGGAAGAAGAAGCTTAGCCGAAGCAAGATGCGGGAGATGGGAAAGATGAAGGCGGACGGGACAGAGAAGAAGAGTACAATTTTATTAACTTATTTCTTGATCCCCAATTACAATCAATGACCACTATTTATAACACTAATTACAATTACAAATCATTTAACCACTATGATTGGCCACGTGGCTCATGTGATGGAGATGACGACCTTCAACATGATGACGATGGTACCAGCACGCTTACCGACACGCTTACAGATGATGGTGCCTCTCCAAACAAAGACGCACGTCGCCGTGACCACCATTTTGATAAACGTCATCACCGTTACAACCCCCGCTCGCGGCGCTATAATAATTAATTAATACATATAAATATTCTATTATAGGTATTAATTAATTATTTTTATGTTTCCTTTTAATAAAATTTGTTTTGTTTGGACAATATTTATTTTTTTCAAGCTTTGTGGGCTGCATGTAGCCATTTATTCTGTAACCCTATAAATAGGCTATTATGTAGAAGGATTTGGACAATTGATGAATGAAAATTAAAACCCTAACTTTGAATTGAGATTTCTCTTCCTCTCCTCCTTGGCCTCCTCCTGCTTTCTCCCTCCTTGGAATGTTCGGCCACATCCCCTACTCTCTTCTCTTTTCTCCTCCATGAAATCCCTTCTCCTCTCCACTACGACAAAACAAATCAAGGAACTCCTCCCCTTGAAGAGTTCAGCCATAAGGGTTCTCCCTTCCTAGGATTCGGCCCTCCTCCAAAACTCCCTCCTTTGTGATCTCGGCCAAAGACAACAACTCCGACAATGACGAACCTTCCCCGACGTGAAGCAAGAAAGGCAGACAAGTTTTCTCGCCATCCGGCGTGGCTCCGGTGGAACCGTTGAAGGGCGATCACAACTTGCGTAGATCTAATTTTGTGATCTATTTCCTAGTGGGGTAACAAAATTTCTACATCCTAGAGATTTATTTTCCCGCTAGATAATTTTTGTGGTGGAAAACTTTTGGCGTAAAATTTTGATAGCGTTGAAATCATCGTGGTTTTCTTGAACGATTTGTGTTTATTTTAATTTTATTTAAGTTCGAGAGGTTTGGCGAGCCTCGTTTCTTTTTGTTGGGAGAGATCTACCCTTTTTGAATCGTATTTTTTGGTGAATCTCTTTTGGTACTACACCGCTCAATCAGACACAATATTGGTCCTTTTAGCTTGATTCGGATATCATCTTATAGCCTTTGTTCAATCTCTAACGGTTTGACTATCCATACGTTAGCATCGGATTGATAAAATTGCAAACGTGTGTGCTGCGAATAAATTTTGTGCGAAACGTAACTAGTGAAACGTTGAGAGAGAGTTAAATTGTCCTTTAAATTTTAGTTGCGCATACTAGCCTGCATCAATTTGGTATCAGAGGGAGGTTCACGTCAATTTCCCAATTGGCACCCTCCCCATATTGCCTTGCACGTCGACACACACTTGTCTTGCACGTCGTTTTGTCAAAAATTATAAAAAACAATTTCCCTGGTCAGACAATAGCGGCCTAAATTTCTTATTTTTCTCAAAAAAAACAAAAAAAAATTTAAGTCTCTAATTTATTTTCATTAAGAAAATAATAATAAAAATTTTTTTACCCTAGATAATAAGTGGGAACAATTCTTTCTGTTGTCGTTACACAGACCTGAACTACTGTTTTGCATGCGCACTAGATTAGGCACGGAGTATACCCCGTCTTCCTCCCAAAAGGCGGATGAGCGGGATGTCGGTCACAGTTCCATAGTGATTGAAGAACTTTGTCAGGAGTTCACGAATTAGTTGACGGAGATTAGAGAGATGATACACAAAATGAGAATAAACCAAGCCGCTCCCCGTAATCAAGCCGACCACCCACATGATGAAAGGAATAATAATCATCATAATGATCATGTTTCGCTTGCACCTTTTCAAAATAATCGGGAACTATTTGAGTTTGATATTACTAGGGCGGTACGAGTCAAACCTCCATCGTATGATGGCCTGGGAGTACCCCAAGTCTTTTTAGACTGGGTGATGATTGTTTTGCTAACAAGTAATAACTCAATGTGATTTGATTCTACATTCTAGTATAACTATGTAGATGGGCACAAGTTAGATTGAATTAACATTCAGGCAAGTGCACCTATCAATCATAGTACAGGAGAAATCTACATCTCGTGTCGTATTCCACAAGGCCATTTCAAGTATTCGTACTCATCCTCACTCTATTATCGTACCTATAAGTAAAATTGATTTCTAACCTAAATTGACCTAACTATGACTATTGGATAAATCAGTATTGGAAGATTGAACATGATAACAACCCGAACGCTTATGAGCAATTACATGAAAATATTCATTCATTCACACAATTCTACTTAATCATGAATGCATAAGACTATCAAATTTGTTGAATTGTAAAGGGTAAATATTTATCAAATTCTCTCTCGAGCAATTCAAATCCTAAATCTAAGTTAGTAAATTTTCTCTCGAACAATTTACAATACTCAAATTTGCATTGAATAAAACACCTTATCTATTACATAAACCCACGAAATCCTATCTCTAAAATATCATAAATTCATTTATTCATGTTCCAATTATCCAAATAACTTATCTCTCGATCATGAAATTCGAATTATAAAAATATCTCACACCAAACTATGAACATGTAAATTTCATCACAAACATCTAATTTCTCAATCTAGAGATTTGCACTTCATGTAAGACAAATAAGAAATTCATAGTTAGGATTAAGATCTTTGTTTGTAAGCCTATATACAAATAAAATACTACAAATTTGATGTAAACCATGCGAGACATGATTAACAAATTGTTCAAATATAAGTTCATGCAAATTAAAACAATAAACAAAGTTGAATCACCAAGAGAAAGGCAAGATTAAAAGGGATTAATGAATAGATAAAAATACATACAAAATACCCTTCAATCCTCCTTCGCTTGGATGCACCACTTCGGGCTTCAGCAGTTCTCCAATTCCAGAATGATCCAAAAGTTCTTCACTAATTTTTCTACAGGAAATATATAGTCCTTTTGCAAACAGGTCGGACACGGGTTCCAACACGGCCGTGTGTCAGGCCGTGTGGACGGTTCCTAGGCGGTTCCCCATGAATAGGTGTGTCTGGTAGTGGGCCGTGTCAGATGACACGGGTACTGCCACGGTCGTGTGGATCTTCATGTTCTTCAGACACGGGTGAGTCGCCAGTCGTGTTCAAATATGACACGAGTAGGGACACAGGCGTGTTCCTACCCGTGTGAGTCTCTGTCTCCTGCGTCCAATTTCTTCAGCACAAGGGTGCATAGGACACGGGTAGGAACACGACCGTGTGTCCACCCGTATGCGCCGAATTTTTGTCCTGTCATCAGCCATGTTGACTCTGTGAACTCCTCTGTTTGCTCCAAGACTTTTACTTCCACTGGTTAGCGCTACCTGCATATAAAAGTGACGTAATAAATTAGATAACTTAATATAAGGAGTAACAAAGATCCTAACTGTGCTCTCCTAATCATGATAAAACAATTCTTTGACTTTTCTTGCAAAATTACTACAAAATGAAGTAGGAATAGCAGACATGATTACAATTATGATAGTAAAAATCCTATCATATTCGCACTCATCAAATACCCCCAGACTTAGATGTTTGCTTGTCCCTAAGCAAACTAATTCAAACACTTGAGTTACCATTAAATAATTTTGCCTCCGCACACTGGTTGTGATGAATTTAAGAGAACTTTGATGATGTAATCGCATAGGAAATAGTTTAGCAGACTTTTCTAAATATAACATAGTCTTAAAATTCTTCCAATATATCTGTTAACTATCTCTCACACATTTTTAGAAATAAGAGTATAGTCATCTATAACAAATATGAGGAGAAAATAACAATCTCTATAAGATACGTATTAGTATTTCAAAACTTATAAGTACCTATATTGACGGTCGCGAGCTTACCCTTTTTACGTCCTCTCCACGACACTTAGTTTGACTAAGTAAGGTCGGATCCTTAGGACTTGTATGATGGTGTAGCCTTTTTGGCTTAGGATAGAAGATTATAGGCGAGGTAATCAAAGATAAATGCGATGGGTTTTGCACACCTAAATCATGATTGAGCTTTTTGTTGGTATATACATTAACATACATCGGTGTTATAAAAGCACCCCCAGACTTTGCAATTAGCCTACTTCCCATATTTTTTTATTTTTTTGAAAGATACTCCAAACTTTTATTGTTCTTAACCAAGGGACCATAGTAGGGATCATTCCGAGTGGGTGCAAGTATACACACACTCAGGTCACATATCACTATGTCTTCTCTCTTTTTTTTAGGCTTTGGGTTCATAGTAGGGATCATTCCAAGTGGGTGCAAGTGTACATACACTCAGGCCACATATCACTATGAACAAACTCATTCCAAGAAGGTCTCAATGATAGGTGTGCTAATAGCTAAGGATTTGGCCTTGGTGAATTTTGGTGGTAGAGCATCAAAAGGATGAGGATTAGGTTCAAATTGGGTGTACAAGGGTATCATGTTAAAGGTTTTAGGTTTACAAGGCTCAAGCTATCCAATAGGGGGCCTAAGTCATTTCCGCTCTTACTAATTAACCTATGTAATGTTTTGAGGATCGCTAGAGGATAAGTTCTGGACATAAATAGAGAGTATTTTTCATTTTGATTCCCTAATACCAGATTATAAAAAATGTTACACTCATCGACTCACATTATTATAGATAAGTATATTTTCTAAAATTGAGTGATTGATAGTTAACAATATAGAGGATTAATCTTAAAAGTAAATTATATAGAGAAAATTAAGCTAATGAATTTCTATGCTTAATTACGAATCAACAAAGTTGAACATTCTATGAGTCTACATCAATTCATTTTAATCAGCATGCGAAGTTAAATTAGATAGTTATAATCCCAAATGAATTAATTATTGAGAGCTTAAAGGATAAAACAAAAATTTGGGGGTATAACAAACTTGAGTATTATGATAAGCAAACTAGAATCAATTGTAACCATGTGAACAGCCATTCCACCCCAAGACTTAAAATTTGCAATGTCCTTAGTGCAATGTAAAGAGCTGACATAAAGTAATTTCACGAAGAAATAAGAAAAAGAAAAAAAACTGCTATCATAAAAAGTAGAAGATCACAGTAATGAAACAGGAGCTGTAATGAAATGCACTGATATACAATAGCTAAAAGAACTAAATACACTGATATAAGAAATAGTACAAGACACAATACATAAAGATAACATGACATAGAGACACATCAGAAGTATGCGGGGTGGTCGGTCGCATCGTCAGGGAAGGAAGGCGGGGCTGGAGCTGTTGACTGGCGAGGAGCGATCCCTAGGTGGTCTCTGATCTGGATGAGGAGGGCCTCGGTCCGCTGTTGCGACTCCTCAATATGCTGTAGGCGCGGCGAGAGCTCGGTGTCGAAGAACTGTCGAAACTCCCGCGAATACCGTGAACGAGGTGGAGGGGGTGCAGTAGAAGACTCGCCATGAGCATAAGTGGAATGGGGAGGAGGTACCAAAGGGACATCGAGGCCAGGATCCACCTAGTCATCACTATCGTCCTGCACTTGCGGCCCACGCCTCGCAATAGCATATGTGACGCCTCCCCGGCCCTGACGGGCGGTGATGAGGCGAAGGGAGCGAAGACTGGCCATCGTGATGGGCACGGTCTTCGCTACCACTGTCATGTGGGGAAGGGTTGAGAATATGCCCATGTTCTTCACCAGGCGAGTGATGTAGGGTGCTACACAAATAGACCCTATGCGGGGGGTATCGGCCTGGTGGAGGATGAAATGGGCGAGTAGGAAACCGAGGTGCAGAGGATAACGTGAAGACATGCTGTAGAGGTACAGTAGGTCCTGTCGACTGACAACACTGGAGCTTTCGCCCCAGCCGCTCAATGTGTGGCTAAGGAGATGGTGAATATAATGGAGGGCGGGTGAAACCAACTTAGAGACCTTAGATCGCTTGGCCTCATAGGTGCTAGTGTCAAAAGAAAGCTGGCACCAGATACCTCCGGCCATATCGCGAGAGGGGAGGTCGAAATGGAGCTCGGGGTAGGCAACACTAAAGAGGAATGAATCCTCATACACCCCTAGATACTGGGTGAACTGGAGCATGGTGAGTGTATAAAAGGTGCCGCCCACTCGAAATGAAATTACCCCCTCGGGTGCGTGCGGCGTATCAATGAAGTTAGGCCAAAATTGAAATAAAACGAGGACAGGAACTCTAACGTGAGTTCCTTAAAACCTAATTCTTCAATCGCAAAGAATTTCTCCCAACCCGTTACAGATATTAATGCCCTGACATCCCCAGTTAAATTTATTTCTTCAAGCATGCTCCAATTAATCGTGCGGATATCTTGAAATTTCTTTGATTGTAGGCGGTTGAAGCGGGCGGTGTATGCTGGGTCGGTGAATACTAGCGGAGCAGCGGCATCACGCCTATCCGTTGACACTTGCAGCTCCGGTCGGCGACGGCGACCGCCTTGTCTTCTTCCAGACGACATGATCAAGGAGGGACGATTGAGTAGAGGAGAATCCTCGAATTTTGGAGGCAAGGAATACTCCAACCGAGCTCTGAGATTGGGTTAAGGGGAGGATGGCTATGCTCAGGAGATGGCTCAGGAGATGAAAAGAATGAAAGACACGGCCCCTATATATAGTCGGCGAACACGGGTACGCACACGGGCGTGTGCGGATCCATGTTGAGGAATCTTGGCCTCGTGAATCACGGGCTTTGGGGGGCCGTGCGGTCAAACTGATAGGGGACAGCGCGGCAGGTGGACACGGGCCATGTCACGGCCGTGTGTCGACCCGTATCTGAGCTGGCACGGCTTATTAACAATACAGAGGTTGATAGGCGACACTGCCATGTGTTAGCCGACACGGACGTGTCGGATGTCTCGACACAGCGGTCTCGACGATCGTCGAGCGAAGAGACACGGCTAGACACACGGGTTGGTGTGCCCCCGTGTTGTTATCGGGAAGAAATCGCCCTTTTTCGGAATTAATTCACACGGCTGGTCCTGAGGCTGTGTCGAGTACACGGCTACCCACAAGGGCGTGTGGTGACCCATATGCTCCTCCAAAATTGTATTCCTCCTAAAAAAAAAATTTTTACAGAAATTTTTTTTTCATTAAATTTTTTTAAAATTAAAGTTTACTAGACTTATACTAAAAAATTTTTATAAATAAGAAATACTTTCTATAGTTATTACTTTAACATAAACCTAATCTTGACGGAGACAGGTCTCTAGACGAGTGAAGTTTCTAGGAAGCTCACCATAATAAGGATTAAGTCGGTGTCCATTAACCTTAAAATCTCCCTTTTCAGGGTGAGTTAGCTCGACTGTGCCATAGGAAAAGACTTCTTTAACCTTAAATGGTCCGGACCACTTAGACCTTAATTTCCCAGGGAATAAATGCAGTCTAGAATTAAAAAGGAGGACTTGGTCACCTTTTTGGAATGTCTTGGGTTTGCGAAGGTGACGCTCATGAAATAGCTTGGTCTTCTCCTTATAAATCCTAGAGTTCTCATAGGTCATAGTTCTACACTCATCTAATTCGTTAAGTTGAAGCTTCCGTTTCTCCCCTATAGAACTAGTGTCAAAATTCAAAGAACGTATTGCCCAATACGACTTATGCTCTAATTCTATAGGTAGGTGACAAGATTTACCATAGACTAATCTAAAGGGGGTGGTCCCTATAGGTGTTTTGAAGGCGGTCATATAAGCCCACAAACAATCATTAAGTTTCCTACACCACTGCTTCCTATTCCCTTCTACATATTTTTCTAGGATCCTCTTAAGTTCTCTATTGGAAACTTCAACTTGACCATTAGTTTGCGGATGATAAGGAGTGGCTATCCTATGTGTAACTCCATATTTTTTTAATACTTTATTTAGCTGTAAATTACAGAAATGTGAACCCCGATCGCTAATAAGTGCACGTGGCATGCCAAATCGTGCAAATAAGGATTTTAAAAATCGGATTACTACCCTACTATCATTAATAGGCAAAGCTTGTGCTTCAACACACTTCGATACATAATCTAGAGCCACTAAAATATATTTATTCTCAAAGAAAACTGTAAATGGATCCATAAAATCAATACCCCACACATCAAATACTTCACATTCAAGAATAAATTTTTGTGGCATTTCATGTAATTTAGAAATATTACCTGCTTTCTGGCAAGAATCACATGAAAGCACATACCTTTGGGCATCCCTGAATAGAAGGGGCTAATAAAAACCAGAATCAAGAACCTTTTTCGCAGAGCGATTCGCTCCATAGTGACCACTAGCAGGGCCTGAATGACACTGCCCTAAAATCTTCCATCCCTCCTCCGCTGATACACACCTTCGTATAACAGAATCTGCACATATCCTAAAAAGAAATGGATCCTCCCAAAAGTAATATTTCAAATCAGAGAAAAATTTCTTTTTCTGCTGATATGAAAAATCTTTTGGAAGGACCTTAGCCACAAGATAGTTTGCATAATCTGCAAACCATGGATAATTAATATGTATATTTGTAGATATGGCAAATAGTGATTCCTCAGGAAATGTATCAGAAATTTTAGATTCATCTAACATTGATCGTAGTTGATTTTCTAAACGTGAAAGATGATCTTCTGCTAAGTTTTCCGCTCCTCGTTTATCCCTAATTTCTAAATCAAATTCTTACAACAGAAGAACCCAATGGATTAAACGAGGCTTTGCTTCCGCTTTGGATAGCAAATATCTAAGGGTGGAGTGATCCGTATAAACTAGCACTTTGGACAATGTTAAATATGGTCTAAATTTATCAAAGGCGAATACCACTGCAAGAAGTTCTTTTTCGGTAGTTGTATAATTCTCTTATGCATTATTAAGTGTTTTGCTAGCATAATATATAGGGTGAAAATGTTTGTTTCTCCGTTGTCCTAAAACAGCCCCTACCGCAAAACTACTAGCTTCACACATGATCTCAAATGGTTGACTAAAATCGGGTGCTATCATAATTGGAGAATTAATTAATTTCTCTTTTAAGAACTCAAAGGTATGTAGACACTCTTGTTCAAAAATAAAAGGTGTATCTTTTTCTAAAAGCCTTGTAGGTAGTTTAGCTATTTTAGAGAAGTCTTTAATAAACCGGGGGTAAAATCTCGCGTGTCCTAAGAAACTTCTCACTGCCTCAACAGTGGTTGGTGGTGGTAATTTCTCTATGGTCTCTATTTTTGCTCTATCAACTTGTATTCCTTGGCTTGAGATTTTATGGCCAAGTACTAACCCTTCTTGTACCATGAAATGACACTTCTCCCAACTAAGTGCTAGGTTCGTCTCCTCACACCTCCTAAGAACTTTCTCTAAATTATTCAAACATAGATCAAATGAGTCGCCAAAAATAGAAAAATCAACCATGAACACTTCCATGATATCTTCAACATACTCGTTAAAGATGACTAGCATGCACCTTTGAAATGTGGAGGGTGCATTACATAACCCGAAAGGCATACGTCTATAGGCAAAAGTACCGAATGGGCAAGTAAATGTTGTTTTCTCTTGGTCTTCTGGTGCTATAGGAATTTGGAAGTATCCATAAAGTCCATCTAGAAAACAATAATAAGAATGTCCTGATAAGCGTTCTAATATCTGGTCAATAAAAGGAAGATGGAAATGATCTTTCCTAGTGGCATCATTTAATTTCCTATAGTCTATACAGACATGTCAACCTGTTACCGTTCGCGTTGGAATTAATTCATTTCTATCATTTGCTACCACTGTCAGGCCACCCTTCTTAGGAACTACTTGGATAGGACTAACCCATGAACTATCCAAAATAGGATATATAATACCAGCATCTAATAACTTAACAATCTCAGCCTTAACTACCTCTTTCATATTAGGATTTAGCCTACGTTGCGGTTGAATATAAGACTTATAGTTTTCTTCCAAAAAAATTTTATGAGTGCAAAAACTAGGATTAATACCCTTTATATCAGATATTTGCCACGCTATTGCACCTTTACATTTCTTCAATACAGTTATTAATTTAGTTTTTTCAATGTTGGAAAGATTAGAGGATATAATAACTGGGTAAGAAGAATTAGTTCCTAAGAAAGCATACTCAAGATGACCCGGTAATTTTTTAAGTTCTACTATTGGTGGATTCTTAGTATTATTCTTAAGAGTTTCATAATCTCCTTGAGTAATCAAACTATATTCAGTCGTTTTATTCATTGCAACACTATTATCTAGAAAAAATAAATGTTCAGTAATGTCTTTATTTTTTTCTTCTTCTAGAAAATAGTTAGTAATACAAATTTCTAAAAGATCTCTATAATAAAAATTAGAATTTATAGAAGTCATAAAATCATCGACACCATGAGAAAAATAGCAATAATCATCATTATCTAAAGATTGTTTCATAGTATTGCCAATTTGAAAAGTGACTTCATCTTCCCCTACTCGCAAGACTAATTTACCATCAAAAACACAATAAGTGCTCTAGATGTCGCTAAAAATGGACGACCTAGTATGAGTGGTACTTCGATATTTTCATCCATATATGGAATAACAAGATCAGCAGGAAATATAAACTTGTCTACCTTAACCAATACATCCTCTACTATTCCTCTAGGATACTTAACCGATCGATCCGCTAGTTGAATACTCATTCTAGTCGGGGTAAGTTCTCCTAGGCCTAGTTTCAGATATAGTTTATAAGGCATTAAATTTATACTTGCTCCTAAATATGCTAAAGCTTTATTGACTTGTAAATCTCCGATTAAGCATAGAATTGAAAATGAACCGGGATCCTTAAGTTTTTGTGGTAATTTATTTTGTAAAATAGCGGAACATTCTTCATTAAGTGTTACTAACGATAATTCCTCTATTTTCTTTTTATTAGAAATTAAATCCTTAAGAAATTTAGCATACTTAGGCATTTGAATAATTTCAGAAAAAGGTAAATTGACATGTAATTGCTTAAACATAAATAAAAATTTACCATACTGCGCATCCATGCGCTTCTTGTTAAGCTTTACTGGGTATGGTATTAATGGTTGGTACTCCATTGGTTGCACATTCATCTCGCTTGATCCTTCGCTGCTAGACTCCATTTGGGGTCCTTCCTTCGCAGACCTTGGTTCTTGTAACTCCTTTCCGCTCCTCAATTGAACGGCTTTTGCATACTCCCTTGGATTTATCTCAGTGTTCCCCAGAAGTGTTCCTTGCCGCCTTTCAGAAACCATCCTTGCAAGCTAACCAATCTGATTCTCCAAGTTTCGAATGGAACCCTCTTGATTCCGGAAGGCTACATCGGTAGTTTGCATGAACTTGGTAAGCACATCTTCCAATGTAGGCTTCCTTGGTTCCGGCTGTGGTTGTTGTCAAAACATGGGTTGCTTCCCTTGATTTCCTTGTCCTCCCCAAGAGAAATTGGGGTGGTTTCTCCATCCAGGATTATATGTAGAACTATATGGGTTGTTGGCTTGATTGAAAGGAGGTCTAATATTGTTGCCCATATAGTCAACATGCTCTTGAACTTGAGGTTCACAACCTTGCCTTAGCTATGAATATTGGATAAATCAGCATTGTAAGATTGAACATGATAACAACCCGAACGCTTATGAGCAATTACATGAAAATATTCATTCATTCACTCAATTCTATTTAATCATGAAAGCATAAGACTATCAAATTTGTTGAATTGTAAAGGGTAGATATTTATCAAATTCTCTCTCGAGCAATTCAAATCCTAAATCTAAGTTAGTAAATTTTCTCTCGAACAATTTACAATACTCAAATTTGCATTGAATAAAACACCCTATCTATTACATAAACCCACAATATCCTATCTCTAAAATATCATGAATTCATTTATTCGTATTGCAATTATCCAAATAACATATCTCTCGATCATGAAATTCGAATTATAAAGAGATCTCACATCAAACTATGAACATGTAAATTTCATCACAAACATCTAATTTCTCAATCTAGAGATTTGCACTTCATGTAAGACAAATAAGAAATTCATAGTTAGGATTAAGATCTTTGTTTGTAAGCCTATATATGAATAAAATACTACAAATTTGATGTAAACCATGCGAGACATGATTAACAAATTGTTCAAATATAAGTTCATGCAAATTAAAACAATAAACAAAGTTGAATCACCAAGAGAAAGGCAAGATTAAAAGTGATTAATGAATAGATAAAAATACATACAAAATACCCTTCAATCCTCCTTCTCTTGGATGCACCACTTCGGGCTTTAGCAGTTCTCCAATTCCAGAATGATCCAAAAGTTCTTCACTAATTTTTCTACAGGAAATATATAGTCCCTTTGCAAACAGGTCGGACACGGGTTCCAACACGGCCGTGTGTCAGGCCGTGTGGACGGTTCCTAGGCGGTTCCCCATGAACAGGCGTGTCTGGTAGTGGGCCGTGTCAGATGACACGGGTACTGCCACGGTCGTGTGGATCTTCATGTTCTTCAGACACGGGTGAGTCGCCAGTCGTGTTCAAATATGACACGAGTAGGGACACGGGCGTGTTCCTACCCATGTGAGTCTCTGTCTCCTGCGTCCAAGTTCTTCAGCACCAGGGTGCATAGGATACGGGTAGGAACACGACCGTGTGTCCACCCGTGTGTGCCGAATTTTTGTCCTGTCATCAGCCATGTTCAAATATGACTCCGTGAACTCCTCTGTTTGCTCCAAGACTTTTACTTCCACTGGTTAGCGCTACCTGCATATAAAAGTGACGTAATAAATTAGATAACTCAATATAAGGAGTAACAAAGATCCTAACTATGCTCTCCTAATCATGATAAAATAATTCTTTGACTTTTCTTGCGAAATTACTACAAAATGAGATAGGAATAGCAGACATGATTACAATTATGATAGTAAAAAGCCTATCATAATCGCATTCATCACTGGGTTATGGAGATGGAGTGTTATTTTGAGTGGCACAGTCTGACGGACAAAAATAAGGTGAGAGTAGCAAGGATGAAGCTTTCGGTCGGGCTAAGATATTCTGGTTAAATGAGGAACGTCGTCTAGGTGCGGTGAATGGTGGCTTACCACCCGTTGGTTAGGAAGCCTTGAAAGCTATGTTGACTGATCAGTATGTCGCCACATATCATCAGACATAGATGTTTGATGAGTTAGCAGCACTTAAGCAAGGGAATATATCGATCTCAGAATACATGAGCCTCCTCAAGCATATGATGGTTAGGTGTAATGTTAGGGAGAAGCCAGAGATCACTATATCTAGATTCCGTAAGGTGCTCAACCCCGACATTCGGTGTAAGCTACTGCAATATGGTTACACTGATTTGAGCACCACTTTTAACGTCGCATTGGATATTGAAAACACAATGTTTTCAAGTCAAAGAATAGATCTTTTCAGAAGGATAACGGAAAATCCATCTTAGGACAACCCCCTCCATTCACACCTAAGGAAAAGCGTAAGTTCCGGTCGGTTGATTCGAACTCTGTAGTTATAACAGCTAGGAATATGAAGAATCCTACTAGCGAGAGAGTACCCGTGGGTAGGATTAACAAAATGAACGCTACATGTTTTGCCTGTGGGATACAGGGACATTACGCTAGTGAATGACCTACTAAACCCAAGCCTCTAGCCCTTTAAGATACCTCAACGGAACCTACCGAGATAGTATATGAGGCTAGCGAAGATTCTGAGTCAGAGGGCATGCGTAGTGATATAGATGATGATAATAATATTATGGTAATGAGGTGTATCTTAGCAACTCCATGCGCATCAGATGAATGGAACAGAACAAATATATTTTACCTAAATTTTAAAAGTGGTTAGAAATGGTGTAAGTTGATAATCGATGGCGGAGTTGTATGAATGTAGTGTAAGAAAATGTGGTGACACATATTTTATTAACCATCGAACCCCACCCACACCCTTACAAGGTTGCTTGGCTAAATAAGACATCCCTTTCGGTCTCGAAGCGTTGTTTGGTACCTCTTACCATCAAGGGTTATTCTGAAAAGATTTGGTGCGACGTCATCCCAATGGATACCTGTCACGTGTTATTGAGACGCCCATGGCTTTATGACCATGACGTTACCCACTTAGGGCACGCTAATACATATGAGTTTAAATTTAATGGTAAGACAATAATTTTTAAACCCACCCCACCCAAGGATCCTACTATCCCTTCTAAGGACACGATAATTCCTGTCGAGAAGAAGACGATCAGCCTGATAGGTAGGAAGGAGTTTGCGCGAGATACTTTTATGGTCGGTGTAATCTACACGCTAGTTTATGTACAAGATAAGCAAGAAGTGTCCCCATTTGATAATTTACCACTAGCGATCAGGAAACTCTTAGAAGAATATAAGGATTTCTATCCGGATGAGCTTACATCCAAGTTACCCCCCATGCGAGAAATCCAGCATTAGATAGATTTCGTGTCGGGTTCCACCTTGCCTAAACTTCCCTACTACCAACTTAACCCTTCCGTACATCATGAATTGGAAAACTTAGTCTCATATTTACTAAGTAAGGTGTTTATCCGTCATAGCAAGAGCCCTTGTGTTGGACATGCTAGCTGGGGACACGATTTTCTCTAAGTTGGATCTTAAGAGTGGCTACCACCAAATAAGAATTAGGGAGGGAGACGATTGGAAAATGACTTTCAAATCGAAAGATGGGCTTTATGAGTGGATGGTGCCAGGAGAGGGGCTCACTAATGGCCCGAGTACGTTTTCAAGGTTAATGACTCATGTGTTTAAACCCTTCGTGGGAAAATTTGTAGTGGTCTATTTTGATGATGTTTTAATCTTTAGTACCTCTTCGACTGATCATGAGACACATTTAAGGACAGTCCTTACCACCTTGCGAAAAGAAGAACTGTATGTCAATATTAAAAAATGCTCATTCCTTATTAATTATGTGGAGTTCCTTTGGTATATTGTGAGTTCAGAAGGTATATATGTAGATCCTAAGAAGGTCCAAGCAATTAAGGATTGGCCGGAGCCTACCAACATAAGAGATGTTAGGAGTTTTCATGGCCTAGCTACATTTACCGCCAGTTCATTCGAGAGTTCAGTAGCATCATGGCACCAATAACGAAGTGCCTGAAAAAAAGGCAAATTTACATGGACCAAATCGGCCACTAAAGCGTTTGAAAATATTAAATCCTGAATGTCCGAAGCTCCTCTTTTACGATTGCCAGATTTTAATAAGGTTTTTGAATTGTCCTGTGATGCTTCTGGCGTAGGTATTGGCGGTGTGTTGAGTTAGGAGGATCATCCTATTGGATATTTTAGCGAGAAACTTGTTGGCCCAAAATGAAACTATTCCAATTATGACAGAGAGTTTTACGTTGTTATTCATTGCCTCCAACATTGGCGGCATTATTTAATCTCAAAAGAATTTGTAATAAAATCTGATCATGATGCCTTGAGGTTTGTAAACTCTCCAAACAAAATTAGTCCCCGACATGCTAAGTGGATATCCTATCTTCAGGAGTACACTTTTATAATAAAACACCTTAAGGGAACGTTAAATCATGTGGTTGATTCCCTTAGTCATGTCTCTTTATTACTGCCTACTCTTGAGGTGAACATTATTGGATTTGATAGAATTAAGGATGAGTATGTCAATTGTCAAGATTTAAAGGAAATATATTTATCCCTTCAAAGTGACTCCCCCACGAACATTTCTGCCTATTATATTAGGGACGGCTATTTATTTAAGCACTCGAAGTTGTGTATCCCTAGTTCCTCATTACGTCATTTCATTGTTTGGGAGCTGCATAGTTGCGGGTTAGGTGGACAAATTGGCTGTGACAAGACCATCATGTTAGTGGAAGATAGGTTCATTGGCCCGACCTTAAGTCAACAATAAGTAAGATCGTGGGAAGCTATCACACGTGTCAATTAGCTAAGGGGAACATAACAAATTTGGGACTGTATACCCCTCTTCCGATTCCTTCCATTCCCTGGGAAGATATTAGTATGGACTTCATTTTAGGCTTACCCACCACGTTTAGACGTAATGATTCCATTCTAGTGGTAGTCGATCGTTTCTCTAAAATGTCTTGTTTTATTGCATGTAATAAGACCAGTGATGCGTCACATATGGCGAAACTATTCTTTAAAGAAGTTGTTGGGCATCATGGCATTCCTAAGACAATAGTGACTGATAGGGACGTAAAATTTACTAGCTATTTTTGGAAGACACTTTGGAAAATTATGGGCACCAAACTTTTGTTTTCTTCGGCCTACCATCCAAAAACGGATGGCCAAACAGAAGTGGTAAACAGAAGTTTGGGAAATTTGCTTCGTTGTCTTGTGGGTGACCACAAGGGTACGTGGGATCTAATCCTTCCCCATGCTCAGCTAGCTTATAATAATTCGAAAATAGGACCACAGGTCTGTCACCAAATGAAATCATGCACAGATATAAAGCACCAGTGCCACTTGACTTGATTCTGTTACCTCCATCTTATTAGTCAAGTTAATTAGCACAAAATTTTTCCCTCTCATGTCCACAAGTTGCATAAGCACATTAAAAACACGTTAGCCACACAATATACGACTTATCAATCTCAAGCTAACGTACATAAGAGGGCGTCTCACTTAAAAATTAGCGATTTTGTCATGGTGCGTCTCATCCCTGAACGGTTGTCATTGGGCACCATAAAAAAGTTAGAGAATAGGCGAGCTAGTCCATTTCGAATCTTAAAGAAATTAGGAGAAAATGCATTTCTATTAGAGTTACCCACTGATTGGGTGAATTTCCCCTATTTTCAATGTTTCGGATTTAACGCCTTATGTTTCTCCCCCACCTAAATTGTATGCCTGTCCATTTGGGTCCACTGAAATTTCTAATGGGTTTGGGGGTGAGCTTGTTCCTGGATCGCTCTCTACACCGATCTCCACTGGAGGTATGTTGAATGTTGATGCAGAAACATTTTTTCCTTCTTTGATTAATGCTTTTCAAAGGTTCCCCAGTACCACCTTTTTGCCAGACAGGATTCTCCGAGATGAGGTGCTCTCCTCTCCACGTGGTGACATTCAACACTACTTGATTCGATGGCATGATTGTCCAGCTTCTGATGATTCGTGGCTTCCTGAAGCGGAGGTCGCTCTGTTGGATGATGCTCTTATATGGCAGTACCTTCAAGACAACTCATCGGTGATGAGTAATTTCGAGCGGGGGAGGAATGATGGAGATGACGGTCTTCAACATGATGATGATGCTACCGCATGCTTACCGACATGCTTACAGATGATGGTGCCTCTCCAATCAAAGATGCACGTCGCCGTGACAACAATTTTGATAAACGATATCGCCGTTACAACCACTGCTCGCGGCGCCATAATAATAAATTAATACATATAAATATTCTATTATAAGTATTAATTAATTATTTTCATGTTTCCTTTTATTAAAATTTGTTTTGTTTGGACAATATTTATTTTTGCATGCTTTGTGGGCTGCATGTAGCCATTTATTTTGTAAGCCTATAAATAAGCTATTATGTAGAAGGATTTGGACAATTGATTAATGAAAATTAAAACCCTAACTTTGAATTGAGATTTCTCTTTCTCTCCTCCTTGGCCGCCCCCTACTTTCTCCCTCCTTGGCAAGTTCGGCCACATCCCCTCCTCTCTTCTCTCTTCTCCTCCACAAAATCCCTTCTCCTCTCCACTACAACAAAACAAAGCAAGGAACTCCTCCCCATGAAGTGTTTGGTCATAAGGGTTCTCCCTTCCTAGGGTTCGGCCCTCCTCCAAAACCCCCTCTTTTGTGATCTCGACCAAAGACAACAACTCTGACGACGACGAACCTTCACCGGGGTGAAGCAAGGAAGGCGGACAAGTTTTCTCTCCATCCGGCATGTCTCCAGTGCAACCGTTGAAGGGCGATCACAACTTGCGTAGATCTAATTCCGTGATCTATTTCCTATTGGGGTAACGAAATTTCTACATCCTAGAGATTTATTTTCCCTCTAGATAATTCTTTTGGTGGAAAACTTTTGACGTGAAATTTTGATAGCGTTGAAATCATCATGGTTTTCTTGAACGATTTGTGTTTTTTTTTAATTTTATTTAAGTTCGAGAGGTTTGGCGGGCCTCGTTTCTTTTTGTTTGGAGAGATCTATCCTTTTTGAATCGTATTTTTTTGTTGGATCTCTTTTGGTACAACACCGCTCAATCGGACACAATATTGGTCCTTTTAGCTAGATTCAGATATCAGCTTATAGCCTTTGTTAGATCTCTAACGGTTTGGCTATCTGTACGTTATCATCGGATTGATAAAATTGCAAATGTGCGTGCTGCAAATAAATTTTGTGCGAAACATAACTATTGAAACATTGAGAGAGAGTTAAATTGTCCTTAAAATTCGTGTCGCGCATACTAGCTTGCATCATCATGGTTGTTAAAGCTGGAAAGCCTCAATGTTAATCAAAAAAGAAATCTAATAGGTATAGTTAAATCGATTTTGAAAACAGAATGTCTGAATTTGAAATTTAAGAAAGAAATCAAAATGGTTATAGACCGAGATTGGTAAACATAGATCTAAAGAAGTAGAAATAGAGAGAGAACATATAAGTTATCGAGGGAAAGAGAAGGTATTCTCACATGATGTCTGATCGATTTCGCCAGGGTAGCTGCTGTAGGATAGAAAAATATGGGGCGGGACTGGGAGATTGTCAAAGTCGGTTAGATGTAGTGCGCAGCAGAGGGTGGCCAAAAATTTCCAGGGTTTGGGAACATCGTGAGGTTATTTTTGCATTCAAGGTAGAGTGCAAGATCAGGGCTCTTATACAACCCCATATTCGCTGAGTGGTTTTTTACCCAGGGGAGGTAGTTCGAGAGCCTTTTGCAAGGATACATGGAAAGGCTTGCACCTTGGTAGGTGAAAGGCCCCTGGGGTGGGTAGAACTCCCTAGACCAAAGGCGTTGAGGCTTTTCCACTCAAAGCTCTCGATGCTTTTCGGTTTGAGGCGTTGAGTGAGGCTATTCCACTCAACGCTCTCGACGCTTTTCAGCTTAAGACATTGAGTGGGGCTTTTCCAATCAATGCTCTCGACTCTTTCGGCTTAAGGCATTGAGTGAGGCTTTTCCACTCAATGCTCTCGACGCTTCTATGCCTATGTTGTCGAGTGTAAAGTACCGGTTAAGCAAAGTAGGCGGGAGGGCTTCCCCTAGGTAGGCAAGAATCCTCCCGCCCAGTGTGGTCCAGAGGCCAATTTACCTAGATACCCTTGGAGGTTTGCATTTAACTCTAGTATTTTTGAATAGTGGAGTTTGGATGTCAGCAGACAAGTCTCTTGGAATCTGTAAATAGACCCACAGGGTACCTCAGAAGGCAAGCTTTCACATTTTTTTGAAGTCTTGCATTGCTTTTTGAGGTATCCTTAGCTTAGCACCTTGCTAAGGAGTGGAAGTGCTCTGAGATCTTCCGAGTTAGTAGAGGGACCATCGTATTGTAGCCTCGGGTCAGTTCTTTAGTTCTCAGCAACCGGTCAAGGGTCTGAGTTTGGGAGAAGTAGGTGTTAGTTACACCCCATGGTCCGAGCTCTCGTTGGGGCTAGTTTTTGGTTCCAACAGTTCTGGTATGCCATTTATTCAATTCAGACATAAAATGACAAGTTTTAGTCATTCAATTCACATTTCTTATCAAAGTGATTCACACATTACCTGCAATGCTAACTACTATTGTGCCTGCAGTAACATACTTTCCTGCTCTAATCTAGGCTGTACTGTATAGGATGAGTGGCATAGAACCAACGGTTGTTGAAATTTTGAGACATATCCAATACGTAATGTTAATTGTTTGTTTTTTAACTCACGATATTGGAAGACACTAGTATTTCCTTTTAATATTGTATATATATAATATCATATCTTTTATCCGTCCTGTATTTGTTCCCATTAAATAGGGCATTGTTGTTGTATCTGAACCATTGGCCTTTTTGAATATTATCTCGACTGCAAGGGGGCGTTGCTTCTCCTCCTCCCTGCTTTTTGTTTCTTCTTCTTCCTCCAGTTCAAGAGATTCATGGCTTTCTTCCTCCAGTTCAAGAGATTCATGGCTAAATGTTAACATTGTCTTAAAGTGGAAGGCTTGCGCCATCAAAAGATCAAGCCTAATATCTCAAATCACAATGTTATTTCTTGTGCTATTGTCTTCATCATATGGCAACACCAAGTGGATAATAGACCTTCCTATACTCTCAGACAGGAATCACCAACTATGAAGGGGAATCATATGAATATTGTAGCAAACAAATGACTATATTCTTTTTTTCTAAAGGTATGTGGGACTTTGTTCAAGACAGCTACACGATCCAGATCCACACAAAAAAAGAAAAAAAAACTTCAACAAATGAGGCATCAAAAGATAAGGGAGAAGCATTGGAAGCCCTGCTTGCCATGGAAACTCGGAGAAGAGATGCAAAAGCACTCTTCTATACCTAAAAGGGAGTTGGCCCATCCATTCTACCACACATTATTGATACTCAAATAGCCAATTACTCATGGGACTTCCTCAAGGAATAATATAAAGGCAATGAAAAAAAGAAATAATTAAACTCTTGCAGAACAAGTCTAAAAAATAAAAGAAAGGAAAAAAAGAAGAATAAAGAAAAATAAAACTTAAAGGAATGGCCAGGGGAAGAGGTGGCCAAAGATGAGGAAGAAGAAAAATGACCGGAGAAGGAGGCCGGAGATGGGAGAGATGAAGGGGGTGGGACAAAGTAGAAGAGGACAATTTTATTAACTTATTTCTTAATCACCTTACAATCATTGGCCCCTATTTATAACACTAATTGCAATTACAAATCATTTAACTACTATGATTGGCTACTTGGCTCATGGTTGTTACACCTAAAAAGCCAAAAAGTAACTCAAATAGAAAATCTAATTGGTATAGTTAAATCAATTTTGAAAATGAAATGCCCGAAAAAGAAATTAAAGAATGAAATCTAAAAAGGTTACAGACCTAGATTGTTAAACCTAGATCTATAGAAGTAGAAATCAAGAGAGAACACATATGAGATCGAGGGAAAGAATGAGGTATTCTTACAGGTAATCTGATCGATATCCTCTAGAGTAGTGGCTGGAGGAAAGAAGAATGCAAGGCGGTCCATCGAGATTGCCGATGGTGGTTGGATGCAGTGCGTGATAGAGGGCGACTAGAAATTGTCATGGTTTGGGAGCATCGCGAGGTCTTTTGTGGATAGGGGTAGAGTGCAGGATTTTGGTTCTGTTAGCTATTCATTCAATTCAAACATAAAGTGACAAGTTTTAGTCATTTAATTCTCATTTCATGGCAAAGTGATTCTCACATTACCTGCAATGCTACCTATTGTTGTTCTTGCAATAACACACATTCCTGTTTGGTCTAGGTTGTACTGTATAGGAGGAGTGGCATAGATTCGACGATTGTTGAAATTCTGAGACATATCCAATACATAATATTAATTATTTGATTTTTGAACACACGCTATTGGTAGACACTAGTATTTCTTTTTAATATAGTATATATAATCATATATTTTATCCGAAGTGTATTTGTGCCCATTAAATAGGGCACTGTTGTTGTATCAGAAGCATGATCCTTTTCAATATTATCTCGACTAAAAGGGGGAGCTACTTCTCCTCCTCCCCGCTCTTTATTTATTCTTCTTCCTCCAGGTCAAGAGATTCATGGAAAAATGTTAACATTGTTTCTTAGTGGAGGCTCGCTCCATCAGAAGATCAAATATAATATCTCAAGTCATAGTGTGGTTTCTTGTGTTATTGTCTTCATCATATGGCGACACCAAGTAGATCACATACCTTCCTATAATCTTAGATAGGAATAACCATCTTTGAATGAGAATTGTATGACTATTGGAGCAAACAAATGTATATCTTTGTTTCTAAAGGCATGTGTGACCATGTTCAAGAAGGCCACCCGATCCCAATCCACATAGAAAAAATAAAAAAACTTCAATAGGTGAGGCATCAAATATAAGGGAGAAGCATCGAAAGCCCAGCTTGCCATGAGAACTCAGAGAAGATATACAAAAGCACTCCTCTGTATCAAAGAGGGAGTAGGACAATCTATTCTACCACTCATTATTAATGCTCAAACAACAAAAGAGTCATGCGACATCCTAAAGGAAGAATCTAAAGGCAATGAATAAAAGAATTTTTTTTATTAAACACTTGCTAAACAAGACTTAAAAGGGGAAAAAAGAAAATAAATCACAAGGGAATGGACAAGGGAAGAGGTGGTCGGAGATGAGGAAGAAGAAGAATGGTCGGAGCAGGAAGTCGGAGATGGTTGAGATGAAAGGGGGCGGGATAGAGCAGAAGAGGACAATTTTATTAACTTCTTTCTTAATCCCCAATTACAATCAATGGCCCCTATTCATAACGCTAAATGTAATTGCAAGTCATTTAACCACTATGATTGGCCATGTGGCCCATGGTTGTTACTGCTAGAAAGGTTAAATGTAAATCAAATAGGAAATCTAATAGGTATAGTTAAATCGATTTTGAAAACAAAATAACCGAAACTGAAATTTAAGAATGAAATATTAAAAGGTTATAGATATAGATTGTTAAACCTATATCTAAAGAAGTAGAAATTGAGGCAGAACACATAAGAGTTCGAGGGAAAGAAGAAGGTATTCTCATAGGCGATCAGATCGATTTTCTCCAGAGTAATGGCTGGAGGAAAGAAGAAGGTGTAGCGGGCCATGAAAATTGTCGACAATGATTGGATGTAGTGCGCAACGCATGGAGGCCAAAAATCGCTAAGGTTTGGGAGAGTCACGAGTTTTTTTTTTGCTTGCGTGGTTGAGTGTGGGATTAGGGTTCTAGTTTTTCATTCATTCAATTCAAACAAAAAGTGACAAGTTTTAGTCATTCAATTCACATTTCAAGGAAAAGTGATTCACGCATTACCTGCAATGCTACCTGTTATTGTGCATGCAGCAACACACTTTCCTGCTCTTGTCTAGGCTTACTGAATAGGAGTGGCGTAGATCCTATGGTTGTTGAAATTCTGAGACATATTCAATATATAGTATAAATAGTTTGATTTTTGAACTCACGCTATTGACAGACATTTGTATTTCTTTTAAAAATAGTATATATATATATATAATCATATCTTTTATCCGGTGTGTATTGTGCCCATTAAATAGGAACTGTTACTATATTTAAACAATTGGCCTTTCTTAATATTATCTCAACTAGAAGGTGTTGTTGCTTCTCCTCATCCTCGCTCTTTATTTCTTCTTCTTTCAAGTCAAGAGATTCCTGGCTAAATCTTAACATTGTATCAAAGTGGAAGGCTCTCGCCATCAGAAAATCAAGTATAGTATCTCAAATCAATGTGTGATTTCTTGTGGTGTTGTCTTTATCATATGGAGGCATCTAGTGGATCACAGAACTTCTGATACTCTTAGACATGAATCCCCATCTTTGAAGGAGAATCATATGACTATTGGAGCAAACAAATGAAGATCTCTTTTGTTTCTCAAGGTATGTGGGACCTTTTTCAAAACAGTTACCCGATCCCGATCCACACAGAAGAAAGACAAAAACTTCAACAAATGAGGCATCAGAAGATAAGGGAGAAGCATTAGAAGCCTGCTTGTCTTGAAAACTCAGAGAAGAGATGAAAAAGCACTCTTATGTATCCAACATGGAGTAGGAAGATCAATTCTACCACTTGTCATTGATTCTCAAACAGCAAAATAGTCATGTGACATCGTTAAGGAAGAATATAAAGGAAATGAAAAAATATATTAAACTCTTGCTGAATAAGACAAAAAATAGAAAAATAAAAATCAAGGGAATGGCCAAGGGAAGTGATGGCCAGAGATGAGGAAGAAGAAAATTGCTGGAGCAGGAGGTCGGTGATGGGAGAGATGAAGGGTGTTGGGACGGAGTAGAAGATGATAATTTTATTAACTTTTTTCTTAGTCCCCAATTACAATCAATGACCCCTATTTATAACACTAATTGCAATTATAAATCATTAAACCACCATGATTGGCCACATCTCCAGTGTTTGTTTTACCTGGAAATCCAAAATGTAAATCAAATACAAATCTAACAGGTATAGTTAAATCGATTTTGAAAATAAAATGCCCGAAACTTAAATTTAGGAACGGTAAAAAGGTTATAGACCTTGATTGTTAGACCTACATCTAAAGAAGTAGAAATCAAGAGAAAACACATAAGAGATTGAGTGAAAGAAGAAGGAATTCTCACATGCGATCTGATCAATTTTCGATAGAGTAGCAACTGGAGGAAATAAGAAGGCGGGGCGGGCTGTGGAGATTGCCGACAATGGTTGGATGCAGTACATGATAGAGGGAAAATCACCAGGGTTTGGGAGATTTGCGATGTTTTTTTGGGTGCAGGGTAGAATGTAGGATTAGGGTTCTGGTATGCCATTCATTCAGTTCAGATAAAGTGCAAGTTTTAGTCATTAAATTCACATTTTATGGCAAAGTGATTCACACATTTCCTACAATGCTACTTGCTCTTGTGCTTGCAGCAACACACTTTCCTTCTCTGGTCAAAGCTATAATGTATAAGAGGAGTGGCGTAGATTTGACGGTTGTTGAAATCCTGAGACATCCAATAAGTAATATTAATTGTTTGATTTTTGAACTCATGCTATTGGCACACACTTTTATTTATTTTTAATATAGTGTATATATATATATATATATAATATTTTATCTTTTATCCGGTGTATATTTGTGCCCATTAATTAGGGTTCTGGTTTTGTATCTAAGCCATTGGCCTTTTTAAATTTTATCTCTACTGGTAGGGGCATTGCTTCTCCTCCTCCCAGCTCATTATTTCTTCTTCTTCCTCCAGGTCAAGAGATTCTTGGCTAAATGTTAACATTTATCATAGTGGAAGGTTCATGCCATCATAAGATCAAGTATAGTATGTAAAATCACAGTGTGATTTCTTGTGTTGTTATCTTCATCATATGACGGCCCTAAGAGGATCACAAACCTTCTTGTACTCCCATATAGGAATCCCCATTTTTGAAGGGGAATCGTATGAGTATTGGAGAAAATAAATGAAGATTTTCTTTGCTTCTCAAGGTATGTGGGACCTTTTTCACAATGGCTACCTAATCCCGATCCACACAAAAAAAGAAAAAAAAACTTCAATAGATGAGGCTTCAAAAGATAAGAGCGAAGCATCAGAAGCCCTGCTTAGCATGGAAACTTAGAGAAGAGATGCAAAAGCACTCATCTATATCCAATAGCGAGTAGGCCGATCCATTCTACCACTCATCATTGATGCTCAAACAGCAAAAGAGTGATGGGACATACTCAAGAAAGAATATAAAGGCAATGAAAAAACATTTATTAGACTCTTACTGAATAAGACTAAAAAAAGAAAAAAGGGAAAAAATAAGACTCAAGGGAATGTCCAAGGGAAGTGGTGTCTATAGATGTGGAAGAAGAAGAATGGCCAGAGCGGGAGGCCAGAGATGGTAGAGATGAAGGGGATGTGACAGAGCAGAAGAGGACAATTTTATTAACTTCTTTATTAATCTCAATTACAATCAATGGCCCCTATTTATAACACTAATTGCAATTACAAATCATTTAAATACTATGATTGGCCACATGGCTCGTGGTTGTTACACTTGAAAAGCTTAAGTGTAACTCAAATACGGAATTTAATAGGTATAGTTAAATCGATTTTGAAAACGAAATGCCCAAAACTGAAATTTAAGAACAAAATTTAAAAACGTTATAAACCTATATTGTTAAACCTAGATATAAAGAAGTAAAAAATCGAGAGAGAAGACATAAGAGATCGAGGGAAAGAAGAAGGTTTTCTCACAGATGATCTGATCGGTTTTCTCCAGAGTCGCAGATGTAGGAAATAAGAAGGTGGGGCGAGTTGTGGAGATTCTCGACAGTGGCTGGATGCAATGTATGACAGAGGGCAGCCAGAAATTGCCATGGTTTAGGAGCATCGCGATTTTTTTCGTGCGGGGTAGAGTGCATCAATAGGGTTCTGGTATGCTATTCATTCAATTCATAAATAAAGTGATAAGTTTTTGCGATTCAATTCACATTTCAAGGCAAAATGATTCACATATTACCTGCAATGTTACCATCTATTGTGCCTGCAGCTACACACTTTCCTGCTCTAGTCTAGGCTATTGAGACTGCGTTGCATCTCCTCATCCCCACTCTTTCTTTCTTCTTCTTCCTCTAGGTCAAGAGATTATGGCTAAATGTTAATGTTGTATCAAAGTGGAAGGCTCGCGCCATCAGAAGATCAAGTAGAGTATCTCAAATTACAATGTGATTTCTTGTGATATTGTCTTCATCATATGGACACACCAAGTGGATCACAGACATTCATGTACTCTCAATCAGGAATCCCCATCTTTAAAGTGGAATCGTATGACTATTGGAGCAAACAAATGAAGATCTTCTTTGTTTCTCAAGTTACGTGGGACCATGTTCAAGACAGCTACCTGATCCCGATCCAAACAAAAAAGAAAAAAACTTCAACATATGAGGCATCAAAAAATTACGGAGAAGTATTGGAAGCTCTGCTTGCCATGGAAACTCAGAGAAGAGATGCAAAAGCACTCCTCTGTATCAAACAGGGAGTAGACCGATCCATTATATCACTCATCATTGATGCTCAAACAACAAAAGAGTCATGGCACATCCTCAAGGAAGAATAAAAAGGCAATGAAAAAAAAGTAAACTCTTGCTGAACAGGACTAAAAAAAATAAAACTCAAGGGAATGGCCAAGGGTAGAGGTGGCCGAAGATGAGGAATAAGAAGAATGGCAAGAGCAGGAGGCTGAAGATGAGAGAGATGAGGGGGGGGCCGCCGGGTTTCACTCTAGTATGAGGGAGGAAAAAGGGGGGGAGGGGGAGGGGGGAGAAAGAAAAAGGGGGGAGGAGAAGAAATGGGGGGCGATAGGGAAAAAGAGGGAAGAGGGAAAAAAAGAAGGGAGGGAGAGAGGAAGTATGATGATGATTACATAAGCTTAAAACTCTTAGTTGTAGTTTATACGAATATTAACACTAGAAGAAAATTGACCTTTAGGTCATCATCTTGTGCTGTCTCAATGACGCTTCTTTTAAAACGTCATGGTCGCCCAATTAACAACAACTGCTCATTCTTTTATAAGCGCGGTAATAACTTATTAGGTTATTTTATATGTTGAAAAGCAATGGACACGTTTTTAGAAAAAAAGTGTCAGTGAAGCTCATTCTTTTAAACATTGATCAGATGTGCTTCGTTATGCCACTTTAATTTGTTGGCAAATATATATTTATATTTATAGTGAGAGGATCACATTCATATGCTAATAGAAACCGTGCCAAGATGGTGCGACTGGTGGCTGGCGAGCCTGAGGCCGTCGGCTGCCTCTCTCTTCGCACTGTCTTCGTGTACGGATTGTCTACGGATTGTTGTCAAACTTGGTATGGGGGTGTTGATGACTGTTAATTGAGAAATCTGTCTAGTGATGTTCTTTCAGGCAGAATGCTTTATTTCGCCCAGGTCTAAACAAAACGCTGCAAAATTCCAAGGTTAAGGATGAATTTCATACAAATGGGGTTGACAGAACTTCGTGGCTTGCTTCTGAACAGCTTTTACAGTGACGACTCTGGTTGTGTGCGCCGCTTTGTTGCCCGCTGTAATGGACTTGTTGACACTTTCGTCAACCTTCGGGAGATCGAAGGCTTTAACCTATCATTGCAAGCAACCGTCGAAGAGCAACTAATGTAGCACATGGTATAAGACACTTCCAAATTTAACATATTATTAAGAGAATAGCTCTTATTTATTCTTGCTTATGGGAGAACCACAGACACTTGCTGCCACTTCAACCTGGAGAAACAACTAATGTTGCAATCTCTTTTGGGCGTTTATTAGATTGTGGTTTCTGATGATTGTGTTGTCCGTTGTAGATTATTTCGATCACTTGGCCATCAAGGGAACGTTTGACTTTCTTCTTGACTGGACATTTTGAGGGGTTACATTTATAATAGCTCCTTGGATATCACCGCCCTTAACCTGCGAAGTTTGATGTTGTATTATGCAAAAGCTTTGACGACGTCTTATGCAATACATATTAGGTTGAAGTAAAAAAACAAAAGCATAAATAAATAAATAACAGTAGCAATACAAAAATGCCCAAATTTTATGCAGTAATAAAATGAGCGCGAACAACCAAATACATAACCGAAAAAACCAAAATAAATGGAAATATGCAGCACAGGCCTCTGAAAGGTAATAACCAAACTTTTATATATTAATAAAGTTTTATACACCATCGAACTTTTTTTCATATATCAACAAACAAATTACATATATTATCAAACTTGCATATATACATCAGCAAACTTCCATATATATATATATATATATATATATATATATATATATATATATATATATATATATATATATATATATATATATATATATATATATATATACATCATCAAACTTTCATATATATACATCATCAAACTTTCATATATACATTAAGATCAAAGTTTTAATATATAACCAAAACAACTATATATTTCCCTTTGTTTGTTTTATGAGTATGAGTAAACACTTTTTTCATGAGGCATCGATATCTCTTCATTATCCTTGGACTGCAATGCAAAAAAACATAACAATCTTGCATGTCAATTATAAGCATGTGCACAAATCTTGTAAAAAATATACACAAATTAAAAATAATAATATTACATGAAATCTTGTGCACATGCACACAAATGTAGACACAGTAAAAGAAAAATAAGACATCATCATTCAAATTTACATAAAAAGTTGACTACTTCCCTCACCAATACTCCATCTAAGTAGATATAATAACCTTCTCCTACTATCAAGCCATCCAATAACTAGCAATTCATAGCAATACTAATAGTAAATGTAGTTATTATCTAATTCCTGCGCACAATGCTATCTGTATCCCTCAAGTATTCTTCAAAGAACTTCAAACCTGATATTTCTACTAGAAGCCAGCCCATAACTTCACTCGTCCACAAATTCCAAAAACATGATGCAGAAGTTTCGTCCAAGAAGCCTTACCCATCTCCTCCAGCAAACAGCCCGCTCTTATCCTTACTAATCAATTCTTCTAATAATAGATAATCATCCCATGAATGTACCGATCATGACTGAGCCACATTATAGGCATCATTTCATCATATATATAAATACATACATAATTTGGAAAAACTAAAGAAGCTTGGAAAAAAGTTCCCAATCTAGAAAAGGAGGGAACATGAATTCACACCCAGCTTGCTTGATTTTACTGCTTTCAGATGCGCCTCATTTTTGAAGTCATTGCTCAGGTAAAATAACTCTTTCAAATTTTATACACTTGTTGATCCGTTAATGGAGCGCACAAAGTACATTTTACCTACAATTATAAGACAAATGTATTATATGTAGATCATTGTAACATAAAAACTAGATAATATTGTAAAATGTGGAAAATGTTTGGTTGATCACGAGCAGTTTGTGTTACATTACAACACAACAGGTCAGCTGCAACGTTTTAAATCTCTTTTGTGGCGTTTTCCAGCATCCCGAAAACTTTCACAACGCTTGAAAAAATGCCGCAAAAACATCATCGGTCTGCCAATTTTTTTTAAAAAATATGACAAATATACTAATAAATGAGAGCATGCTATCATTATCTTGGTCACCTAAGTCCCACACCTGCTTCAGAATATCTAGAAAATAAACAAGACAATTTGTTCTAAGAAAAAATGACTTTTAAGATTCTAATGCTAACTAACAACATTCCAAAACTGGACAATAAATGTGAAGAATTAGAAAGAAGGGATTTTAAAAAGGCTTGAAACTAAAATGATTAGGAAAGCTAGGAATCAATATAGACCATTATCTTATTCTGAATGTGTCAAGGGGAGTTCCCTAGTAAATTTGAGTTCTTTCTTGTATATTAGTTGGTTGCTTAAAACATGTCTTCCAAAAGAATTTGACTGATGAACAGAGCAAACACAATATAAATTGAATGTAGTAGTTTAGGCTATATTAATTAAAATAAACAAATTGAATGTAGCAGTCCAAGGAGATTCTCCTTGATAAACACTAAAAACACGTCTTCCAAACAAATTTGACAACAGTTTTGGCCATATTGATAAACTTAAAATCAAAAAATGCACTAAAATCACTTGAACAAAGCGATTAAAATCATGAAATCGGAGAAAATTTGATTCAAATCATCATTTAAATGTAGTAGCCCAAGGAGGTTCTCCTTGATAAACACTGAAATCACTAAAATCTGAAATCAAAGCAAGATTTGCTTGGAAGAGTTGTAGCCATTAGGGCGTGGACTTTAGAGCTTATTCCTCTACTTCTATGTACACAACATAAATTTCTAAATTGAGCAATTTGTCAACTTCTCTAGATTGAGAAGTTTACACTGGATTCACAATTAGATTCATAGTATGAATAACAATAATGAATTTATTATGTGCTGTGATCAAGAATTTAGAGACGTCAATAGGAAAGTTGCAAATAAAACACAAAAAAATTCAATCAAAACGCATTCCATGACAATGAAAATTTTCATCCAATATTAAAATCATAATCATAAAATCACTCTCGTTCAAATGTTTGGAATTAAATTTATCAAAATTTCATGTTTTTCAACATTGTTTATAGTTTGAATTTTAATAACAAACATCACTGTCAAGCTAGTTCTGTAGAATGGAGCACCGTGAATCATGCCGACAACATTCTGATAATACTAAAAGAGGAGAATTAAGAATATCCAACACATAATTGATAAGACATCCATAAAATGCATAAAACTTACGATGATGCCAGCTGGAACTAAAATGCTAAAACTTACGATGATGTCAAAGAGAAGAAGTTATGCAATGGTTGTTGAATTTACTGCTGCTCCACCCTAAGGAAATGGTCTAAATGAAGATCTGGTCCTCTGGAGAACTAGAGAAGTGAATTTAGGTGAAAAAACTAAGTGCCATGGAAGAGATTATGGCGTGTCATGTCGTCGTCGTCCATTGGAATGAAGCGCAGACGCCGATAAGAAGAGATTAGGGAGCGTGATCGCGATTCGCGGGTGAGAAGTGAGGAGTAATCATGCCAGAATCATTAAAAGAACAAATGCTTCTTATGCTCAAATAACATATAATAAAACAACATTTGCACTGGAATGAGAAAAGACACATCGCCCAGCATCACAGTGTCTAAATAGCCATTGCAGGTTGATTCCACCTCTGAGATTAGTCCGTCGATGGCTTCTTGCGATCCGATGGCGCCCCCGGCAGCAAAGAGCGGGGATAGATCTCTTACGGGGATGTCGTCGGCTACCGAAATGGCTGATTTTGGGCGGTGCTCCACCTCATGGATGAAAGCTTTGTCGAATTCGAAACCCATAGCTTTTGCTAATAGAGTTTTATCTTGCCGCCTGTGGTTCATAAAAAACATCCCTGGCCAGTGCCAGACCTAGAATTTTCGTCCTACCAGGGCACCAAATAAAAGTTTTTGTTTTTTGATTTTTTTTAATTCATTTTTTTTACAACTTTTACGATAATTAGATACTTTTTGAAAAAAAAACAAAGCTAATATGAATGCAATATAAAAGCAACAATTATACCCATGAAATAAAACAAAAGTTCCATGATTCAAAACTAAGTTCTGGAACAACATCTAGGAATTGCACTATCAACAAAAATTAAATCAAATGCTATCAGTTTAATAATAGAACACGTCTAGAAACTCACAGTAGAGAAAGTCATTGTTTGCATCAAGCTTCTTCACTCTTCTTCCACGGATACTCTACACCCAACACATAAATAAAGCTTTCGTAAGCGCCTATTTGGCTTATAGTTGCTTTTCCAACCATTCAAATGAAAAGTTTTTCCCCACAATGCGACCAAATAAGGCATCGTCATAATCAGACCTATGAATTATCACATAAATTGCAAGTGTGAAAACGGCCAAGTTGTTAATAACTCCAAATTTCCAATGACATATATGGTGATGCTGAATTGTAACAGTATGTATACATATTATATATGTTACCTGAAAAAAGTATAGTTGTTAGTAAGGGAAAGTGTTGTAAAATAACGATGTAATGTGTTTTTTAAGGTGCCAATCTTGGGCATTTATATTAAAGAAGCTTAGTAAATTTATGAAGAACATGAATTTCATATAATTTCTGCATAATATGTTGGAGCGCAATCCAATTACCTGACTACAACAAATGATGCAACCATCCAAACTCCATTATTTCGAAATACATTCAAGGAGAAACTATAATTTATAGCAGTTTTTTTCCTGTGGTGAAGCAATTATCCCAAGAAAAAAAAGAAAACTCCAACAAAAAATTCAAAAAAGTCCAAATACAGAGGAGAGGAGAGGGAGAGGTGTTGAGAACCAAGGTCCAGCGGGATTGAGTGTGTGTGAGACCGCATATTTGGGCTTCCCCATCGCGTTCCAGGTCTGGGTGTTGACCCCGGTGGGCCCCCGTGTGGCGGAATATCCCCGCCATCCCGTGGATGGATTAGTCCCACATCGCCTGCAGCGGGTGGTCCTTGGTGTTTATGTACCCCCGTCCCCCCTTCCTACTACCTCGGGGTTTTGGGAAGATGTGTGGTGATGGGTGGTTTCCACATGGTATCAGAGCCATCCCGCTGCGGGGGTGTGTTGAGAACCAAGGTCCAGCGGGATTGGGTGTGTGTGGGACCGCATATTTGGGCTTCCCCATCGCATTCCAGGTCTGGGTGTTGACCCCGGTGGGCCCCCGTGTGGCGGAATATCCCCGCCATCCCGTGGATGGATTAGTCCCACATCGACTGCAGCGGGTGGTCCTTGGTGTTTATGTACCCCCGTCCCCCCTTCCTACTACCTCGGGGTTTTGGGAAGATGTGTGGTGACGGGTGGTTTCCACAAGAGGGCAGACCTTGGCTGTAGTTGCGGCTTGAGGGGGCTCCAAGAAACTTCGTGTGGCTGTGAGAATGAGAGATTGGTTTTTTTTAAAACCTAGTTTTGTAAACATAGATCTGAAGAAACAAAGAAGAAATCGAGAGAGGAGAAAACATAAGAGATCGAGAGATGAAGGTATTCTCACAGTCGATCGGTTGTAGAAGATTGGCAGTCATCGGCCGGAAGAATAGGAAGCGGGCAGTGGAGGTAGGCGTCGGCGATCCAAGAGCCCTAAACCTAGATCTGGAAGGCAGGAAGAAGATTGGAGGAAGAAATCGTTGTAGTCGTCGATGGGAAGAAGAAGGGCAGTGGAGGTGGTGATCGGTCAAGAGAGAAGAGCGATTCTTCTACCGGGTAGAGGCGGTCGGTGGCGGCGGTAGATGGATTGCGCAGCGTCGGGAGCGGGTCGGGAGCGCAGCGTCGGGAGCGCAGCGTCAGCGTCGGGAGCGCAGGTCGGCAGCGTCGGGAGCGCAGGTGAGCGCAGCGTCGTGAGCGCAGCGTCGGGAGCGCAGCGTCGGGAGCGCAGCGTCGGGAGCGCAGCGTCGGGAGCGCAGCGTCGGGAGCGCAGCGTCGGGAGCGCAGCGTCGGGAGCGCAGCGTCGGGAGCGCAGCGTCGGGAGCGCAGCGTCGGGAGCGCAGCGTCGGGAGCGCAGCGTCGGGAGCGCAGCGTCGGGAGCGCAGCGTCGGGAGCGCAGCGTCGGGAGCGCAGCGTCGGGAGCGCAGCGTCGGGAGCGCAGCGTCGGGAGCGCAGCGTCGGGAGCGCATGTTGTAATGAGAAACTCATCTTGATTGGGACGTGTACAAGTCATATGCCATTTGAACAAGACCGACGTCGTGCGCGCTCTGTTCGAAAAGCTGCACAGGATAGTTAAGGATGATGGGTGTTGGGTTTTCGCGATGTTCCGTAACACAAGATCGATACCGTTCATTGGCAAAAGCTAGCACGGTGGACAAAGATTTTGCAAAGTTCAATAGTCATTGTTTAACAACTTGGCTTGCTTCAGATGTGAGAACTAGAGGTTCCAACATCCTACAAAATGTAAAAGCAGGCATATGCTATTTGATTAAAATCATTCTGATGAGAGTAACTGATTACCAATGATCCACTCAATATTTTAGAACATACCTACAGATGAGTGTAGTTCCAGTCCACAAAAGAATAGGCTGAAGGTAAGAGATAAAGATGAAATGGGTTCTACTCTTTCTCCAATTATTGGCATTCCTCTGCATAACATTTATTAGTTGCTGTTTCAAAATGAAACTTTAAAGAAAAATTGACTGTCTACAATAATAATAGAGAAGACATAATGCATATGGTACATACATGAAAGATACTTCTTCCATAACGCATGACAGGCCTATCCACCCACCCGTACTTAACAGATGGAGAAAGTGTTTAGACATTACGCCTATCAATCCAACCACAGAGTTCAATGACAACTATTAATTGACAATACATCAACGAGGAGAACTAGAAGAGGGGGAACTAAAATTGTGTTTAAAAAATATGCCTCTCCACCCCACCCGTACACACCATTCAGAGGAGCAAGGAGGGTCAACAAGCCCAACTAACAGATATCAAACAAGAATTTTCATTTTTGCTTCATAAATGACTGCAGTCAATAAAATAAAACAAAATACCATCCAGTTAAGCATTATGTTTAAACCATGATCTGCAAGTTCAGTCATTGAACTCCATCCATATGCAAATCAGAGTATTCAATGCTATATGAAGTCAAGTTTCGATGGTCTCTTTATTTAGATTGGACGATGCATGAGAACATATAGGCAAATGTAACCTTTAGCACAATTTCTAATTTAAAGAAGAAATAGAGTGGACTTTTTAGGATCATAGCACAAATGTTAAAAACAGTAAGATCATGTCATCTATATCCAGCAAAATGATGATTGTTGACCTCATAAGCATATAAATTGTATGACTTTATTTGTTTTTCAAGATAACAGAAGAAAATACAGTAAAATTATAAACATGTGAAATAGAAAAATATGTGTTTTATCATCCATCAGCAAGTAAAATATGTGTTTTATCTTCTTGTTCCCATTTTTGGACAAGTGCCTTATTTTTCCCAATTAGACAATTTTTCATCTCTCATCCAACAATAATGAGCAAAAAAACATGAATCACTACATGTAATTGTGCTCGTCAAGTTTTGATATGTGTAATGTCCGAATGACATCATCGGGAACACCAAAACAGGGAACTAATCCGCAAAGGACTAAGGGGTCGTTTGGCGCGGCGTTTTTGCTCTGGTGAGTTAGGACAAAAACTCCGCCGTCATAAAATATGTGTTTGACGTGGCAATGGTTATGACCGGCACGAACGACGGTTCGTAACCACCGCGTTCACGACCACAACCAAGCCCTAAAATGAACCACATCGGATGGCTTGTAGCCGGAAGCTATGGAAGAGGAGCCACATATACTAGCAAGCTGTTTAATATACTATTACTTCTAATACCATCACTAAGCAATCATCAGATATCAACTTCTGACATCAAGTGAGCTCACTCTCCCCTCCTCCTCTGACCTGCTTCCCTTCTTCTCTCCTACATCTACTTATCTTTCTCTCTCTTTGTTCCATGTGTATGGAGGCGAACACAGTGTGTTGTTGAACATGAACTAAAAATGGGTCCTAAATCCTAATGACTAACAGATAAATTTTTTTTGCGACACAAGGTCTGACGTTTGGTAATTACGATGGTTTCTCACCTGGAAAGATTTGCCATTTTGTTTATTTTGCTTTTCATGAATAATATAATAGCGCGCACTTGTTTCACTTATCTCTCTCTTCTTGTTCTTACTCAGCTCCCACTGAAATTGTAAACAGGAAGCTATCTCGCTGGATCTCCTCAGAGTGATCAGCCATCACCGAAAAACATTAACCAGATTCGAGAAATACATACCCCGATGTGCATGGCATAATACATGCCCAGATTCTGGTTAATGTTTCAGCCTCTTCGATAATTAGAGCCTGTGCAATAGTTTTGATTGGATAAATACATACCCCGATGTGATTTTTAATGCGGGCAGCTGAATTTCTTACTTTCTCAATATTGCAAGCACTACACCTGAATATGCTTAATAAATATACAGGCATTAAGCATTTAATCCCTTACCATACTGTCTCATGAAAGTCAAATAGGCATAAAACAGGAGTACATTGAATATAAGATGTAATTTTACATGAAGAATATGACTATTTTATACATATATGGTTTATAAAAGAGCATAAACTACTCTGATAGCCACCAACTTCAAAAAGCTTAATTGCCAATTTGTTTTTTCTTATGATAATAGTTATTAAATTAAGGAAAAAAGTGCAGCACATGTGCAAACATTTCCATCTTATTCACATGATCCTATCAAAACGTCTCATGCAAACATACACATCTATTGGGCAAGCTTTAAGATTTTGAATAAAAGATGACTAGAATCTAGTAATTAAAATCTAAATTTTGTATAGCATTTCTTGGTCGAGAAATCGGGTAGGTACTTCAAATACTTGTGCAATAAGTTTATAATTTTTTGCTTCTGTGGCAGGAATCGGCTGGTTTCCTTAGGGAGTTGGAGTTAAGAATTTTTGATACAATACGTACAACAATAAGCTCATAATTGAATCTATGATAAAATCAAAAATAAACATCAAGAAAAAAATAACTAATAACTAAGTATATAGCATTGTTGCTAATTGTTATTATGATTTTTCTTTGTTATCAAATTATATTTAAAATTGAGGACAGATGTTTTATTAACAGTTTATTTGTAAATTGAGAATATGTTTCCGAACCATCTTAATTTGACAATTTGGTTGTTGTCTCCAAACCATGTTATATGTACAAACTACCAAATATACTAAATGTGGTTTGGATTCTGAAATCTGAATGCATATAAACTAAGAATGCTATATAGTCCCAATATACACATTTGAAAGTGGTTTGAATTTGATGGGGTGTTCAAGCAATGTGATAAATTAGATGTTTCCCACAGTTAAATCTTGGATTAGTAGGAAATAAAATGCTCCCACAACACAATTGAAGCAAAACTCCAGCAAAATTCATATTCCGAAGGAGAAGAGCACTGGAAACTATGCGATAGAGGGAGGAGTAAATGAAGCAAGATGAATTGATAATACCTGCCAAGAACGGTGAGGAAGGTGTGGCGTGGTTCGTTGGAAGGACGATGAAGGTGAAACAACACTATCAACTTAGTTATCCAAAGTTACTCTCCTTCCATAAACTAGACTATTTAAGTTACCTGCAAAATAAATAAATCAAATGAACTTAACAGGTAGGATTTCAGTATTATACGAGGCCTCCAAATCAATTCCACACATATCTCAATATCCTAACTCATTAGAACTACCCTCAGATTTATATGATTTCTTCAATAGCATCCAAATACTAATTTGGGTATTATTATGTTCATTCTCAAATTATCAGTAAAATTCTGCTATTGATATTACTTACCACTAAGATTTGATAAAATTCTGCCGCCGTCCGACAGAAATCAGAGTTTCTGTCCCTGGTGGAGTGGAGGATCAAGATGGGGAAGTAGATGTAAGTGTATACGATTTACATTGGGGAAGGAAATAGAGTAGGAAATGGAGTTCTACCTGATCCTAGGGCATCTTGTCGTTGTCGTAGAAGGAGGCTGAGGTTTGTTGATGGCGGAAAAGGGATTCCGGGGCATAGGAGCAGATGAGGAGGAGCAGGTGAGGGAATGACGAAAAAGGGATTCCGGATCTGATGAAGACGGATTCTCCGGCGGCTCAATCTCGACGGAAACTAGTAGGGAAAGGGTCGCCGGGGACCGGCGATGCTACTGGTGGATGAGGTGAGGAAAGGAGGCCGATCGTTCATAGGTAGGCGGATGCCGTGCGGGATTCACCTAGCTTGGGATTTTCGCCTCTGTCGGGAAGATGTGGTGCAGGATTCAGGTAATGAGTGGGATTTCCGCCTCTGCGATTTCTTCAGAGTGCCTGCGAGAGAGATGTCAGAGAAAAAGGGCGAGCGAGTGGCTGCGGGAGAGAAAGATTGGATTAAGTTATTAGGGGCAAAATGGGATACACGTAAAATCAGTCCGTTTCACTCTGGTATAAGGGAGGAAAAAGGGGGGGGGGAGGGGGAGGGGGGAGAAAGAAAAAGGGGAGGAGAAGAAATGGGGGGCGAGAGGGAAAAAGAGGGAAGAGGGAAAAAAAGAAGGGAGGGAGAGAGGAAGTATGACGATGATTACATAAGCTTAAAACTCTTAGTTGTAGTTTATACGAATATTAACACTAGAAGAAAATTGACCTTTAGGTCATCATCTTGTGCTGTCTCAATGACGCTTCTTTTAAAACGTCATGGTCACCCAATTAACAACAACTGCTCATTCTTTTATAAACGCGGTAATAACTTATTAGGTTATTTTATATGTTGAAAAGCAATGGACACGTTTTTAGAAAAAAAGTGTCAGTGAAGCTCATTCTTTTAAACATTGATCAGATGTGCTTCGTTATGCCACTTTAATTTGTTGGCAAATATATATTTATATTTATAGTGAGGGGATCACATTCATATGCTAATAGAAACCGTGCCAAGATGGTGCGACTGGTGGCTGGCGAGCCTGAGGCCGTCGGCTGCCTCTCTCTTCGCACCGTCTTCGTGTACGGATTGTCTACGGATTGTTGTCAAACTTGGTATGGGGGTGTTGATGACTGTTAATTGAGAAATCTGTCTAGTGATGTTTTTTCAGGCAGAATGCTTTATTTCGCCCAGGTCTAAACAAAACGCTGCAAAATTCCAGGGTTAAGGATGAATTTCATACAAATGGGGTTGACAGAACTCCGTGGCTTGCTTCTGAACAGCTTTTACAACGACGACTCTGGCTGTGTGCGCCGCTTTGTTGCCCGCTGTAATGGACTTGTTGACACTTTCGTCAACCTTCGGGAGATCGAAGGCTTTAACCTATCATTGCAAGCAACCGTCGAAGAGCAACTAATGTAGCACATGGTATAAGACACGTCCAAATTTAACATATTATTAAGAGAATAGCTCTTATTTATTCTTGCTTATGGGAGAACCACAGACACTTGCTGCCACTTCAACCTGGAGAAACAACTAATGTTGCAATCTCTTTTGGGCGTTTATTAGATTGTGGTTTCTGATGATTGTGTTGTCCGTTGTAGATTATTTCGATCACTTGGCCATCAAGGGAACGTTTGACTATCTTCTTGACTGGACATTTTGAGGGGTTACATTTATAATAGCTCCTTGGATATCACCGCCCTTAACCTGCGAAGTTTGATGTTGTATTATGCAAAAGCTTTGACGACGTCTTATGCAATACATATTAGGTTGAAGTAAAAAAACAAAAGCATAAATAAATAAATAACAGTAGCAATACAAAAATGCCCAAATTTTATGCAGTAATAAAATGAGCGCGAACAACCAAATACATAACCGAAAAAACCAAAATAAATGGAAATATGCAGCACATGCCTCTGAAAGGTAATAACCAAACTTTTATATATTAATAAAGTTTTATACACCATCGAACTTGTTTTCATATATCAACAAACAAATTACATATATTATCAAACTTGCATATATACATCATCAAACTTCCATATATATATATATACATCATCAAACTTTCATATATATACATCATCAAACTTTCATATATACATTAAGATCAAAGTTTTAATATATAACCAAAACAACTATATATTTCCCTTTGTTTGTTTTATGAGTATGAGTAAACACTTTTTTCATGAGGCATCGATATCTCTTCATTATCCTTGGACTGCAATGCAAAAAAAACATAACAATCTTGCATGTCAATTATAAGCATGTGCACAAATCTTGTAAAAAATATACACAAAGTAAAAATAATAATATTACATGAAATCTTGTGCACATGCACACAAATGTAGACACAGTAAATGAAAAATAAGACATCATCATTCAAATTTACATGTAAAGTTGACTACTTCCCTCACCAATACTCCATCTAAGTAGATATAATAACCTTCTCCTACTATCAAGCCATCCAATAACTAACAATTCATAGCAATACTAATAGTAAATGTAGTTATTATCTAATTCCTGCGCACAATGCTATCTGTATCCCTCAAGTATTCTTCAAAGAACTTCAAACCTGATATTTCTACTAGAAGCCAGCCCATAACTTCACTCGTCCACAAATTCCAAAAACATGATGCAGAAGTTTCGTCCAAGAAGCCTTACCCATCTCCTCCAGCAAACAACCCGCTCTTATCCTTACTAATCAATTCTTCTAATAATAGATAATCATCCCATGAATGTACCAATCATGACTGAGCCACATTATATGCATCATTTCATCATATATATAAATACATACATAATTTGGAAAAATTAAAGAAGCTTGGAAAAAAGTTCCCAATCTAGAAAAGAAGGAGGGAACATGAATTCACACCCAGCTTGCTTGATTTTACTGCTTTCAGATGCGCCTTATTTTTGAAGTCATTGCTCAGGTAAAATAACTCTTTCAAATTTTATACACTTGTTGATCCGTTAATGGAGCGCACAAAGTACATTTTACCTACAATTATAAGACAAATGTATTATATGTAGATCATTGTAACATAAAAACTAGATAATATTGTAAAATGTGGAAAATGTTTGGTTGATCACGAGCAGTTTGTGTTACATTACAACACAACAGGTCAGCTGCAACGTTTTTAATCTCTTTTGTGGCATTTTCCAGCATCCCGAAAACTTTCACAACGCTTGAAAAAATGCCGCAAAAACATCATCGGTCTGCCAATTTTTTTAAAAAAATATGACAAATATACTAATAAATGAGAGCATGCTATCATTATCTTGGTCACCTAAGTCCCACACCTGCTTCAGAATATCTAGAAAATAAACAAGACAATTTGTTCTAAGAAAAAATGACTTTTAAGATTCTAATGCTAACTAACAACATTCCAAAACTGGACAATAAATGTGAAGAATTAGAAAGAAGGGATTTTAAAAAGGCTTGAAACTAAAATGATTAGGAAAGCTAGGAATTGTTGGGTACATTGGTCAAATGTACCTGATTTGAAGAAGCCTCACCCAACTCAATGATATACATCATAATGTATTTGATGTATGTTTGAGTTACTTATGCAGGTTAAGAAATCACTGAACTGAAGCAAAAAGTTTCTAAGTCCATGTGTCGACACCCAGAGGGAAAGTGTCGACACTTAAGAAAGCTTGTGTCGACACCCAGACAAGCAGTGTCGACACCCAGACAAGCAGTGTCGACACTTGGAGTCATTGTGTCGACACCTGGGATGCAGAGTCGACACCAGACAGAAAGTGTCGACACTTGGAGCTGTGTCGACACTCAGTGAAGAAAAGTGCAGACAAAAAGTGTCGACACAAGGAGGTGTGTCAACACCCAGTGAAGCTATGTCTACACCAGAAAGTGTCGACACTTGGAGCTGTGTCGACACTCAGCAAAAGTCTGCAGAGTCTAAGTACAAGTGTCGACACTCAACACAATGTGTCGACACTATGCAGAAGAGTCAGCACTTGAAGTAAGTGTCGACACTCAACACAATGTGTCGACACTCAACAGAAGAGTCAGCATTTGAAGTATGTGTCGACACCCAGAACAATGTGTCGACACACAGCTGAAGATTCAACACTAGAAGAAAGTGTCGACACATGGAGCTGTGTCGACACTTAGCAAAGAACAGAAAGAACAACAAATTATTCTAAGTACAAGTGTCGACACTATGGGAATGTGTCGACACTCAGCTGAAGTCTCAACGACAAGAAGGTGTGTCGACACAAGGAGCTGTGTCGACACTCAGCAAGATTCAACATAGAAGACTATGTGTCGACACCAAGAAGCAGTGTCGACACTTGACAGATTCAACACAAGAAGATGTGTCGACACAAAGGAGATGTGTCGACACATAGAAGAATTCAGCAAAAGCTAGAAGAACAAGTACTTGTGTCGACACTCAATTTCAGTGTCGACACATGCAGAAGAATCTGTGTCGAGACATACAAGGAATTGTGTCGACACCTTGTAAACTTGTGTCGACACTTACACAACATGTGTCGACACTTGGACTATAAGTGTCGACACTTAAAGACAGAAAGTCTCGACACTTACAGACAGTTAGAGATTTTCAAGAAGTGACTGGATGATTTGACAGCTGCCGTTCCAGCCGGTCTACAGCACCTGTCAGAGATATCAGAAGTCAGTTATGAACCGGTCCAGCCGGTTACCATGAAGAAAGCCTATAAATAGGCACCTACAGTGTACAGAAACTGTTGTTGAAAGTAGTTCAAAGTTGTTGAAGTTGTTGATCAGATTATTGTTGAAGTAATTATAGTGGTACCAAGAGAATCAACACAAGAAGATCTAGCAGTTCAAGTGCAGATCTAAGTAGTTGGAGAGAGAGGGCTCCTTCCAAGAAATCAGCCTCTGGAACTAGGCTGAGAAGAAGGATTCAGATTCATTTCTGGATCTTAAGTGGCAGAGGTCAAGGAACAACTGCAGAGGATTCAGCCTTATTCAGTTCTACTCAAGAAGCTTTGAAGAAAGCTAAGTCAGGGTGAATCCAGTTGAGTTCTTCCAAGAACTCATCAAGAATCTCTCAACTCCCCTCCTTTAATTCTGAGTTGTAGAGTTATTATTTGTATTACATTTTTAACTTGTAGGATCCATTGGATCTGAGTGATTGTAAGACTATATTTATAAAGGCTGAGGGTAGGGCTTGTTAGCCTGAGTGTAGGAGATAGAGATCTCTGAGTGTAGGCCTTGTTGGCTGAGTGTAGGCCTTGGTTGGCTGAGTGTAGGCCTTGATTGGCTGAGTGTAGGCTTTGGGATAAAGCTGAGTTGTAAGGCTTTGGGCCTAAGGTGTAGGAACCAATTTGGGTTCTGAGACAGTGCAGGAGTTTGGCCGAATCTAGTACAGTGCTAGATAGGCGAAGGGGGAAAGTGGATGTACCCATATCTTGGGGAACCACTATAAATCACTGTGTGCTGTACTGTGCTGAAATTGTTGTTGTGTATGCTGTGTTTGCTGTGATAAACTAGTTAGATTGCTGTGATATAACTGATTGCTGCCAATAAAGTTAGAAAGGGATTAGGTCACATATTCACCCCCCCTCTAGGTGTTTAGGTACCATATCTTTCAAGTTGTATCAGAGCGAGGTTCCTCAAAACAAGGACTAACAGTCTGAGGAGATCCTGTTTGGCAGATTCAGTGTAAGGGACAACACAGATTCAAGACATTCAAGAAAATCAAGAAACATGGGGTCCTATGAGAATCACAAGGAATTGGGTTCCATGAAATTACCCATATGCAGGAAGGAAATCTTTGGGATCTGGAAAGAAAGGGTAAGGCTATTTATGGAGGCCTCAGACCCTAGAATCTACATCACAGTAAAGGAAGGGCCTTATGTGCCTATGAAGATTTCAGTTCTAGATGCAAACCAGAGAACTCCAAAGGATTTCTCTGAGATGACTAAGGATGAAATTGTCCTGGCCACCATGGACAAGAGGGCACAAAATATAATAGTGAGTGCCATTGATGATGCAACTTTTCAGAACTTAATTCACTATAAAACAGCAAAAGAGATGTGGGATACTCTCATTGTCTATATGGAAGGTTCTGAAGAAGTTAGGCAAGATAGGAAGTCCTTGCTAAATCAGGAGTATGAAAGCTTTAGGCAAGGAAAGGGTGATAGCATCACTGAGTGCTATAAGAAATTTTACAGAATAGTTAATGTACTCATGTCTTATGGAAGAGAGTTCAGTAACTATGAACTAAATGACAAGTTCCTAAGGTCCCTAACCAAAGATTGGGACACCAAGATCTGTGCCATAAGAGAAATGGCTAAGTTGGGGGAAATTCCTCCTCCCACACTGTTTGGCAAGCTATTGTCATATGAGATGCAGTTGACAGTAAGAAAAGAGGAGGAGAAATCAACAAGGACTGAGCATAAGAAAAGAACTGTTGCTTTCAAAACAGAAGTTCCCAGAAAGTGCAGGAATAAGTCTTCAACTCCGCCTCCAGAGGTAGTTGAATCAGAGTCTGATGAGTCTATCAGCACAAAGTCTAAGAGCAGTGAAAGTGATGAAGACTTTGCTGCTTTCACTAGACACTTTCAGAAGTTTTTGAAAAAGAAACAGTGGAGGTCAAGGCCTTCTACATCACAAGGAAAGGAAGACTCTTATCAGAAAAAGAGGTCTTCAAAGAATGACAAGAAAAGGACAAAATCAAGCAAGGCAACTGGTTCAAAGATTGTTTGCTATTGCTGCAATAGACAGGGCCATGTTATTGTAGATTGTCCAGAGAAGAGAAAGGAATCTGGTGACAGGAAAAAGACTCACTTCAAAGGGAAGAAAGAAAAGTCTTTTGTTGCTAAGAAGGAGAAGACTCTATCAGATATCTCTTCTTCAGAAACTGAGTCTGAGGCTGAAGCCTACATAGGGCTGTTTGCTGAAGAAGAAGAGGAAGAATTCATGCAGATCTTGGAGTCAATTTATGAACAAGAAGACAGTCATTGCCAAGGGCTAATGGCTTTGACAGAAAGTGCCAAAATCCTGGAGCAGACAGGACCCAGTCAGGTACAAAGTTCAAGTTTAAATTCAGTTTCTTGTTCTAGTTCAGAATCAGATTCTTCTTCATCAAGTGATGAGAATATATCTGAGTCTGAGGAAGATATTCATCAGCTTATAGATGAATATAGAGTGCTGTTGCAAGCTTACAAGAAAAGCAAGTCCCTTGCCAAAAGTCAGGCAAAGGAAATTGCTGATCTTAAAGCTGCTGCAACAGATTTTGAGAAGCAATTTGATCAAAAACTGAATGAGATAGCCAGGCTGAAACACATAACAGTGATTCAGATGGGAACTATCACTTTTAAGAATGATCAAATTAAGTGTCTGGAGAACAATCTTCAGAAGGAGAAGGACTTGGTTGCTAGGTTTTCTAAACCTAAGTCAGTCTTACCCATAATTGATGAATTTGTTCATCACAAGGGTAAAGCTGGACTGGGCTTTGTTAGACCTGCAGGGACTGAGCAGTCCAAGTATAAGTCCAAGGGCAAAGCCCCAACATTCAACAAGCCTGCTGTAGTCAAGACAGCCAAGACAGTACCTAAGCAAAGGTACAATAAATTTGAATGTTGGTGCTGTGGCAAAGTTGGCCATTTTGTAGTGGACTGTTGGCACAATGTGAGTGTCAAAGTGAGTTCCAAACTACCTGTTGGAAAGCCAGTAGGTAGGTTTGTCAAATTGCAAACTAACAATCACCAAGGACCCAAGAATACTTTGGGTTCTAAGGTTCATTAATTTGTTTTGCAGGTGAGTCCAAGTGGCCATACCCCTACATGGTACTTGGACAGTGGATGTTCCAGACATATGACTGGAACTAGGGGTCTACTGAAGGACTACATTCCAATCAAAAATGGTCCTAAAGTGACCTTTGGTGGTTCTGAAAAAGGAATCATCAAAGGGTTTGGTAACATTTCTTCAAACTTAGTTACCATTACTCAAGTGGCTTATGTTAAAGGGTTGAAACACAACCTAATAAGTATAAGTCAATTAAGTGATGTAGGGTATGACATCTCATTTGTTAAAAATGGTTGTCATATCAAGAGGTCAAGTGATCAAGAGATCATTTTGACAGGATATAGGAAGAGGAATGTCTACTGCCTAGACATTATGATTGAGAACAATGGTTCTCCAGTTTGTCTTGTAGCTGATGAGACAGTCTCTCATTGTGTCAAATGACACAAGAGGCTAGCCCATCTTAACTACAAGATAATTATCAAACTCTTTAGCAAAGAGTTAGTGAGGAATGGTCCTCAAGTTAAGTGTGTTAAAGATGGAATTTGCTCAGCTTGTCAAAAGGGCAAGCAGACCAAATCCACTTTTAAAAGCATAGAAAACAAAGATGCTGTGAGGTGTTTGTACCTTTTGCATTTGGATCTCTTTGGTCCAATGCCAGTTCACAGCTTAGGTAGGAAGGTCTATACCCTTGTAGTTGTAGATGACTACTCAAGGTTTTCCTGGGTGTTCTTCTTAAGACAGAAATCTGAAACACCTAGTGTCTTCTACAGCTTTGTCAAGCAAATTCAGAATGAACTAAATAGTACTGTGGTCAAAATTAGAAGTGACCATGGTACTGAGTTTCAGTCTGATAGCATGACAAAACTATGTGAAGACTTTGGGATATTTCAAGAATTCTCTTCACCTAGAACACCTCAGCAAAATGACATTGTTGAGAGGAAGAATAGAACCTTGATAGAGGCTGGTAGAACCCTACTAAGTGATACATCACTGCCTGAGTATTTCTGGGCTGAAGCAGTTTACACTGTATGCCATGTTATAAATAGGTCTACCATCACTAAAGGGCTAAACAAGACCACCTATGAAGTTGTGAAAGGCAAGAAACCAAACCTATCCTACTTCAGGATCTTTGGTTGCAAATGCTTCATACTTAACAATGGGAAGTCTTAATTAACTAAGTTTGCTGCCAAGTCCCAAGAGGGAATTTTTGTTGGGTACAACAATAATAGTAAGGCTTATAGAGTCTACAACTTGACTACACAAGTTATAGAAGAATCAGTGCATGTAGTTTTTGATGAGACTAAACTTATTAATAATGAGTTGTCTAGCAATGTATGCAGCCCCACAGGTTTGACAAAGACAATGGACAAGCTGACTATAGAAGAAGTGCCTGCTGCAAGACAGCAAGGAGAGGAGAGTAGCTGCTGTTCAGGGGGAGAACTACATGTGCCAGTTGCTGAAGAAATCCAAGGTATATAGCATGATGCTGATGCTGAAGTGGTTCAACCTGAAGTGAGGATGCCTCCAGCCCACAGGCATCTTAGAGATCATCCAATAGAGCTGATTATTGGAGATCCAAGACAAGGAGTACAAACTAGGAGTAGAAACATGAATGCTGCAATCTATTCCAGCTTTTTGTCTCAAGTTGAACCTAAAAGATTTGAAGAAGCAATAATGGATCCACAATGGACTGAAGCAATGCAAGAAGAGCTTAATCAGTTCAAGAGGTGCAAGGTCTGGGAATTGGTTCCTAAACCAAAAGACCACAATGTAATAGGAGTTAAGTGGATCTACAGGAATAAGATGGATGAACAAGGTGTCATCATTAAGAATAAAGCTAGACTGGTTGCTAAAGGATATAGGCAAGAAGAAGATATTGATTTTGATCAAACCTTTGCTCCAGTAGCCAGACTGGAAGCCATAAGGATGTTCTTGGCCTATGCAACCTATCAAGGATTCAAGGTATACCAAATGGATGTTAAGTCAACATTCCTAAATGGTAATTTGAAAGAAGAAGTCTATGTGGAGCAGCCTTCAGGTTTTGTTGATCCAACTCTACCTCATTATGTCTATAGGCTTAGGAAAGCTTTATATGGGTTAAAGCAAGCCCCTAGGGCTTGGTATGAAACCCTATCTAGTTTCCTCATTGAGAACAAATTCTCAAGGGGGAAAATAGATAAGACTCTATTCCTTAGGGAATCTAGAGGCAAAGTCATACTAGTCCAAATATATGTAGATGACATTATATTTGGGTCTACTGAAAGCAGCCTTTGCAAAAAGTTTGCAAAACTTATGCAAGGTCAGTTTGAGATGAGTAGTATGGGAGAGCTGAAGTTTTTCTTGGGTCTCCAAGTTAAACAGACTGAGAGTGGTTTGTCCATTTGTCAGTCAAAGTTCACCCTAGAACTCATAAGGAAGTATGGTATGGATTCATCCAGTACCATGAAGACTCCTATGGGGTCAAGTATGTCTCTTAGCAAGGATGATGCAGGGAAACCTGTAGATGAAACCTTGTATAGAGGGATAGTTGGCTCCCTATTATACTTGACTGCTAGTAGACCAGACATCATGTATGCTACATGTGTTTGTGCAAGGTATCAAGCCTGCCCTAAAGAGTCTCACTTGACTGCAGTCAAGAGAATTTTGAGATATCTAAAGGGCACTCCCTATCTAGGCCTCTGGTACCCTAGGAATGGAGACTTTGATCTAACAGGTTATTCAGATGCAGACTTTGCAGGATGCAAAGAGGATAGAAAGAGCACTACTGGAACCTGTCAATTCCTAGGGGGAAGACTAATTTCATGGAGCAGCAAAAAGCAAACCAGTGTGGCTATCTCCACAGCTGAGTCAGAGTATGTGGCTGCAGGAAGTTGTTGTGCTCAACTTCTGTGGATTCAACATCAGCTAGAGGACTATGGATTTCAGGTAAGTAGAACTCCACTTTTCTGTGATTCTACTAGTGCTATTTCAATAGCTAATAACCCTGTATCCCATAGTAGGACAAAACATATTGAGATTAAATATCATTTTCTTAGGGAGCATGTAGAAAGAGAAGATATTTTACTTGAATATGTTAAAACAGATGAACAAGTAGCTGATATGTTTACTAAGCCACTAGAAGAAGCTAAGTTCAATAGATTCAAAATTGAACTAGGAATGATAAACTTAGACTAAGTTTACAAAATAGAAAATTGGCTAAGTAAAAAGGTGTCGACACATAGACAAGTCTATGTCGACACTTCAGGAGAAAGGTGTCGACACATCTAGGAATGTGGTGTCGACACTTCAGAATGTTAGTGTCGACACATGTCAAGTAGGTGTCGACACATCCAATATGGTGTCGACACTTAAGTTTTACTCAGAATTTTCTAAGTAAAGTCTCGACAATGTGTCGAGTTATGTTGTGTCGACACATAACCAAGTGTCGACACATAAAATCTGTTGACTAAACTTGTGTCGACACATATGTGTCGAGACATTATAAGTCAGTGTCGACACTTATTGCCAGTGTCGACACATTTTAAGTTAGCTGTCCCGCCTGTTCATCTTCAAAATCAGAAAGGTATAAATAGGGTTTCTGTCTTTGTTTGTCGACACGCTTTCAAAGTTTCGAGACCAAAACTACTGTGTCGACATCTCTCTTTTCTAAAGACTAATTCTCCAAACCCTAATGGCTCCTAAGCTTGAGGAGAACGTTAACGAGGGCTATGAAGCTAGTGCGAGGCGCGTTCGATGAAGCTGATCAAGAAATCAAGTCGGTGGTAACCCTAGTCGCCAATTCTGGACTAGAATACTTGGTTTCAGAACCAACAAAGATTTGGAAAAAGGAAGTTCTTGAATTCCTTAATGGAGCTGCTGTAGATGAATCTGGATACAAATCAAATCCAGAGTTCATGGATCTAAGGTCAAGATTTCACCAAAAGTCTGAGGAAGGTACTCCAGCTACCTAAAACACAAGATGAAGAAGAAGTAACTGCATCTAAGACCAGGGAAGCTCTTACCTGGTGTGGACTTGATCCTAAGATGAAGATAGGATCTGTATTCAACAGAAAAGGCATGAATAACCAAGGAAAGTTCATGTCTGAGATTGTAGGAAAAGTCTTACTCAGCAAGACTGGAGGGCATGACAGAGTGTCTGCCTACATGTTTGAAATCATGACAAGAATAATCTTCACTCTGAAAACAGATTGGTCTCAAGTGGTGTATGAGAAAATCAAGGAGAGTCTGAAGAAGCCCAACCTGGGCAGAATACTTAGTCTCTACCTAGCTGGTACCATACCAGAGGTAATGAATACAGCTGCAGGAAGTAAGATCAACCACATGAGGAAGATGGATCAAAGGATATTTTCCAGATGGGACAGGGTGTTGTCCAAGGAAGTGGCAACCCCAGAGAAGCCAGTTACAGAGAAGGAGATTCCTCCTAAGAAAAAGAGAAAGATAGTTCCTGTGACACAAGAGTCCTCCAGCAGTTCAGGGAGTGAAGAACAAGTTGTTTTCACTCCTGATGATCAAGAGGAAGTGGCTGCAGAGAAGACCCCTGCTGCTCAAGATGTAGCTGAGATCCAGGGGGAGCTACCACAGGCTAGCCCCATCCACAGGGATCAAAGCCAGGGGGAGCTTCCAGTAGTAGAAGAACCATCTACTCTGGACAGTGAGCAAGCCACCATCTTCATCCAAGAGGTACTCACTGACCTAAAAACTTTAGAATATCTTATAGAAGATGCAGATTTGTCTGATGTAACTCAGCAAACTCAGCTGCCTAGCCAAGAACCAGATGTTGTTATCCAAGACACATCTGTTGTACTAGAAGTGGTTCCTGATCAAGTAGTTGAAGAACCAAGAACTTCTCTAGCTCCTTCTCACAAGAATCACAATGGAAGACTTGTTTCTAAATCTAGATCAAGCAGATTTTGACAAAGAAATTGATGCTGCTGAAGAAGAGACTGCTGCTGCTGAGGGGGAGCAAGTACAAGATCTGGAAGAGCCTATTAGGCTGGAAACTGAGCAAGCACCTGATGTGCAAACTGAGAAGCCTCACAGCCCTAAGGAAAGGGTTGAAATAGCCAGCACTTCAGAATCTGAAGAAGATGAGGCTGCAAAGGCTAAGAAGAAGAAACTCTATGTCTTCAAGAGGAGAAGTCAGAGTTATAAGAAAGCCTTGCAATCCATTGCCCCACAGCCTATAGTCCAACAAGCTCCAACTGTTGACTATAGTGCTTTACTGATTGCACTGCAGATAAAAATGGATGAACAAAGGAAAGCCATAGAGGCTTATGTAGATGAAGGACAGAAGTCATTACAGTTTGATCTTGCCAAGATATAAAGTCAATAAGGTTTGAGATGAACCAGAACAAGAAGGAGATGACTGACTGCTTCCACAAGGGTGGCAATGCAGTGGTGTATCTGGCAACACACCAAGAGAAGATCAAAGCACAGGTAGATGATATAGCATTGAAGCAAGGGTATGTACTGGAAAATCAGTTAAGGATGAATGACAACTTGACTGCATCACACAATGCTATAGTCACTGAATTGAAGAATAAGACTGCTGAACCTTCTACATCTGCTGCTGCAGTTAAGGCTGACTTTGATAAAGTATTTCAAGCTGAGATTACTGCTGTCAAGACTGCAATTCAAGCCTCTCAGAAAGCTATCTCTGAACAACTGCAAAAGCTAAAACCATTCTTTAAAGAGGGAATCAGATATTTGGACAGTCAAATTAGATTTCAAAAGGATGATGTCAGAGACCATATGGCTAGAGAAGTCATAAAGGGGGAGAGAGTATTAGTCAAAGCTAGCTCTGACCATGCCAAATGGATATCTAACTCCATCAGAGCTACACTGGGCTATCCTCCACTCTGTGATGATGATAATGTTGCTGAATCAGGGATTCAAACTGCATATCTTGGAGGTGAGCAACCAGAGGTAGCTCAAGTGATTTATCCACCTCCAGATTTTGACATGGTTCAAGCAGATGTCCAGACAATGTATAGCCCAACTGAAGGGAAGCCTAATGTTATTCTGGATAAAGTGGTTCAGCCTATTTCTGCAGCTATGCAAGAGGCATTAGAGAAAGAAGAAGAGGCAAGGTTGTCAAAGAAGAGGTTTAGGGAACAAGCAGAACAAAGGCCAGATTTGAACAGTGGAGCCCTACCTCTAGAATATAATTTTAACTGCCTGCAAAGCTGCCAAGGACAATGCTCATGAAAGGAACAAGTGGTTCTCTGAAGCAGAATGGAGGAAACATGAAATAAGACAGGAGGCCATTGTTCAATATAGAAGAAAAGCAAAGATGGGAAAGCTACCTCCTACTGCAGTGGAGCCTAGCAAGTACTTCCCAAGCCATATCACTATTTTGAGAGGCAGAAAATCAAAGCAGAAGAGCTGAAGAATGACTTAAAAGGCAAGAAGCCTGCTGATGCTGCAACTGCTGAAGCCACTGTCAAAGCTCAAGTCCAATCAGGCAAAGGCATTGTTATCAAAGAACCAGATCAGAAATAGATTAGGAATTGACTTGAAGATTGTTGTAATCTTTTGAATGAAAAACATTTTTGTAAACCATTGAAGATGTATTAGAAAATGTGTTAGAACAATATATGATAAATATATTTCATGATTGTTCTGAGAATATGTCTATTTCTTGTTTGTTCTGCAATGTTGAATGTGTATACATGTGTGAAATATTACATGTTTATGTTTACCCTGCTGTTTATAATCTGCTTTACATCATTTGTAATTTTAATTATGAATGGTGTATATCATTGACTAAGGGTTATGACTTCTCCAAATAGGGGAGATTGTTGGGTACATTGGTCAAATGTACCTGATTTGAAGAAGCCTCACCCAACTCAATGATATACATCATAATGTATTTGATGTATGTTTGAGTTACTTGTGCAGGTTAAGAAATCACTGGACTGAAGCAAAAAGTTTCTAAGTCCATGTGTCGACACCCAGAGGGAAAGTGTCGACACTTAAGAAAGCTTGTGTCGACACCCAGACAAGCAGTGTCGACACTTGGAGTCATTGTGTCGACACCTGGGATGCAGAGTCGACACCAGACAGAAAGTGTCGACACTTGGAGCTGTGTCGACACTCAGTGAAGAAAAGTGCAGACAGAAAGTGTCGACACAAGGAGCTGTGTCGACACCCAGTGAAGCTGTGTCTACACCAGAAAGTGTCGACACTTGAGCTGTGTCGACACTCAGCAAAAGTCTGCAGAGTCTAAGTACAAGTGTCGACACTCAACACAATGTGTCGACACTATGCAGAAGAGTCAGCACTTGAAGTAAGTGTCGACACTCAACACAATGTGTCGACACTCAACAGAAGAGTCAACATTTGAAGTATGTGTCGACACCCAGAACAATGTGTCGACACACAGCTGAAGACTCAACACTGGAAGAAAGTGTCGACACATGGAGCTGTGTCGACACTTAGCAAAGACAGAAAGAACAACAAATTATTCTAAGTACAAGTGTCGACACTATGGGAATGTGTCGACACTCAGCTGAAGTCTCAACGACAAGAAGGTGTGTCGACACAAGGAGCTGTGTCGACACTCAGCAAGATTCAACATAGAAGACTATGTGTCGACCCAAGAAGCAGTGTCGACACTTGACAGATTCAACACAAGAAGATGTGTCGACACAAAGGAGATGTGTCGACACATAGAAGAATTCAGCAAAAGCTAGAAGAACAAGTACTTGTGTCGACACTCAATTTCAGTGTCGACACATGCAGAAGAATCTGTGTCGAGACATACAAGGAATTGTGTCGACACCTTGTAGACTTGTGTCGACACTTACACAACATGTGTCGACACTTGGACTATAAGTGTCGACACTTAAAGACAGAAAGTCTCGACACTTACAGACAGTTAGAGATTTTCAAGAAGTGACTGGATGATTTGACAGCTGCCGTTCCAGCCGTCTACAGCACCTGTCAGAGATATCAGAAGTCAGTTATGAACCGGTCCAGCCGGTTACCATGAAGAAAGCCTATAAATAGGCACCTACATTTACAGAAACTGTTGTTGAAAGTAGTTCAAAGTTGTTGAAGTTGTTGATCAGATTATTGTTGAAGTAATTATAGTGGTACAAGAGAATCAACACAAGAAGATCTAGCAGTTCAAGTGCAGATCTAAGAAGTTGGAGAGAGAGGGCTCCTTCCAGAAATCAGCCTCTGGAACTAGGCTGAGAAGAAGGATTCAGATTCATTCTGGATCTTAAGTGGCAGAGGTCAGGGAACAACTGCAGAGGATTCAGTCTTATTCAGTTCTACTCAAGAAGCTTTGAAGAAAGCTAAGTCAGGGTGAATCCAGCTGAGTTCTTCCAAGAACTCATCAAGAATCTCTCAACTCCCCTCCTTTAATTCTGAGTTGTAGAGTTATTATTTGTATTACATTTTTAACTTGTAGGATCCATTGGATCTGAGTGATTGTAAGCCTATATTTATAAAGGCTGAGGGTAGGGCTTGTTAGCCTGAGTGTAGGAGATAGAGATCTCTGAGTGTAGGCCTTGTTGGCTGAGTGTAGGCCTTGGTTGGTGAGTGTAGGCCTTGATTGGCTGAGTGTAGGCTTTGGGATAAAGCTGAGTTGTAAGGCTTTGGGCCTGAGGTGTAGGAACCAATTTGGGTTCTGAGACAGTGGAGGAGTTTGGCCGAATCTAGTACACTGCTAGATAGGCGAAGGGGGAAAGTGGATGTACCCATATCTTGGGGAACCACTATAAATCACTGTGTGCTGTACTGTGCTGAAATGATTTGCTGTGTATGCTGTTGTATTTGCTGTGATAAACTAGTTAGAATGCTGTGATATAACTGATTGCTGCCAATAAAGTTAGAAAAGGATTAGGTCACCAATTCCCCCCCCCCCCCTCTAGGTGTTTTGGTATCATATCTTTCAGGAATCAATATAGTCATTATCTTATTCTGAATGTGTCAAGGGGTGTTCCCTAAGTAAATTTGAGTTCTTCTTGTATATTTTGTTGGTTGCTTAAAACATGTCTTCCAAAGAAATTTGACTGATGAACAGAGCAAAACCATTATAAATTGAATGTAGTAGTTTAGGCTATATTAATTAAATAAACAAAATTGAATGTAGCAGTCCAAGGAGATCTTGATAAACACTAAAAACACGTCTTCCAAACAATTTGACAACAGTTTTGGCCATATTGATAAACTTAAAATCAAAAAATGCACTAAAATCACTTGAAACAAAGCGATAAAATCATGATATCGAAGCAAATTTTGATTCAAATCATCATTTGAATGTAGTAGCCCAAGAGGTTCTCCTTGATAAACACTGAAATCACTAAAATCTGAAATCAAAGCAAGATTTGCTTGAAGAGTTGTAGCCATTAGGGCGTGGACTTTAGAGCTTATTCCTCTACTTCTATGTACCAAAACACTAAATTTCTGAATTGAGCAATTTGTCAACTTCTCTAGATTGAGCAGTGTAACACTGGATTCACAATTAGATTCATTGTATGAATAACAATAATGAATTTATTATGTGCTGTGATCAAGAATTTAGAGACGTCAATAGGAAGTTTGCAAATAAAACACAAAAAAATTCAATCAAAACGCATTTCCATGACAATGAAAATTTCATCCAATAGAAATCATAATCATAAAATCACTCTCGTTCAAATGTTTGGAATTAAATTTATCAAAATTTCATTGTTTTTCAACATTGTTTATAGTTTGAATTTTAATACAAACATCACTGTCAGCTAGTCTGTAGAATGGAGCACCGTGAATCATGCCGACAACATTCTGATAATACTAAAAGAGGAGAATTAAGAATATCCACACATAATTGATAAGACATCCATAAAAGCATTAAACTTACGATGATGCAGCTGGAACTAAATGCTAAAACTTACGATGATGTCAAAGAGAAGAATTTATGCATGGTTGTGAATTTACTGCTGCTCCACCCTAAGGAAATGGTCTAAATGAAGATCTGGTCTCTGGAGAATAGAGAAGTGAATTTAGGTGAAAAAACTAAGTGCCATGGAAGAGATTTATGGCGTGTCATGTCGTCGTCGTCCATTGGAATGAAGCGCAGACGCCGATAAAGAGAGATTAGGGAGCGTGATCGCGATTCGCGGGTGAGAAGTGAGGAGTAATCTGCCAGAATCTTTAAAAGAACAAATGCTTCTTATGCTCAAATAACATATAATAAAACAACATTTGCCTGGAATGAGAAAGACAATCGCCAGCATCACAGTGTCTAAATAGCCATTGCAGGTTGATTCCACCTCCGAGATTAGTCCGTCGATGGCTTCTTGCGATCCGATGGCGCCCCCGGCAGCAAAGAGCGGGGATAGATCTCTTACGGGATGTCGTCGGCTACGAAATGGCTGATTTTGGGCGGTGCTCCACCTCATGGATGAAAGCTTTGTCGAATTCGAAACCCATAGCTTTTGCTAATAGAGATTTATCTTGGCGTGTGTGTTCATAAAAACATCCCTGGCCAGGCCAGACCTAGAATTTTCGTCCTACCCGGGGCACCATAAAAGTTTTTGTTTTTTGATTTTTTTTTAATTCATTTTTTTTCAACTTTTACGATAATTAGTACTTTTGAAAAAAAAACAAAGCTAATATGAATGCAATATAAAAGCACAACAATAAAAACAAATAATCCCCATGAAATAAAACAAAAGTTCCATGATTCAAAACTAAGTTCTGGAACAACATCTAGGAATTGCACTATCAACAAAATTAAATCAAATGCTATCAGTTAAATAATAGAACAGTCTAGAAAAATCACAGTAGAGAAAGTCATTGTTTGCATCAAGCTTCTTCACTCTTCTTCACGGATACTCTACACCCAACACATAAATAAAGCTTTCGTAAGCGCCATTGGCTTATAGTTGCTTTTCAACCATTCAAATGAAAAGTTTTTCCCCACAATGCGACCAAATAAGGCATCGTCATAATCAGACCTATGAATTATCACATAAATTGCAAGTGTGGAAAACGGCCAAGTTGTTAATAACTCCAAATTTCTAATGACATATATGGTGATGCTGAATTGTAACAGTATGTATACATATTATATATGTTACCTGAAAAAAGTATAGTTGTTAGTAAGGGAAAGTGTTGTAAAATAACGATGTAATGTGTTTTTTAAGGTGCCAATCTTGGGCATTTATATTAAAGAAGCTTAGTAAATTTATGAAGAACATGAATTTCATATATTTTCTGCATAAATATGTTGGAGCGCAAATCAATTACCTGACTACAACAAATGATGCAACATCCAAACTCCGTTATTTTCGAAATACATTCAAGGAGAAACTATATTTTATAGCAGTTTTTTCCTGTTGGTGAAGCAATTATCCCAAGAAAAAAAAGAAAAACTCCAACAAAAAATTCAAAAAAGTCCAAATACAGAGGAGAGGAGAGGGAGAGGTGTGAGAACCAAGGTCCAGCGGGATTGAGTGTGTGTGAGACCGCATATTTGGGCTTCCCCATCGCGTTCCAGGTCTGGGTGTTGACCCCGGTGGGCCCCCGTGTGGCGGAATATCCCCGCCATCCGTGGGATGGATTAGTCCCACATCGCCTGCAGCGGGTGGTCCTTGGTGTTGTTTTTGTACCCCCGTCACCCCTTCCTACTACCTCGGGGTTTGGGAAGATGTGTGGTGATTGGGTGTTTCCACATGGTATCAGAGCCATCCCGCTGCGGGGGTGTGTTGAGAACCAAGGTCCAGAGGATGGGTGTGTGTGGGACCGCATATTTGGGCTCCCCATCGCATTCCAGGTCTGGGTTTGACCCCAGTGGGCCCCCGTGTAGCGGAATATCCCCGCCATTCCGTGGATGGATTAGTCCCACATCGACTGCAGCGGGTGGTCCTTGGTGTTTATGTACCCCGTCCCCCTTCCTACTACCTCGGGGTTTTGGGAAGATGTGTGGTGACGGGTGGTTTCCACAAGAGGGCAGGACCTTGGCTGTAGTTGCGGCTTGAGGGGGCTCCAAGAAACTTCGTGTGGCTTGAGAGAATGAGATTGGTTTTTTTTAAAACCTAGTTTTGTAAACATAGATCTGAAGAAACAAGACGAAATCGCAGAGAGGAGAAAACATAAGAGATCGAGAGATGAAGGTTTATTCTCACAGTCGATCGGTTGTAGAAGATTGGCAGTCATCGGCCGGAAGAATAGGAAGCGGGCAGTGGAGGTAGGCGTCGGCGATCCAAGAGCCCTAAACCTAGATCTGGAAGGCAGGAAGAAGATTGGAGGAAGAAATCGTTGTCGTCGTCGACGGAAGAGAAGGGCAGTGGAGGTGGTGATCGGTCAAGAGAGAAAGAGCGATTCTTCTACGGGTAGAGGCGGTCGTGGCGGCGGTAGATGGATTCGCAGCGTCGGGAGAGCAGCGTCGGAGCGCAGCATCGGGATCGCAGCGTCGGGAGCGCAGCATCGGGAGCGCAATGTCGGGAGCGCAGTGTAGGGAGCGCAGCGTCGGGAGCGCAGCGTCGGGAGCGCAGCGTCGGGAGCGCAGCGTCGGGAGCGCAGCGTCGGGAGCGCAGCGCGGAGCGCAGCGTCGGGAGCGCAGCGTCGGGAGCGCAGCGTCGGGGCGCAGCGTCGGGAGCGCAGCGTCGGGAGCGCAGCGTCGGGAGCGCAGCGTCGGGAGCGCATGTTGTAATGAGAAACTCATCTTGATTGGGACGTGTACAAGTCATATGCCATTTGAACAAGACCGACGTCGTGCGCGCTCTGTTCGAAAAGCTGCACAGGATAGTTAAGGATGATGGTGTTGGGTTTTCGCGATGTCCCGCAACACAAGATCGATACCGTTCATTGGCAAAAGCAGCACGGTGGACAAAGATTTTGCAAAGTTCAATAGTCGTTGTTTAACAACTTGGCTTGCTTCAGATGTGAGAACTAGAGGTTCCAACATCCTACAAAATTAAAAGCAGGCATATGCTATTTGATAAAATCATTCTGATGAGAGTAACTGATTACCAATGATCCACTCAATATTTAGAACATACCTACAGATGAGTGTAGTTCCAGTCCACAAAAAGAATAGCTGAAGGTAAGAGATAAAGATGAAATGGGTTCTACTCTTTCTCCAATTATTGGCATTCCTCTGCATAACATTTATTAGTTGCTGCTTCAAAATGAAACTTTAAGAAAAATTGACTGTCTACAATAATAATAGAGAAGACATAATGCATATGGTACATACATGAAAGATACTTCTTCCATAACGCATGACAGGCCTATCCACCCACCGTACTTAACAGATGGAGAAAGTGTTTAGACATTACGCCTATCAACCCAACCACAGAGTTCAATGACAACTATTATTTGACAATACAACAACAAGGAGAACTAGAAGAGGGGGAACTAAAATTGTGTTTAAAAATATGCCTCTCCACCCCACCCGTACACACCATTCAGAAGAGCAAGGAGGGTTCAACAAGCCCAACTAACAGATATCAAACAAGAATTTTCATTTTTGTTTCATAAATGACTGCAGTCAATAAAATAAAACAAAATACCATCCAGTTAAGCATTATGTTTAAACCATGATCTGCAAGTTCAGTCATTGAACTCCATCCATATGCAAATCAGAGTATTCAATGCTATATGAAGTCAAGTTTCGATGGTCTCTTTATTTAGATTGGACGATGCATGAGAACATATAGGCAAATGTAACCTTTAGCACAATTTCTAATTTAAAGAAGAAATAGAGTGGACTTTTTAGGATCATAGCACAAATGTTAAAAACAGTAAGATCATGTCATCTATATCCAACAAAATGATGATTGTTGACCTCATAAGCATATAAATTGTATGACTTTATTTGTTTTTCAAGATAACAGAAGAAAATACAGTAAAATTATAAACATGTGAAATAGAAAAATATGTGTTTTATCATCCATCAGCAAGTAAAATATGTGTTTTATCTTCTTGTTCCAATTTTTGGACAAGTGCCTTATTTTTCCCAATTAGACAATTTTTCATCTCTAATCCAACAACAATGAGCAAAACAAACATGAATCACTACATGTAATTGTGCTCGTCAAGTTTTGATATGTGTAATGTCCGAATGACATCATCGGGAACACCAAGACAGGGAACTAATCCGCAAAGGACTAAGGGGTCGTTTGGCGCGGCGTTTTTGCTCTGGTGAGTTAGGACAAAAACTCCGCCGTCATAAAATATGTGTTTGACGTGGCAACGGTTATGACCGGCACGAACGACGGTTCGTAACCACCGCGTTCACGACCACAACCAAGCCCTAAAATGAACCACATCGGATGGCTTGTAGCCGGAAGCTATGGAAGAGGAGCCACATATACTAGCAAGCTGTTTAATATACTATTACTTCTAATACCATCACTAAGCAATCATCAGATATCAACTTCTGACATCAAGTGAGCTCACTCTCCCCTCCTCCTCTGACCTGCTTCCCTTCTTCTCTCCTACGTCTACTTATCTTTCTCTCTCTTTGTTCCATGTGTATGGAGGCGAACACAGTGTGTTGTTGAACATGAACTAAAAATGGGTCCTAAATCCTAATGACTAACAGATAAATTTTTTTTTTGCGACACAAGGTCTGACGTTTGGTAATTACGATGGTTTCTCACTTGGAAAGATTTGCCATTTTGTTTATTTTGCTTTTCATGAATAATATAATAGCGCGCACTTGTTTCACTTATCTCTCTCTTCTTGTTCTTACTCAGCTCCCACTGAAATTGTAAACAGGAAGCTATCTCGCTGGATCTCCTCAGAGTGATCAGCCATCACCGGAAAACATTAACCAGATTCGAGAAATACATACCCCGATGTGCATGGCATAATACATGCCCAGATTCTGGTTAATGTTTCAGCCTCTTCGATAATTAGAGCCTGTGCAATAGTTTTGATTGGATAAATACATACCCCGATGTGATTTTTAATGCGGGCAGCTGAATTTCTTACTTTCTCAATATTGCAAGCACTACACCTGAATATGCTTAATAAATATACAGGCATTAAGCATTTAATCCCTTACCATACTGTCTCATGAAAGTCAAATAGGCATAAAACAGGAGTACATGAATATAAGATGTAATTTTACATGAAGAATATGACTATTTTATACATATATGGTTTATAAAAGAGCATAAACTACTCTGATAGCCACCAACTTCAAAAAGCTTAATTGTCAATTTGTTTTTTCTTATGATAATAGTTATTAAATTAAGGAAAAAAGTGCAGCACATGTGCAAACATTTCCATCTTATTCACATGATCCTATCAAAACCTCTCATGCAAACATACACATCTATTGGGCAAGCTTTAAGATTTTGAATAAAAGATGACTAGAATCTAGTAATTAAAATCTAAATTTTGTATAGCATTTCTTGGTCGAGAAATCGGGTAGGTACTTCAAATACTTGTGCAATAAGTTTATAAATTTTTGCTTCTGTGGCAGGAATCGGCTGGTTTCCTTAGGGAGTTGGAGTTAAGAATTTTTGATACAATACGTACAACAATAAGCTCATAATTGAATCTATGATAAAATCAAAAATAAACATCAAGAAAAAAATAACTAATAACTAAGTATATAGCATTGTTGCTAATTGTTATCATGATTTTTCTTTATTATCAAATTATATTTAAAATTGAGGACAGATGTTTTATTAACAGTTTATTTGTAAATTGAGAATATGTTTCCGAACCATCTTAATTTGACAATTTGGTTGTTGTCTCCAAACCATGTTATATGTACAAACTACCAAATATACTAAATGTGGTTTGGATTCTGAAATCTGAATGCATATAAACTAAGAATGCTATATAGTCCCAATATACACATTTGAAAGTGGTTTGAATTTGATGGGGTGTTCAAGCAATGTGATAAATTAGATGTTTCCCATAGTTAAATCTTGGATTAGTAGGAAATAAAATGCTCCCACAACACAATTGAAGCAAAACTCCAGCAAAATTCATATTCCGAAGGAGAAGAGCACTGGAAACTATGCGATAGAGGGAGGAGTAAATGAAGCAAGATGAATTGATAATACCTGCCAAGAACGGTGAGGAAGGTGTGGCGTGGTTCGTTGGAAGGACGATGAAGGTGAAACAACACTATCAACTTAGTTATCCAAAGTTACTCTCCTTCCATAAACTAGACTATTTAAGTTACCTGCAAAATAAATAAATCAAATGAACTTAACAGGTAGGATTTCAGTATTATACGAGGCCTCCAAATCAATTCCACACATATCTCAATATCCTAACTCATTAGCACTACCCTCAGATTTATATGATTTCTTCAATAGCATCCAAATACTAATTTGGGTATTATTATGTTCATTCTCAAATTATCAGTAAAATTCTGCTATTGATATTACTTACCACTAAGATTTGATAAAATTCTGCCGCCGTCCGACAGAAATCAGAGTTTCTGTCCCTGGTGGAGTGGAGGATCAAGATGGGGAAGTAGATGTAAGTGTATACGATTTACATTGGGGAAGGAAATAGAGTAGGAAATGGAGTTCTACCTGATCCTAGGGCATCTTGTCGTTGTCGTAGAAGGAGGCTGAGGTTTGTTGATGGAGGAAAAGGGATTCCGGGGCATAGGAGCAGATGAGGAGGAGCAGGTGAGGGAATGACGAAAAAGGGATTCCGGATCTGATGAAGACGGATTCTCCGGCGGCTCAATCTCGACGAAAACTAGTAGGGAAAGGGTCGCCGGGGACCGGCGATGCTACTTGTGGATGAGGCGAGGAAAGGAGGCCGATCGTTCATAGGTAGGCGGATGCCGTGCGGGATTCACCTAGCTTGGGATTTTCGCCTCTGTCGGGAAGATGTGGTGCAGGATTCAGGTAATGAGTGGGATTTCCGCCTCTGCGATTTCTTCAGAGTGCCTGCGAGAGAGATGTCGGAGAAAAAGGGCGAACGAGTGGCTGCGGGAGAGAAAGATCGGGATTAAGTTATTAGGGGCAAAATGGGATACACGTAAAATCAGTCCGTTTCAGTCGAACGGGAGTGAGGCCCGACCGGGGGGGGGGGGGGGGTGGTATTAGTAGGGACAACACTTCACTCTCCTTAACACTTCCCACACGAAAGTTCCACAAACCATTAAAAATCATCCATCATTACAGAGACCCAAGACGTTCCACAGAAAATGGTAGATCAATCTAAATTTTATCACTACCATCAAAGTTGTGGGCATGACACGGAGGAGCATAGAAGCCTGAAAGAGGAGATTAAGCGGTTCGCACACCTTGGCCTACTCAAAAGACTTAAAGGATAAAGGATAACAACACAGCCTGCCCCGACCAAGCCCACAAAGGGGCAGAGGCACACACGAGATTTACCTAAAGCACGCCAAATAATGACTAAACTGATCTCTCCCACAATACAAGGATCCTCATCAAGCCATCAACACATTCGTGCAATCATCGGAGATCCCCTGTATAAGTAGGTGGGATATTAATCGACGATAATGTGTCTACCAACATTCTGTTCCTATTAACCATGCTTTAGCTCAGAATTTCAGGAATAAACGTCTAGCTAGGTGTGGGGGTGTCTATGTCACAGGCCACCTGACAATCTCCATTTTGTGAAGAATCATCCTACTGGTGATAGTTGGGAACCCCTCGGTGCATGCTACCTACGACGTCCAGTTCACCATCATGCAGGCTGACTCAATGCGAAATACCATTCTCAGGGGACCGCTGCCAAGAGCTCTCCATGTAACGCCCTGAAACTCAAAGGAGCGACGGGGGATGTTTTGGGCCAGTTTTGGGTTCTGGCTGCAGGCACACGGCCTGGGACACGGGCGTGTCCCAGGGCGTGTCAAGCTTGTGTCGACACTCAGCCGGGAAGTCGTCATTTTGGTCGCGACATTGTGTCGAGACTGGGCACACGGCCTGCGACACGGGCGTGTCGCAGGGCATGTCGACCCGTGTCGACACTTAGCCCGCGAAGTCGACACTCTGCGTTCGACGAAGTGTCGAGACATGGCACACGGCCTGCAACACGGGCGTGTCGCAAGGCGTGTCAACCCATGTCGACACTCGTCCCGGGAAGTCGACACTTTGGGCTCGACATTGTGTCGAGACAAGGCACACGGCCTAGGACACGGGCGTGTCCAAGGCCGTGTCATCAGGTCGACGATCTTCGCTCGACGAAGTGTCGAGTGTCGAGACCGTGTACACGGCCTGAAGCCCAGGCGTGTCAAGGTGACACGGGTAAGTACACGAGCGTTTCCTAGAACCCGTGTAGTGCTCGGGTTGTTTTTGGGGAAAAATGATGGGTGTACACGACCGGCCACACGACCGTGTCAGGTGGAACACGGGCGTGTCAACTCGAACACGGGCGTGTTCAATACCCGTGTGTTGTTCCAGGTGATTCGATTTTGACGGCGAATGAGGCACACGGCCCTGGACACGGGCGTGTGCCAGGCCGTGTTTGGTCCAGATTGGGCATTTCAGTCCCGAATCAAAGCCGTTCGTTTCTTTATTTTGGGATCCAACGGCTGGGGGTTGTTCCTGAAGGGATATACCCGGGATTGGACTTAGAAACCCTCACTTTTCATAAGTTGTTATCTTTCTAAAAGCTTAGAGAGAGAGGAGAGCCAAGGAAGGAAGAGGGAGCTAGATCCGGCCATTGGAGGAGCTTCGAAGCTCCAAATCGAGAGCCGACTCCGGATCCACGGAGGCAAAGCTAGTGCGGTGCTTTTCATCCGCTTACTTTTCAATGGCGCCAAAGAGGAACGCTAGGCTAACGATTCTCTTCTTGAGCATGAGTAGCTCTCCTTCTTTGCATAGGAAGCCCGCTCTCGCGAGTTTGCGGAGAGTTGGAGGCGTTCCTTCGGGTAGATATGTGAAGTCCCCGTTGTTTAGAGTCCGTAAGCGAGAATGTACATAGACATGATGTGTGAAGCCTACCCAGACATGTTGGTCTGGATCGGTGATGTTGCATTGCATAAATGCCGGAGAAGACTCCGCGCGATTGATTGTTTTTCGGGTTTTCTACGTGGTAGATTGCAACAGTGAGCCTTGGGGATTAACCCAAAGGTGCACCCAGAAAACTGGGCGGATGCGTGATCTTGCCAACTTGTGGGCCTAGGTGCCAATTAGTACATAACTGGGTTATGTAATATCGTACGTTCGATTCACGGGTTCGGGGAAGCTTAACCCGTGCTGATGATATTTAAGTGTCGTGGCAAGTGAGCAACGGGTTGAGTGGGAACCGTTCCTGCGTTATGCCGAGGGCATAGAGGTCGGGTCTTTCTGTCGATGACATTAAAGTGTCGTGACATGGGCTGTTGATGACATTAAAGTGTCGTAACGTTTCCCTAAAAGACCATTTTTGCTCATGAGTTAATGCCGTCCTGGAGATGGTGGTGAGTTAGCGGCTTAGACTGCGATCACCGAGAATGTGCCCTGAGAGCACGGGGCGTGTGACCGTGCGTGCCAACGCCTGTGATGCATTGAGTTATTATATTGCTCGCTTATGCTAAAGAATTACAGGGAAGGAGCATCGTCGCCCCGAGCTGGGGGCGGGATCGTTATAATTTGGTCAGCATTGCTGACCGTTGCCTTGTTTTGCCACCGTGCGGTGGTTTGTTGTTTGCAGGTGCCGCTGGACCAAGCGGTCAATAGCGGGCTAAAGCCCAAGTGCGAAGCCGGCCCTCGAAGGCCTATTTTGGAAGTGTTTACTGTTTTATTCATGTATGACCGGCCTGCGTGCCGTGGTTTGTAAATCATGTAATATCAAGTGAAACATTTTGTAAGGCCTTAAGGCTTATGTTGGTATTTTGTATAACATTCCTATTTTGGGTTAGTGGACATTCATGCTTTAGTGCTGAGTTCTTATGTGCAACCTTTATAAACTACTTCCGCTAGAATGCTCTGTGTAGGACGTTGATTGGTTGGATGGTTTCCATAAGCAACCACCTGGTCTGTCTGTAGTATATGGTGTCGGGCCCCGGCCGGACCTACTGTTATATGCTATGCGACAGATAGGGGGTGTTACAATTTGGTATCAGACTACTGGTTTTGTTCGGACTTAACATGAATTCGTGGACGAATTCTTTTTAAGGGGTGGTGAGCACATTGTGTGCGTCATCGTTATAATGGTAAAAGAACCCATGAATGTCCACTTAGGAATGAAAATACTCGTGTTTGAGGAACCTGCGTGTTCCTATAATTGCTGTTTGCAATTTTATTTGGTCGCTTAACTGTGTTTTGTACCACTATAGGTGACCAGAAGTGGTGTTGGGCCCTCAGAACGCCGAGTTTCTGAGGCCAGTAGTGCACCGGATGTTACTCCTGCAACACCTCTATTGGCTGAGAACATACGATTGGTGGCTGAAGCGGTGTTGGCCGTGATAAATACGCAACCTGCAAGGAAAACGCAGCAGCCCGCTCCTGCGATGGAGCAGGAACCTCTTCAAGAGGCTGAGCCGAGGAGAGTGGAGCAAGTGGTTGTGGAACCGGTGGTGCCAAGGAGGGCAACCGAGAGGCAGCTTAAGCATGTTATGAGCTTTAACCCTCCAGTATTCTCGGGGTTGGGAACCCCATCTCAGGCTGAAGACTAGCTCTCCAGGGTGAAGAGAGTCATGACAGCAACGGAGACAGAGGAGTGGCAAATGACCACCATCGCTACGTTCCTTCTGGACGGTGAAGTGAGGATGTGGTGGGAAGGATTGGAGCTGCACTTACTGAGAGGTAGGCAACTTCTTGATGTCTCGATGGAGGAGTTCTCGAGATTATTCTTGGCTAGATACCTCCCTTCGACGCAGAAGATAGCGTTGGAGAATGAGTTTCTGAAGTTAGTTCAGGGTGAGAGGAGCGTGGATGAATATCTCCACGAGTTTACTCGTCTGAGTCGTTATGCTAGCTCCACCATCATGGATGAGGAGCGCAAGACTAATCGCTTCTATGAAGGCTTGAGAGATGAGTTGAGGTTACTACTCTCGGGGCGATGACGCAGGGGTTTCTTAACCTTGGTCAACACGGCCCGGTCCTTGGAGAAGGACATGAAGAATGTGCAGGCAAAGAAAAGCTTGGGCGAGAAGAGGTCGGAGTCCAGAGGGCCAAACACCTCAAAATCTGTGTTCCGAAAGTGGAACAAGAAAGCTAAGACTTCGGGTCTAGCCCTCTTTGCTGGTGCTTCTGGAGCGACTACGGGTCGGACCCCGGGCGCATGTTACAACTGTGGGAAGTTGGGGCATTATGCCCGTGAGTGCCGGAGCGGACGCCCCAAGTCCGAGAGAAGGCCGGGAGCTACTTATGAAGAGAAGGGAAAGGCGGTGGAGTCGACCGCATCCCATTATGCTCCGGCTCAACCAAGGGTTTATAATCTTGGCCAACAGGAGGCCATCAAACAGGCTGATGTGGTGACAAGTACGATTTAATTTATAGCAAGTCAATTACTTTAAATACTTGTTATGCACATATTACCTTACCACTGCTTGTTTAGGATTTGTATTAATTTGTGAAAATCCGGCACGAGCACTCTTCGATACGGGAGCTTCACACTCCTTCTTGTCTGAAGGATTTATATCACGCATCGGAGTCCCTTCTTCGATGGCGAAGGATAAGTTGGATGTGTTGTTGCCCAATGGGTGTTCGATGCACGCGGATAGGATCTGCAATGTTAAGATTCGTATTGGGAATCAGGAGTTCGATCTGCAGGCGTCTTTACTTCCGTTGGTGGAGTTCGATGTCATATTTGGCATGGACTGGATCTCGGAGCAGCAGGCCCATATAGATTGCGGTAGCAAGGAAGTCAAGCTGGGAGCAAGTCGTGAAATGACTTTTACGGGCTTAAAGGGGTCGAGCAAGACGCTGATGTCTGCTCTTCAGGTGGTGAAGGCGGTTCGTGCCGGTGCAGAACTGTTCTTTACACTAATGGAGGTTGCAAAGCCGAAGCCCGCGTTGGATTGTATTTCAGTGGTATCGGAATACCCTGATGTGTTCCCCGCAGATCTTCCTAGAGCCCCGCCTCAGCGGGAGATAGATTTTACGATCGAGCTAGTGCCAAGTGCAAAGCCTGTGTCACGATCTCCGTATCGGCTAGCGCCTAAGGAAATGGCGGAGCTGAAAGTTCAACTGCAAGAGTTGTTGGAGCAAGGGTATGTGCGCCCGAGTTCTTCGCCTTGGAGCGCACCGGTCATCTTTCTTAAGAAGAAGGACGGAAGCTTGAGGCTATGTATTGATTATAGGGAGCTCAACAAGCTGACGGAGAAGAACAAGTACCCGATCCCCCGGATTGATGATCTTTTTGATCAGTTAGTCGGGTCGACGGTGTACTCGAAGTTGGATCTCAAGGCTGGGTACTATCAGCTGCGAATAAGGGAGAGTGATATCCCGAAGACAGCGTTTAATACGAGATACGGGCATTATGAGTTTATGGTCATGCCGTTTGGGCTGACTAATGCGCTGTTAGTGTTCATGGATTTGATGAACAGGACTTTCAGGGAGTACTTGGACCATTTCGTGATCGTCTTCATCGACGATATTTTGGTGTACTCGCAAAGTGAGCAAGATCACTTCAAGTATCTTCATTTGGTGTTGGAGACGCTAAGGAGAAATCAGTTGTATGCCAAGTTCTCGAAGTGCGAGTTTTGGCTATCCTCAGTGGCGTCCTCGGTCATATAGTGAGTGGAGAGGGTATTTCTGTGGATCCGGCGAAGATTGTTGCGATACGGGAGTGGCCTGAGCTTGCTACGGTAGCGGAAGTCTGGAGCTTTTTGGGGCTTGTCGGCTATTATAGGCGCTTCGTGGAGAACTTCTCGCGGATAGCGTTACCTCTCACTACTTTGACGAGGAAGGAGCATAAGTTCGTTTGGACACCGGAGTGCGCGCGAGCTTTTGAGGAGTTGAAGTGTCGGTTGACCACGACGCCTGTGCTGAGTTCGCCATGTGGGACCGAAGACTATGAGATTTATAGCGATGCTTCGGGCAGCGGTTTGGGTTGCGTGCTACTGCAACACGAAAGTGTAATAGCTTATGGCTCAAGACAGCTAAAAGTGCATGAAAGGAACTATCCGGTCCATGACTTGGAGTTAGCGGCCGTGATTTTTGCCTTGAAGCTGTGGAGACACTATTTGTACGGTGTGAAGATTGATATCTACACCGATCACAAGAGCCTGAAGTATCTCATTGATCAGAAGGATCTGAATATGCGGCAGCGTAGATGGATGGAGTTCTTGGGGGATTATACATTCAAGATCCACTACGTGCCTGGTAAGGGTAATGCGGTTGCGGACACGTTGAGCCGCCGAGCCCCAGCTCAAGCCAATTGGCTATCGGTGCTTGATGAACGGTTGGTGCGGGAGTTGGAGGCGTTGGAGATTATTTGTGTGGATAGACAATCAAGTGCTGAAGCAGTTCTAAATTGGACTGAAGTCCAATATGACCTGGCTGATCGTATTCGGCAGGCTTTGGATATGGATGCTCATATGAAGCAGCTCATGGTAGAGGCTCGGGATGAGTCAAGTTCCCAATTCGTCGTGGAGGACGGATTACTTTGGAAGGACGGTCGTCTGTGCGTCCCAAGTGTGGGTAATTTGCGGGTGGAGTTGTTGTACGAGGCACACCATACCAAGTACTCGATTCACACGGGGAGCACAAAGATGTACCGTAATGTGAAGAAACTATTCTGGTGGCCGGGTTTGAAGAAGGATGTGGCGCTCTACGTAGCGAAGTGCCAAACTTGCGCCTTGGTGAAGGCGGAGTGCCAAAAGCCGGGAGGATTTCTGAAGTCCTTGCCTATTCCGGAGTGGAAATTTGACGACATCTCTATGGACTTTGTGCACGGTTTTCCAAGGTCGCAAAAGGGGAACGACGCCATTTGGGTGGTTGTTGATCGATTAACGAAGGTGTCGCATTTTATTCCGCATAGGAAGGATGATCCGGTGGAGAAGTTGGCAAAGCTTTATGTGGATAACATAGTACGGCTTTATGGTGTGCCCTGCAGCATCGTGAGTGACCGAGATGGGCGGTTCACGTCCAATGATTGGAGGCTAGTGCAACAAATGTTGGGAACAAAGTTGAAATTCAGCACAGCCTTCCATCCGCAAACGGATGGGCAGACCGAGAGGGTCAATAGAACTATGGAAGACATGCTCCGCATGTGTGTCTTGGATTTTGGAAAACAGTGGGAAGACCACCTTTATTTGGTGGAGTTCGCATACAACAACTGCTACCAAGCGAGTATTCAGATGGCGCCTTTCGAGGCCCTATATGGTAGAAAATGTCGCACGCCGTTGTCTTGGTTAGAAACGGGTGAGCCAAAGTTGTATAAGCGATCGGAAGTGGAGGATGCTACTTCTTTGGTGAGAACCATTCGGGAGAGGTTGCTTATCGCTCAGGACCGGCAAGCAAAGTACTATAATGCCAAGCACAGGAACGTGGAGTTCGCTGTGGGCGATTATGTATACTTAAAGATCAAGCCGTTCAAGGGTGTATCGCGGGTGCGGCGATTGAAAAAGCTAAGCCCGAGGTACCTTGGACCGTTTGAGGTTTTGGAGCAAGTTGGAGAAGCAGTCTATCGGTTGAAGCTTTCAGTGGAGCTTAGTGGTTTACATGATGTATTCCATATTTCGGTACTTCAGAAGGCGGTGCAAGAGCCTACGCAAGTGATCGCGGTCGATCAAGTGCCGGTGGATAGTGGGCTGACGACAAAGGTCAAGCCCGTGCGGATTGAGGACTCGGAGGTCAAGCGGCTACGCAATAAAGATATCAGGATGATCAAGGTCTGGTGGGACAATTGCGGTCGTGAGGAGCTCTCTTGGGAGCGAGAGCAGACTATGCTTGACGAGTATCCGGAGTTGTTCCGCTCAGGTACAAATTTTGGTTTTGTACATGTCTTTCCTTTATATAATTTCGAGGACGAAATTCTTTTAAGACGGGGAGAGTTGTAACACCCTGAAACTCAAAGGAGCGACGGGGGACGTTTTGGGCCAGTTTTGGGTTCTGGCTGCAGGCACACGGCCTGGGACACGGGCGTGTCCCAGGGCGTGTCAAGCTTGTGTCGACACTCAGCCGGGAAGTCGTCATTTTGGTCTCGACATTATGTCGAGACTGGGCACACGGCCTGCGACACGGGCGTGTCGCAGGGCGTGTCGACCCGTGTCGACACTTAGCCCGCGAAGTCGACACTCTGCGTTCGACGAAGTGTCGAGACATGGCACACAGCCTGCGACACGGGCGTGTCGCAAGGCGTGTCAACCCGTGTCGACACTAGTCCCGGGAAGTCGACACTTTGGGCTCGACATTGTGTCGAGACAAGGCACACGGCCTAGGACACGGGAGTGTCCAAGGCCGTGTCATCAGGTCGACGATCTTCGCTTGACGAAGTGTCGAGTGTCGAGACCGTGTACACGGCCTGGAGCCCAGGCGTGTCAAGGTGACACGGGTAAGGACGCAGGCGTATCCTAGAACCCGTGAAGTGCTCGGGTTGTTTTTGGGGAAAAATGATGGTGAAAGATATTGTACCTAATCACCTAGAGGGGGGGGGGGTGAATAGGTGACTTAAATCTTTTAAATTTTTTAGGCAGAATTCAACTTATAACACAGAATTATATCTACTTTATCACAGCACACAATCAGCAATCACAGAATTCCACAAGCACACAGTAGACACACAGATTTATAGTGGTTCCCCAAGGTTTGGGTACATCCACTTTCCCCCTACGCCTATCTAGTAGTGTACTAGATTTGGCCAAACTGCTCCACTATCTCAGATCCTCAGATCTTACACTCAGAACCTCAACCAGGTTCCTACAGCTCAGGCCCAAGGCCCTACAACTCAGCTTCTTCACAAAGCCTACACTTAGCTTCTTCTCAAAGCCTACACTCAGCCACCAAGGCCTACACTCAGCCACAACAGGCCTACACTCAGAGATACAAATCTCCTACACTCAGGCACTCAGGCCCTACACTCAGCCTTTATAATTACAGGCTTACAAACTCAGATCCCTAAGGATCCTACAAGATAATATGAATACAAATTGTAAACTCTACAACTCAGAGACAAGAGAGAAGAGTTGAGAGTTTCTTGATGAGTTCTTGGATGAACTCTGCTGAGATCAATCTGACTTGGCTTTCTTCAAAGCTTCTTGAATGTAGAACACAATAAGACTGATCTCCTCTGTAGTTGATCCTTGATCTCTGCTACTTAAGATTCAGAACAAAATCTGAACCCTTCTTCTCAGCCTGGTTCCAATGGCTGATTTCTTGGATGGAGCTCTCTCTCTACAACTACTTAGATCTTCACTTGAATCTTCAATGAATAGCTAGATCTTCTTCTTGTTAATGAACACTTGAACTTATATTCAATCATCTGTTTCTGTAGACAGTGTAAGCCTATTTATAGGCCTTCTTCATGGTAACCGGCTGGTCCGGTTCATAACTGATTTCTGACAACTCTGACAGGTGCAGTAGACCGGCTGGAATGGCAGCTGTCAAGTCATCCAGTCAGTTCTTGAAAATTCTGTAACTGTCTAAAAGTGTCGAGACTGTCTGTCTTTAAGTGTCGACACTTATAGACCAAGTGTCGACACAAGTTGTCTAAGTGTCGACACTAGCCTACAAGGTGTTGACACAACTCCTTGTGTTGTAGATTTTATATCTCGACACTGCTTCTTCTTCATGTGTCGACACTGATATTAAGTGTCGACACAACACTTTGTTCTTTAGCACTTTGTTGTATTCTTTTAAGTGTCGACACAACTCCTTTGTGTCGACACATCTTCATGTGTTGAACTTGTTAAGTGTCGACACTTCTTCTTGGTGTCGACACATGTCTTCAGTGTTGATACTTGCTGAGTGTCGACACAGCTCCTTGTGTCGACACATCCTTCTTCTGTTAAGACTTTTGCTGAGTGTCGACATATCTCCTTAGTGTCGACACTTGTACTTAGAATATTCTTGAACTTTGCTAAGTGTCGACACAGCTCCTTGTGTCGACACTTTCTTCAAGTGTTGAGTCTTCAGCTGAGTGTCGACACATTCTTTCTTGTGTCGACACTTTCTTCAAGTGTTGACTCTTCTGCCGTGTGTCGACACATTATTCTGGGTGTCGACACTTATACTTAGACTCTGCTGACTTTTGCTGAGTGTCGACACAGCCTCCAAGTGTCGACACTTTCTGATGTAGACACAGTTTCACTGGGTGTCGACACAACTGCTATGTGTCGACACTGCTTCACTACACTCTTCTTCATTGAGTGTCGACACAGCTCCTTGTGTCGACACTTCCTGTCTGGTGTCGACTCTGCATCCCTAGTGTCGACACAATGACTCCAAGTGTCGACACTGCTTGCCTGGGTGTCGACACAAGTCTTCTTAAGTGTCGACACTTTCCCTCTGGGTGTCGACACATGGACTTAGAAACTTTTTCATCTTTCCTGCAAATACTTAACCTGCACAAGTAAACTCAAAACACATCAAATACATTTTGATATATATCATTGAGTTGGGTGAGGCTTCTTCAAATCAGGTACATTTAAAACCAATGTACCCAACAATCTCCCCCTATTTGGAGAAGTCATAACCCTTAGTCAATGATATACACCATACATAATAAAATCATAGTATGATGTAAAACAGGATTATGTAATCAGGAAAGAAACATAACATGTATTAAACAAACATGCATAAACAGATATCATCACAGGACAATTATGCAATAGATTTAGTATATAACACATTGTTCCAATATCTTGATATATTCATTTTCCAAAAGTTTACAAAGTGTTTAACAATCAAAATATTACAATTGTAAACTGAGAAAAATTCTATTCTATTTTTGTTCAGCCTCCTTAATCACAATTCCTTTTCCAGATTGTACTTTAGCTTGAACAGGAGCTTCAGCAACTTCAGTATCAGCAGGCTTCTTGCCTTTCAGATCCTTTTTCTTTAGCTCTTCTGCTTTAATCTTTTGCCTCTCAAAATAATGATATGGCTTGGGAAAGTACTTGCTAGGCTACTAAGCAGTAGGAGGTAGCTTTCCCATCTTGGCCTTCCTTCTATATTGCACTATTGCTTCTTGCCTTGTCTCATGTTTCCTCCATTCTAGTTCAGAAAATCATTTATTTTTGTCTTGTATATTATCTTTTGCAGCTTTCCATGCAGTTAAGATAATGTTTCTTGAAGTGGGGCTCCACTGCTCAAAGTCTGGTCTTAGTTCAGCTTGCTCCCTGAAACTCTTCTTAGACAGTCTGGCTTCTTCTTCTTTCCACAGAGCTTCTTGCATAGCTTCAGAGACTGGCTGAACAACTTTCTCTATGATGACATTTTATTTTCCCTCAGGTGGGCTATACATTGAGTGTATATCATCTTGAACCATATCAAAATCTGGAGGAGGGTAGATGACTTGAGCCACTTCAGGTTGCTCCCCTCCTAGATATGCAGGATGTATTCCAGATTCTGCAACATTATCATCATCACAAAAAGGAGGATATCCAAGAGTAGCTCTGATAGAATTAGAAATCCATTTAGCATGATCATAGCTGGCTTTGACTAACACCCTCTCCCCCTTTATGACTTCTCTAACCATGTGATCCCTCAGATCATCCTTTTGAAATCTTATTTGGGCATCCAAATAGTTGACTCCATCTTTAAAGTAAGGTTTCAACCTTTGGAGTTTGTCAGTTATGATCTTCTGAGAGTCTTGTATGGCAGTCTTAACAGCAGTAATTTCCTCTTGGAATGCTTTGTCAAAGTCTGCTTTAGCTGTAGCATTAGCTGGAGTCTGCCCTGCAGCTAGATTCTTCATCTCTGTTACTATGGCATTGTGAGAAGTAGTCAAGTTATCATTCATTCTAATTTGATTCTCAAGTACATAGCCTTGCTTGACTTCAAGTTCATCCACTTGAGCTTTTATCTTCTCCTGATGTGTAGCCAAGTACACCACTGCATTCCCTCCCTTGTGGAAGCAGTTAGTCATCTCCTTCTTATTAAGATTCATTTCAAATCTTATAGACTTAATATCATGGGCCAAATCAAACTGTAATGATTTTTGCCCTTCATCCACATACTTCTCAATGGCTTGCCTGTGCTCATCCAGCTTAACTTGCATAGCAACCATCAGAGCACTGTAATCTACAGTTGGAGTTGGTTGTAGTGCTGGTTGTGGTGCTATGGTTTGCAATGCCTTCTTATAACTTTGGCTCCTTCTCTTGAATACTTGAAATTTCTTTTTCTTTGCCCTTGCAATCTCCTCATCTTCAGAGGCAGATGTGCTGGCTATCTCTACCTTCTCCCTAGGTAGTTCCTCAACAGCTTGAGGCTTCACAGGCTCTTGCCTAGCAGGTTCTTCAATAATTACAACTTGCTCCCCTTCAACTGGAGCAGTCTCCCTCTCAGCAGCAGCACATTCCTTGTCAAAATCAGTTTGATCCAGATTTAGGAAAAGATCTTCCATTGTATATTCTTATGGAGAATGGGCTGGAGAAATTCTTGGCTCATCTACCACTGGATCAGATACAACTTGAACTTCAACAGTTGTGTCTTCCATGACAACATCTGGGAGTTGGCTATCCAGCTGAGTTTGCTGATTATCATTACTTAATGGATCAGATAAAACAGTATCCACTATAAGGAAATCTAAAGCATTAAGCTCAGTGATTACCTCAAGGATGATGTTGGTTGCTTGCTCACTCTGAAGAGGAGTTGGCTCTTCCACAACTAGTGGTTCCTCCTAGATTTGATCCTGGTGTAAGGGGCTAGCTTGTGGTAGCTCCCCCTGCCTCTCAGCAGTATCTTGTTGAGCTGGAGATTTCTCAACAGTTCCAGTGTCTTCTTCATCAGGCGTGAAGACCACTTGCTCTTCACTACCAGAGCTGCTAGATGAAACCTGAGCTACTGGGGCAGCCTTCTTCTTCTTCTTCTTCTTAAGAGGTGTTACTTTCTCAGGAGTTATTTTCTCAGGGGTTGGCATCTCCTTAGACAAAACCCTGTCCCATCTGGAGAATATCCTCAAGTCCATTTTCCTCATATGATTGATTTTACTTCCAGCAGCTTGACCCATAACCTCTGGTATGCTACCAGCTAGGTATAAACTTAGTATTCTTCCCAAATTGGGCTTTTTCAGACTTTCTTTAATCTTCTCAAAGACAATAACAGACCAATCTGTTTTCAATGTGAAGATTATCCTTGTCATAATGCTGAACATATGGGCTGATACCCTATCATGCCCTCTAGGCTTACTTAAGATTACCTTGCCAACAATTTCAGAAAGAAATTTACCCTGGTTGTTCATCCCCTTTCTATTAAACACTGATCCAATTTTCAATTTGGAATCTAGACCACACTAAGTTAAAGCTTCTCTGGTCTTAGAAGCAGTAACTTCATCTTCTTTCTTAGTTCTTGGTAACTGTAGTACTTTCCTCAAACTTTTTGGAGAGACCTTCACTTTTTCTCCATGGACCCTGGACTTGATCTTGAATCCAGATTCGTCTACTTTAGCTCCATTCAGAAACTCTAGAACTTCCTTCTTCCAGATCTTAGTAGGCTCTGAAATAAGAAATTCTAACCCTGAGTCTGCAACTAGGGTTATCACATTCTTGATCTCCGGGTCTGCATCCTCAAATGCGTCTCGCACCAGTTCGTAGCCTTCATTGACGTTCTCCTCGAGCTTTGGCGCCATTAGGGTTTGAAGAATTTGACTGTAGAGAAGAGAGGTGTCGACACACAAGTTTGGTCTCGAAACTTTTGAAAGCGTGTCGACAGACTAAGGCAAAATCCTATTTATACCTTTCTAGGTTTAAAGATGAAAGGGCGGGTTAACTAACTGAAATTGTGTCGACACTGTTGAGAAGTGTCGACACAGACTTATAATGTCTCGACACCGATGTGTCGACACAAGTTTAGTCAACAGAATATATGTGTCGACACTTGATTATGTGTCGACACCACTTAACTCGACACTTTGTCGAGACTTTACTTAGATAATTCTGAGTAAACACTAAGTGTCGACACCACCTTGGATGTGTCGACACCTACTTGTCATGTGTCGACACTAACTTTCTGAAGTGTCGACACTAACTTCCTAGATGTGTCGACACCTTTTCCCTGAAGTGTCGACACCACTTTTCTGTGTCGACACAGATATCTCTGTGTATCGACACCTTTTTACTTAGCCATTTCTATAAACTTATTCTAAGTTTATCATACCTAGTTCAATTTTAAACCTATTGAACTTAGTTTCTTCTAAGGGCTTAGTATACATATCAGCTAGTTGATTATCTGTTCTAACATATTCCAGTAAAATATCTTCTTTCTCTACATGTTCCCTAAGAAAATGATATTTTATTTCAATATGTTTGGTTCTACCATGGGAAACATGATTATTTGCAATTGATATAGCACTTGTAGAATCACAAAAGAGTGGAGTTCTACTTACCTGAATTCCATAGTCCTCAAGCTGATGTTGTATCCATAGAAGTTGAGCACATCAACTTCCTGCAGCCACATATTCTGACTCTGCAGTGGAGATAGCCACACTGGTTTGCTTTTTGCTACTCCATGAAATCAGTCTTCCACCTAGGAATTGACAGGTTCCAGTTGTGCTTTTTCTGTCTTCTTTGCATCCTGCAAAGTCTGCATATGAATAACCTGTTAGTTCAAAATCTCCATTCCTAGGGTACCAGAGGCCTAGATAAGGAGTGCCCTTTAGATATCTCAGTATCCTTTTGACTGCTGTCAAATGAGACTCCTTAGGGCATGCTTGATACCTTGCACAGACACATGTAGCATATATGATATCTGGTCTACTTGCAGTCAAATATAATAGGGAGCCAACTATCCCTCTATACAAAGACTCATCTACAGGTTTCCCTGCATCATCCTTGCTAAGAGACATACTTGACCCCATAGGAGTCTTCATGGTACTGGATGAGTCCATACTATACTTCCTTATGAGTTCTAGGGTGAACTTAGACTGGCATATGGATAATCCATTATTAGTCTGTCTTACTTGGAGACCCAAGAAGAACTTAAGTTCTCTCATACTACTCATCTCAAATTGTCCTTGCATACGTTTTGCAAACTTTTTGCAAAGACTACTTTCAGTAGACCCAAATATTATGTCATCTACATATATTTGGACTAGTATTACTTTGACTCTGGATTCCTTAAGGAATAGAGTCTTGTCTATTTTCCCCCTTGTGAACTTATTCTCAATGAGGAAACTAGACAGAGTTTCATACCAAGCCCTAGGGGCTTGCTTTAACCCATGTAATGCTTTCCTAAGTCTATAGACATGATTAGGTTGAGTTGAATCAACAAAACCTGATGGCTGTTCCACATAGACTTCCTCTTTTAGATTACCATTCAGAAAGGCTGACTTTACATCCATTTGGTAAACTTTAAATCCTTGAAAGGTTGCATAGGCCAGGAACATCCTTATGGCTTCCAGTCTGGCTACTGGAGCAAAGGTTTGATCAAAGTCAATACCTTCTTCCTGCCTATATCCTTTAGCAACCAATCTTGCTTTGTTCTTAATGATGACTCCATGTTCATCCATCTTGTTCCTATAGATCCACTTGGTCCCAATTATGTTGTGGTCTTTAGGTTTAGGAACAAGTTCCCAGATCTTGCACCTCTTGAACTGATTCAGCTCTTCTTGCATTGCCTCAATCCAATGAGGATCTAGGATGGCTTCTTCAAACTTTTTTGGTTCAACTTGAGATAGAAAACTGGAGAAGAGTACTGCATTCAGATTTCTGCTCCTTGTTTGTACCCCTTGTCTTGGATCACCAATGATTTATTCTGCTGGATGATCTCTTAGATGCCTATTGGCTGGAGGCATCCTGACTTCAGGTTGAACTTCTTCAGTTTCTTCATCTTGCTGCACTCCTTGAACTTCATCTGCATTAGGTACATGTAGTACTCCCCCTGGACAGCAGCCACTATCTTCTACTTGCTGTCTTGCAGTAGGTTCATCTTCTATAGTGAGCTTGTCCATCTTCTTAGTTATACCTGTGGAGCTGCATATACTACTAGACAACTCATTGTTAATAAGTCTAGTTTCATCAAATACTACATGCACATACTCTTCTACAACTTGTGTAGACAAGTTGTAGACTCTATAAGCCTTACTGTTGTTGATGTATCCAACAAAAATTCCCTCTTGGGACTTGGCAGCAAACTTAGTCAAGTAATACTTTCCATTGTTAAGTATAAAGCACTTACAACCAAAGATCCTGAAGTAGGATAGGTTTGGTTTTCTGCCTTTCACAACCTCATAGGGGGTCTTGTTGTGGCTTTTAGTAATGGTAGCCCTATTAATAATATGGCATGCAGTATTAACTGCTTCAGCCCAAAAATATTCTGGTAGTGATGTATCACTTAATAGGGTCCTACCAGCCTCAATCAAGGTTCTATTCTTCCTCTCAGCAATGTCATTTTGCTGAGGTGTTCTTGGAGAAGAAAACTCTTGAAATATCTCAAATTCTTCACATAGTTTTGCCATACTATCAGACTGAAATTCAGTACCATGGTCACTTCTTATTTTGACCACTGTACTAGCTAGTTCATTCTGAATTTGTTTGACAAAACTATAGAAGACACTAGGTGTTTCAGATTTTTGTCTAAGGAAGAACACCCAGGAAAACCTTGAGTAGTCATCTACAACTACAAAGGTATAGACCTTCCTACTTAGGCTGTGAACTGGCATAGGACCAAAGAGATCCATATGCAAGAGGTATAAACACCTCACAGCATCTTTGTTTTCAATGCTTCTAAAGGTAGATCTAGTCTGCTTGCCCTTTTGACAAGCTGAGCAAATACCATCTTTAATACACTTAACTTGAGGACCATTCCTCACTAACTCTTTGCTAAAGAGTTTGTCAATTATCTTGTAGTTTAGATGGGCTAGCCTCTTGTGCCATTTGACACAATGAGAGACTGTCTCATCAGCTACTAGACACACTAGAGAACCATTGTTCTCAACCATAATGTTTAAGCAGTAGACATTTCTTTTTCTATAACCAGTCAAAATGATCTTTTGATCATTTGACCTCCTGATATGACAACCATTTTTGACAAATGAGATGTCATATCCTACATCACTCAATTGACTTATACTAATAAGGTTATGTTTCAAACCTTTAACATAGGCCACTTGAGTAATTGTAATATATGAGTTAGATATGTTACCAAAACCCTTGATGATCCCTTTTTCAGAACCACCAAAGGTGACTTTTAGACCATCCTTGATGGGTGTGTAGTCCTTTAGTAAACCCCTTGTTCCAGTCATATGTCTGGAACATCCACTGCCCAAGTACCATATTGGGGCATGACCACTTGGACTCACCTGCAAAACAGATTAGTGAACCTTAGAACCCAAAGAATTCTTGGGTCCTTGGTACTGGTTAGTTTGCTTCCTAACAAAGCTACCTGCAGGTTTTCCAACATGCAGTTTGCTACTCACTTTGGCACTAGCATTGTGCCAACAGTCCATTGCAAAGTGGCCTACCTTGCCACAGCACCAACACTCAAACTTATTGTAACTTTGCTTAGGTACAGTCTTAGCTGTTTTATTTACAGCTGGCTTGTTGAGAGTTGGGGCTTTGCCCTTGGACTTGGACTTGACAGTCCTAGCTGGTTTAGTAAATCCCAGTCCAGCTTTACCTTTGTGATGAACAAATTCATCAATTAAGGGTAGAACTGACTTAGGTTTAGAAAACCTAGCAACTAAATCTCTCTCCTTCTGAAGAATAATCTCCAGACTCTTGATTTGATCATTCTTAAATGATATAGTCCCCATCTGAATCACAGTTATGTGCTTCAGTCTGGCTATCTCATTTAGCTTTTGATCAAACATCTTCTCATAATCAGTTGCAGCCATTTTGAGACTTGCAATCTCCTTAACTTGACTCTTGGCCAAGGATTTGCATTTCTTAAATGCTTGCAATAGAACTTTATATTCATCTATCAATTGATGAATATTCTCTTCAGACTCAGATGCACTCTCATCACTTAATGATGATGAATCTGATTCTGAACTAGCACAAGAAATTAAACTTAAAGAACAATGTTGTACCTTACTAGGTCCTGACTGCTCCAGGATTTTGTCACTTTCTTTCAATGCCATTAGCCCTTGGCATTGACTGTCCTCTTGTTCATATATAGAGTTCATGATCTGAATGAACTCTTCTTCTTCTTCTTCAGCAAACAGCCCTATATATGCCTCAGCATCTGACTCAGTTTCTGATGAAGAAATGTCTGACAGGCTCTTATCCTTTTTGGCAACAAAAGACTTTTCCTTCTTGCCTTTGTATTGAGTCTTTTTCTTGTCATTGGACTCCTTCCTTTTCTCTGGACAGTCTGCAACAACATGTCCTTGTCTATTACAGCAATAACATACAATTTTTGAAAGAGTTGCTTTTCTAGACTTGGTCTTTTTCCTGTCTTTCTTTGAAGACTTTTTATTCTTATAATAGTCTTCTTTACCCTGTGAAGTAGATGGCTTTGTCCTCCACTGTTTCTTCTTTAAAAACTTCTGAAAATGTCTTGTGAAGGCAACAAATTACTCATCACTTTCACTGCTTTCATACTTTCTGCTGGCTGACTCATCTGACTCAGTTTCAGCTACTTTTGGTGGTGGAGTTGGTGACTTACTTCTGTACTTTCTGGGGGCTTCTGTTTTAAATGCCACTGTCCTTTCTTTATGTTCACTTCTTGTAGATTTCTCCTCTTCTTTCCTCACTATCAATTGCATTTCATAGGACAGTAGTTTGCCAAACAGTGTTGGTGGAGGAATTTCTGCTAACTTTGTCATTTCCCTAATGACACAGATCTTGGTGTCCCAATCTTTTGTAAGGGACCTTAGAAACTTATCATTAAGCTCATAATTACTGAACTCTCTTCCATAGGACATTAGCTCATTTACAATCCTATAGAACTTCTTATAGCATTCAGTTATGCTATCAGCTTTACCTTGCCTAAAACTTTCATATTCTTGATTGAACAAAGATTTTCTATCTTGCCTCACTTCTTCAGAACCCTCCATGTACACAATAAGAGTATCCCACATTTCCTTGGATGTCTTGCAGTGTATCAAATTCTGAAAAGTAGCATCATCTATAACACTCACAATGATGTTCTGAGCCCTCTTGTTCATTGTGGCTAGAACTATTTCATCCTTTGTCATTTCAGAGAAATCCTTAGGTGTTCTCTGATTTGCATCTAAGACTGAAACCTTCATGGGCACATATGGCCCTTCCTTCACTGTGATATAAATCCTAGGGTCTGAGGCCTCCATAAACAGTCTCACCCTTTCCTTCCAGATGCCAAAGATCTCTTTTCTACATATGGGTAGCTTCATGGATTCCAATTCCTTATGATTCTCAGTGGAACCCATGGTTCTTGATTTTCTTGATTCTGTAAATTATTTAGACTGAATCTGCCAACAGGATCTACTCAGACAGTTATGTCTCTTTTTGAGTAACCTCGCTTTGATACCACTTGAAAGATATTATACCTAATTACCTAGAGGGGGGGGGTGAATAGGTGACTTAAATCTTTTTAACTTTTTAGGCAGAATTCAACTTATAACACAGAATTATATCTACTTTATCACAGCACACAATCAGCAATCACAGAATTCCACAAGCACACAGTAGACACACAGATTTATAGTGGTTCCCCAAGGTTTGGGTACATCCACTTTCCCCCTACGCCTATCTAGTAGTGTACTAGATTCGGCCAAACTCCTCTACTATCTCAGATCCTCAGATCTTACACTCAGAACCTCAACCAAGTTCCTATAGCTCAGGCCCAAGGCCCTATAACTTAGCTTCTTCACAAAGCCTACACTCAGCTTCTTCTCAAAGCCTACACTCAGCCACCAAGGCCTACACTCAGCCACAACAGGCCTACACTCAGAGATACAAATCTCCTACACTCAGGCACTCAGGCCCTACACTCAGCCTTTATAATTACAGGCTTACAAACTCAGATCCTTAAGGATCCTACAAGATAATATGAATACAAATTGTAAACTCTACAACTCAGAGACAAGAGAGAAGAGTTGAGAGTTTCTTGATGAGTTCTTGGATGAACTCTGCTGAGATCAATCTGACTTGGCTTTCTTCAAAGCTTCTTGAATGTAGAACACAATAAGACTGATCTCCTCTGCAGTTGATCCTTGATCTCTGCTACTTAAGATTCAGAACAAAATCTGAACCCTTCTTCTCAGCCTGGTTCCAATGGCTGACTTCTTGGATGGAGCTCTCTCTCTCCAACTACTTAGATCTTCACTTGAATCTTCAATGAATAACTATATCTTCTTCTTGTTAATGAACACTTGAACTTATGTTCAATCATCTGTTTCTGTAGACAGTGTAAGCCTATTTATAGGCCTTCTTCATGGTAACCGGCTGGTCCGGTTCATAACTGATTTCTGACAACTCTGACAGGTGCAGTAGACCGGCTGGAATGGCAGCTGTCAAGTCATCCAGTCAATTCTTGAAAATTCTGTAACTGTCTAAAAGTGTCGAGATTGTCTGTCTTTAAGTGTCGACACTTATAGATCAAGTGTCGACACAAGTTGTCTAAGTGTCGACACTAGCCTACAAGGTGTTGACACAACTCCTTGTGTTGTAGATTTTATATCTCAACACTGCTTCTTCTTCATGTGTCGACACTGATATTAAGTGTCGACACAACACTTTGTTCTTCAGCACTTTGTTGTATTCTTCTAAGTGTCGACACAACTCCTTTGTGTTGACACATCTTCATGTGTTGAACTTGTTAAGTGTCGACACTTCTTCTTGGTGTCGACACATGTCTTCAGTGTTGATACTTGCTGAGTGTCGACACAGCTCCTTGTGTCGACACATCCTTCTTCTGTTGAGACTTTTGCTGAGTGTCGACACATCTCCTTAGTGTCGACACTTGTACTTAGAATATTCTTGAACTTTGCTAAGTGTCGACACAGCTCCTTGTGTCGACACTTTCTTCAAGTATTGAGTCTTCAGCTGAGTGTCGACACATTCTTTCTTGTGTCGACACTTTCTTCAAGTGTTGACTCTTCTGCCATGTGTCGACACATTATTCTGGGTGTCGACAGTTATACTTAGACTCTGCTAACTTTTGCTGAGTGTCGACACAGCCTCCAAGTGTCGACACTTTCTGATGTAGACACAGTTTCACTGGGTGTCGACACAACTGCTATGTGTCGACACTGCTTCACTGCACTCTTCTTCATTGAGTGTCGACACAGCTCCTTGTGTCGACACTTCCTGTCTGGTGTCGACTCTGCATCCCTGGTGTCGACACAATGACTCCAAGTGTCGACACTGCTTGCCTGGGTGTCGACACAAGTCTTCTTAAGTGTCGACACTTTCCCTCTGGGTGTCGACACATGGACTTAGAAACTTTTTCATCTTTCCTGCAAATACTTAACCTGTACAAGTAAACTCAAAACACATCAAATACATTTTGATGTATATCATTGAGTTGGGTGAGGCTTCTTCAAATCAGGTATATTTAAACCAATGTACCCAACAGATGGGTGTACACGGCCGGCCACACGGCCGTGTCAGGTGGAACACGGGCGTGTCAACTCGAACACGGGCGTGTTCGATACCCGTGTGTTGTTCTAGGTGATTCGATTTTGACGGCGAATGAGGCACACGACCCTGGACACGGGCATGTGCCAGGCCGTGTTCGGTCCAGATTGGGCATTTCAGTCCCGAATCAAAGCCGTTCGTTTCTTTATTTTGGGATCCAACGGCTGGGGGTTGTTCCTGAAGGGATATACCCGGGATTGGACTTAGAAACCCTCACTTTTCATAAGTTGTTATCTTTCTAAAAGCTTAGAGAGAGAGGAGAGCCAAGGAAGGAAGAGGGAGCTAGATCCGGCCATTGGAGGAGCTTCGAAGCTCCAAATCGAGAGCCGATTCCGGATCCACGGAGGCAAAGCTAGTGCGGTGATTTTCATCCGCTTACTTTTCAATGGCGCCAAAGAGGAACGCTAGGGTAACGATTCTCTTCTTGAGCATGAGTAGCTCTCCTTCTTTGCATAGGAAGCCCGCTCTCGCGAGTTTGCGGAGAGTTGGAGGCGTTCCTTCGGGTAGATATGTGAAGTCCCCGTTGTTTAGAGTCCGTAAGCGAGAACGGACATAGGCATGATGTGTGAAGCCTACCAGGACATGTTGGTATGGATCGGTGATGTTGCATTGCATAAATGCCGGAGAAGACTCCGCGCGATTGATTGTTTTTCGGGTTTTCTACGTGGTAGATTGCAACAGGGAGCCTTGGGGATTAACCCAAAGGTGCACCCGGAAAACTGGGCGGATGCGTGATCTTGCCAACTTGTGGGCCTAGGTGCCAATTAGTACATAACTGGGTTATGTAATATCGTATGTTCGATTCATGGGTTTCAGGGAAGCTTAACCCGTGCCGATGATATTTAAGTGTCGTGGCAAGTGAGCAACGGGTTGAGTGGGAACCGTTCTTGGGTTATGCCGAGGGCATAGAGGTCGGGTCTTTCTGTCGATGACATTAAAGTGTCGTGACATGGGTTGTTGATGACATTAAAGTGTCGTAATGTTTGCCTAAAAGACCATTTTTGCTCACGAGTTATTGCCGTCCTGGAGATGGTGGTGAGTTAGCGGCTTAGACTGCGATCACCGAGAATGTGCCCTGAGAGCACGGGGCGTGTGGCCGTGCGTGCCAATGCCTGTGATGCATTGAGTTATTATATTGCTCGCTTATGCTAAAGAATTGCAGGGAAGGAGCATCGCCGCCCCGAGTTGGGGGCGGGATCGTTATAATTTGGTCAGCATTGCTAACCGTTGCCTTGTTTTGCCACCGTGCGGTGGTTTGTTGTTTGCAGGTGCTGCTGGACCAAGCGGTCAATAGCGGGCTAAAGCCCAAGTGTGAAGCCGGCCCTCGAAGGCCTATTTTGGAAGTGTTTACTGTTTTATTCATGTATGACCGGCCTGCGTGCCGTGGTTTGTAAATCATGTAATATCAAGTGAAACATTTTGTAAGGCCTTAAGGCTTATGTTGGTATTTTGTATAACATTCCTATTTTGGGTTAGTGGACATTCATGCTTTAGTGCTGAGTTCTTATGTGCAACCTTTATAAACTACTTCCGCTAGAATGCTCTGTGTAGGACGTTGATTGGTTGGATGGTTTCCATAAGTAACCACCTGGTCTGTCTGTAGTATATGGCGTCGGGCCCCGACCAGACCTACTGCTATATGATATACGACGGATAGGGGGTGTTACACTCCAGGCAAGACATTATTGTAGAAATCTACTCACAGGATGTAACTCCCAAAGATTCCACCGGAACTTGATGCATGAGTCTCGGGAAAGCATGATAGAAGGAACTACGCCACTATCATCGATTTGCTTTCCCATGTTTCTTCAAATTTCCCCCATCAAAACACAAGACGCACTACTAGACATGGGCACATCTGTAGGTTCTTTTCTAGCAACAATGCGATAAATTTTCGGATGCATCCGCGGCAATCGTCTATCTGCAAAAAACGGACCTCGCGTCCTTCTATTGTCAAGGCAAAATGGACTATGGTCCTTCTGCACCTCTTAAAAGAATGAACCTCATGTCCTTCAACTACAAGGCGAGATGGACTAAGGTCCCTCTACACCTCCTGAAAGAACATACCATGTGTCCTACTATCAAGGCAAGATAAACAAAGGTCCTTCTGCACCTCCTACAATAGAGAGGACCTTGTGTTCTTTTGAGCCACAAATGAACAAAGTTCATTCGCCACCTCAAATATAATAGACCGCGTATCCTTCTGAGTTGTGAACGAACAAATGTCCTTCGCCACATATAATAAAATGGATCTCGTGTTCTTCTAAGGCGCAAACGTACAATGGTCCTTCGTCACCACAAATAGAACAAACCCATGTCCTTTTGAGACATGGACGCACAAAGGTTCTTTGATACCTCCAATAGAACGGACCATGTGTCCTTCTTAAGTGATAACAGACAAAGGTCCTTCACCACCTTCAATAGAATGGATTCGGAGTCCTTCCGAGGCACGAATAGACAAGGATCCTTCGACATGTCTAATAGAACGGACCCCAAGTGCTTCTACTTAGGCGATAACGAACAAAGGTTCTTCCGCACCTCAAAAAAGAATGGAACCCAAGCCCTTACACCAAAGAGGGAATGAATGAGTCCTTTTATACCTTCTAAAAGAATGAACCCCGCGTATTTTTAATTCCTAAGCCAAAAGCAAACCCCGAATCCTCCTACGGGACCCAGTAAGACTGGACCCCACATCCTCCCGCCTTGTCGAGGCAAGGGGAAAACATCCCTCCACACCGCACTTAAACACATACGCTCGACCTTAAGGCCAAGTAGCGATCGCTAAAGTTGACATCAGATATCACACACACGCATTAAAGCAAGAGGAACGTGAAAACTAAAAACTTCCAAACCATCACAAAAGAACATCTATATAACCTTGAAAAAAGCTGCATGGGCTACACCGCAACAGAAGCACACTACGGTGCAGAGCCGCACCTATAACAACAAAATAAAGAACAACCAAAAGATAGAACGTGCAAGCACTACTTGAAAACAAGCAAGTCATACCTTGATATAAACGTCAGGATAGTCATCCAAAGCATCATCTACTCCAAGGTCGGAGCGCTCTGATATCCTCAGTGCCAGAAAAACCCTTATCAAATCCAAGGTGGAACGTGGCATTGCGCTCATCGTCCCGCAGTGTATCGACCTACATAACCATCATATCTGAACGAGCCTCCTCTGCAATCAGAGCCCTCACCACTATGAAATTGTAGGACTCCTTGAACTTAGTAATTGTGGAAGCTTGCACAACTTCAATGTCCTTTTGCGTAGTAGCCATATGCGCTCTATCCTCCTTCAGCTGCAACATATCAACCTCTATCTTGGACATCATCTCTGTACTGACCGCCTTGACACAGTGGAGGGCCTTCAAAAGGCTCGCCTCGGCCACAACAAGATTCCCCTGAGGCGCCTCGTTCTTAGCCCGAGAAGTAGCAAGATTAGACTTTCACCTATCAAATCAAGATAGGGCCTTCTTCCTCCTCTACCTACCAGAAATCTGGGACTCCTTCGATGAGGCCATCTTTGCCAGAAGAGACAAAATCATCCTTCATGGTCGCGAAGTTGTTGTCCCATGTAATTAAGGCCTCACACAACTAAAACAAACACCGGATTAGAGTGGCAACAATGTGCATGACCAAGGAAAGATCAAAGAAAATGACAAATGTACCTTCAACATAGTACCCTGAAAGGAGGAGGGCTCGTGCTTGCCCTTCACAACAACTAGTGGAAATGTCGGCCCATCTCGCAATGCCATCTCATATGCGAGAAACTTTGGAGTCTCCTCAGCCATAGGAGTGGTAGGAGGGGGGGTCCTCTAACTCACTCGAGTAGTTGTCGACAACCTCTATGACAGTCTCGGAAGCGCCGGAAGACGACCCAGCCTCCAAGCACTTAGCAAGAAGACCAACTTTCCTCTTCTTGCCATGCTCTTAGGCATTGGTGTAGATCCGCCTGACATTAGTAGAGATACCCATCAAGACTAGTATCTTCTCACCAATGAAGGCACGAATACCCAAGAGCATGCTCGCCAGCTCGCACAGATCCTCAAAGTTCAGCACAGAAGAGATCTATTTCCTGGTCCACAAACTTGCAAAAATGCCTCAAGAGCTCCTGTCAAGCCTCCAGAAATCTCCAAGGATTCTTGATGAACTCAAAGAGTGTTCCCATGATTGTAGTCAGTCTTTCCCTCGAAAGCAAGCCACCTTTTATTATTCCTCACCTCAATACAATCACCGATGCTAGAAAAAATAGTTGGGTTTTCTATACAGAAGTGGAACATCACATTATATGTTTGCAGCAGAATAAAATTACAAGAAAACCATAAATAGTATTACGATATTGCAATATCCTTGAATCAAGAAATATATGTAAACAACAAATGCATAGTACATGTATGAGATTGAGTCTTTACTCAACCAAGATGCTCCAAAGGACTACTCCAGAAAACTTTCTCTAATAGGTGGCTGAGTCCACGCAGAAATAGATCTGCGACTGTTGGGTTTTCTGTAAGGTATTGAGCATTTACTCAACTAAGATACTCGAAAGGTCTACTCCAAAAAACTTTGTCTAACAGCAGGCAGCTGAGTCCACACAAAATAGATCTGCAACTCTACAGGTATCCCTACGAGCGGTAGAGAACCCCAACGACTTGTCCCACAAGAACTAGGTCGGAGAAGGATTGCTCTCTGCACCTCCAAGAATTGCTAGATTCGTTTCTAGGAGAGGTGACAACAAGAAGATGTCACGACAGGATCTAGGGTTTGGGACAAGTGACAGATTTAAAAGCACACACAGAAGTCACGCTCTTATAAAAAACCCTTTTTCCAAGTCTATTTATACCCAAGGATAACAAACAAACATTATCCCCTTAAAAATATGCTAAGAACTCGATTTGCATCAATATGCATCGACTTGCAGTCGACGCGCGTCGATAAGAAATCGATGCAATGTCGAGAAGCAATCAATGACATTTGACGCAACTTATGCCGACACGTAGTCGACGCACCAACGTCAAATAGAAATTGAAGCAACATCGATATCTACTCTATGCAGCGTCGACTAAGAACCGCTATAACTTCGAATTCACCTGCATCAATAGGTAGTCGATGTGCGTCAATACGCACTCAACATGAGTCGATGCACACTCGACACAACCCGTCAGTTTTCTTTATGTCATTGAATTTGTCCTTTATTATATTTCATATGAGTGAAGCCAACACAATCTCTTCTCCAATTTCTCCAAGCACTCTTATGTGCGACCCTATAGGCTCATATCGTGTTGGCAATGTGACTAATTTCTTGACTACTTCCAGATCACCAAAGAAACACTAACAGTCTCCCACTTGATCTAGAACGTATCAACGAAAGTCTCACAAACAATGAGTGGCATTTAGTAATACATCATTGCTATCTAAGCAATAAGAGTTCATAACTCAATAAGCTTTTTGTGACCAATATATCCGTGTTGTCACGTCCCTTTCTCCCTTACATCCAGATTGAACTATAGGTACAGAGCGTGTCACCCTCATAATTATTCAATCCCAATTTCTTGATCTAGAATGGATTTCTAAAAATTGGTGAGCCTAATATCATATATTGACTCAACCAAGCATAACCATTCATTTCTCAGTTCCATTCCATCAAGGGGCCCATGGATGCAACTCCTATCATATAGGAGGACAAATTACATTTCTATGCACACACAAACACCCAATTGATTCATAACATACTTAATAAACATCTTTATCATCAACCTTTCTCAAGAAAGACTTTTAATGACATCAAAAAATGCTCTTCCTCACTTGATGAATGTTATGACTTCAGGTCAAAGAACTGCAAACACAATTGCCACTTGAGATCTACTTGTGACATATTCATATAACAATCCACAAAGCAGTCTCAGGGTGGGTCTTCCAGTATAACTTATTCACTAACAAGTACATATGTGATGACTTGATGTCACAATATCATAACCTGTGAGAATCGATTATCAGTTAACGCACATATTAGTCTTAATGTATAATCATCGCCCTGATTTCTAAGATGATACATCGACCACTGATCATTTAAGAATAATGCATCTTATAAACATAGACCATCACATTCAAGTCACGCAGTTGAATTCATATGGAAGCAAACATCCTAATTGTACAACCCCGTGTTCGCCGAGTGGGTCTACCAGGTCAGGCGAGCGGGCCATGGCACCCTGCCCGCACCTAGAACAGTATGCGGGCGGGCTCCGGATGGCCAGCTCGCTCTCGCCCAAGCCAGGTAGGCGAGCCGCGCGAGCTGACCCCTCCCCCCTCTCTCTCGCGCGCCGGGAATTCGTCAAGCAGAGTTCGGGCTCGACATTCGTCGAACTAATATTCGGGGTAGGGTTCGATGGGTCCAGATCAGCGAGCCCCCTCCCAGGGCTCCCACAGCGGCAGTTTGAGACCGGGACAGCCTGCTCTTTTACAAGCGACCTGGCCGCCAGCCCGCCTCGGCAGAGGCATTGGCGGGTCGCAGTGGCCTGGCTCGTGCTCGCCCAAGAGGAAAAGGAGAGCTGCGGGAGCCAGGTCGCACCCGCCCCCTGGGCGTGAAGAGTAGTGACGAGCTGACCTCCATACCCATGGGACCTGCCCAGTGGGGACCAGAGGTAAAATTACCTGGATGCCCCTCCCATGGGTGCGAATAGCTCATTAGAACATCGGAGTTGCGCTGTTGGCAGACCAAGTTGGGCTGCACATAGCTTGTTAGAATAGCGGGGGTTGGCTATTTGCATGCCGTTTCCAGAAATCTATAAATAAGACCCAAGGGGCACCTTAGAAAGCACACTTCCATACTCACTTGCTCCTTAGTATTTTAGCGCTTTCTGAGGTAGCCTTAGCTCGACCTTTGGCTAAGGAGGGGAAGCGCTCTAAGATCTTTCGAGTGTGTGGTGAGTCCTCCTCGCCGAGCCCTTGGGTTGGGTCCTCTTTACTTCCTTTGTCATTTTGCTTGTGGGAAAGAAGTAGGTGTGCGATCACCCCTTCCCCAAGGGTGAACTCCACAGAGACCGGTTTTCGGTTTCAACACTAATGAAATATATTATGTTAATTAATGTATCATATAGAAACTAATTTACATAATAAAAGAACTTGCCATAAATGTAAAAAGAAATATACAATACTCTATTCATCACATGAATAACAACTGACACAAATACAATCCACAAGTCTCTCACTAGAGACAATCATTCAGGTATTTAATACCCATTGATATAGTATGACAATCATGATTTCTCTAAACAAGAGGCTTCGTTAGTGAATCCGTAATATTTTTTCAGTCTGTACTCTGCATATGCTCACATCTCCTAAATCGACAATCTCTCAAATAAGATGGAATCGCCGAAGTATGTGCTTGGATCGTTGATGAGATCTAGATTACTTAGCATATGCAATAGCACCATGTTGTCACAATAAAGAATTGCATGATCAACAATGCTAGGAAATACATCAAGCTCGTCGATAAATTTCATAATCCACACAGCCTCCTTTGCCGTATTTGTAACGACAATATATTCGATCTCAGTTGAAAAATTAACAACTATCTCTTGATTGGAACTCTTCCAACTTACAACTCCTCCATTCAGACAAAAGACAAAACCTGATTGAGACTTTGAGTCGTCCCCATAATTTGGAAGCTAACATCCATGTAACCCTTTACAATAAGCTCTTTCTCTCCACCAAACACCAAAAATACATCCTTAGTCCTTCTAAAGTACTTCCAGATATTCTTGACTGCTGTCCAATAACCATCACCGAAATCAGACTGATATCTGCTAGTCATGCTCAAAGCATAGAAGACATCAAGTCGAGTTTATAACATCACATACATGATTGATCTAATTTCCAAAACATATGGAATCAAATTCATGTGGTCCTTATCTTCCAAAGATTTAGGACATTGGTCCTTAGAGAGACTTACCCCATGAGACATCGGTAAGAATCCCTTCTTAGAATCAAACATGTTGAATCGTTTCAACACCTTCTCAATGTATGTACTTTGGGTCACACCCAATAACTTCTTCGATCTATCTCTATATATCTTAATACCAAAAATATAAGTCACTTCGCCAAAATCTTTAATAGAAAAGCAGTCTCCTAGGCTGTTCTTAACAGCTTGCAGGGTTGGAACGTCATTCCCGATCAGCAATATGTGATCTGTATGAAATATCAGGAAAACAATAATGCTCCTACTAATCCTCTTGTACACGTAAGAGCATCTTCATTTTTGATGAAACCAAACTCTTTGATTTTCTAATCAAAATGTAGATTCCAACTTCAAGAAGCTTGTTTCAATCCATAAATGGATCTCTGTAGTTTGCATATTTTAGTGACTTCATTTAGAGATAATAAACTCTCAGGCTGTGTCATATACACTTCCTCAAGGAGGTTTTCATTAAGGAAAGCTGTTTTGACATCCATTTGTCATATCTCATAGTCATAATATGCAGCAATTGCAAGTCGAATTCTGATGAAATTTATCACAACAATAGAGAAAAAGGTCTCATAATATTCAATATCATGAATTTGCTTGAAACCTTTAGCTACTAATCGCTCTTTGAATGTTTGTACATTCCTATCCAAACCAGTCTTCTTCTTGAAGACCCACTTGCACCATATGGGCCTTCAGATGGTTCCACCAAGGTCCAAACTTGGTTTACGTACATGGAGTCTATTTCATATTTCATGTCCTCAAGCCGCTTCTCGAAGTCTGGTCCACTCATATCCTCTTAGTAGGTTGCATGCTCATCATCATGATCCATAAACAAAACATTACCTATTTTATACATGAGAAATCCATATCTCTCAGACTCAAATCTTGCTCTACCAGATCTACATAGGAATTTTTGAGCAGGATCTCTAGCTACAACAACTTGTAGTCCTCGCTCAGGTTCCAGCTCCGATTCTTTTATGGTTTATGATTCTTAAACTTCTTCAAGTTCTACCTTTGCAGTCTTTCTGGATAAGAACTCTTTCTCCAATAAAGACACTAGTCCTTGCGACAAACATTTTGCCCTCAGATGGTAAGTATACGTAATACCCGTTGGTTTTCCTAGGATACCCTACAAGATAACACTTATCTAACTTGGGTTCTAACTTGTCAAATGTTTGATGTCACACGTATACCTCACAACCATAAATCTTCATTAAAGACATACTGGGACGCTTCACAGTCCATATCTCATATGGTGTATTTAGAATAGTTTTTGTTAGAACACGATTTAAATTAAAAGCAGCAGTCTCTAGAGCAAATTCTCAAAAAGAAACAGACAATCTGTATGACTCATCATCGATCGCACCATGTCTAGCATAGTACGATTTCTTCTCTCGGAAACACCATTATGCTGAGGTGTTTCAGGTGGAGTGAGTTGTGATACAATACCATACTCTTTCAGATGATCACACAACTCATGACTCATATATTCACCACCTTGATCAGATCAGGGTGCTTTAATTCTTTTTCCCAGTTGGTTCTGTACTTTATTCTTAAATTCTTTAAACTTTTCAAAGGTTTTAGATTTATTTTTCATAAGAACCACATATCTGTATCTACTGAAATCATCACTAAATGTAATGAAGTAGTGAAAACCACCTCTAGCTATAGAACTCATGGGTCCTCCACATACATCACTATGTACAATGCCCAAAAGATCATCAAATCTCTCAGTATGACTAGTGAAAAAGGATTTAGTTATCTTGCTTAATAAATATGACTCACATCTCTCAAATGATTCATAATCAAATAAGTCAGATAGTCTATCTTTATGGAGCTTGGATATGTATTTCTCGTTTATATGACCCGAACGACAATGTCAAAGGAACATATGATTTGAGTCATTCTTTTTAGTCTCTCAGTATTTTATATGTTATAGATCAGATAGTCTAAGTTCAAAATATATAGATCATTAAACAGCTGAGTTACACCATAACAAACATCATTCATAAAGATTGAACAATAATTATTCTTAATTATAAATAAAAAACCTTTCATGTCTAAACATGAAATTGATATAATGTTTTAAGTTATGGCGGGAACGAAATAATAGTTATTAAGTTCAATTACAAGTCCAGTGAGCAAAAAAATGTGATAAACATCTACGACAATGACAATAACTCTTGCTCCATTTCCAACGTGCAGGTCGACCTCTCCTTTACCTATCAATCTTCTCCTTTCCAGTTCCTGCACATTTGTACAAATGTGAGAAACACATCCGGTATCCAATACCTATGATAAAAGAGCAAAAATATTTATTTCTATAACATAAATACCTGAAGTGGAAGTCATACTTCCCTTCTTCTACTACAGATCCTCAAGATAAAGTGGACGGTTTCTCCTCCAATGTCATGCCTTACCACAATGGTGGCATTTCCCTTCCTTAACTAAGCCTTTCCTTTTCAGTGTCGAAGACTTGGGATCAAGATATGACTTAGGCCCTACCTTAGTCTTCTTGGATCCCTTAATCTTGCCCTTGACTTTATGCACCATCAATATGGGGCTAACATGCTTGGTCTTCTTCATATTTATTTTAGCAGTTCTCAACATGACTAGGAGCTCAAACAGTGTCTTGTCAATCTCATTTATATTGTAGTTCAAGATAAACTGCTCATAACTATCCGACAACGATTGCAGGATCAAGTCAGTGGCTGACTCTTGGCCCAAAAGAAACCCCACTCTCTCAAGTTCTCAATGTATCCAATCATCTTGAGTACATGAGTACCCGTAGGGTCGCGTGCTCTCAGCTTGCACTGAAACAACGCCTTAGAGATGTCAAAATCTCTTGCCGAGCTTGTCCTTGAAACATTTTCTTCAGGTGCTCGATTATCTCATAACTACACATGTTCTCATGTTGCTTCTGAAGCTCAAAGTTCATGATAGCAAGCATGAGACATTCAACATCTAAGGAATCGTCTCTATACTTCTTATAAACATCTTTATCTGTACGGGAGGCAGATGCGGCTGGCTTCTCGAGGGGATCTTCTTCCAAGAAATAGAGCTTACGCTCTAGCATGAGAACAATTCTCAGGTTTCTATACCAATCAAGGAAATTAGTCTCATTGAGTTTATCCTTCTCAAGGATGACTCTAAGAGACAAGGTGGAGTGCAAACCACTTGTCATGAAAATTCTACAAAATTTATACAAAATAATTTTAGCGCTATATTTAAAAATACATTTTAATTTTAATGCGGGTTTTAATTAAAAGATTTTCACCATTTTAATCAAATTAATAACCCTCAATATCAATTCAGAGAATTTATACGAGCTACACTCTAGTGGCAAGATTCGTATTTAACTAACACTAAGTCAATTTTGGCGGATCACCCATATTGTGACTATTTAGGTAGACAACCTTTGTCAATTGCATCATCATGCAACTCTTGTATGATTAATGAATAACTCTTTATTCACATCCATCATATGGTGCATGCAACCCTTATGCCTCTAGGCACTCAACTTTTGAGGTCACCTAGTTAAGTTAGACTTGATATCGATAGTGAGATATCACAATTATCCGCTCGCACCTTTATCAAAATAGATTAATGCACCTTGCTTTGACAAGTCCACACTTCATCGATCGAAGCAAGAAGAGTGTCATTCATCAGAAGCCCTCCGTACACTTAATATTAGATTAAGGGATTTTATATGATATTTGATTAACACTTAATCATGATTAACATTTAATCATTATGCACACATTTCTTACAAAGCATGAAAAATTACAACATTCGCATTCCAGATACATTCCAGATGTGCACAAAATAAAACCATCAACACTTGATGTAAAAGGGCTAAATCAAAATATTTAGAACATTTCTAAATCTTCAAATTTACATGTATTGGACATAGACACAAGTAATCTTCCTTATGACAGTAGACAAACTCGTCTCTCATTGCCCAATTCAAAATTCAAGAGAGAATTTGGTTTCACAAACCACATAGAGAGACAGTTACCGCTAAGGGAAAAATATTTATAAAACATGGAAACCGCATAACCTCCCTCTGATATCACGGTTGGGTTTTCTATACATAAGTCGAACAATACATCATATGTGCTCAGCGGAATAAAATTACAAGAAAAACCTTAAAAAGTAAAAAGATTTTGCGATATCCATGAATAAAGAAATAAATATAAACAACAAATGCATAGTACCTGTATGAGATTGAGTCTTTACTCAACCAAAATGCTCCAAAGGTCTACTCTAGAAAACTGTCTAACAACAAGCGGCTAAGTCCACATAGAAATAGATCCGCGACTGTTGGGTATTCTATATGAGATTGAGTCTTTATACAATCAAGATGCTCCAAAGGTCAACTCTAAAAAATTTTGTCTAACAATAAAAGGCTGAGTCCACGCAAAATAGATCTGCGACTCTACAAGTATCCACACGAGCGATAGAGAACCCGAAGGACTTGTCCCACAAGTACTAGATTGGAGAAGGAATGCTCTCTGCGTCTCCACGAATTGCTAGATTTGTTTCCAGGAGAGGTGGCGACACGAATATGTCATGACAAGATCTAGGAATTGGGACAAATGACGGCTTTAAAAGCACACACATAAGTCACGCTCTTATGAAAAACCCTTTTTCCAAGTCTATTTATACCCAAGGATATCAAACAGACAGTAGCCCCTTAGAAATCCGCCAAGAACTCGATTTGCGTCGACTTGCAGTCGACGTGCGTCAATTAGAACTTGACGCAACATCGAGAAGCATTCAACGACATTCGATGCAACCTGCGTTGACACGCAATCGACACACTAGTGTCGAATAGAAGTCGACACAACGTCGATATCTACTCGACCTAGCGTCGACTAGGAACCGCTACGACTTCGAGTTCACCTGCATCGATAGGCACTCGACGCAACATGTCATTTTCTTTATGTCATTGAATCTGTCCTTTATTCATATGTCATATGAGTGAGGCCAACACAATCCTTTCTCCAATTTCTCCAAGCACTATTATGGGCGACCTTATAGGCTCATATCGTGTTGGCAGTGAGAGTAACTGCTTGACTATTTCCAGATCACCATAAAAACAATAACACAAACTTCATACCACTCTCAGAAAAGTTGAACAGTCAAACAGGAACATGCTTCCGGAAGAAACAGACTAGCCTCATAATCCTCGTCATCCCTACCGAGAAGAACTACATAATCAGAACATCACAGAATCAAATGATCTCCACCGCCTCCTAGCAGGATGGATGTGGAAGTCCGTTTTCAAACACCCATTTGAAATCATGATGTAACCCACATGGGGATTCTAAACATGCTCCTATAAGAGCGGGATCCTCACTTCGATGTCCGCTAGGATATCGAAGCACTTCCTCCATAAGCCCGCTCGGTCCTCGCCCAAAGTCGAAGGGAGACGCATTGATTTCACTCAAACATTACGTATTAGTACTTGGAGCAAAAGGAGAGTTAGCACAATAAATAATAACAAAAAAATTCCAAGACGCAGGGAGTCAACCCACAACCTGAACAAGCCGCACGTGCGCAATGACACCATCGCAAGGTAAGTACACCCAATGCACACGCCGCACAACCCCACACACACATCGTGCTATGTGACACGCATACTGCAGGTAGTGCGTGAAAGGCCTCCAACTCACCCGCGTGGCTCCTGTGCGCGGGCAGCGCCCACGCGCGACATGTGCTCGCGGGCAACACCGCTCCTGAGCATGTATTGTACGGCCCCGCGCGGCACTGCGCCCGCGCAGGAACCGTGCATACGCACGAGGCATTACACTCGCGCGTGGCACCACGAACGTGCGGGTGCCGCATGGCCGTGCACGGCACCGCACCCGCACAGAGACCGCGCCCGTGCTGATACAACCTAGACACCCGCGTGCACCAGGTTGCACGCGGCCCACGCAACTCCCATCACGCCCACAGAGATCAGCGTGCTTCTTCCTTCTTCCTTTTTCCCTTTTTTTCCGCCCACATTAGTTTTCATTTCTACGCGAACAAATTATGAAAGACTCTCACATTATTGGACGGATACATGATGATGGATAACCTCCTCGTGCTCCAAACAAGACCTTCCCCAACGTCTCCACAACTACGATGTAATGGAAAGGACAAGAGTACTCCCTAATTTATAAGTCCCGCGCTTGACCTATAACGGAAGGTTCAATCAAAGCCAAAAAAATATTCTGTCATATTCCTTTCTTTTAAAAGAGAAAACAGAGTCAATTACAATCTAATCAAATATCTCACATAAAGAGCAAAAATATGCCCCAAATGAATCACATAGAATCTCGGTTTGACAAATACTTTGTAACTTATCAGAGTCAAAGCAAACCAAGGCACTAAAGCGAGTCAACCCGACCACGTGAGTCGCGCGGATAAACCGCGCTCGCTCGAAGGGGCACAAAGCCACCCAAAGGGTGCTGGGACAAAGCGCGCGCGCGAGTGCATGAAGCCACAAGGCCGCGCACCACGCACGACCCACTCCTCTGAATGTGAGGCAGCGCACACGGGCTCGTCATGTGCTCACGACCTCTCCCTGCATGCGCGTGCAATGTCATGCAAGCACAGTCTCTCTCCCCATGCGCGCACAGGGCCACACGCGCGACCACTCCCCGTGCAGCGCACCGTCGGCATTCCGCAGCCTTCCGGCCTCCCCATTGCTTCCGGCTGCCACCGTCGTCGGGCAACTTTCCCGGGCCGTCCAGACCGCTTGGAGGCATGTTCGTCATTTTCAGAAAATTGATGATCTAGGTGACAGAAGCGGAGCAATGTCATTCGTCAACTCAAGATCCAGCTACACAAAATATTTGACACGTCTCTTCAAGAAAACTATAAAAGGTCCAAATGCTTCATTTGAAGACAAGTATCCAAGCCAGAGAAATCATCTTCAACATTGTCAGCTAAGTCTACATAATCTTCATCATTTTTAGTATGTTCATTGCTATTGGCCTCAACCATGCTTTCCACTACTTGGGTAACAGCATCACTGTCCATATACATATTTGCTTCACAAATTGTTATAACAGGAATAGATTGTTGTTGTTCTCCCCCTACAACTTCTGGAACAACATTTTCTAAAACATCAATAACCTCATTATCAATAACCTTTTTTGAAACAATATTTTCAGAAATATCCTCTTCAAGAACATTATCCTTCTTTGGAACATCATCAGTATCATGCCCCACATTTATGTCCATAAGGACAAGAGCAACAATGTTATCTCCAGCAGGAGTACTTGAATGAGATGAGGGAGAAGATGGAGAAGCAATCTGGGGGTGGGGGCACTCTTGTCAGGAATGTTCCCTGGATAAGGGATTTCAAGACAAAAAGAGTGATAGGAGGGTCACCCTAAGCTTGCTTGACGAAGGAGACAGAAGATGTAAATTCGGAGAGCTAATTTTGAATAATTTGTATCTGGGTGAAAATATTGGAAATGGTGGTAGAGAATGGAGAGGAGAATGTTGCAAAGGCAGATTTAATTCCATTATGGACGATTGATTGAATGTTGATGTAAGGAGCAGAGATGGAGGAAATGTTTTGAGGTGTAGGAAATGTAGGTGGTGTTGTTAAAATGGTAGGATTGTAGTACAGACAAGAGTGGAATCATCAATAAGTGGTATATGAATTGGCAAAAAGATATGAATATATAGTGAAGTATGTTGTGGAGTTGATGGAGGTTAATGAATGTGAATTGAGAGAGGAGGAATTGATACTGGGATGCTAGAAGGTGCAATGGTTATTTTTGTTGTAGTAATTTGTGGAGAAGAGGGAATGACGGATGGAGTTGGAATAGCAGGCATGGAGATGGATGGGATAATGGTTGTAGCTGGAGAGTGAGGTGAAGATCATTCTTCTTGTGGAGATTCTCTAATTGCAGGAGTCAAGGCCTTACCTATGTGCCTTGCCCATTTTGAGAAAAGCTTGTTAGTCAACCACTTTCTAAGGGGATTGTGCACCCCTTCACTTAAGCCAACCTCTGCAAAACTATTCCTTAAAATTTGACTCAAGATTCTAACATAAGCAATCCCTCCTTATTGAGCTTTATGCTTCATTAACTTCAAGAGGCATCCCCATCAATCAGTCTTTTTCTTCAAAATCAAGATACCCATCAAGTTCAACTGGGTCCTTGACACAACAATACCTTTCCTACAATATCAGCCAAAATTGATATTCCTCAGCAACCTAGAAGTTTATCTAGGGGTTTATCAAGCTCTTGCTATTGAACTTCTAGGTACCAGTGAATCTCATTCTATATTTTCCTTCCTTGTTATGATCGAATTTGTAAATCACATTGTTTTAATTGGAGAGTTAGATGGGTTTTTTTTTTTTGAACATGTACAATCTTTTCATGCTGAGAAATTTCATAGAAAAAACTTATCTAAGCATATTCTTAGGTTTCATTTGGTGCAACTTTTTTGCTTGGGTTAATTTGGACAAAAACACTAGCCATGTGTTTGGCATGACAACAGTTACAACCATCACCAAAAAAATAAAACTTTTTTTTAACATAAAAGTGAATTAAATTCCTTAAGTGAGAGGGATCAAAAAAAATAAAACTGTTCATGAGCGACGGATCATAACCACCACATTCGTGACCACCACCATCACGTTCATGACCAACCACCACGGAAAACGAAGCCTTAAAGGACTATTTTCACCGGTTACACCGCATGAACCAATTAAAGGTTCATGCGGCCCCCCAAACGGAGCCTTAATCTCAAGAAATTAAGTGGTTGGGAGAAGAACATTGAACATGATTATTATATGCTTGAGAAAATGATGGGAGTTCTTACATCTTTGAGAAGTAAATTTTGTTAGGTGACATGCCGTGTTTTTAAGGGATGTGGATCAAAGGGCCATCAATCAAACTTGCGCATGTGCACATAATTTTAATTACCTTGTAGGGTGAAGAACTTGTTAGTTCCACACAAATTTCACCTGTTTGATGTGAAAAATTAACATTGGTTGTGTATTATTTAGAATGCGCACAACTGTGTTGGAAATTTATAGGACCTACTTTTTGCAGGATTTAAAGTTCGTGTTTTGTAGGTTTTTATGCATATAAATGGTAGTAGTTCCGGCGGAGGAGTGAAGTTCTAGTCAGACTCTTTATATAGGGCATTTCTAGTACAATCACTCTTCCAGATTAATGTGTTTGTCCTGTGTTTTTAATGCCAACACACCCACACCCTTAGGGTGCAGGTGCACCGCCGGAGGCAACTGGTATATAGTAGTAACAACTCAGAAACATGAGGATGGTTCCAGGTTGAATGCCTTTTTGGATGCCTTCCTTGACTTTGGAAAAAGAATGCCAAAAATCCAACACTCATTTTCTATGCCGATGCAATACAACAATCACATATTTGGAGTGTCAGTTCGGGTCTGGTTCAGTTTATAATTTTCTGTTTAAAGTGACAGCTCTATTACCGCCTATGCTGTGAGAAACTAATTCACTCACTCCCTGTATTTAGGTACCATAACTGCGATCGCCGGCATCCCCTAGTCCCGGAACTATAAACCTGAAAATGTATAGGGAAATCATGTAAGCAGGGTAAGATTAAAGCTCCATTTGACACGGTGGGTTTAAATTGTCATTCGTTAACACCCACCTAAGGAACTTCATCCATTTTTATGTTCAAACGGATGATGTTTGTTAGACGATCCTTAACGAATAACGGTTTAACCCATACGTTTACGACTGCCACCACCGTGCCAAAAGGAGCCTAAAAAGCAGCAGCAGCTGCTGCTGCTGCCAATTACATCCAACACTTAAAAGTCGTTTGAGATTTTATCAATTCAACTCCAAATGGACTATATATATGACACATTACCCTTGCTCGTTAACAACAGGGTCGATCATTCCAGTGTACAGATGAAGCCTGACAAGTTATGCTTAGAATCAATCAGACAGAACACGGCTACACTATAAAATAAGAAAATGCAGTTGGTGATGCTTACTTACCCTGGGAACTTGGTGCCTAGCTTCTGAAGAGCAGGAGGGGCAGCCACAGCAGATATCTGCATTAAAGTTATCAAATGAAAAACATGAATGCAAGAAATTGTTCTCATAAACAAAAAGTAGCGGATTAAAAATCTGAATGCACGTACGATTTTAATTTGATTGTTGTTTAGCCCACGATCTTTCAGGAGGTCAATTGCTTTAACTATTGTGCCACCTGTTATCGAGTTTGGATGAGCAAAAAATCTCTACTATATAGAGCTCTTCCAATCACATTACATATGGACAAGATATAAAAAGCCGTCTACGTTCTGTTTCTTTCGATCCAATGTTGGTTCTCGGATGAAAATTGGTTCGGAGTTTGCCCTTGAGGATGGTTTTGAAGCCAATAAGACAACTATCAAGCCACCAATAGATTGGATTGAATGTGAATTTACTTGATCATCGATCTAGTACGAAATATGATCAAAATGTGTGTGTGTTACGGGACTAGAGATATCTAGCCATGAAGCCTGGACTCAGGAGCACTTGAGAGCTATGAAAGTTGATTATCCAACTGATAATTAGAAATGGGAGGATCCTCCCCTTTTCACAGGGCTTCAAAGAATAGTCTTTTTGGAGTACTTTTCATATTAGAGCAATTTATAATCTTCTAGGTTCTTCTATGGCCTGCATTTATCTGCATGGCTCAAGAAACTTCTACGTAAAGCATTCTATTTATCATTCTAGTAGATTCTTAATATCTTCCTGGCCTTCACACTTCTAAAGTCTTCTTAAGAGTGGAAAAACGGGTCACAGATGGTTCACTCGAAACTAATGATATTCTCCCGCAACTATCCTGGCGATGCATGTTCAACATACAATTGACTCGGTTCGCTTTTCAAATTTCTGCAGACCTTTGGTTCCCAATTGGCATCACTCTTGGGCTATCTGCTGCATTAAACCAAGTTTTTTTTTTTTGCATTAAACCAAGCATTCTTTCCTAGAAGCACGATATGATACATATCGTGTCATGTAGTGTCTTGCCATATAGTGGGACTTCCATCTATATCAGGAGCCCCTTAGGTGAGTTATTTTTTATCCTTGAGTATGTCTCTCGATCGTACTTTGGAGTACCCAACCTCCGGGTGCATGCCGAGAGTCTGTCTCTCGATTGTATCCTTTATTTCATGCAATACAAGTTCATATTCTTCGTTTTAGATCTCGATACGGCTAGCCTGTATCAATTGGTCCGACCTGCCGCTCAATTAGGGTTTCCGACGAACCCTAATTTAGATCTTCCTCTCCAGCCAACCGTCCCACCCGCATGCGTAAAAGGCTACCCGAGCTCCCTCCTCGTCTAGCTGCACTGAAAGGAGCCATCCACCACTAAGCCGAACCCGCTCCTGAATTTAGCTTGACACGACTCTTACATCGTCCATTTCTACGGCTCATGCATCGTCGACTTTAGAATTTAGAGGCTCCTGCATCACAGACTTTCACAACTACTGCATTGTCGACTGCCTCGCCCGAGGAATCCGCCAATTCAAGTGCACGACGACGCGCCTTCTGTTATGTGCAAATCCGTCCGAGTTTGTTGATTGTAGAGACTGGTGATTCCAGCGATTTCAGCGACTGACAATTTTGCCGATTCCAGAGACCACCAATTCCGCCGATTCCAGCGACCGACTATTCCAACAATTACAGTTGTCGCCTCTTCTTCCCCAGCCAATTCCAATGGCTGTTTCGAACGACTTCGCCTGAGTCCAATGATTCAGCCAATTCCAACGATTCCAGTGAGTCCATCAGCTTCTCGTGCCTCCATCCAGCCCCGCTTCTTCAACTGAGTCCAGACACCCTTCCTTCAAATCTTGCTACATTTCGGCGCCGTTCCATTCAAGTGACTCATTCAATGGCCCTCCATGCCGACGAGAATGCCTCCGCCTCTACTGACTCTCATTGATTGGATCAACTAGATCCCGGCTTGAGGATGTCACTCTCCTCCTTAGAGAGTTGCGGCCATGGCAATAAACTGCCCCCCGGTCCCTCCACCTCCACCACTGCAAACCCTTCGGCACGTCCTGTACTACATGGGGTTTCTACACCCCACGACAAACATCCACCCGACTCATCTCCATCGAATCGAGATCCCCGTGTTCGATGGAACCAACCCTCTTGGTAGGGTCACCCGTGCCGAACAGTTCGCCGACCTTCAGTCCACCCATGCCAATTAGAAGGTTCCTTTGGACACCATCTATATGGAGGGTTCAACGCTACATTGGGTGTGTTGGACGCATCAACAGGTTCCTACGTTGAAGGAGGAACTCCTCCGTCATTATGACGCCCATCAGGAGGGCAATGCCTACAAGCACCATAGCTTCATGCGTCAATCCGACATTATGGCCACTTACATTGGCGAGTTCATCGAGACCGCCACACACGTACCCTGTCTATCCCTTGATCACTGCCTAGGATACTTCCTTGGGGGTTTACAACCCCACCTTCGGGCGCGCTTCTAGGTCCACAACCCAACGACTCTTTTCCTCACCATAGAGCAAGCCTATTGTCTCGACGAGGAACTTTACACCACCCAACCGTCTTCCTCTCCCCGACCACCCCACAAGCCACTGCCGTCGAAATTCTCGTCGTTTGGATCACTTGCCCCTGCCTGGGTCCCCGCTGCTAGGCTTGCCTCTGCCACCGCCGGTTCCTCCAGCCCCGCCTCCACCGGCGTCCCAACAATCCCACCACTTATCTAACAAGTAACACCACGAGCTTCGTCACAACGGACTTTGCTTCCGCTTCCAGTAGCCATACTCTCCCACCCATGCCTGTCTTCAAAGATTTGTGCGTGATGGTGGGATTTGAAGACGACGGTCCTGATTTCGGGGACTTAGATCCCCTGATGCCTGCGGATGACCCATACGAACCTCCACCTTGAAGACAATGCCATTTTTTTCAAGAATGGAGTGTTGATATGTATCCTGTCATGTAGTTTCTTGTCCTGTAATGGGGCATCCATCTATATAGGGAGATACTTAGGCGAGTTGCCTTTTATCCATAAGTATTAGTCTTTTGGTCTCTCTTTGGAGAGGGGAGTACTTTGGATGACCCAACCTCTGGGTACTTGGCGAGATCCTGTCTCTCGATTATATTTTTTATTTCATGCAATGCAAGTTCATATTCTTCGCTTTAGATCTCGATACTGCTAGACCGTATAACGATATGTCTTTTATATGACTTCATCAGCTAATGCACTCCACATCTCTGCAAAGGATGTATTCTCCCAGTAGATGGTCACATGGATTCTCCAATCTTAGGATCTTTTGGGTCTTCATGGAATGGCACGAGCATGCACATTTGGAACACTAGATGGAGCTTAGGCTTTGTCAGAAGACCAACTTTGTATGTGACACTTTCTATGCGACTAAGGACCCAATAAAGTCCTTAATAGTTTCTTAAACGTACATTGCATCATCTTAATTGTCTCTTTGTGGAGAAGCATCATGTGTATTTTAAAGATCTTTGGACCTTTAGTATGCGTACTGAGATTGGTTGATGGTGAGAAAAGATCAACCATGGGTTATATCTATGAAGCTATGAATAGAGCTAAATAGACTATCATTAAGTCTTTTAATAAGAGAAATGATAAATATAAAATATAAGGGTGTCATGAAATTGTGGATAGAAGATGAGAAAGTTAGCTTCAGAAATCTTTGCATACAGTAGGTCATTATTTAAATTCAAAATTCTTCTATTCAAACCTTGTTGAAGAATATGAAAAATTTATGGGGGTTTATACGAGACAATGCAAAAAATGGATCCATAACATTCCACACGTCTTTCAAATTGAGCTTGTCCCCAAGTTTGAACAAGGGTTGCACGACGTGGTCATCTGACTCTTTGATTTCCCATCAGAAAAATCCCGGTAATGTGCTACTGTAACGGAGGTTGCATCGAGCGGTGCTCACAGATGTCACAAAGGGAAGCAAGAATCTGGCGGGGCCGAGGCGCATGCGAATGCAAAACTGTAATTCATAATATCTGGAGGCGGGGCAAGGGTGTCTGGTGTTTGCGGGAAATCGAGGGCGACGGAGAACTGTGATGAAAGTGAGTTGTGGTGATCACCTATGGTGATCAGAAGCGGTGGCGTCGCTTCAAGGCGGGGGGAAGTAATGCCACCAGAGGGCCAGTGAAGCAGGTGGCCAGAGTGAAGGCTGCAGGATGGAGACTGCAAGGATTGACGGCGGTGACACAAAATGTGGCGGCATTACCGCTAGGCCGAGAGGTGATGATGTCGGTGATGCTAATTGCGACGACGACTGAAGTTGAATCGGCGGCGGGGGAGGTGTAAGCAACATTAGGAGGCGGTCGGTTGCGTTCGACAGTGGCATGGGTTGTAGCGGGGTAATTGGTGGCCTCAGTGGAGCAATCGTAGGCGATGGTGGGACCGTACAAGTTGGGATGGAAGGTGCAACAACATGTGTTGGCTGGGATAACAACTGTGTTGGTGGAAGCGGAACCCCAATGTGTCCTAACATCGCCAATTGGTCGATTTTGGCATTGAATCGAGAAATGGAGGCCATCATCGCCCATAACATCGAACAGATGGCGGTCTCTTTTGAAGCATTTTTCTTCATAGCGAAATAACTACTAAATCAATTACTTATATTGAGTAATTAATGAAGTTCATAAAAAAGGTGGGGATACAGTGGAAGGAAACTCAAGAAAAGAGGCGTGCAGCTCGAGGGAGACAGTTTACTTAAAAAAAGGCACGTTGAGGAGTCATTCACAGACGGGCTCGTCAAGGAACAATAGGCGCGTTGGACTCAATGAGGATGGGTGGGTGGTTTGACACAGGAGGTTGGCACAAGCGTGGGAGAAAACACAGATAGGCTTGTCGAGGACAAAGATGCAATGATCTGTCGGACGAGGCGGTGTAAGGTGGGTCATGTCGACGAAGACACCCATAACCATGTCCAAAATAGCCTGCATGGTCAGGGGGCTGGCGAGCGTGGGGCCTCCTGCTCAACCGCGTGCCACAAGTATGTGATCATATCTACATCGACCATTTTCTGAATAGACTGGACTGAGATAGTCTGGCGCAAGAGAGTAAAGTCTCCCAAAAAAAGTAGTGGTGCCCCTTCTTGGATGAACTATATTGACATGTGATCCCAATTGACGTTGCCCAGGGTGCAGAACTATGCCACCCCAAGGACAATATCCACCTCGCCTGGTGCAAACGCTTAGAAGTCAACCCAAAGGGGGCATGAGCGCACTGTGAGGGCAAACCCTGAGCAAAGGTCATTAGTTGCCCGACGACGACCATCTCCCCAAAAGGCAGAAACATGGGGAGAGGGTTAACGACAACGCCAAATGATCTACTAGGTATTGCATGATAAAATTGTGGCTCGCACCACAATCAATCATGATCCCCCGAAACCGCCTAATACTGGCCAAGAGAGATGAACTAGCCGAGTTCAGACTGTACGCAACAACATAACAAAGTTCAGGTAATGCCCAATTTGTCATCCTGAAGAAATAGCTGGTTTATTCTATAAAGAAGCAATAATGGATGAATAATTAAAGTAATCCAAAGGGGGCACCTTTTGGGAATGAAGGATTAATTAAATCATTTAAAATCCTAAGAGTTTAATACAATGTATTTTGTTTCAAGAATTTAAGTCTTCGAGACCAAAGTCTACATAAACTCTAGTCTTATAATAGTTTGGTATCAAGAAGTAATATCATTTTTGAGACTGAGGCTAAAGCGAGTTTCAGTTGATTCCCTCACCCATTGTTCTTGTCATCATCTTCTTCATCGTTCGACTGCCCCTCCGTCAGATCTTCCTCATTGCTAAAAGAAACCTGACACTTTCTATTCATAATTCATTCTATATAAGAAATTAATTTTCATATTAGACAAATTTCTGCAACATGAAGAGCAATATTCATTGTCATTCATATCTATTAGAATTGTATAGAGCCTACAAAGATTATCTTACAAATTCTTTAAGAAATTACTTGAACCCCAATTAACATAGAACTCAGAGTATGGATGAATAAGCAAACAGCATACCAGTGGCAAGCATGGGGTCTACAACAAATACTCGAGAGCCTTCTGGAAACTTTTCTGGTAAGCTGCAATTGAGAAATGCAAAATATAATGAAATCCATTTTTCCAAAATAAAAACATGTTAGATTAGTGTGCCATTTCAAGAAAGCATCAACTAGATTAGTGATCTGTAATGAAGGAAAAACCATGCGACCTAATTTTGCAGGATTTACCATAGAAAATTGACCATTAAGCATGTAGCACATGATTGACCTTGATTTCAAAGAAACTATCTCATACAAATAGCAGACACGGCCCATTGATGATTATCTGAAGAAATTTCAAAACTTGTTTAGGCCACTTTTGCCTCCTCGCAACAAGTGACAATTTTCACAGCCGGGCTTCATGATCGTCTACCAATAGACATTGCATTTGCACACCCACTAGACCTTATGACAACGAGTATGCCTATTGATGGACAAATACACTAAAAGGAAAAAAATCATGGCAGTCACCAAAGTTAGCACAACGCCATCACACCGACCAACACAGGGTGGCAACAGTAATGAATCCAAGGACACCGCCGCCAAGCAGTATATCAAAAGACTATCCTAGGAAGAAGTTACCGAGTGGCGGGCCAAATGGCTTTTCTTTAATTGTGACAAAGCTTGTACTTCGGGTCATAGACATAAATTTTTTTTTTGGCTTGAACTAGATGATATTGACAAAGAGAAAGATGAGGTCGCTCGGGGGATCTCATGTTTACTAAGAACTTGGTGATGTATATACACAAAAAGGGTAGTTTAAAAAGTTCAAAAATCAACTGTAATCATCATCTAAGGAAATTTTGAAATGATAATCAATGAATTACCAAAGAAATTGACAATTAAGCATGTAGCACATGATTGACCTTGATTTCTAAAAAAACTATCTGATACAAATAGATAGACAAGGGCCATTGATGATTTTCTGAAGAAATTTCAAAACTTGTTTAGGTCTCTTTTGTCACCTCGCAACAAGTGACAATTTTCACAACTGGGCTTCATGATCGTCTAACAATAGACATTGCATTTGCACACCCACTAGACCTTATGACAACGAGTATGCATATTGATGGACAGATACACTAAAGGGAAAAATTATGGCAGTCACCAAAGGTGGCACAATGCCATCACACCAACCAACACAGGGAGGCAACAATAATGGATCCAAGGACACCACCAACAAGCAGTATATCAAAAGACTATCCTAGGAAGAAATTACCGAGTGGCAGGCCAAATGGCTTTTTTTAATTGTGACAAAGTTTGCACTACAGGTCATAAACATTAAAAACTTATTTGGCTTGAACTAGATGATATTGTCAAAGAGAAAGATGAGGTTGCTCGAGGAGGGGGCCTGGAATGGTATATGTGGTTAGACAACCAACATTGGCATTGGTGGATTCTGACAGCAACCACAACTTCATCGGCAAAAACATAGCTCGAAAGCTTCACCTATCCGTCAGGCACTGTGCGGAAATGCAAATCGCAGTCACTAATGGGAAAAATGTCCAAAACATGGGTACATGTGAAGAGGTGGGCCTGAATTTTTTGCTGATCTCTACATCATTCTACTAGGCGGTGTAGTGCTTGGAGTGAAATAAATACAAATTTTGGGGTCAATTATTTTTTATTCCACTACTCCTCACGAAAACAGACCAATTAAAAGACAAGATTATATGATAGTGCATGAGATTTTATTCCACCACACCTCTCCTTGAATGACAATTATGCAGCACGTACCATGTTGGAACCCATATTGATTGAAAATGTAGTACTTATGGAGGCGCCCCTGCAGGTCTCCAACCCCCCCAACAATAGGATCATTAGACATCTTTTTACAACATGGGATTAGTGGTAATGCCATTATCCTTTTCTATAAAAGGATGCGATTGAATGTCCATGCACTGTGATACGTCATCAGGAATCATTCAACCAAGTCAATCCCCCTTCTCTTCTCTGATGTTTTGGTTAAAAAATAAGGCTAACAGCGGATTTGTGTGGGCATATGAAGCTCAATTCAAAGACAACCAAAGAAAAAAATTTCATTCCCATTGTGGAAGAACTGTTCAACGAACTTCACAGAGAAGATGTTTTCTCTAAAGTTGGCATCTCCTCCAGCTATTCTTAAGTTTGTATGGATCTTCACGCCGTCAAGAATATGTATTTTCGAACACACCATGATCACTTTGAATTATTGATGTCTTTTGGCTGCACCAATGCCCCATCCAACTTCCAAGCCCTCATGAGCAAGGTATTACATGCTCAACTTTGCAAGTTTGTACTCATTTTAACAATACTCTTATGTGTAGCAAAATTAAGGAAAACCCTCAACTCCATCTATGAATAATTTTGAGACTGATCAATGATCATCATGATTAGGATCAAAGATCGCGGGCAGTCAATCCTTATCAGATCCTACAGGAGTCTACATGAGTAAGAGGCAAAGCTAGGATCGCCAAATGGAAGATCTGAGAAGTAGTTGCGTTTGGAGTAACAATGACATCATTTTGTGCATATTTATTATTTTTTGTATCTTATTTATGTAAAATTAGTAACTTAATGTTCCTGAAGATCTAGACTGTATCTAGTGGCCCCTTTGCCTATAAAAAAGAGTTTATGGGGCTGACTCTAAGCATTGTAGAATTTAGACAAATTTTGCAGGTTCTCACAATCCCTCCACGGAGTCAAATATGTGGGTTGTAGCTCTTGAAGCCTAGATCACCCCCCTCCAAAAACACTACCACTTCAAGTTGCCTGTAACTACCTCTCTAAATACTGGCCAACTCATTATCCCTTCCTCCAATTCATCGAAATAACTACCCCAACTTCCACTCCAACTGCGCCTTTCTTCTCCATTCCATGCATCATTCAACCAACCGGTCACTCTCTGCAACCCCTCCTCTCCCTGAAAATTTTCCACTGCTGAAAAATGTCATTGCCCAAACTTATACTGCCTCCTCGATGCAGCCCATCAGGCCGAATTCATAAACGAATATTCATATCCCTCCAATTACCATTCCTAAGAATCCCAACACCCCTCTTCATCTTACCAACATGCAATTCCCCTACAAATTCACTACAACCTCCACCAATTGTTGTTAACCTCCTTACAGATTCCCTCCGGCATCTTATACATCCACGCCGACTACCAAAAATCATCAAAAAATCACCACTTACCATTCCCCGCTCCCAATCCTGACCCCCAAAAGTCACAACATTCCTCCCTTTCTCCAACCAGGCTTATGCATTCTCCCAGAGCCTCCTAATTGTCGCATAATTCCATTCAGCATCGAAAGCCTGTGCAGAATCACGACCAATTCATTGTTCAGCCGTTGAAATCAGTAACAATTCAGCCCCGAGTTTGTATTTGCTGTAAGTTTGTAATTGAAGATAATTGTGTAAATTGTTGTTCAATTGTTGAAAGAACATATTACTTTTGGACGTTAATTCATATAAGTTTACCCTTTGATTTGCTCTATTCGAAGGATTTATTTACTTAAGATTGATTTGAACTAACTCTTATCAAAATATTTGACTTAATATTGCTTGTTTATCTAGTGCTTTAACCACAATCATGGTTGGTTACAAACCTCTTTATTAATTCCAGCAATTATAATAATTATTCGTCGAATATTTTGTTTACACATTGCATCATTCCAAGAACCACCATAACATATCACTAACACCTACTCATTAGAATTCGCCATGGCATAATTACACGTTCACACTCCCAACATTTGTTCAGCTTCTTATCACCTCTTATTCAATCTTCTAAATTGTTCCTTCGGCGACTGGACGGTTTTGTACTTGTGTTTGCTGATCTAACCAAGATAACTTTGATGGTTGAATGACCCGAATTCGATTTGTGTGACTTGCAGCACATTCTCAATTTGACCAAGTGTAATCGTACTTCAACCAGCTTACAAACAACAAACAACACTCAAGCCTTTATCCCACTATAGACTTCAACCAACTTACTTGAAAAAAAAACTTGAAACGATCCCACCTAGGATCTCGATCCTGACAATCCTGGTTGGATGGTGTAGCTTACTAAAAGTTCATCCCATTCTACAACTCATTGTTTCCATTAGCATCCCACCATATATCCGACCTTAGCCCACCCTTCCATAGCCACCGATCAAAAAACAAACCAACAATCACATATTTGCAAATCCCAATCATCAAACACCCAAGGCCACCACCTTCTCCTAACCGTTGCATAAGCCTTCAAATCCTCATTCAAATCTTAAATCGAGACACTTCTAAATATATTCATATGTATAAAATTGCTATGGGTTATCGTGAATTTGAGTACACATTGTTGGTTATTATGCTTTCTGACATAACTTTGAATCTAGACAAGTGAATAAGGATTTGTGTAGAGTCATCTAAATGCCAAGGCAATTGACTAGACAACATTAAATTGTTCTATCTATCAATGTAAATGACAACGATGATAATCTCTATCTTGACTAAAATCAATTGAGTGAAAAATTCTTCAGGGTTCAGGGATGTTTGGGCCGAGTATTGGAGTCCCAACTTTCCCCTTTAGTCTAACCATGAAGGAAATTCTTACCCGGGATGTGATCTAGTGCTGGCTCAGGTCGACAACAAAAGTCGTATTCTTGCCATTATTGATGTCCCTCATGAATTGCGAAAATAGTTTAGGACGAATTTTCACACTCCTCTTTAGTGTGACACCTGATCTAATAGTGGTGACATAAGAGGTTGGATCGTGCAGTTGCAATTGCCAAATTATCCTGTCGGACCCTTATTCTTGCTGCTAGAGGTTTGAAGTTGTCTTGAATTGTTGTAATTGGCACATTCTTACTCGAAAAATTCTTCAGCTCGATTGACTTGGCCAGGCTGCTAGCCTTGCTAAGAACATGAATAAGGCACAAATTCACAGGAGATAGGTACAAGTATAAGGTGCGCTTAATCAAACCGATACCTTTGTCAATGAGATGTCGAGTACGAAACCTTGTGGGTAGAACCCAATTGTAAAAACTAACTTGAAATGTTTGTCATTGATGTAGAAGGAGACCAAACCACTTCCTTCATTGATCCTTCTTATACCCAAGGTTGTAAATATCAAATGTCAGCGACATGTCATATTGTGTCTTTAAATGTCGGAAGTCAGAGACATGTCACAGACATTTTAAAATATCAAATTTTCATCTTACAAATAAAAAAAATATTTTTTATCTATATTAAGTATAATTATATGTTTTAAAAAAATTAACATAACAAGTAAACGAACAATGAGTTATGTATATCCTAAAATAAATTCGAAAAATATCCAAAGTAAAATATTATAACAAGTACAAATCAGTACAATGTAAAATATATTTAGTATTACATAATAATTTTATTTTGTTAGTCCTAAGTTGTATAGCTTAAAATCATATAAATAACAACTAATAATTATGTTGAACTTTTTCACAATTTTTGTAATATGAAACAAGAAAAATCTAGTATGAAATAATTATACAAAATTGAATATAAGAATAACACATTAAAAGAACAAAACAATAAAACTAATTAATTTAAAAATACATTATATACTATATATATATATGAGATTTAGACATATACTATTAGATTGTTAACGTAACATAAAATAAAATAGAGAATAATATGTTCAAAAGTCGTGTGGGCCGAGATATCGGAAAAAATCATATATATCAGTCTATATTTTACAAAAGAACATAATAGAATATTTTTAGAAAAAAATGTTGTTTTATCTTCAAAAACGACATGTTGGCAAACATGTTGGAGAACAATTAAAATAGTGCTTGTACCCCATGTAGTTGAATTCAAAAAAGATTTTAAATTACATTCAAGTGGCATCTAGGTTCCCCTAGCATAAGCAGATGTTCTGTGAGTGTATTATGAGTAAAGCTCAAAGCACGCGAAGGAAGCCGTTTGCATTGATGAAGAACCATAGAAATTGATGTAAATATCAAGTGTGGTTCAACACTTTTAGTTTTAGAATAACAAATATTGTGATTACTGGTGATATTATCAAGTTTTAATAGTGTGTGAGTGTTTACATAGAAAGAAAATAGCAATTCGATCAAATAGCAAAATAGTAAAAAGATTGAACTGCTGCGTCGGACACTATTAATATCACAATTGCCAGTGAAGAAAATGGCCTCCAATCTCCAAACTTAATGGAAAAAACATTATCTCTAGTGCCAAAATACGGTAGTGAAGATGTACATTAACACAAGAGTGATAGCCGTAGCACATGGAATTTGATACTATTGTCGTTTTTGGTTTCTTCATAATTGAACTTTAGCATCATCGTTAGGGTTAGCGAAAATCTGATGGTGCTTCACACCAAATTTCCTGAAATTTTGACACCAGGTTTAGAAACAGCCTGTTTTGTACATCATCTTTGAAAAAACCATAATTTCTAGCCATAAGAAGCTGCAGAACGTGCAACCCATTTTGAAAAGGCCATGAAATTTTATTCACGCTTAAATTGCCGAAAATCAACAAACTCCTAGATAAATTAGATATTTCAAAATATAAAAAATAGCAAATTGGTTTATGCCGAAAGGGCCTTTACCTAATATTGTTCCATCCGTTTTGAGGAAGGAGATCTTTAAAGACTATCTCTTGGGTTGAAAGGCTGCCTCCCAAATTCAAACGAAGGAGTCCACCGATCAAGTCGATGCTTATGTGATTGTGGATCATCATCTTAAGGCAAACAAAGAAGTCTAGACCAAGGCAAAGAAAAATCAAAGATTAAATATTTAATTTGGGGAAGCCTTCTTCTATATCTGAGTGATTTGTTATTCTATTATGTACTTTGATGCTAAAGATCACTATGTTCTCAAATCATTTTTCTTTTTTTTGTAACTTTGGGGTGAGACTATGTTTGAGGGTAGGGGAATCATCCTCGCGAGGGAAAAATCTAGCAATAGTAATCGTCCATGCAAGAGCGTCTAAATTGGGGGATATCGCAATAGAAATCGTGCTTCTGATAGCATCTAGGTTGGGTAAACCTAATAAATGGATTCATCTTTGCAAAGGTGTTAGGTCGGGAAGGAGTTATGGTACTCTTCGGGTTAGAGGCCTATCGTTCATTCGATGGAGTAACGGAAGCCAACCTGGATAGGATGATTCAGTATATAAACAAAAAAATTGTATTATCACCTCGATCTTGACGTTACAAGATCATCAACCAAATATACTAGTGCAATGATATTAATTGTCCTTTCTTTCATATATTCTCTACTCTTGCTTGTGTGATTGTTATTCCACTGTGATTTACTCAAAGAAATCCCTCCCTCTAAGGTTCTCATATGATCGTAACCTCAAGTTGATCATCAAAGCATAACTTCTCTTGAAATGATGTATCCACCAAACAGAGAATATCAATTTTGGCCTCCGTATTTAAGATTTGTGTTCTCTTATCTCATACCGAACAAATTCATTTTTCTTCACCTTTTGAGTTTTCCTACTCATTGGTACTATCATTGTCCTCTTCTTACTGAAACAATGGCCATGTGGTTGGAAGTTCTTGTTCTCCTTGATTGTAGTGAAAGTATAATCTTATCTACTGATGATCTCCATCATCATCACCTCTATAAGGGAAGGTGGTGTGGAACGGTGGTACAAACCCGCGATGCAACATGAGTTTTGGGCTCGTTCGGGGCCGATTGACCATCTGACATATTTAGCTTCTCTGGATCTAGGATCCGACTCCGCGGATGCATCCAAATTGTTCTTTACATGTTTTTATATATATAACTTATGTATTTTCAGTAATTATTTAGTGTAATCGGGCACTTGACACTCTCGGCCAATCATAGTAGTTGATGTCAGGATGCCCTAATCTCCTTTTACTATAAATAGGAGTAGGGAGTAGCCATCTCCTCATTGCTGATTTTGGAGAAAAAATACATCCCAGAATATGGCGATCTTTTTTGGTGCGACACCGCGGAGCCCTAAGGTGGACTTCTTAGGTTTGTATCCATGTATCAAATGTATCTCTTTGTGTTTTTGATCCTTCACAGCCCACCTCTGAATTCCCACCACAACATTCTCATGTAACCCTCTACCTCCAAATCACGTAAAATCCTTTACCATGAATCCCTGAGCCCACTCCTTGAATCTCCCATAAAAGAAAGAAATTCCTTCCAGCAAATTCACTACATTCCAGTTTCTCTGTTAACGCTTTATTCTGCAGTCGAAAAACGTCGTAACCAAGAATCTCTGTATCCAGAAAATAACCACATCTCCATCCTGTAGAAGCCCAAAAAACCTTCCTGTAAGCATCCCACCACCAAATCCCCTAATCCCAAAAAAGCCCAAATAGCCTTCCAGCAAGCCCATTTGTTTCCTTCCAATTCTTCTTCTGAATCCCCTATTCCCTTCCAAGAAACCATGTTTCCCCTCAACTATTCATGTTTTCTGGCTACCCAAGTCCTTAACCTGATTCCATTGAGAGCCGAAATCCCCCTCCTAACAACCCGCCTAACTACCATAATCGAGAGCCCACCAAGAGTCTCCTTTTTCCCCCTCACAATCCGCCTTTTTCCAACACCAAAGGCCCTGCTTCCACACATCGTGCAGCAGTCTCCTCTCGGATAGGCACCAAACACTCATGAATGATCCGATCAACACGGTACGGCCTCCCCCAACTTTGTGAGTATGGTTTTATCGTTGTATGAAACAATTTCTTCAATTTTAATATATGATGAGGTGATTCTGCACTTGTTTGGATTTAAAAAATTGTGGTTGTTTGCATTTCGGATATTTTGTTATTTGCAGAAACTATACATCGCACGCTCTCGCTTTGGCCCTCAATGCGGAGTAAAGTCTAAGTTTTCTTTGACCTAAAGAAAAAAATTGCTTCACTTAAATTATCACTTGAGATTTAATTATTTATTGATTGCTGAGATTCCTCTGCCGGATTTGCATTGCGTCGCAACCCACTTAGGATTGTATTTAGGATGTGATGTTGTCAACCTACCCCTGCATCATAAGGAGGCTAACTTGTTGCAAAGTCAGTGGGAAACTTTCTTCTAACTTGCCATTACACCTAGCTGGACTTCACAAAATGACTCCCTTAAATACTAAATGACTTGTAGAAATCAAAGAGCAATTTAACGCAGCGAAAACAAAAATTAGAACTTGTTGAGGGACATTCTTATTTTGTTCATCATTTAGAACACAAAATAACTACCACAAATAGAATTTAGAACCTTAGTTATTAAAGGTGCACTAAGACGCAAAGGGGTTTTGAAGCATAGGTGCAAGGATCAAGGCGCAGACACGCGCCTGACGAAAGCAAAGGCGCATCCACATCCATTTTAAATAATCCGCATCAAACATCATTTCAGCTTCTCGATCAAGTTCTTTATCTAGTCTACTAATTAATCTTTCATTACCATCATTTATATCTCTTAAAAAATAGAACCAATGTGTTCACTTGCATCATATCTAAGTCTTAACGCACAATTATCTTTGACAAACACCAAATCAATAAATTATTGAGTTCTTACATAATTTTTTCTTAATTATTGAAGAAAAAAATTTACAACAAAAATATCGCGCAAACGCGCCTTTAAAATTACAAAGGTGTAAATAGGGCGCAAATCTCTGAGTCTCATAAGACTTGAGCCTTAAGCGCGCTTGAGGCACACCTTTAATAACATAGTTTAGAACACATTAAATTACTAAGAACATGACACAGTCACAGTGAAGGGAAACGACGACGCGAACTCACGGTGGAGCACGAATTTTGTGTTCGTTCGGGGCCGATTGGTCATCTGTCACATTTATCTTATCCCGGCCCGAATCCACGGATGAGTCCGAATTTCTGTTTACATGTTTTTTTATATTACTTTTGTATTTTCGGTCATTATAGTGAAATCGGACACCCGACACTCTCGGCCAATTATAGTCATTGATGTCAAAGCGCTCTACTATTGTATTATTATAAATAGGAGTGAGGGGAAGCCATCTCCTCATTGATGATTTTTAAGAGAAGGAAATCCTGGAATCTGGCGATTTTTGTGGTGCAACGCCTTGAAGCACTAAGGTGGACTCCTTAAATTTGTATCTTTTTTCCCACTTATCCCTTGATTCTCCCTCCTCAACCACAACTTCTTAAACCCTCCAGACCCCAGCCCCTTCATTGTCTACTGATCCCTTCATATTTTATGGAACCAGACGTCGATCCCTATGTACTTCCTGAAACCAGACACCGCATCTCTTATGCAACCCCCCCCCCCCAAACTTGGTTGCATCCACCTAATTGGTCGGTTGTAAGCTTCTCCTACCAGATTGCTTCCATACCGCTCTTCCTCCCTTCTTGCCAAAGCCCCATGCACTCCCCTACTGCTGAACCCTACCCGACCGGAAAAAATGTCCGTAGATCAGCACCACACAATAGTCGTTTTCTCATGGACAACTACCAAGCACTTGTGAATCATCAAATCCCCACGCTACGGCCTCCCAGACTTCGTGAATATTATTTATTATTGTATGGAGCATTTCTTCAATATTAATATATGATTCTATAATTTCATACTTTCTTGGATCAAAATTATCGTGATTGTTTGTTTTTGAATATTTTGTGATTTGCAGGAATCATTCGCCGCGCGATCTTGTTTGGGCCCTCCACGCGGAGGAAGGTCGAAGCTTGCTATGCCTGAAAGGAATAATTTTGCTTTTGCTAACATTATATGCTTGCGATTTAATCATTTACTATTATGTCTTGAGTTCGTCGATGAATGCATTTACATAGAGTAGTTAAGGTGAGTAGAGTTATCTTCCCTCATGTCGTATTAGGATTGCATTCTAGTACTCACATACTTGTAGCCTACCCTACATCAATCAGTATCAGAGCCCAAGGTTTGGGTCATATTTATATACATAGTAGTATGTCACATAAAGTCGATATATTGTCCATGGCTAATCATGTACAGTACACCAGAAATGTAAAGTACAAAGAATATACACCAAGCTTTTTATTTCATTCTTTCCTCTATTTATTACACGATCAGTAAAACATACTAGATAGGTTTATTACAATAGATACACGTACGTCCAATACAGCGAGTTCTGTGCCAATCCTGAGCTTGGATTATTGTCGTTGCCAGATCAGTTGCTAGGATCCTATGTGTTCCGTTTGGCGTTGGTTCTGCTGCCTATAAAACATGTGTCCACTCTATGTTAGTCATAAAAATTATGACTATGTGAGAACAGTATTTCGTAAAACAGTTATACATGCAAACGAGGGGGATAATAACAATATGCATACAGTACAATAAATCAATCACTTGATTATTCTTAACACTAAATCTTAAATTACCCCTTAATTTTAGTTACATAAAATGAGAAATGTTCCGGTGATGCAAACTTGAATTGGGCCCCGCCCCCAAAGAGTGTAATTGTAGACTCACCCCTACTGGTGAATCCATCAGTAGATGCCTCTACATCATAGGATTCGAAGCCATCACATTTCCCTATGCAGAGTTTTAACTAACTTTTATCTTGTCGTATAAACAGGAATTTTGAATAAAACTGATCCCCTCAGAAATTTGTATCGCTTAATTGTCCCTCGCCCACTTTATTTATTTAGCGATATATCCTTTAAGGCGAAACTCATATGCTCAGACAATTTCGTTAAAAGAGACACTAAATTAAATTCTGTAAAATAATTGGATACTCATAATTTCAAGAAATAAAATACTCACGGCAGCTTTGTCTTTATTCATATTATCCTGAGACGTCATCCTTCTTTGTTTAATTAGATACCACTGTAATAGCATGCATTTTTATTCGGGTTGCGTCTCTTAAAATATATAAGGGATTTACGAAAAGTCGGAAAGCCAAATAATAAACCGGAAAACTCAAAATACTCGGAAATGATCGTAGAAAACAACTTCAACTCGTATACTTTGCTGGACAACCATAATTGTGCCTCGAAATGGGCTAAAACCAGCCCCCAAATGGACTTCCCGTCCCCTTAAAATTCCGTCCAGCAAAGCCAAAAATATTGGGCGAACCACCCCTTGAAAACTCGACGAAAAGTGGCTCAAAATCAGCAAGAAAACAACCACGAAACAACTACTAAACAGCCATAGAAATCAACATAAAACAACCCCACAATTTGTAAAAATAGAAATCAGTAAACAGGGCTTACTACTAAACCAGCGGCAGAGTAACAGTAGAGAAAGAAGCAATTTCAGAAATATTCAGCAAAGCAGTAGCAGCTTGGGAGAAATCAGTAAAGCATCAGCTAGGACGGTAGGGATCAACAGCTCGGGTAGCAGTAGTGTAGCCAGACAGCAGCAAGAAGCAGCCAGACAGCAGCAGCTGCTCAGGATAACATAGCAGCAGCTAAGAGGTAGTGGTGCAGCAAGCTATCAGGGAAAAATGGCGTAGGCAGCAAGAGAGCAGCAGTTTGGGGCAGCAGAGAAGAGGGAGAGCAGTTGAAGAAGGAGAGGAGGAACTCCACCAAGTATTTAAAGAGGGGCACGGGCGGTGAAGAGGCAAGAAGAATCCAAAATGGATTTGTTAACTCAACTAGGTGTCACCAAATGAAACCAAAACAGCCACCAACAACACCAAGTGGCAAAGTAAACCAAACCTCAACATCAAGCTGCCGACACACCCAGCCAAGTGTCCACATAGCAACCTCACCCAAAATAACTTTAATCCAGACGGTCAAAACCAAAACAACAGCCCAAAAAGAACTAAAGGCAGCCCACTTAATAAACTCAGCCCAAATAAATAGCTAACCCACTTCTAAAGGCATCCCATATATTTACACAAGACCACTAAAATTCACAACGCAACGAATAAAATGAAAAGGAAAATGCGTGAAAATCTCGAAAAATTTGTACTGCCTTTATCATCATCATCGGGGAAAAATAATTATTTTGTTTTGCGAATTTTGGGTTGTCACAAATCATAGTGATCGTTCGACACTGTTTTATGATAATGGGGCGGAGTATCATTCGGTTCATCATCATTACACCTTGGGGCCATTTGTGGGACCGGAGTCTGAATATGCTCGACCACATAGAGCTCCTCACGAGAGGTCCTCATAAAATCAAGTTGATCATCCTTGCTCGCCGTCGCACGTTCATAGAGCTTGTGTCTACCCTCGGGCACAATTTGATTATGTTATGGAGGGACGACCCTTTAGATAATTATCAAGAGCCCTATAGACGTCACCATCATAAGGATAACACAACGTGTAGAGATCGTCATAGTGTCCAAAAACAGGGATGTTGGAAATAAACTTTCAACTACTTCTTGATTAATCTAAAAGAATGGATGCTCATTTTGATCACCCGAGGACAGTCTTAAGCGGAATCAATAAGATAAAGTATAGGGGTTTAGGTCAAGCCACCAATGTGCTTAGTAGTGCTTCCACTAACATGAGAGACCCGATACCTAGTTTTGATTCGTCTCAACTTGATGAGACTTGGTTCCCACTTAATTCGTGAGTCGAGTTCGATCATGATTGTATGTTACAAGTGGAGAGCAACCTAGTATGTCAAGTGATTTTGGTTACGAGAGTGAAGACGAGCGACTAAGAGACATTGTGATGGTATATCCATATTTTACACCTCATTTAGACCTAGTTTCCATTTCGGCTACAGATCCAATCCTTGACACTACCTATATTAGCCCACCATTGAATATATTTTTCCCACTCTTCCCCTGTCATTGTCTCAAGCCACATCATGACCACGAGTCGAGATCCTAGTGTTGATCTCGTAGTGGCCGTCTCATCCATTTTTGAGAACACAACCCCTTGTGATGATGCTCATTTGGAGGACCATGACTCTGACGACAAGTTCTTTGACGAGCCCTTTGTTAAGCCTCCTAATGAGCCATCGCGTCCTTGTGAGGATGAGATTTAGATGAGCCACTCATTTACTAGTATCGAGCTATTATCGTCTCTTCCATTATCGCTCCCGATCAGCCCCTGAGAGTGTATCTTCAGTGGATTGTCAAGTATGAGGGCTTTCCTTAACAAACTTCAACATACTTTCAATGTTTTGGGAGTCTACCATATGACCAATCGTACTCTTGATGAATTTTGGGACACACTGTCTACTGAATCACCAAGTGAGTTCCTTCTTGTGAAGGACACTGGCCACACTCCAGAGTCACATCCGATCAACAATGTTTATGGTTTTCACTTAAGTGGTTGTGACATTCGCGATGATTTTTATACATACCTCCTGGTGAGCCCCTGATGCATCATATTCCCTGAAAGATATTTCACAGTTTATGAGCTTATGTTTGAGTGTGTGTCTCACACAGTCATTTGGATACTCATCATACATTCGATGAGTTTTTCTATACTCCACCGAAAGAGCCTCCTAATACGCCACCAAATTTTTGAAATATTTTTGAAATATCCAGCTCATTGTCGGATCTTACCCTAGAAATGGTGTCGTGTTTGTCGGGTTTCATTTGCATCATTTGTGTGAGTCTATGGAATAATTTGTTCAACATTTGCATGACTTACATGAGTTGGTCCGACGGAGGATCAATACTGATAATGAATCTTATAAATCTCACGCAAGTAACAACAGGCGAGAGCAGGTCTTTCATGAAGGAGAGCAGGTAATGGTGCAATTATGCACTGAGAGGCACCCTCGGGGGACTGCTAAAAAATTTGAGCGCCAGACAACTGGCTCCCTATACAATCATGAGAAGGATGGGGGAAAATGCCTACGAGCTTAATATCCTTAAGAGTAAGGATAGCCATCTCATATTTAATGCTGAGGGTCTGACACCATGCTATAAGCCTCCTGAGTATGTGGGCTCGTATTGTGGAGACCTCCTAAAGCCTATAAAACCACATCCCCAACCCTACACCTTGCCCACTCCTGAGTCCCACCCTCCTTTGGGCCAGCCGCATATGGCCTCACCATATGCACTAGCAATCACAATGAGACTACCGACACATCATTGGATTCTTGAGAACATTACTGATATTGTGGCACATGGATGCGTAGCCGTGCCTGACAGACAGACACAAGAGTACCATTGGAGAGGATGCCCCATGATCGACGATACTTGGACGACCCCCAATGGAACTTGTCGATTTTGCCCAGCACATACCGAGGGGACTTCGATCTTCATTTATCAGGAGATGAATTTTTTCAAGTCGGGGAGAAAGATGGGAATGACAACACAAACCCGCGGGGGAGCACAAGTTTTGAGCCCGTTCGGGGCCGAGTGACCATCTACCACATTTAGTTTCTCCGGATCGACGATCCAACTCCACAAAGGCATCAAAATTTTTTTACAAGCTTTTTCATAAATTATTTTTTTATTTTCAGTCATTTTTTAGTGAGATCAGACACCTGACACTCTCGATCAATCATAGATGTTGATGTCAGGGTTCCCTAATATTGTATTATTATAATTATGAGTAAGGGAACAACCATCTCCTCGTTGCTGATTTTGGAGAAAACTTATTCCCGGAATTCGGCGATCTTTCGTCGTGCGACGCCTCGAAGCCCTAAAGTGAACTCTTTTGGTTTGTATCTTGTTTTCCCTCGTGTATCCCACAATTTTCTCTCTTTCTTGCGGCCCTACCTTCTCTAAAATCCCCCATGTAAATCCCCACCTGTAACCTACACACTACCAATCCCCACCCATAACCTACATCACTACCATTCCTATTCTACCGCAAAACCCACGGAACACTTCACGATCTGCCAAGTCCAGCTCGGTATTTCCACTGCCACATTTTCTTAAACTCTCCTGACCCAAGCCCGTATACTGAGCCCTTTGTATATCCTGGAACCAGACGATGCATCTCTTGTGTGACCGCCCAAGCTCGGTTGCATCCACCTAATTGGTCGGCTGTAAGTTTCTCCCACCAGGTTGATGTCATACCTCTCTTCCTCCCTTCCAGTCGAAGCCCCATACACTCTCGTACTGTTGAACCCTACCCGATCCGAAAAATTGTCCCTAGATCCAGCCCCCTCCATATCCAGTGTTGGATTTTAGCCACCAAACACAGTCGTTTTCTCTTGAACAGCTAACCAACACTCCCGAATCACTGGATCTCCACACTATGGCACTCCCTACTTTGTGAGTATTATTTTATTGTTGTAAAGACTATTTTCTTCAATATTAATATATGACTGTGATTTCATACTTTCTTGCATCGAAAGTATCGTGGTTGTTTGCTTTGGGATATTTTGTGATTTGCAGAAATCATTCGTCACATGCTCTTGATTTGACCCTCCAAACAAAGGAAGGCTGAATCTTGCTTTTCCAAAAAGAAATAATGTTGCTTTTACTAACATTATACACAAGTAATTTAATCATATATTGGGTTCACCATTGGATCTTGCATTTACAAATAGTAGTCAAGTGAGTAGAGTTATCTTCCCGCACGTCACACTAGGGTTATAATATAGTACTCATACAGTCGTAGGCTACCTTACATCACATAGAGAACTAGAACCTTGAATATTGCTTAGGATTTTCCTTAGCAAAATCTAACTTACTTGATTACTTATAAAGACAACCATTAATGATAGCAAGTTACCATTTTGGCTAGCAAAATCTCTAATTAAATCTATAATTTCAAAATTAGAAAATATTTGGATAAATAAAATTCTTGGTGACATTCCAAATGAGATTTGTGTTTTCCATCATTGCTCTCTTTGACTAATATTGACTCTTACTAGACCTATCTTTACATCGTGCTAAAATTTGAATTGGAAAGCCAATTTGAATTGAGAGTAAGATGGATAATTTGATTTATGACTAATATTGTGCTCACATTGCATGAAATAAAAGATACAATCGAGAGACAAGCTCTCGTCAAGCACACAGAGACTGGGTCCTCCAAGGCACTCCCCTCTCCAAAAGAGCCAAAAGACTACAATTCAAAAAATAACATCTTACAACTTAAGGGGCTCCTTATATAGATGGAGGCCCCACTATAGGACAAAGACACTACATGAAAAATACATATCAACATTCCCATTTCGGAAAAAAATAACCTTGTCCTCAAGGTGGAGGTCAATATGGGTCATCCACAAGTACCAAGGGGTTAAAATCCCTAAAGTCAAGGTTGTTGTCTTCATATACCACTAGAACGCACAAGTCTTTAAAAGCGCAAAAGTGGGTGGGAGAGAATGGTTCCTGGCAGCGGAAACAAAGGACCTCATGTCGAAGCTCAAGGTGTTGTTTGTGAGATATGTCATGGCGTCATCGGGGTGCCAGTGGATGCTAGGGCTGACAAAACTGGAGTCGGTCCTAGCAGCGGGGGCAAGTGATTTGAGCGGGCAGGAGGCAGCGGAGATTTCAATGACAAAAGCTTGTGAGATGGCCGGTCCAAGGAAGAGGGACGGTGGTGTAAAATTCCTCGTCAAGGCAACGAACTTGATCAATGGCCCTGGAAAGAATCATCGTATTGTGGACCCGGAGGCGCGCCCGTGGGTGTGGGTTGTAGACCCTCAAGAAAGCATCCTAGGTAGTGGTCAGGGGATAGACTGGTTATGTGTGTGGCAACCTCGTGAACTCTTCAATGTAAGTGGTCATAGTGTCGGACTACCTCACGGATCTGAGGCGCTCGTAGGCATTGCCCGCCTGGTGGCATAGTGGCAGAGGAGTTACTCCTTCAATGTAGTCCAAGGACTGTCAGGAACCTGTTGGCGTGTCCAACACACCCAATGGAGCGTCAAACCCTCCATATAGATAGTGGTCAGGGGAACCTTCTGGATGTTAGGGATGAACAAAAGGTCAAAGAATTGTTGGGCACATGCGATCCAACCCAGAGGGTCGGTGTCGTCGAAAACAGGGATCTCAATCAGATGGAGATGGGCCGGGTGGATGTCCGTAGCGGGGTAGATAAACCCCATGTAGTCTGGGGCGGTCCAAAGGGGTTGCGATGGAGGTGGCAGAGGGGTTGGTTGGTGGTTTACCACTGTGGACGCGAGCTCTCGAAGGAGAAGAGTGAGATCCTTAAGATGTGCTTCGTGTTGATCAACAATTGAGTCTGCTGAGGCAGTGGAGCGGGTGTTCTCGTAGGCATGGAGGGCCATTGAACGAGTCATGAGTATGGAATAGAGGTGTGTGAGGGAAGATGACGACGATGGGGATGAATTGGGTGTCGCGATGGGAGTCGATGGGCACTGGAATGGCGCCGGGGCTGCTAGGCATCAGTTGGGGACTAGAGGATCCGAGGAGAATAGTGGAGGAAGGCTCAAAATCGGCAGGGAAAAGAGGTAGACGGTGAAGTTGTGTAGTTGGTACAAGGGAAATTGTTTGGCTGTGCGGAGGAAGAGACCGTCGAAACATCAGCTGAAGTCGATTTATACATGAGTAGGCGTCCAGACCGAGGAGACACGGGAGACCAACAACGATAGCGGCGTCAATCGGGACCGAGGGAGTCCACGACAGAATTGACTGCAGGTTGGCATCGAGCGTGGGCTGGCGTCGAGGGAACTGAGCGGAGGAATCGTCGAGCCCGTAGCCACTTGCATTGAGCGCGGATCGGGAGTCAGCAAGAGAGAATACAAGAGGCTAAGTCTAATTAGGGTTTGGTCGAATCCTTAAATGAGGGGCAGGTCGAATCAATTGATATGTGGTAGTCGTATCAAAAACAAAAATAAAGAACACGAGTTTGCATTGCATGAAATAAAAGATACAATCGAGAGACAAACTTTCGCCAAGAATCCAAAGACTAGGTCCTCCAAGGTACTCCCCTCTCCAAGAGAGCCAAAAGATTACAATTTCAAAGATAATATCTCACTACCTAAGGGGCTTCTTATATAGATGGAGTCCCCACTACAGGACATACTCTAATGACAAAATACATATCATATATTTCATGTGTTTCTTTTGGTGACTTTCTAAATTTGGTTGGGTAACAAGTAGTCAAAAAATCAATAACATAGCATCCACATTGCATGATTAAAAAAATATTACTATCTGAACATCTGTTAGTCAAAAAAATAAAGACTATAGTACAAAAGATAATGGGCAAACATAAACAATTTTTAGTGTGAACAACTTTTGAAAAAGGAGGAAAACTAGAGATACTTCTTATCTGGAACCAAAAAAAGCCTGACAATTAAATAAGTCATTTCCCTCATTTTCAACATAAATCAACCAAGTTTCCAAATATCTGTGCCACAAGAAAAATAAGTTTACAACGCAAAAAAAACACTCAGCAACATAAGAAATTTTTAATATGAACTTAAATAAGGAAACAACAGGGGTTTTTATACCAAACAACTTAAAAAGATAAAACAAGAAACTTTTCTTATAAAGACCCTACGAATAACATCAGACAGTTTAACCTAAGACAACTATTTTTTCCTTCTCAATGAAAATAACACAAGTATGTGGAAAAGAAGAAAATATGCTCTTACTTGTTCAAGTATACAAGTGGTTGGAATGTCGTCTCATCCCTGCTCATGCCTTTTCAAAAGAAGGAACCTTCATCATTGTTGTGATTGGCAATACAAGCAAATAAAAACAACTTTTGCAAAAGTTAGTTGGATAATAAATTAAATTTTAAGAATAACTATACACTTATGCCGCCTAAATTATTGAGTTGCTAAACATCACTTTAGAACGCATTAGGACTGGCAGTTGGAAACTTTTATTTTGAACTTCTAAGAATGAAAAAACAATGGGTGGAGAAATGTTACCCTCGCACATTTACCGGAGGAGCCTCCCCTCGCCAAGACCACCAGAGAGTGCATATGGGAACCACCTTAATTATTTCATGTAATTAATTGGTATTACTTAATTGATATTGATTAATTAATATTAATTAATGAATATTAATTAGTATTATTATTTCCTTGTATTGTTTTCCCTCGCTCATCTATATAAGGGGGAGGAGTTTAGGAATTGAGGGATCTTGGTTTTGTATTAGGGTTTTGGACTCTCCTTGGAGAGAAGGATTATAGGAGGACCCAACCTCCTTAATCTTGGCCGGAGTTCCCTCCGGATTGTATCTGTGTTACTTGATTAATGCAATCTTGTCTCGTTTTTGACGTGCAATATTTTTTATCGTAACAATGGTTCGACCTGCCGTCCCCGTCCGCTCGTTCCAAGCCACCGGGGATCGAGCCACGCCTCACCGCCATCTCCGTCTGTGCGCGCCTCGATAGACAATCCGTTATGCTCGCTGACATCCTTGCTATGGCGCATCGCCTTCACACCAAGCTCGATCAACTCGACGAGGTTGATCGAATCCCTCCAGCGACACCTTCTGTTTTTTCACTGCCCGCACTGCCACCGACCCTCAGCTTCCCCAACAACGTCGCTTCCCCCCACGACCCTGCAGCAGCAATGACACTTTTCCCGCGTCGTGACGAATCCAACTCGCGCCTCTCTGCAGCGGCAGCGCGCAACCGCGATCAATCCTTCTCGTGATCATCTTCATCCTCGTTGCAAGCGTCGACGAATCGTCTTCTTCCTCGTCAAATCAGCTTCTTCCTCGGAGGGATCTGCGTCCCGCGCCTTCCCTCCAGTGTGACGACGGACTCCAAGAAATCGCATGTCGGCGTCGTCGATCCCTCCTCGTCGTCGCACCAGAGATCTTCCCCGCGCTGCTTCCCAGCGTCGCCGTCCTCCTTGCATCTTTGTTCCCCCCGCAGGTCCTTCTCCATATCTGCACGCCTCCTTTACTTATTTTATTTCTTTTTGACATCAGCCGCTGCCCCCACAAAATGCCAACCCACACCTTTTTATCCTATCATTTCCTTTTACTTTTTTCTCACCGTACTTCCCCTCCCCACCTCTCACTAGTTGTCACCTCCTCCCATCTTTTCCAACATCGGCTTTCACCCCCATCTCATCACCCCTTTTTTCCCTCTCCATTTGGTGGCAAGTTTCCTTAACTGTAGCCACAAATTATATGTTCCTCCCCTTATTAAAGACCTCGACAAAAAACTAGAACTTGGCGTTGTGGGCAAGGCCGATTTTCAAGACCGGCATAATGTTACCCTCACACATTTACCGAAGGAGCCTCCCCTCACCAGGACCACCGGAGCGCGCATATGGGAACCTCCTTAATTATTTTGTGTAATATTTGGTATTAATTAATTGATATTAATTAATTAGTATTAATTAATGAATATTAATTATTATTATTATTATTTCCTTTTATTGTTTTCCCTCCCTCATCTATATAAGGGGGAGGAGTTTAGGCTTTGAGGGATATTGGTTTTGTATTAGGGTTTTGGGCTCTCCTTGAAGAGAAGGATTATAGGAGGACCCAACCTCCTTAATCTTGGCTGGAGTTCGCTCCGGATTGTATCTGTGTTACTTGATTAATGCAATCTTGTTTCGTTTCTGATCGTGAAATATTTTTGATCGTAACAAGAAACGTCAAAGCAAGTTGTTATCCTGTATAAAAATAATATATACTATTATAAAGGAAAGGCTCCTTTTGGTGTCGCACTTTAGTCTTTCCAATTTTCCTCCAATCATACCAAATTGCATCCCCAAAAACTAATAATAAAATAAAGAGCAAAATGTATAAAAGTTATTACGAAAAGAATAAAAAAGTAATAAAAATATAATAAAGATAAAAATGCTTTTAGAAGGAGACTGTGCAGAGGCTGAAAGTAATGCTACCACCATGTATTGTGCATGGTGAATACTACGCGATGACCGAAATATTACCACAGTACCCCCAACGCTAGTACTTCTAAATGTCATACTCAATCATGGAAAATGCTAGAACTTCTGAAATGAAGATCTATTCCTTAAAACCTAAGAAGTGTTGGTACGGGTATCGGGTACAATATGTACCCAGCATGGCGGCAAACAAAATTTAAAAAACAAGGATACAGGCACGCCGTGATACGTTATAACAAATATTATATTATTGAGTCAATGTCGGTCTTGTAGTGTCTTTATGTGTTTGAGGTTTAGATTCACACCATCTATCAGTGTTTTGTATCTTGTTGTAACTCCTATATATTGCCCCTAAGTGGATGAATCAAGTATCAAACATTTCTTTTCTATTCCATTCAACATGGTATCAAAGCCAAACATTTCCCCGTGCAGGTAACCCTAAAATTTTTCCCGTGAGCTAAACATTTCCGTCTCTTCCTCGCTCGAGTCATGTCCCCATCCTGCGCTGCTGCTAGGGCTCCCGTCGAGCACATCCGTTCTCGGTCCCATCGACGAAATCATTATTTGATTCCATCGACGGGAGCGGCATCCTATTTCGTTGTTGATCCTGCTGCTTCCCGTCGTGCCCGTCACTGGACGATCCCGTTATTCCTATTGAAACTCGTGGACGCTCGATCCCCTCGACGAAGGCTTCGGTGGTATGTTTCCGCCTGCGCAACTTCTCCCGTCGAGCCTCCGATCTGCATCACTATTTGTTTCCGCGTCGTCTGCGTCACTGATCGTGCTTCTCCTATGCGGTCGACTTCGACGACTGCTTCTTTTGCCATCGACGACTGTTGTCGATCTTTTCGCTTCTCCTATCGACAACAGCTGGTGTTGCTCCTGGCGGGCTCCTGGCGGATCCCTGCTTCCATCGACGCCTCCACTGTTTTTCTTGTCAGATCTGGCAAATCCTTACTTCCATCTCGTCAGCACCGGCTCTTTTCAATCTTCCTCGACTGACTCCTATGCCTCCAGTCCAAATCTCGACTAAGCACGTCCGTTGTCGCCGCATAATCTAGACTTTCTGGCTCCATCCGCTGCTCGCCTTTCCAGCTGTTGTCGGGTTGCTGTTGTCGGGTTACTATTGTCGGGCTATTGATGGTCTCCACTGTTGTTCCTGCCGGAGATATTGCTCCCGCTGCTAGCTTCTCTCGTCGATGATGGGGATGATGGAGTGTTTTCTGCCATTTTTAATTTCTTCTTTGTCTTGTGTTATGCCTTCTTGCACATGTTAATCACGTGAGGGGCAGTGTTGGAATGAAGACGACTCAGATGATCTTTCCCGATTTTTTCGTTTTCGTTCCACACGGCCTCCAGACATATGTTGTTTGTGTCTCCCCATATTTCTTTTGATTGATGGTGTATTGGGACATGACTGATGTTGGTATTCTATTCTCATTGGGTTATGTCGCGTGGGACCGTGTCGTGTGGGACTGTGTTGTGTGGGACCACCCATTGTGCGGACTATCTCCGACAGATCACATTTGGTTGTCCTGTTTGATGATTTGCTCCACATCTTTCATTATCTTTCGCATGTTGTGTGTAGGTGATGTTGGTTGATCGGTTTCCCAGCGACTCCATGTCAGTGTGTGGGTCCTGCGTCGTGTGTGGGCTAAGTTATCAAAGGCACAAGGCGCACAAAGGCGCAAAGGGGCCATGGAGCCTAGGCGCAAGGCGCAGGCGCGCGCCTGAGGCACGTGAAGCGCAAAAATGTGGGAAAAGAAAATTGAGCGAATTGGGCGCCCAATCCGCCGAAATTGAGCGAATTGGGCGCCCAATCCGCCGAAATTAAGCGAATTGAGCGCCCAATTCGCTAAAATTGAGACAATTGGACGCTCAATTCGCTGAAATTGAGACAATTGGGCGCACAATTCGCTGAAATTGAGACAATTGAGCGCCCAATTCGCTGAAATTGAGCCAATTTGGCGCCCAATTCGCTGAAATTGAGTGAATGCAAACGGATGATGGTTGTAACAAACTAACCTCTGAGTTCACAAGCGCCACCGTCGTACCAAATAGACACTAAAGCAGTTGGAAAAAGTTTTGGAAATCTCTTATGAGTGAGTGTTCATCAAATGTTTAAAATTTTAAAATGAGTAATAAAAACACTTTGATGAGTAAGTGTTAATGAAATGTCTTAACATTTTAGAATGATGCACATGGAATGTATAAGCAACTAGATATTAACAAATAATCACTGTAAGTGATGAAATTAATAAAATCAGAAACATTCACTATTGAAATTAGAATGCTATACAATCGATGAATCAATTACAATCAAGTTAAATCAACTTGAAAATGCTTCAATTAAATTCAAAGAGAATAAACAAGGCAACTGGAGTAAGTTACGGGTAAACACATATGAATTATCATGAAAAGTAAAATGTTCTTTCACCACTTGAACAATAATGAGAACTATTAACTTCAGCTACAAACTTACATAACAAATAGAAAGCCAGGGAGATAAAATGTTGAGGGCCTGGAAGTTACTTCAAGTTGTTGTAGACATTTGAAAACAATGTTTTGAAAAAAATATTAAGAGATTGTAATTTTTGGCACCAAAACAAACATAAACCACCAAGTCAGCAATCATAAACTCTAAACTAATGTGAAAGAAAATAACATAACATCACGTCATCACATAGTTTTTCAATTTTTCCTCGGTCTCGTGATTTTGTCATCATTAAGTATTAATTACTCATCGTCTGAATCAATTAAGATTTCATCTTCTTCACTAAAATCTTCTTCTTCTTCATTGAACTCGGCTTCTTCTTCATCCTCGACATCATCCGTACGCATTGTTGGAGTAGGTGCCCTCTTCTTAGATGTGCTTCCCTTGTCAGCTATCATCTTCCCTTTGGATAAGCACGTGGAATAGATGTCTTCTTCTACTCCACTGGCCCTAGCTACTGCACCCCAGGTCAATAAATCGTCATCAAAAACTAAATCGTCATCCTGCTCAACCTCCTCATCGTCCCCCATTCTTCCCAATAGTCATTCGTTGTTATCGTCAATATATTTCAGCGAGATCGGATCAATACGATCATGTGAATCATATCGCCGACGCAAGACACGATTGTATTTTACAAATACTAAATCATTTAGACGTTGCTGTGCTAGTCGATTTCTTTTTTTGCTATGGACTTGCAACATAACAAATAAATAACTAATCATATAATGATATAAAATAATATTTACATACCTGTTCAAAAAAAATCATACATGTTCAAAAAAATTTCAATTACGCTCACATCCGGATGAACTGCAAGTGAGACTTAGAACCTTTACAACAAATTTAGTCAGATTAGGAGTATCAGCTCCATATCATTGCCACCATTCAGCTGCACCAAAAAATGAATATCAAGAAATTAATAAATCATTCTTAGTAAATAAATTGTTGGTTTTCCTAACCTGGGGACTTTGTTTTCCTATGTCGAACTGCAAATTGCATTACAAATAAAACTTCACCATTTCTATATAAACTTAGTTGGTCCAAAATTTTATCTTGAATTTCAGGACTTGGAATGAGCTTTTGCATTGTTTGATATAAACCTCTTATGACTTCTCCATCTAATGTCATTTCAGGGTTTGAATAGAAGAATTCCGGATTTAAATAATGAGCCGCCGCATGCAATGGTCGATGAAACTGATTTTCCCATCTCCTGTCGACAATCGCAAAGACTTCTTTATATTTTTCCTCTTTTCCAATGAAAGAGTTCATGATTGTCTCTTTCGCTCTATCTATAGCCTCATAGATATAACTCATAGCCGGTCTTTTCTCCCCATCTACCAATCTTAGTGCCCGAACTAAAAGTCCAAAAATCTTCAAAATGTACACAATAGTACTCTAGAAAGAGACCATGTATATAATGTTATGTACTTGCTTACCTCCTGTTTCCTTCGCCCACTTGCTTGATGTCCACTCAGGTGAAGTGAACATCTTTCTTAGATTGGTCATCTGCTTATGAATGCGCTGAAGAGCAAGGAACAACAGGTCTAACAAGCTCCACTTGTCCTGTGAAGCTCCTTAGCATGTTGACAAGTCCAGGCCGAACATAAATATAACTATTTAGCTCATTGCTCTTTTAATTGTTCTACTAATGCTAGACATCTTCCCAATATCCTCCAACATTAAGTCGATGCAATGGGCGGCACACGCTGTACAATATAAATGTGGTCGTTTTGCTTCCAATAATTTTCCTATTTCATAACAAACACATTCATAGTCAATATATAATATTAAAATTAAATAAATATTAAATAATGATGATTAATGATATATTTACCTGGTAGAACATAATTGCTTGCACTATCAGTAACAACTTGAACGACAATGGCCTCTCTAGTCTTCGCGTAATCAGATGTATCAACAGATTTCAGGAAAAATGTACCTTTGGGTGAATGCACCAAAAAATTTATAAGAGTTCTATGTTTCTTATCTGTCCATCCGTCTGTCATGATAGAACATCCAAACAACCTTCACTCATCCTCATAATTCTTCATCATATTCTTGACTTCAGTTACTTCGTTATTCAATAAAGGAACGCGAACTTCATGTTAACTGGGTGGTTTCAGTCCAACCTCAAACTGTCCAACGGATTCTATCATCACTGCAAAACTAGTATAGGTAACAACATTAAAAAGAATAACTGCATCATATATCAATTGAGCTATATGTTTGCAAGCTCTCCATCTAAGTTCCTTGTTACACGCTTCGTTAATTGAAGTTTGCTTCATTAGCTTTTGTTGGTCTTTTTATTTCATTTTCTTCTCAATATTAGGTGCAAAAAAACATTCATCGGTCCTTTGGTCCTAGGATTTTTAGGCGCACCGCTTGGACTGCATCCATGAATCTTCGCACAGATGTCATTCATATCCTCGTCGCTTCCAAAGGTATCGACATCTGCAAAGTCCGGGAATGCTTGTTTATCCGTATTGCTTACTGTCATTTTCTTTTCCATATAATATCGAATTTCAGTCCTTACATGTTGTGGGCATTTGGGACAAACTTTGGTATTTCTAAATCCCCCAACTAGGTGTTGCTTTGCACGATAAATTCCACCATTTGTGACTTTCTCACATAAATTGCAAACTAAATCATTTTTATTAGTGACAGATGTCTGACGTACATACTTCCAACCTGGATCAACCCTAGATTGGACTTTGGATGAACCAGATCCACTCGCATCCATTTCCAGCTATTAAAACATTTTACAAAAAATAATTACATTACATAATACCACTTTATAGTACAAGAGAAAATATTGTGTTCACTCGGTGGAGGAAACACTAGGACCTCAACAAAATATCCTACATTTACTACATCAGTTGGTAATAAGTAGGAATAAGAGCTGAAGATAAATCAAACACAGAAAAAGTTTTGGGAACTCACAAAATACAGCTCTTGTGATTTGGTAGAATACAACAAAAAAACTTTTTTTTCTCCTTTTTGCTGGACAAGACAACTTACGCAATAACACAAAACATACTCTTTTTAAAAGGAAACATCACACATACACGATACACCTTTGGCACACATACTTGGTTATAGGATAATTAGTGAAAACTGTAAACAATGAACTGGGCTTCCATTATGCTAGAATAGAAGAACAAGAGCGGCGAACGGAAGAAGGCAGACGGAAAAGAAGAAGAATGCAGTGAAAAGAAGTTATCAAAATAAGTGAGAGAAAGAAGTAATGCAGTGAAAAGAAGAAGTTACCAAAATAAGCGGCGGTCGGCGAGCGCAGAGGAGCGGCGAACAGAATAGGAGCAGCGAATGACAGAGGAGCGGCAAACGACAGAGGAGATGGCGAGATTTTAACCCTAAACCCGACTTCGGCGGGAATGAAAAAATGAGCCCCCCCTGACTACTTAAACGGATGGGATAACCCTAATTAAACCAAACCGGCGTAGGCTAGACCGGAAATCGTCTAGGCGTGCCTAATATGCGCCCGAATGGTCTGCAAGTGGCGCGCCTGGGGCGCACCCGAGCCACTTCGCCCGCCTCACCCGTGATAGGGCGCTGTTCGGTGCGCCCGTTGCGCCCGGCGCCTCAGGCGCGTGCCTTGATAACTTAGTGTGTGGGTCAGTGTCGTGTGTGGCTATCTCTCCAAGTTGATTACCCGGTTTGAAATTTCCTCCGGTGGCTCGCCTGATGTTTTGTCCCACATCATCTACCTCTTTTGACCGACATTATCGAGTCAATGTCGGTCTTGTAATGTCTTTATGTGTTTGAGGTTTAGTCGCACACCGCCTATCAGTGTTTTGTATCCTGTTGAAACTCCTATACATTGCACGTAAGTGGATGAATCAAGTAAGCATTTTTTTGTTATTCCATTCAACATATATATATATGTGTGTGTGTGTGTGTGTGTCTATATCACAAGTACGATAAATAGTTCTCAAAACATCAAAACATCAAACATAAATCATAACTTGAAGTACAAGTCCATAAATCAATGCAACATAACATGAAGTTTTCAAATATTAAGCATTCATAAATATTACAAAATGTAACATCTTATATGTTTAACCAAAAGAGATAAAATTAAACTTAAGTCTACTCATTAGTCTTTTTTTTTTTCTTCTTTATTGTTGGAAATCAACTTCATTGTTGGAGATCAACCTCTTCAATCTTGGGTTAGTCTAGAGACAAGTTAGTCGTTTTGTTAATAACTTGCGTCATATCAACGTGTATTTCAATACACGTACTTGTAACAGAAACGTACCAGTACCAGAAACATACTCGGTACAAATACACAACTTAATTGGGCGTATCAACGCTTCCTAGCCTAGAGCCAATTTTTGTTACTCTACACTCTTATCACAATATGCAGAATGATGTGCTAAGTCCAAGTGTGTCCACATAGGTGTATCCGTTGAGTATTGGGTATGTACTGGTATCGAATACGTATCCGGCATGAGTATGCTGCCTTCGGGGAAGTGTCCGTGCTTCATATCTTAAAACTACTAAATTATGTGTAGGAATGTTTATTTATATTCATGATATCTAAAACAAAAAAAAAGAGGATAGCAATACATAAGAAAGAATATTCTCACCAAGATGGTAAGTATTTGTTGCAGGAAGGACTGATGACGCATGATCTGCAAGAGCAAGACCAGCTCTCAAAATGGGGACAATCTGCTAGGTTAAAGAAATCGTGTATAAGAGCATGGAAACTAAAATAGATGAAAACTCAAACTAAAATTATATCCAAAAATACAAATCTATTCTTGAATCATCTAAAATAACTGTGTGAAAAGCATGGGCTCCATTTCAGAAATTGTGGTTCAGCAGAAGTCTCACAGTGCCAGGAACATAACCCAAAGAAATCATAAACAGCCACTTAATACAAAGTGTAGAAGAATTGTCATAGCCCATGTATCGGTTTGTTTTGTTGGCATATTGTATTTAGTTCCACACCTTGATTTGGAGTTGAACTCTCACTCTTGCTTCCTAATATGTGTGCACAAGCCCATGTATTCAATACATATAATGAGAAAATAAAGTTTTTCCCTTTTGTATTCTAACTTTCTACATGGTTTCAGAGCCACAACGATCCAAATCGGTGCACTCTCAGCAATTAAATCTTTCTAATTTTTCAAGTACTCACATATGCATTGTTGGGTACTCGCACGATCCCTACTCTTCATGAAGTTCAAAAATGAGACAACACTCCCGCCTCTTTTATAGGCCCTCGGCATATCAGTGTCTCGCCTCCTCTTCCTACAGGACTCGTTGCTCTTCCGTCGCTCGCCGGTGTTTGCTTCCTCAACTCCTAAATAATCGCCCGAGACTCACTGCAACAATCTTGATGCATCTTCATATCGTTGGATCCGGTGTATACACACAGCACTCGTCAGCAACTTCCTCCAAAGCGTATGAACTCGTGGTACCTCGCCATCCTTCCTGCCTGCTGCGGGACTTCTCAGAACCTCTTGGGACTCGCACTCCTTCTCGGCCGCTTTCTCCTTAAGCTCGCAAGAACTTGCCATCATTCGGAACTCGCCATCCTTCGGAACTCGCCAATTTCTTCTTGTGACCCATAGATATCCCGTCTGGCGCTTTCCTCCTATGACCTACTAATCTTTTTTCATCGAAACTCACTGCAACTCGTTATAGAGCCCGCTACAGCTCGCTACCTCTTTATCGGCAATCGACTCCGAGGCTCTAAGGATCTCTTTTTTCTTCGCTTGAGCTCGCCGACCCCCTGAGTTCACCGTAGCTCTTTCTCAGTTGTTTCCTCCAGAGCTCGCGGGCCTTCTATATAACATCTCATAATTCTACCCGATTAAGTGAACCACTTAAGGGACTAACTAATTCAATCGACCTCTTTTGATGAGCTTATTTGTGGGCAGTGAGACCATTTTTTGGCTTGGTGAGCCGATTACAAATGTTTTACCCAGAACTTTAAGTTATGGTGGTTCGAATACGACTTTTGAGCAAATGACCTCAAAATCGATCCAGATGGTTTCGTTAGACTAGTAAAGTCAATCTGACTCCAACGGAGTCGACCACACTTAATTCTGATAAGTATAGGAGAATTTGACGAGTCGATGAATTTTTAAGTAACGTTTTTACCCAAAAAATGTAAATTGAGTAAATGGTTTCAGAATTGACCTCAGTTAGTTTTGTTAGACTCGTAATGACAATACGAGTCCAACAAAATCGTTCGTATGCGATCCCGACATCATTAGAAGGGTACATTAAAGTAAAATCGGGCCGCAAATGCGTTAGGAAGCAAAGATGAGCAAATGAACCTGGAATTGACCTTGGATCGTTTCAGTGGGGGAGCATATCGATGAGACGGTCGTAACAAGCCCGTCCAAGATAAATTTCGAGACTCTAGTACAATTTATGCGAGTTTGAATGAAATAAATTAAGGCCTCCTATTATTAGTTATTAAGTTTTTATAATATATATTATATTATTGTTCTAACCTAATCTTACTATTATTCATCTTCTCCTTTCACCCGATGAAACCAGCAGCCGCCTCCCGTGAAATCAAGGTCATCCATAGATCGACTCCCCAAGCTCCCAAGCAAGTTGACCTCCACCTCCTTCGTTCAAGTCAAATCTTCGGCCATTCTCATATCTATTTCGGCCAACCAACTAAAGCCTGGAGCTCCGACACCATTCCTGTAAGTGTCGGCCACCTCCGTGGCCGACCACTCCCAAAGTTCAAACAGCCAACTTCCTTCTCCTAGCTCCAGTCCGACCACTCTCCAAGCAGCTACCTACCCAATCCTTTATTCTCTAAGCAAAACATGTTCCAAATCCCTACCCTATTCCCACTCATCTCATTGCTACCCAACTCGAGCATACCTCCTCACTTCCAACAACATCCCTACACCACAAGAACAGCCCTCCTCTACAGAAAAGGTCCGACCACCACAACTACAAAACCCGATCAACCACCACCCTCTCTAGTCGGGCGGCCACTTCAGCATCTACATGCTTCATGAGTAGTATACGTTGGAGCAAGAAAATGTAAGAGTCGTCAATATTGGATATGAATGAGCAGTAATAGTTAATGATTTGTCGTTGTTATTAAATTTGTGGTTGCGCTACCTCCTTACAACCATCTCATCGCCCGGTGGAATATATTGTATGGTGCTTTAAGAACTCGGTAGAAATGAAAGTTGGAATCCTCTAATGGAGAGAAATGCGCGGAAATTGAAGGTAACTGTCAATAGATCTAACAACATCAAAATCAAACCTTAGATACGACGAGATCCGACTATGGATGGGAGCAACGGGCAAATGTCGTCTCTGCGGTGATAGGATAGCAGGAATGAACTTTTGTGAGCTCTTTCCCTCCACCCTTTGAACCTTAGATCTAGGTTTCTTGCACTTAGAGCTTTTCACCGTTAATGACGCCTATGGTTTTTTCACCGATGGCGAGCGCAACCTTGTTTTCACAGGGCCCTCTTGGCATTGTAGAGGGTCTAAGAACCCATCTTCGGTGACCTTTGTGTTGAAGCAAAAAATGTCTCCAACCTCCACGCTCAACTACGAACTGCTGAGGGACGAAAACCACAAGTGACCGACTACTAATTGTCGGGGGTTGAAGATAAGAGAGGGAATGAGAGAAGTGATGCAGAGCAGGTATCACACTTGCCTGCGACCCTTGAGTCCCACCAGGGGGCCCACCCTAGAATCTACGAGGGCGGCTTTATTAAGGCTGCAATCAATACACCCCAACCCGTTTCCAGCACCGACCACAGTGCAGCAGGACGTTGAGGTCGGGGATCAAACACCCGACCTCAATTGAGAACTCTTTATCTATGAGTTCGGGTGTTCGATGACAAACCTCAACCTTCCTTGCACTTTTATGATGCACGACAGACATCACACCTACCTGCCACCCTGGAGTCCCACCATGGGGCCCATCATGGAATCCACCAAGGCGGATTTATCAGGGTTGCAACTCATACATTCTAACCCATCCAGCACCGACCACAGTGTGGCAGGTTATTGAGGCCAGAGATCAAACCTCCTAGATAAAGAGTTCTCAATTGAACTCTCATTACCAACTAAGTTGATTGACAGAGATCGTTGTGATCTGCCACCCATTCGAACGATCTGAGTCTACGGATGCATCTGGATGGCTGTTGGAAGCCTTTCTTATGAAATTTTTATTTATTTTGAGATGTATTAACCCGATTGGCTCAGACGATATGAGTCGTCCGATTTGGGTGTCCTATTTTAATTATATGCTATATATACATGTTAAAGGCTCCCGCTTTGGGCATCGTGAGTTTGATTCCAATTTAGGGAACCGATGGTCTTCTCCCTTGGTGTGACGTCGAGCGGCAATCCTTGGTGTGACTCCAAGGTAGCATCCCCCTTCATCATCATATGCCCAAGTGTGCCACTTCCCAGCCGATTTAGCCATTCCAGACTTTGATCTCCCATGTATGTGCCTCTTTCAGCCCATTACCACTGCTTTTGGATCCTGTAAAAATTGTTGCTCTCTTCTTCCCCTCTCACCACTCCTGCATAAGGCTCCAGAACTCTCTCTAGCTACCGGAAAAGCCCCTCCCAGAAGTCCCCTAATCCTTTCCCAACCCCCATCCCTCCAGGACTCACATCCCCTCTTTCGAAATTCAGTCAGCAAGCTTCCAACACTTCAAACATCTTGCAAACACCCTCCAGAACAACTCCAGACCAATCTTCCCCCTTTATGTTCTCTTTTCCAGAACTGAATTTCCATTCTGGGTTCTGGAACTTCTATCCAGCACACACGAACCCATATTCCAGCAAGCCAATCGTTGTCCACACCCCCACGAACCTTCGTAAACCATTCTCATACACTACCAACCCATTCTAATGTCAGCCACCATCAACAGTCATCACCAACGTGGATCCAACAACCTCGGACGCCTGCTACTTGCCATAATACGTTGTTGCCTGCATATGTGAGTCATAGTTTGATGTTATTGTCTCCTATTTTGTATGCTTGAGGACTATAATTTGGTGGATGTGATATTATATGCTTTAATTACCGCGAAATATCTTCTTTGTTAGACTTATTCAGCGCTCGCTTAATATAATTGCACCTCAAATAATTGTGGATTCACTCTTGCTTTCGATTCAATTTTCTACTGTGAACAATGGTGCACTTGTTTATTGTCAATTTAAATCGGACTTACATTTACACTTGCATTAAAGTGGCATTTTGTTGGATTGCGTGTGAGCTTTCATGTCATTTTAGGGTCATCATAGGTCTTTGCATTCATTACAGGATTGCTTGCACATTTAAAATTAGGGCATCGACCATCAGCCTCATGTATACTCGTACTGCATCAAGAAGGTTGAAGCGGACGGCTACATCAAATTTCCCGCAAATGCGGAATCCTTAGTTGTGGGTGAATTTATTACTTGTTCCAAAGCTATTACAAGGCAAAAGGAAAAAAACTAAGGCAGCAAAGAATGACGTAAAGTAGAGGCTGCACCAACAGAGGGGCTCTGGTCAGTGTACCTTTCTAGGTATCCTTTACCCAAATTATAGGTTGCCTTGAGTATAGGAGAACTGGTTAAGGATGAGAGAAAACGAGAGGGGCGGTCACTAAAGGTAGTAACCGCCCGAGCATGGCTGCCTGACTTGAAGATACTGTCATTGCGGTTACAAGGCTGTAACCACACAAGCTTACGGCCTGAGAGGAGACGAATGGTGTGCTCACCAGATGTAATTGGCTGTGTTGCTTGATGCCCAAAAGTTCTTGATTTGATTGGGGTTGGGCGGCTCTGAGCGCGGCCACACGATTCTGAGTTAACACTTTAAGAAATCCTTGCCGGTAATGGATAATAATCACGACAGTTGAGCACTTGAAAGAGAAATAATTAAAACGGTGTAAATCCTTAACCGGCACATATGCTCGTAAATAAAATTGAATCATACGATCAAAACAATGACGATCGCGCGACGACAAATAAATATTGAATTGCGCGATTGAAACAACGACGATCGTGTGACGGTAAATAATATCGAGTCCAGCGATCCAAATAACAACGATCGAGCGACGATAAATAAATTTTGGATCGTGCAATCAAAACAACGACGATCATGTGACGGTAAAAAATATTGAAGCACGCGACCAAAATAACAATGAAACGCACGGTGAAAAATAATGTTGAATCGCGCGATCAAAACAACGACGATCACACGGCGGTAAATAATATTGAAGCGCGTGACTTAAATAATGACGAATTGTGCAGTGTAAAATAATGTTGAATTGCGCAGAAGAAAATAATAAATAACCATGCAATGGAAATCAATGGAGAATCAAACGATTGAAAATCAACGATGGATTGTGCGACAAAAATCAACGATGATCGTGCGGTGTATTAAACGATGAAGCTTGCGGTGGAGGCTTACGGAGAAGGCAAAATAAAGTCTATAGTTTACATAGTTTTGATTTAGGGTAAAATCGCCAAACCAAGTAAATATCGCTGATTTCAATATTATTTAATCAGTGACATGATGTCTTCCAAGGACATTGTCGTTTTCTCCAACAATTGATGCTTATGAGGCGGATAGTTCAAAATCCTTATTTAGATTTAGGGTTATTAACCCTTGAAGCACTTGGGCGATCTGATGACCAAAACAAATATAATTAAATTAGATATTGGGTAATTAGTAGGTTTAGATGATTATAACGAAATCAGGATGTAGTACAAAATATTGATTATAATCTCAAGGTTATGAATACATAGGATGACTGCGATGGAAATAAAATGGAGCATAAGTAATATGATTATAAATTGAGGTTGGATTAAGAAACTTGAGTGGATCTAATTTAAAGATACATAAATGGTAGCATATCAAGCAGACCGATCTCTTACTAAATCACCAAATATGTTGTTAGTTTATTTAAATACTTTTATGAGAACAAACCTGGATTGAAATAATGTGTTTAACCATACTTAGATCTAGTTGTGCATATATAACAAATAAGATGGTTATAGATTGACAGATGTGAGAATGATTAGTTCTCCTGAGAGGGTGGGTTGTTGGTCGATCGTCTCCCCTAATTGATAGTGAATTATAGTGCACTCTGCCTTTATGAAATGATATTACATGTGTATGTATGTGGCGGGGGGACTGTTCCTGCCAACGACACACACTGGAGGGTTAGGGCAGTGACTGATAGATAGCGTCATGGTCGAACGATAGTGTGTGTCCTAGCCTAGTTGTTTGCTTGTGTTACCCACTTAGAGTTTGACATGAGCTATACCTCGATTCTTTTTTTAAACTGCCAATCGGGCGAAGAATGAGTACGAGCTCGGACAGACGTGCATAAGGCCTAGGAATGAGTGTGCTTAAATGCCATAGAAGTGGCAAGTACGAACAACTGCCACCGTTTAGCCACGATGGTGGTTCCTGTGGGTCAAGTTACCCCACGAATAAGAGACACAGTCATTAGTTGGTACTCGATTACAATCGGGAGCGGTCGTTTCGACATCATGCATGATGAATATATGTCGACAATGTGTTTGTGTGTGTGCTTGCTTGGATAAAATAATAACTGTGTATTTGCATAGTGTATCAATCATATAAACTCGTATGGGCATCTTTATATGATTGGTCATTTAAACAGACACAGTTTACTTATATTAGTTAATGTGCATACGAGAGTTCCTATGTTGTGGACACCGCTTGGATAAAAATAATGAATGTCTACTTACTGTTCATCATTATTGCACTCTTATACTATGTTATTGCACTTCTTTAATTACGTAATTCTTCATATTGTTTCATATCACATACACATATATATATTGCAATGTGCTTACACTTTGTGCAAGATCTTTACTACCTCCCTCGAGCATGTTCAGGGCTCAGGGAGAGAGATGGAACCACTTAGTATATACATATAGTATTTGTTAACCCTCGGGTGTTCCAAGAGCTATGATGGAGACTTGGCGTAGACTTGACATGGAGAAAGAAAACTTCCAAAGGATGGTTGTTACCCTTAACGACATCATCAGTCATATAGTTAGCTCAGTAGGTATATAGTTTTGCAGTATTTTGTATATTAGTACTTATCTAGCTTGGCATATTTACTTATCAGCCCCCGAACTTTCTATAGATTGTTGTACTTGGACTGTGAAGTCATCGTGGTGTTGTTGTAGTTACTTTTTATCTTCTCATATTATTCGTATGTTTATGTGATCTACTACGTGATTGTCAGTGCTCCTTACATTGCTTCTTATAGTGTACTTTGTTTGTGGCGTGATACTGATTCACTTAGAGCCATCGTCGGTTCGTAGCATTTGGATAGAATGACATGAGAGGATTGAGACGTTCATATCTCTACTCTTTCGTTATTTCATTATTTGTTGCGGATTAACGATGGTGTGCGATAAGATCTCATTGTTGTGTCTAATTCTCAAGGGGGGGGTCCTACACTCTATTTACATTACCTCGCTCCGAACAATGTCTCATCACGCGGGAATGAATACTACATCCACCTTTCCCCCAACTTGCTCCAACCCCTCTCCCTGACATCTGGGACGAACTCTACATTACAACTCTCTCTCTCTCGCCAGGATGAAAAACTTTGTTGAGTGGGTACACTTTGTGCACTGCATCCCCCACACCAAGGTTTCCTTCATCATGTCATTCGTGATAGCCCTGCTGAGCCCATCAAGTAATGACCCTGGGATTATGGATGCGTACAATCATGGATCCTCAATTTCATCGACAGTGAGCCATATCGCATGGTTATGCCCATGAGACCGTCAATGCTATGTGGGATGAACTCAAGATCATGCACTTTGGGTAGGACATCCTTCATCATTTTTTTGATGCTAGGTTTTGAAAACCGGACCGGACTGGCCGGTCTGACTAGTCCAACCGCGAACCGGCCAACCAACCGGTTCGGTCCAAGTGTAAGAACCGCCTAATCTATGGACCGCCCGAGAACCGAAAAACCGGGAACCGCGCCCGGTTCCCTGTAACCGGGCGGGTCCAATTATTATTTTTTGGCCTAAACAAAACACTATTTAAAAGTGAAGGATGCAATATTCGAACAGGAAATCTGTGGGATAAATCTCAAAGAACTCATCCGTTGCTCCAACTTGTTTTGATTGAACACAATTGAAATATATTTTATATAATATAACATGTTTCATATTAATAAATATAATTAATACAAAAAAAAATTTGTAACCTATATATACAGAGTATCACATACGTATTTTTATTAAATATAAGGATATATCATATATTATATATGATTTTTAATTTTAGTTTAACTTTAATTTTTTTTATACTTATGAAACTATGTTTAATATATACATACATATAAGATTAAGTATCTAATTCCGTCAGTAATCATTACAGTTCAACCCCGGTTCAACCGGTTGGACAAATTGAACCTTGAACCTTTACTTCCACTGATTCGATGGTCGGTCCAGTTTTTAAAACCTTGGTTTGATGTCTTTCTGGATCTCCAGGCCATTGAACCTGGTTCTGATGGTGACCTGACATCCTTTGTGACTCAATACAAAACACTTAGTGAAGCCTGAGTTCGGTATTAGCCTTTGACGTTGGATCTTGCTACCCAACGTACTCAGAAGGAGGTTGCCAACATAGCTTTAATAATGGCATGGCTACCACTTCATCTCCACAATGTTCGTGCGGCCATTTTATAATCTCTCATTATCTTGTCCCTCTTATATGTGTGATCCATGATCTTCAAGGTGACTACGCCCATCGATATCCTAATGCATTCCTCTCCTTCCCTACTTCAGCACTCTACTGACACTCGTTCTCCCCTCCCGGGTACCGTGGAGGTCTTCATGGATCTCGAGGCAGTGAGTGTCATGCCCATAATCGCTCCAAGAGGAAAAACACTCACTTGTATACCTATTGTGGGTGGACGAACCATACTGTGGCCACCTATTATCACAAACATGGGTTCCCGCCGCATCCCTCCACCTCTCAACAACACCCTTCCCCTGCGGCGGATGGTCATCCCACCTCTCTCTCCAGCATTGACACACTGCGAGAAGAACCACAACATCTTCGGGGGATGGTTACTCAGACGTCAGGCTCCGTCGTTTCAATCTCCAATGAAGGTATATTATGATTTTCCTATAGTCTCTCTTGGATAGTGGATTATGGGGCGACAAATCATATTATCCCATATAAGTCATCTCAGTATACGAACTCTGCTTGTTCGAAGTTTATCACAGTGGTCAATGGTGACACCACCCTGGTCTGCGGCTCTGGCGATGTTCCCCTTACTCCGTCCCTCTCTCTGCTCTATGCATCATGTTCATGACTCTCAATTCAATCCTCTCTCTGTTAGTCGTCTTAATAATGATTATGACTATTTCATCACTTTTTTTATTCTTCCTTTGTGGTGCAGGATCAACGAATGATGAATATCATTGGTAGAGAACGATTGTCCAATGGGCTCTAAACTCTGAACCTTCCCACCTCAGTTCTCTCCTCTGTTAGCTTTGTAGATTGACATTGGTGTCTTGATCATGTTGTTCATTCTACTATGCAGAAAGTTCTTCCAGATTTTCCTTTTCTGATTTTACAAGTGAATCATATATCTACGGGAAACAACATAGAAATACCTTCTCCCCCACTGTACTCAGAGCTTTCCTCCTCAGATATCTGGGGGCCGTACAAAACTGCTAGTCTATCTAGATTTTGTTATTTTATTATAGTTATGATGATCATTCTCGCATGACATGATTGTATTTATTGCACGATCGCTTTGAACTACTATATGTTTCTCGCTCTTTTATCACCGAAACTCATAATTAATCCTCGCACTTAATAAAAATCTTCTGAGCTGATAAAACGTGTGAATATGCATACAAGTCACACATTCCAGGAAACTTATGTTAAGTTTGATACTATCCACCAAACCTCATGCGTCAATACACTCCAACAAAATGGTGTAGCCAAACAGAAGAATTGTTACCACCTCGAGGTTGCTCATTCACTTATATTTCAAATGCAGGTCCCCGATATCTATTGGCACTTAGCAGTTTCCACGTGTTATCTAATTAATCGCATGCCCTCTTCAATTCTTAACTTCACGACGTCATTCTTCATCCTCTTTCCTTCACAACCTCTCTTTCCTTTGACTCCTTGTGTCTTCGGTAGTGTATGTTTTATCCATCTTCTTAGCTCTGTCGTGGAAAAATCGGCACCACATGCTACGAAGTATATGTTTGTTGGCTACTCTCGCACACAGAAGGGTTATGTGAGTTACTCTTCCACAACTCAAAAACTCTCTACATCTGCGGATGTTACCTTCCTTGAGGATCATCCATTCAACTCCTCGATTTCTAATGATATCTTCTTTTACTTTTTATTTCACGTCCTAACGTCCCTATCACCTCCGACACCCCTCCTCTGCTTCCAACATCACGTCTTGTACAGAGCTCACCCTCTCTCACACTGTCTTCTTACACCGCTTATCTCATAAACTTCACATGTTTACGGCTTCTCTCTCTTCTATTTCGACCCCCTCTTCAGTATAGAATGCTTTTCAGCATCCATGGTAGTAGACCCAAGGGATGAAGAAATGGATGTCATGTGAGCAAATCAGACCTGGGACCTTGTTCCCCTTCCTCCTGATCAATCCCGCATAAAATGTAAATGGATTTTCACTATGAAGCATCATCTTGATGGGACCGTTGAGCGCCTCAAAGCTCGTTGTGTGGCTCGCGGGTTTACTCGACAATATGGACTTAACTATGAAGAGACATTCTCCCCGGAAGCTAAGCTGAATACCGTTCGGGCCTTGATCTCCTTGGACATCCTTGTCATCGGTTGTTGCGTCAACTCGACAACAAAAATGTCTTCATTAATGGTGATCTCATTGAGACTTTCTACATGCAGTAACCTCCTAGTTATGAAATCACGGGGAGTCCTTTGTTTTTCATCTCAAAAAATCTCTTTATGTCCACCTCGGGCTTGGTTTGATAAATTCAGTCGAGTCATTCGAGATTTTAGTTCACTCGGGGCTCGGGGGACATCTCCCTGTTTACCCGTCATTGTTCAGCGGCCATGATGTTGATGATATTCTCATCACGAGAGACGATCGGAGCAGTATATCTATGATCAAGAAGCACTTGCCCTCATATTTCAAACTAATGATTTTGGCAATCTCTGATATTTCTTGGGCATCGAGATAGATCATCGAACTGATAGACTCGTCATGTCTCAACGGAAGTACTGTCTAGACCTTCTTCACAATGCAGACTACTTTTGATGCAAACATGCTGACACACTAATAGATGTTAATCACAAGCTCAACACTTATACATCCGACTCAGATGTGCTTCTCCCAGATTCGGAGTATTATCGTCCCTTGATTGACAAGCTTATTTATTTAACTATCACACAACCTGATATATCTTTTATTGTTGGGGTGGTCAGCCGGTTCATGCATGCTCCTCAAATGTTTGACCTCCAGTATGTCGAGCGAATTCTTTGATATCTGAAGAATACCCCAAGACAAGGGCTTGTGTACAAGCCTTCATCTTCTTTATCTTTAGTCGTCGACTCTAATGCAGACTATGTTGCTTCTCTTGATGATCGTCGATCTACCAATTGCTACAACACATACTTCGGAGTACACCTGAACACCTGGAGAAGCAAAAATCAAGCAGTGATGACATGCTCATCTGTAGAGGCTGAGTATCGTTCAATGACATTAGTCGTTTTTGAACTCACGTGGTTGGAAAGTCTTCTTAGTGATCCGGGCGTGAAACTCTCGTTACCGAAAGTGCTCTATTGTGATAATTAAGTAGCTATCCATATTCCCGAAAATACCATTTTTCATGAACATACCAAGCAAATTAAGGTTGACTGTCATTTCATCCGGGAAAAGGTTCAGCTACATAAACTTGATTTATGACATGTACCCGCTGTCGAGCAAATTTTTGATGTTCTCACCTACGAAGCAAGAATAATTAAAAATGCTTCGTGTATTGGCTCGAACGCGTATCAGATATGTGAAATACCTGGAAACACGCGGAAATGCGTTTTCGAAACATCAAAAATGTAATATTTATAAATAAATAAAAATTATTTGGGAAATGCGGGATACACAATTCCCGCTTTTCTCGGTCATGCTTCATGCGTGGCATGGTTAATTCAGGGTCACAATTCACACGCAATATAATTTAGGTCACGACTCACTCGGGAGAATTATTTCACCCGTTGAAGCATCTCTAGGTTGTTCTCCCCACAGCTGAAGCTCTGCGTCTAAAGCCCGTTGCAGCTCTCCCCGCTCGGCGTCGAAAGCCTGTCGAACCTCTCCTCTCTTGCTGCTCTTCGTGCGCTCATAGAAGAGTTCTCCACTGAAACACACTTCTCTAGTGAGTTCTCCTCCGTTGGAACCCTCATCTCTAGTGAGTTCTCCTCCGCTAAAACCCTTACTTTTCTTTTTGCATTTTATTTCATCTTCATCTTCCTCTTCTTCTTTTTCATTTCAATTTTTTAGCTTCACTGCTTTTATAGAATGTTTTTTCTACGTAAGTAAACCAAATCCCACGCGCTATTAGTATCTAAGACATTCATTTCATTCATCACTGTCTGTTTCCATCTACGTAAACATTATACTTAGGATTTTGTATAGTTGTTTGGAGCATGCTTCGTTTGTTGCTTGCTAGCTTGATACCCTTCAGGAGAAGGTTTCATATTTCTCAGCTCAATTTAATGAGCTGATCTGATCGAGCTGCTATTTACTGCTCAAGCTTTTGACGAAAATAAATTTTAATGACCTGTTGACACCAATAGCCTGAAGGTTCGTGCTTCAATTATTTGTTAGTTTACATCTTAAAGGTGCAATTATATATCTTAGTTTACATCTTAAAGGTGCAATTATATATCTTAGTTTACTGCTCAATCTTTTCATGAAAATAAATTTGTAGTCTCAATTGTTGCTTTGGTGAGTTTCGTAATTTAAGCAGATGAAAATTCCTTCAGGATATAATGTTCTTAGATTATGTATACGTAATTGTATTGAAATTACTAGTAGCATATTAATAGCAGCATGCTCATATTAATAGCATTACTATGCTGCTATTATTTGTGAATTTAAGGCTTATATTAATAGCATATTAATGTATTGTATCTAAATAAATACCAATAGCAGATTTGAGAATGTTTGGTCCTCTGGGTAACAAAGCAGCATAGCTGAGATTGTATTGTATCTTCAAATATTAAATTGTAGTTTTTTAATCAGTTAATTAGTTTGCATATTATTTCTTTGACATGAAGCACCAAATCTTCACTGTTTTTTAAGATGTATGGTCTACGTTGTACTCCTATTAAATTCTTTTTTGTTGCAATTCAAGATATGTACAATTAGTTTGTCAGTTGTCTTATTTTTATATTAATTAATACTTATATTAAAATAATTACTTTTTTAAAACGTTCTGAATCCTTATTTTTCTTAAAATCACATTTCCCATATCCTTTTTGAATCGTATCCCGTATCCCGTTTCTGTCCCCGGCTACATAGGTTCTCACCAAGATCTTACCACGCCCACTATACTGACAGTTCGTTTCAAGCTTGGCACATATAATTTGTATGCTCCAAGCTTGCAGGGGAGTGTAAAAAATTGTCTAAGCACATGTAAAAGTCTATGTAAACTCCCAATTGGCATAATGTATTTAGCCACACACCTTAGTTTGGAGTTGAGCTCGCACTCCTTCCTATACATGTGTACAAATCCTTGTATTCAATACATATGATGAGAAAATAAAATCTTTTTCCCTTTTGTATTCTAACTTTTTACACAAAGGAAGGCACTGTTATGGGTATATTTAATGGAAACTAAAAAAACAGAATACGAATGAAAGACAAACCGTCACAGGCTCTCTTGGGTCAATAAATTCAACAGTAGCTACACCCATTGGAGACTGAATCTCTCCAGAGATAGTAGGCTGCAAAGAACTATAACATCATAAGTACAAATCCCTATATTTATGAATGAGAGGCATAAAATAATGAATGAAAGACAGAGTGATAGAAGCATCGCCTTTAAGTACCAATTTTTGTTACTCCCTTGAACACTTGATCTAAAATACAAAACTCTACAATATCTAATACAAAACAGGCAGACTTGTGCTTGCAAATGCTTTTCCAGAAGGATCACAAAATGCTAACTGATTAGTACTGACAAACAACATGGTAGAAATATGGCTATTTATTGCTGGTGATTCACCAGCATAAGTAATAGAAAACCTGTAGTGCATTCTCTTCACATTTTTTATCAAATGAGTGACCAACAGACATACCAATTAATCCAGATAACCATATCTAAAAGGTAGAGATGAACCTTAATCAACAATAGAACATAAAGCCAAGCCAAACAAATTCATTTGACCTCCAATATGAAAAATGGAAGCAGAGGATTTGACAGCATGCACATTAAAAACATTGCAATTAATATGTTAATTCTGAAGACACCTTACTCTGTATTGTGGTTCAACAGCATATAGAGGGATTTGTTTGAAAATATATGAAGAGGTTAACTTAACTGATCAAAGCTCCAAGAATTTTCTTGGCTCTGGTAGAATAGAACAATTATTAGAAGGGATTGAGCCAACAATCTTATCCCAACTATTTTGATGAATTCTCATTCTTGTGTCCATTTCCATTGGTTAGCTCATGATGTATGAACATATCTCATTGCACACATCTCTTTGCACAAGTTCTTAAAATGCTACATTTAATCAATCATCTCCACACTTCGATTTTTGACTACCTTAACTTGCCTAGTTGTGTTAACACTTCAATTTTTATTATTAAATTACAAAAAGGCAGATTATAATGAATATCAATTAATCCCAGGGTAAATTAGTAAGTAATGCGCTCGATCAAATGCTTGTGAGCTAAACTGGCCTAAATATTCTCCCTTAGTTATTCTAGGGCGATCTAAAGAATTCCCAAGATTATTCTCCAGAATCTTGGGAGTCTGCAGAGTCCTTCTAGAGGCCAATCGAAGTTCACATTTGATTCCATCAACAAGTAGAAATAGTCAAGGTGTCATCAAGAACTTGATTGTCAGAACTCCAGTGGAAGGGGAAAAGTTATCCAAATTCTCTTGGAATTGCGCCGGACCTCATAAAGAGTGAAAGTTAAGGAATGTTGCAACGAACTCCTTAAAGAAGGAAAGTTGCAACTAACTTTTTAAGGGAAGGAGCTTAAAGAAGGATTTAAATGTTAAACAAAGATTGGTGGCAACCAACTCCAAAATTCAAGGAGTCTCCATAAGAAATTTTGGCATGCATAGAAGACAAATTTTAAAATCATCAAGACATTGATAGAGGATGCGGTCGAGAGCGAGTGAGAGATGGGGGTGGAAAATTCTCAAGCAAGATAGAGTTAGAACCAGAGAGGAGATTGCAATTAAAAATATGAAATTCAAGGTACAATGAGGAGGACCGAAATCACCTAAAAATGCTCAATGGGTCAAGCGCACTTGACGGCGCGCCACGACCCACCCGCGTGTACACCCGCAGGAGGCGGTGATCCACTGCACAGACGGGCGATCAGAGTCCATGGCTGCGCCCGGATGCTCGATTCCAGCCACTTTCATGTTTTGCGTTTTTAATTTTGATGTGTATTTAGTCCCCGATCGGCCCAAACATTGTGAGCCGTCCGATCGGGGTAGTTTTATTTGTGTTATATTGGGAAGGGTTGCTTACCGGTTCATATGTTGCGGCGGTTCACACCTAGGGTTTTATATGACCCGGCGGCTGTTGTTGAGGGGGTATTGTGAGTTTGGAGTAAATCCCGATTCCCACGGTCAAGCGGCGCGACGCCGCCTTCTTCCCTCCCTCCGGTGCGACGCCGGTGACGCTTCCTCCGCCATCTTCCCCATCTCCGGTAAGCCTTCCCTGCCAAGCATCTCCACCTCCTTCCCAGTCCAACACGCAACCCTTCCATCCCACTCCGTTGATTTTCCCCGGTCGGTAACCCCTATTCCTACGCCCACCCGTCGGTTACCTCCTCAATCACCGTCGGGCCACCCACTTCCACCTCCGCTACTCTCCCACTCCTGCACTGGAAGCCGCCCCTCCCTGCACAACTCCAAGCCAACATACCTCTCCTCCAACTTCCCACCCAGCCCACCACTACCGGAGGGCATTCCACCCTCCCTCCTCCTCCGGCCACTGTGCAGCCACCCTCCCTCCTTTGAACGGCCGACTACCACCATACCATCTCCCCTACAGCCATCCCCATCCTTCATTAGCCATCCCGAGCCCTAATTCCCAACCCCCATCATTTGTCGTGGATCCACTTCATCTACACCAGCCCCTTTACAACCACATCCGCCATTATTTTCCTCTCTGTTGCCCCAACCAGTGACTACCTGCCAACACAACCGCCGCCGCCACGACCGTCGCTGCACGCGTAACTTATGGTAATAGTCATTTCCTCCTAGTTGTTTACATTGGCACTTGTGTTATGATGGATGTATGCTTATTTGCTACTAGTATTGTTCGCCGTATTATTTGCATGGCGTATTCTGGAGTTGCTTAAAATATTTGCGCCTCGACCTTTGTAAAATTAATAGTTGTTTTCTTTTACTCCAAATATTTGTGAACGCACGTGCCCTGTTGATTTACTATAATAATTAATAATTACTAGTTAGCAATTTGGCGGACCTCTTGTGCACTTGCATCTCACGTCATTGCAAATAGGAGTGCATTAGCGAATCCATCACGTGTCTGCCCCTCCACTGCATCAGCACTCCCCCAAGGTCCAAAACCCAATAAACATGCCTCAATTCCATATACAACCCCCTTTATACAGAGGAACTTACAAGAATCCTCATTCATTAAACAACAACACCACCCAAGCCTTTATCCCACTATAGTGGCGTCGGCTATATGAATCCTTTGTCGCCATTGTGCCCTATCTTTAGTCATAATCTCACTAATGCCTATGTATTTCTTTTCTTTCTTTATAGTTTCATTCCAAGTCTTTATTGGTCTACATAGAGCTATCACTTAAGAACGAAAACCGCAATCCTAACCGGACCCGCAAAGAACCGACAGAACCATTCGTGAATTCTTTGGGTTCCGATTTGAATTTTGAAACCGAAAACAACAATGGTCCGCGTGCGGTTCCTTCATTTTATTATCCGGACCGGGACCGGGACCGGAACCAGAACCACAACAGATAAGTTTCTAGCAGTTTCAAAATTTCCAGACCCGATCCGGACCGAACTGACATAGAACCGAACCGTAACCCGTTAATTATTATTATTTTAATCTAAAATTTTTTTTTATCTCCAAAATATAAATAATTAGTATTTATTTAATATATTAAAAATTAGAATACACTTCACGCCACATCTAGTCAGTCGTAACACTCCTACCTGCCTACACTTCACGTCAGCACATTTGCGGTCTGCAGGTCATAATGAGGCTCTTGTTTCGACAACACAGTACTGCTCTGCTACAATTCCTTATCTCCTGACGACCCATGGCGATAGATTCATCCTTTTTATTTTTTCCCTGCTCTCCCGCTCTCCGGCGCTCAGGTTCTTTGCTCCGCTCTGCTATTTTTTTTTGATCTCGCCGCGGGGTTTCAGGCTTCCAGCTGGTTTATTTGAACTCCACCACTGATAACTTCTCAGCATAGCTCGGGTACGAAGGTAAGGTCTCTCTTCTTTTTCATTCATCTGCTTTTCTAATTGGGGTTGGGCCATGGTCGACGGGAGAGGCGTGACGGGAGGAAGGAAGGGGGAGAGGTCGAAAGACAGAGAGAGAGATGGGAGGCAGAGGTATTTGGAGTGCTTATATTTTGGTATTATTGTTGTTTTTGTTTCATTTTGGTATTGGAGGTTGAAAGAAAGAGATTCAGTTTCTATTTCATTTTCACACTCTTCCAAAGACATTTGGAGTGCTTATATTTTGGTATTATTGCTTTCAAGATCTTGAGGCCTTTCCTAAAACTGTATATGTCTTCTAAAATATTCATTATGTGTGCGTGTCTATATACCTGGTTCAGAATTATATTGAGACTAATTTTTACTTAATTGCATAATTTGACTGCTACTTTAACATGTTATGTACTCTTTGTTAGAATGAATGAAACACAGAAAGTATAATACTGCTTTTTAATATGTATCTCACAATAATTGCTCAAATGAAAAAAGTTTACGTTCAATTTTTTAAAAAAAACTTGGGATCCAGCCAACAGTTTGTACATGTACCTCTTCGCCATGGTTTTATGCATCGTCACTTCTAGATGTCTCAATTGGAGCTGAGCCTGATTCTCTATTCACACGCACACCCCAAAATTGAGGTAAATCAGGCTGATCGTGGCTGCCCAATAATCTGAAATAGTGATAGAAGTTGTAAATAGTGTCGATTCCTATATCACATTGTTGAGGTTATTGAGCATGCACTGGAGTCCATGAGTGAAGATGAATCTCATTCGAGACGAAATTGAGAACTGAGATATCTAAATTATCTCTTTTGGGTAGCTATCCGACCAGCACAAGACAACCACCAGAGTTTTTAGATGTGATAGCACGTGGTGACATAGTGATGGTTGAAATATATTGCCTTACCTTCAATTTTCTTTTGTTTTTAGATACTTATTGTTATTTCAGAGTTTGAACACTTTTCATAGAATTTGTATTAACTAATTCTAATTATTTTTTGATTGATTTTTTTCAGAAGGAGATGTGATGCGCGAAATGGAGAAAATTAGGACCACCTCTGCTTCTGCACCCAGTCAAGGTATCAATCTTGAGTAATAATCATTTGCTTAATAAAAACTTCAATTCTAATATTTTAAGTGTGCATATTATAATTCTATCTTTAGGTTCAACTGCATCCAACAATAATGCAAATACTATTACTGATTCTTTTGCAAGTAAAAAAAGGAAAGGATCAGAAATATGAGAGAAGGATTTTAGTAAAAATTTAGTAAATGCAAAGACAACTTCTCTTCATTGTCAGAAATGTTTTGTTCACACATCAAATAATGAAACTACTACGCTTAAAAAACATTTGAATTTCTCTTGTTTGCATTACAAAAGAAAAAAGATGGCACAAACACAACTATCAAGTAGTCACGAGTCTTCAAATTAATTGAGAATTATCAAATTTAATCAAGAGCAAAGCCGAGATGATATCACTCAATGCATAGTAATGTGTGAACTTCCATTTTCTATTGTAGATCACTCGGCCTTTAGAATCATGATTCAAAATCCTCAATCAGATTTTAAGCTAAACCACAAAACAACAAACACGAACGATATCTTACAATTTTATAGAAAAGAAAAGAAAATCCTTCAAGATTTAATTCTTAAATCAAAAGGAAGTATTAGTCTTACTACTGATACATGAACTAATATTCAAACAATGTGTTATATGAGTATCATTGCACACTATATTGATGAAAACTGGAAATTCCAGAAAAAGATAATCAACTTCTTGCATCTTGATGAGCGTCATACAAGCATCATATTAAGTTTGGCAACTGAGAAGTGTTTAGCTGAATGGAGAATTGAAGATAGACTATGTGCTCTTGTATTAGATAATGTGTCAGCAAATAATATTGTTGCATCTACACTGAAAGGGCGTTATCGATTATCTCTTTCACTTGCTGGAAAGTATTTTCATATTAAGTGTTCTGCACACATCTTAAATTTAATCGTCAAAGAAGGCCTCAAAGAGCTAGATGACAATATAATTCGAATTTGTGATGCGGTTAAATTTGTTCGCTCATCTCCACAACGTCTAAAACTTTTTACTGAATTGAAATGGGGTGATCGAGGGCTACTTCTGAATTGTGTGGCGAGTTGGAATTTCACATATCACATGTTAAAGAGGGCTTTAGAACATAAAGATGTTTTTTATAGATTCAATTTGGTTGAGAATTTCAAGCATCCACCAACAAAAAATGATTGGTCAACAGCTCAGGAATTATGCAACTTTCTTAAAATTTTTGATGATTCAACCAATATTTTCTCAGCCACCAAAACACCAATAGCTAATTTGTATTTTTTCAAGTCGGCATGATTCAACTGAATTTAAGAAAGAATTGGAATTCATTACTTATCTCAAAAATGCAAGTGGCTATGTTTGAAAATTTTATACAGTATTGGGAGGATTATTCTATGGTGTTAGTCATTGCTATTGTACTCGATCCGCGAAAAAAGTTGGATTTTGTGGTTTTTTTGTTATACTAAAGTATATAATGATTCAAATAAAATATATTTGAAAAAAGTGTTCAAAGAGCTTCAAATTTATTTGATTGTGTTGGAACACCCTATTACTAATTTGGGTCAGGATCACTATGTCTCTAGGAATCTGTGTTTGACCTTATGTATAGCTTAATAGGTCAATTAGAATTGAGTCTAAGGGTTAGAAGTCTAGGATTGGAAGCTGCCCTGAAGACCAAGTTTTTCTGTAGACCAAGTCTAATCGTCGAGCTCAGCACGACGATTCGTCGAACTCCGGTCGACGATCGTCTAAGCTCAACTTCGACAGATCGTCGAGCTCCATTCGACGATCGCTGAGCTCAACCTCATAATATCGTCGAGCTCCACTCGACGATCGCTGAGCTCAACTTCGCAATATCGTCGAACTCCATTCGACGATCGGTGAGCTCAGGTCGACGATTTTAACTCTGCATTGGATCCTTATCTCTGAGCTCAGTTCGACGATCTTTGAGCTCAGATCGACGATTATCTTGCTACTTGGATTTTCCAGTTCGCTGAGCTCAGCTCGACGATAGCAGAGCTCAGTTCGACGATTTCAGTTATCTTTCAGAATTCAAATTTAAATCAGATAGAAGTTATTCTGCATTTAATTCAGAAGATCTGTCAGCCGTTTTCATTTACTTCTGGAGCAAGTTTCAAGGGATTTTTCAAGGAACAATTCAGTGGACTTTCCTTTCAGAAGAAATTATGCAATTAAGGCTGTAATCAATGCAGACCAACGGCTATCTTTGACAGAGTGATATTCTATTCTGGCACAGAGAATAAAAGACAGAATGTTTTTGAATGAAACAGAGAAGAAATACAGAGATTGACAAGGAGAGGACACAACTCAGAATACAGAGACTCTTTTCAAAATTTCTGTCAACAAGAATTCTGAAGAACACTCATCAGAGAGATCAAGCTTTCAAAAATCTTCAGATCTCTTCAGCTCTCAAAGTGTTCAAGGCCGACATCATTTCAAGACTCCAGACTCTCAACATTTCAGCTTGCTGAAATCATCTTTTGCTGGAGATCTATCTTTGAAGGCCTATCACCCTCAGCAAAGCTCATCTTCCTGAAGATCAAGGACTCAGGGGGAGCTTTGACATCAATCCACTTAGTCTTCTCAGTTGCTTGAGAAAGAGAAGACTGCCATCACTCTCTCACCCCCACTCTGTAAAGGGTTTTTCAAACTCCCTTCAAAAGTTTGAATCTGGTTTTTGAGCACCTTGTCAAAAGCTCATTGGTGGCAAGACACCTGATCAAAAAATCTGATTTAGTTTTTGAGCACCTTATCAAAAGCTCATTGGTGCCCAGGACACCTGATCAACTCATCCTGCAGTGGATTCCTACCTAGGGTGGTAGAAGAGTGGATGTACCCAAGTTTGGGGAACCACTATAATTCCTTGTGTCATCTGGTTCTGCATGTTTTCTTTTTGTTTCTGGCCTTGATTTGTCTGTGCTTAGTTTTTGCATAGTTTAGTTCTGTGATAGATTTATATTTGCTTCCCTGCTCACACTCATTACAACAATTGTTGTAAAGCTTTGCAAAAGTTTTCTTTGTGTTTTAAAAGCACCATATACTCTATTCACCCCCCTCTAGAGTATATCAGATCTAGTTTCCCCTTTCAATTGGTATCAGAGCCAGGTTTGTTAAACATACCATACCTGATTGGTTGTACAGGCTAACACCTGAACCCCAAGATCCCAAACTAGATCCTTCTGTTATATTTTATTATTAGATTTTGTTTGCACAAATCATGGCCCAAAACAAAGATTATGCAAGCACCAGACCTCCAGTGTGCAATCTGTCAAAGTTTGCACTTTGGAAAGCAAGGATTAGACTCTACATGAATTCTATTGACGAAGATATATTTAATTCTGTTTTGACAGTGTGTCCAAGACCCCCAGAAAGCACAAGTACAAATGCTGTTCCACCTCCATCAGGAACAGATGCTGACATCAAAAAGTGGAAAGTAGCTGATGCCAAGGCAATGAACATTCTAGCTCAGACAATGTCAGATGACATTTTTCAAAAGGTAGCTGAATGTAATTCAGCCAAGGAGATTTGGGACAAGCTCTCAGAAATTGTCTCTGGCTCAGCTGATGAGAGAAAGGACAGAAGATCCCATCTCATCTCCCAATATGAGAACTTCAAGAAGGGAGAGACTGAGTCAGTGGGAGACATGTATAACAGACTGAGTCTAATTGTCAGTGAACTGAGGACATTAGACAAAGAGATCTCACTGACAGAACTTAATGACAAGATCCTAATGTGCTTTCCCAGCACTTGGGATTCAAGAATCTGGCCAATTAAAGATGCCAGAAGTCTGAATGAGATCACCACTGAAGCCTTGTTGGGTAAGCTCAAATCTTATAAGCTACTCATCAAGAACAGAGAGGAAGAACAGAAGGCTGCTTCACCAGCCACAAGAAAGGAGAAGACCATAGCATTCAAGGCAACTGAGGATCTGCCTGAAGAAAAAGGAACAGGCAATGATGAACTTCTCAGCTTGTTGGCCAAAAGATTCTATAAGATGGCCAGAAAGGACTTTAGAAGAAGATCATACAAGGAGTAGGATAAGCCAAGGTATGACAAGTCCATTGTCAATAACAAAGACATTATTTGCTTTGGTTGCAGGAAACCAGGGCATATAGTTCCTGACTGTCCAGAGAACAAGAACAAGGACAGAAGGGAAAGAAAAGAGAGAAGAAAGGAGAAAGACTGCAAAAGGAGTGGCAATAGCAAACATTCTTCCAGCAAAAATAAGCATACAAGGAAAGGATTTGTTGCTGAATCCTGGAGTGAGACTGAAGATGAGTCAGAAGCCTCTTCCAGCTCTAGTGATGATGAGCATGATGCAGAGGAAAAGGAGTTCTGCATGATGGCAATCAATGCCTCACAACACAACTCAGAGGAAGAGGAGTCAGAGTCAGACTCAGAGACTCAACCTGAAGAAGATCAGGTAATCAGCTCTTTTGATTTTACTTCAGAAGATTTTAAATCTGAATTTAAAGCACTATGTTTAAACCTGCTAAAGTCTGAGAAAGAGATCATCTCTCTCAGAAATCAATTATCTGAACAAAATGTTTTAAAATCAGAAAACCTCAAACTCTCTCAGGATTTGGAGAGCTATAGGGAACAGATAGCTACACTGAAAAGTGAGCTCTCTGAGGCCAAGAAGCTTGAAGAATCCCTTAATGGGAGAAGCATCAAGCTGATGGACATCACAAGCACAGTGAACTCTAGACTTAACAGTACACTGGGCTTGGGTGCTTCATCCAGCCAACCTATAGTCCTAACAACTCCCATCAAGTTTATTTCTAGCAAGGGAAAGGGAGTTGTAGAGGTTGCCAGGAAAAATTCTGATCTGCCTCAGAAATTTAAGTCCCAGCAGAAATCGTCGAACGAAGCTCGACGATCGCCGAATGAAGCTCGACGATCGCCGAACGCAGCTCGACGATCTCAGGACAAATCGTCGAACGCAGATCGACGATCTCAGCCAAGATCGTCGAACGCTGGTCGACGATCCCATATACCTGACCTCAGCCATAGTCGACCGTCGAACAGAGCTCGACGATCTGACCCAAGATCGTCGAACTCAGCTTCAAGATCGTCGAACAGAGGTCAGAGCTCTGGAAAATTTCTCAAAGGCAAATCAAAATTGAATCCTGAGGGTTCTTCATCCCAAACCTTCAACCCTTATACTGAATGGATTTTACCTCCAAGGAGATATCATCCTGAAGGATATAAGAGTCAGCCAGGGATGTCTTTCATTTCTGAATTTAGAGGTTATCAACCTAGGCCCAAGGTAAACTGGGTCAAAAACAAGTAAATTGTTTCATGTGCAGGTGAAAACCTATCCAACATCTAACCAGCAATGGTATTTGGATAGTGGGTGCTCTAAGCACATGACAGGGAACAAGGACAACCTCAATTCCTTTAGAGTCAAGCTTGGACCCAAAGTTATCTTTGGTGATTCCAACTTTGGACAAACTAAAGGATATGGTGCAGTCCAGATTGGTTCTATAACCTTCAAGAAGGTAGCATATGTGGAAGGACTGAAGCACAACCTAATCAGCATCAGTCAGCTATGTGATGAAGGGTACCAGGTGACCTTCAGCAAAACCTTATGCAAAATCAAGTCAGAGGACAACACAACTGTGTTGACAGGTAAAAGGAAAGGTAACATCTACCTAGTAGATTTTCTTTCAACTTCTATAGATATCTGTTTATTTAATTCAGTATGTAGACCAAATGTTTTATGGCATAAGAGACTAGGACACCTAAACCTTAGAACTATTGCTAAGCTCTCCAAGGACAACCTTGTTAGAGGACTACCTTCTGGCCCCTACAAGAAGGAAGGACTATGCAAGGCTTGTCAATTAGGCAAGCAAACTAAAAACAGTTTTAAGTCACTTAATAAGAGTGATTCACCTAGGATATTGTATCTGTTACACATGGATCTATTTGGACCCATCACAGTACAAAGCCTAGGAGGGAAATCCTACACTTTAGTAATTGTAAATGACTTCTCTAGATTCACTTGGGTGTTCTTTCTAAGGAAGAAGTCTGATAACTTTAAGTGTCTGACAGAATTTCTCAAATGTATAAAGATTGAGTTCAATACTCACATTGCCCTGATCAGAAGTGATCATGGGACAGAGTTTGATTCTCTTCTTATGCAAGAGTTCTGTCAGAGTGAAGGGATCAGGCATACTTTCTCAGCTCCTAGAACTCCTCAACAAAATGGGGTAGCTGAAAGGAAAAATAGAACCCTTATTGAATCTGCCACTACATTGTTGTCAGATGCTCATCTACCTCTATCCTTTTGGGCAGAGGCAGTGAACACCTCCAACTATGTGCTGAACAGGAGTCTGATACATAAACTGAATGGAAAGACTCCCTATGAATTACTCAAAGGGAAGAAACCTAAAGTTGACTATTTCAGAATTTTTGGCTGCATTTGCTATATTCACAATAATGACAAGAAATACTTAGCAAAATTTCAAGCCAAAGCTGATGAAGGAGTGTTTCTGGGATACTCCATGATCAGCAAGGCCTATAGAGTCTATAATAAATCATCATTGAAAATTGAGGAATCTGTTCATATTTCTTTTGATGAAACTAACATGTCCTTCAAGGAGAAGATTTCTTCTACCATAGAACCTTTGCAGGAACACTCTCTAGTTGAAGATATGAACAAGTTACAGGTTGCTCAAGAGGATGAAAGCAGTGAAGATGAAAGCAATGCTCAACATATTGAACCACCACTTGAAGAGTCAGTTGTTGTACCACAAGAGGAAACAACAACACAGGTTGGTGAACAATCAACACCCCCTGTTGATTTAGTAACATCAAGAGACCATCCAATTACCCAAATAATTGGAGAACTCTCAGCTGGTGTGCAAACCAGAAATCAGGTCAACCAAAACCTGTTGCACACCTGCTTCCTTTCTCAAATTGAACCTCAGTCCATTCAAGATGCAGAGCAAGATCCACACTGGATCATTGCAATGCAAGAGGAGTTGCATCAATTTGAGAGGAACAAAGTATGGGAACTAGTGTCAAAGCCAAAGGATCATTCCATTGTTGGAACAAAATGGGTATTCAGGAACAAACTGGATGATCAAGGAGTAATAATAAGGAACAAGGCAAGGCTAGTTGCCCAAGGATATTCTCAAGAAGAAGGAATTGACTACGATCAGACATTTGCACCTGTTGCAAGATTAGAAGTCATCAGGATATTTTAGCTTATGCAGCTCACAAAGGCTTCAAGGTTTATCAGATGGATGTCAAGAGTGCCTTCTTAAATGGAGACATCAAAGAGGAAGTCTATGTCAGACAACCTCCAGGTTTTATCTCTCCAACTTATCCTGATTATGTTTTTAGACTGAACAAAGCATTATATGGTCTCAAGCAAGCTCCTAGAGCATGGTATGAGACCCTAGCATGCTTTCTCTTGGAAAATGGTTTTATCAGGGGTAGAGTAGACCAAACTCTTTTTATTAGAACTCATAAGTCTCATACCCTACTAGTACAAATTTATGTAAACGATATCATTTTTGGCTCTACTGACTCAAAATTGTGCAGAAGGTTTTCTAACCTAATGCATTCTAAATTTGAGATGAGTAGCATGGGTGAGCTATCCTTCTTCCTAGGATTGCAAGTCAAGCAACATGCTGAAGGCATCTTTATTTCTCAAACCAAATATGCTAATGAGCTGGTTAAGAAATTTGGCATGTCTGAGGCATCTTGTATGAAAACACCCATGCCTACCAATGCTGTATTGGATGCTGATGAACATGGGAAACCTGTTGATCAGACAACATATAGAGCAATGATTGGCTCTTTACTGTATCTTACAGCTAGTAGACCAGATATAATGTTTGCTACATGTATATGTGCTAGGTTCCAAGTAAGCCCTAGAGAGTCACACCTCACATTAGTAAAGAGGATTCTCAGGTATGTTAAAAGTTGTCCAAATCTAGGTCTCTGGTATCCAAAAAATTCAGCATTTGAGTTAACTGGATTCTCTGATGCTGATTATGCTGGATGCAGAATTGACAGGAAAAGCATCAGTGGAACTTGTCAGTTCCTTGGTGATAGACTTGTCTCTTGGTTTTGTAAGAAACAAACATCTGTGTCAACTTCAACTGCTGAAGCTGAATATATGGCTGCAGGCAGTTGTTGTTCACAAATATTGTGGATTCAAAATCAACTCCTAGACTATGGTTACAACTTACAGAAGTCTAAAATCTTTTGTGACAATACAAGTGCTATTTCCATAGCTCAAAATTCAGTCCTCCATAGTAGGACAAAACACATAGAGATTAGGCATCATTTCTTAAGGGACAATGTTGAAAAGAACAAAATTGAACTGCAATATATCCCAACTGATTTACAAAGGGGAGATATTTTCACCAAGCCTTTGGATGAAAAGAAACACACTTTCTTCCTAAATCAGTTAGGAATGTTAGATGGAGGAAGTCTTAATTAATACCCAAGATTTTGAAAGCTAAAAATTGACCAAGACTAGGCAAAATTCTGATTTTTCTTAATGTCTAGGATTTTCTGATCTCTGAACTGCGCTCGACGATTTCCCCACAGATCGTCGAACGGAGTTCGACGATTTCCAGAATCGTCGAACTGAGTTCAGCGCCCTCAGATAGTATGAACTATCTCTTCCGGTCAACGATCGTCGAACGGCGCTCGACGATTTTGTTCCCTGAACGATCGTCGAACGGAGCTCGACGCTTTCCAAGATCGTCGAACGGAGATCGACGATGTTGGAGTCTATTCAGATTCCTTTAGAAGCCTAGATCGTCGAACTGAGTTCAACGATCTTTCCAATTCTGCGTCGAACCCTAATATAAAACTCATTTTTCGCCGTCGTTCTCTCTTGCGCTTTCAATTTCTCTGCAAGAATTTTCTTCCCTCCAAACAGTTCTACGCTTGTTCGGTTTGTTTGTTAAGTTTTTGCAGGTACCATGGCCGTCTCAGTTGCTGTCCTCGCCGCAATGAAATTTGATGCAGGATTTGACATTGATCTGGACTCCTTCAACACCACTGATCAAATCTTCCAGGACATCCTGGGTTTATTCAAGGATCAGCATTTGTCTGCCCTCATGACCACAAGAATCAAACTTGCCTCAGATGAAATAAAAGAATGGGTCTATACTGCTCACAATCTAGACAACAACACCATAGTTGGATCTATTGCTGGAACCCAGGTACCTCTGACCCCAACAGTTTTAACAGAGGTTTTTGGCTTGAGAAATGGTGAAGACACTGCTGAACTATCTGGAGAGGAATTTTCTGATATACTTGCCATGATGGGTCATCCAGAGGGAAACCCTAGCAAGTTGTTTAAGAGGAACTTGTCAGTTGAATACAGGTTTCTAGCTGATGTTGTAGGCAAGGTGCTGTTGGCAAAGCATTCTGCACATGACACCATCTCCAGACATCAGCTCTGCCTCATGGGAGCTCTGGTAGATAGGAAAAGCTTAAACTGGGGAGAGGTCTTCTTTGACCTGATAAAGAAGAAGATTAATAAAAGCTTTGTAAATTTTGGAAGAATTCTTGGAGTTTTCCTTCAGGCAAGGTGCCCTGCTCTGCTGGTCTCCTCTGGAGTGCACATCAATGCCTCCAAGAGACTCACCTGTGCCCTATTTGGGAAGTGGGACAGGCAAATTAACAAGCTCAGCAGGCCCTCTTCAACTGCTCCTTCAGGCACCAGGACTCAAAGAGTCACTCCCCCTCAGGTTTCTGCTGCTGCAGAAGACCTGGCTGTTGCTGGTGCTGCTTCCTCTCCTCCTCCAAGTTCAACCCTACCTCCAGCTCCATCCACCACTCCAGTTCCATCCACCATTACAATCTCCAGCCCATCTCCAACATCTATTCCATCTCCAGCAACAATTTCATCACCTCCAGTAGACCAATTCCACCCATTATTCTCATATCCACCACCAGATGTCACCTCATCTCCATCTATACCATCATTCACCCTTCTGGATGAATCCTACATGGATGATTCCCCCTCTTCTCCTCAAGAATTACCCTCCTCCTCAACATCTTTTCAAGATCTCCTCCACCACATCCTTGACCAACCATCATTCACTCCATCCATATCCATACCCTTGTCCTCCATCTCCACAATCCCCACACCTCAGCCATCCATCCCTCCACCATTCAGCCCTCCCCTTCCAGCTTCCTCAGCCATCCCAATACCCTCTACCTCTGCTCCTGCCATTGAGCATGTAGATCTGCCAGCCTTAGCTGACAAGTTGTATGAGCTACTTGCCCCCAGGCTCTCTCTTCTCATGGAGGCCTCCTTAGCTCCTCTGCAACAGTCAGTGGCAGCCTTGTCTGCCAGACTTTCCTCCCTCATTCCTCAGGCAGCACCTCCAGCAGTTTGCCTTGATACAGAGGTATCTGCATCCAGGCAGGGGGAGATGCCCTATGAAGCCAGCCTTCATGCTGCTGTTGCTGCTGCTTCTGCTCCTGCTGCTGCTGCTGCTGCTGTTTTTGAATCTGCTGCTCCTGTTGTTGCTGCTCCAGTTCAGGCTCCTACTCCAGTCTTAGCAATAGACCTAAGGTCTTTGCTCTCTGCATTTGATACTGCATATTACAGCTACCTCCCAGAGCCACATGCTGTCCAGCCACCAGAAGATCTGTCCAAGGCTCTGGTGCCTCTCTCTGGCTGTGACCCCAACACTCTTTCCTCTTTTGTACTCTCAGTGATGACTGCTGCTGCTGCTGCTGATGAAGAAAAGGCTGTATCTGCTTCTGAAACTGACCTTGCTGCTGCTGAAGAAAATGTTCCCACTGCTGCTGAAATTCAAATTGTTTCTGATGAGCCCACATCCCAGGATTTTCTGATGACAGAGGCTGCTGTTTTTGAGCCTGCTGAAGATTTTGTTGTTGTTTCTGAAGCTGCTGCTGCCATCTCTCCTAAAGTTACTAGTGTTGTTTCTGATGTTGCTTCTGTATCTACTGCCCCATCTGCTGTTATTCCTGTATCTGTTGCTGTATCTGCTGCTATTCCTGCTGCTGCCCCTTCTGCTTCTGCCTCATCTGCTGCAATGCAACTGAAGAAAGATCTTATGAAGAAGATTGATGCTATATATGATGACCAGAGTTCTGACTCTGATGAGTTCAAGACAGACTCTGATGACTCTGCTGCCACTATTGCCAGGAAGAGGAAGGCTAGAAGCAAGGCTATGAGAAGGGTTCCACCTGCCAAAGTAAGAGATGATAATGATGTTCCTTATTATATTCTGCACAACTGCCCAATTACTGAACATTGGATGCAGTATTCCAAAAATCAGCTAAAAGCAATGAAAAAGAAAAGAAAGTATGAGAAGGGCTCCTCCCAGTTCAAGCACCCTCATCCTCCTCCACCACCTCCACCTGATGCAGGTGCAGGTGACAGCTCTGCAAGCTCAGCCCCATCTAGAAGCCAGGCTCCCTACCAACCCCATGCTAGAACCTATCAAAGGGAAAGCCAGTCTAGGGGCTCTTACTCTAGGAGAGGAGGATATAGGGGAAATCAAAGAGAGACTCAAGTATATTCTAAAGGGCATTCCAGGCAGCACCCTTATTCCAGGGGAGGACATGTTTCTTCTGATACATCTTCTGGTCCATTCCCCTATAAGCTCAAAGAAACTGTGACTGCCAGGACTCCTCAAGATACTTCTTCCAACAGGCATGAGCCACCTGTACCATTTGAGGACCCTGAGAAGAATCCTGTTGCTTGGACTGCTAGGATGAAGGAGTTGGCTGCATTAGACCAGATAAAGAAAGCCAAAAAACAAGGCCTAGACACCTCCAATATTTCTACAATGTCAGAACAAAGACAGAAGGAATTAGAGAGATATGCTTCCAGCAAATTTTTTGATGCAGAAAGATATATGGAATTGCATCCTGCTGCTGTGGTTCCCAGAGCTACTAAGCAAATTTATTTGGGTGCAGCAGATGACACCAGATCCAAACAAGAAGCTTTAAATCCTAACAGAGAAATCAAAATGGTAAAGGGCAAAGAGAAAAAGTAACTCTGTAAGGTGACAATCCTTGGTTTTTCTGACTGCTGTCTGGATATCATGTTATATATATATATATATCTGTGATGTTTCTGCAATGTCTGCTATTGTTTTCATGTTTTTTTCTGATTGTATGATGTTATTTGATTTTTCCAAAGTCTGTAAATAGTAATCATAACCCAAATAGGGGGAGATTGTTGGAACACCCTATTACTAATTTGGGTCAGGATCACTATGTCTCTAGGAATCTGTGTTTGACCTTATGTATAGCTTAATAGGTCAATTAGAATTGAGTCTAAGGGTTAGAAGTCTAGGATTGGAAGCTGCCCTGAAGACCAAGTTTTTCTGTAGACCAAGTCTAATCGTCGAGCTCAGCACGACGATTCGTCGAACTCCGGTCGACGATCGTCTAAGCTCAACTTCGACAGATCGTCGAGCTCCATTCGACGATCGCTGAGCTCAACCTCATAATATCGTCGAGCTCCACTCGACGATCGCTGAGCTCAACTTCGCAATATCGTCAAACTCCATTCGACGATCGGTGAGCTCAGGTCGACGATTTTAACTCTGCATTGGATCCTTATCTCTGAGCTCAGTTCGACGATCTTTGAGCTCAGATCGACGATTATCTTGCTACTTGGATTTTCCAGTTCGCTGAGCTCAGCTCGACGATAGCAGAGCTCAGTTCGACGATTTCAGTTATCTTTCAGAATTCAAATTTAAATCAGATAGAAGTTATTCTGCATTTAATTCAGAAGATCTGCCAGCCGTTTTCATTTACTTTTGGAGCAAGTTTCAAGGGATTTTTCAAGGAACAATTCAGTGGACTTTCCTTTCAGAAGAAATTATGCAATTAAGGCTGTAATCAATGCAGACCAACGGCTATCTTTGACAGAGTGATATTCTATTCTGGCACAGAGAATAAAAGACAGAATGTTTTTGAATGAAACAGAGAAGAAATACAGAGATTGACAAGGAGAGGACACACAACTCAGAATACAGAGACTCTTTTCAAAATTTCTGTCAACAAGAATTCTGAAGAACACTCATCAGAGAGATCAAGCTTTCAAAAATCTTCAGATCTCTTCAGCTCTCAAAGTGTTCAAGGCCGACATCATTTCAAGACTCCAGACTCTCAACATTTCAGCTTGCTGAAATCATCTTTTGCTGGAGATCTATCTTTGAAGGCCTATCACCCTCAGCAAAGCTCATCTTCCTGAAGATCAAGGACTCAGGGGGAGCTTTGACATCAATCCACTTAGTCTTCTCAGTTGCTTGAGAAAGAGAAGACTGTCATCACTCTCTCACCCCCACTCTGTAAAGAGTTTTTCAAACTCCCTTCAAAAGTTTGAATCTGGTTTTTGAGCACCTTGTCAAAAGCTCATTGGTGGCAAGACACCTGATCAAAAAATCTGATTTGGTTTTTGAGCACCTTATCAAAAGCTCATTGGTGCCCAGGACACCTGATCAACTCATCCTGCAGTGGATTCCTACCTAGGGTGGTAGAAGAGTAGATGTACCCAAGTTTGGGGAACCACTATAATTCCTTGTGTCATCTGGTTCTGCATGTTTTCTTTTTGTTTCTGGCCTTGATTTGTCTGTGCTTAGTTTTTGCATAGTTTAGTTCTGTGATAGATTTATATTTGCTTCCCTGCTCACACTCATTACAACAATTGTTGTAAAGCTTTGCAAAAGTTTTCTTTGTGTTTTAAAAGCACCATATACTCTATTCACCCTCCTCTAGAGTATATCAGATCTAGTTTCCCCTTTCAGATTGGTATAAGGAAAATGTGAATTCTACTAGACATCAGAGTGTTGCAAGTGATTTTCGCGCTGAGTCATCTTTGTTTGTGGGTTCTAATGAGGATTTAAGTATGAATGATTTCTTAAAGTTTAAAGCAGAAATAAGGAAGAAAAATCAAAAACCGAGCTGGAGATATATTTGCAGGAACCGGTATATATTTAATATACGTTCTTTTTTCTTTTTATGGAATTTTATTTTACTTTGTCTACTTATGCATTTGCATTCTTTTAGTTTTCTCCGGATGATGCAAGTGGTGGGAAGTTAATGAGAGCAAATATCCAATATTGGCTGCAATGACAAGTGATATTTTGATGATTCATGTTTCAACCGGGGCTTCAGAGTCTGCATTTAGCACAGACTCTAGAGTAATTCAAAAGAAAAGTACATGTCTAAAGCTTTATACCATCCAAACACTGATTTGCATACAAGATTGGCTAAGGGAGAAAATTTCAGTTACATCAATGTCAAACGATAAAGTACATAATGTGATTTAAGTTTACATAGATTGTTATATTAGAATTTTGCATTTACTTACTTTCTAGCTTTTTATATTGTGAAGATATACGTTTTGATGCTTATAATATATATGAAGGTTGTGATGACAAACTTGATGAGTTTATTAGAGGTAATTGATTGCTATTGGAAAGTTGTGATCACTCATAAATAATAATCACTTTATTATTGAAAGTTATGAGCACTAATTATCTTCTTAATTCTTTATGTGGGACCTTACAAGTTACGATTAATATTTATTTTTCATATGTATTAAATAAAAAGAGAAGACTTTGAACTTTTTGGGAAGAAACTCCATGGTTTCCGGACAAAAATCTGGATTCAAGGTGTTTGATAAAATTTATATTAGATATTACTATGAATTCAGGGTGTACTTTTATATTACATAATAATTTTGATATATTTTTATGACTAACATTATTATCACTTTTATTTGCACAACAGTTGAAGGATCTCCAATTTTTTTACTATTTTGCGTGTCATATTCCAACTTTTTGAAGAAATTCCTTGTATATTTGCAATTGGTGTGACTCTCCTTCCAGAGGTATGAAACATATTTCGTGTCACATTTTCGTTTTTTACCTTCAAAATGCTTTCTATTAACAATATTACTATTGCATGTCTTTATTTTATTTGTTATGGATAGGAAAAATAATACTTTTGATCCACTAGCTTAGTCATCTTTCAAATGTGAAGTCTTTTGCTTTTTATGTAATATTCCATGTCACGTTTTCATTAATGCCATCTTTCAAATGTGAAGCAATTTTTGGCATGCCAACGGGTCCTTTTCAGTAAGTTGCTGTAAATTTTTTAACAATATTATTATTAACAATATTACTGTTGCTGACATTATTATTAACAAACAGTAAGTTAGTAAGTTGCTGACATTATTATTAACAATATTACAGTTGCTGTAAATTTTTATAAATAATAATAATATATAATTACCATGAAAAAACAAACAAAAACAAATATTAATAGACAGAAAATATGAATGAATCGGAACAGAACTGAAACCGCATAGAACCGGACTGAACCGCCAGTAAATAATTTAGTTTTGGTTCTTAATAAACCGGAACCGTAAGCCCTACGGTTACAAAAATTATGTTGGAACCGGAACCGGAGCCGGTCAAACCAAATACGATTTTGGTTCTAATTTGAAGAACCGTTACTTTAACGGTTTGGTTCACGGTTTTAGTAGAACCGGAACCGAACCAAAGCCGAACCGGAACTGTGACAGCTCTAGGTCTACCCCTTCCCTGTTTAACATGCCTAGTGACTAAAAGCTCACAACGCATAACAGGTGCCTCTAATGGTCATTTTGTACGTGTCCAAACTGTTGATCGGGTGGAAAAATTGATTGATTCATCTTGGGTAAACGGACCCCCTCTATATATGGGGGGATATTACATTAAAAGATAAAAAGTAAAAACATAAAACAAAAAATAAAACATCAAAAACTACATATTCTAACGCTCCCCCTCAAGTTAGGTGAGAGATGTTAACCATGCTCAACTTGTCAACAATCCTTTCAAATATAATCTCACTAAACCCTTTAATGAGAATGTCTGGTAGCTCTCTGTTACAGGGCACAAAAGGAGTGCACGCAATTCCTCTCTCAATATTCTCCTTGATGAAGGGTCAATCTAATTCAATGTGTTTAGTGCGGTCATGTTGAACGGGATTGTGGGCGCTGCAAATAGCCGATTTATTGTCACAATACAACCGGATGGGTCCTGCTTCAATAAAACCAAGGTCACCCATCAATGAGCGTGGTCTTAAGCCTTCACAAACTCCATGAGCCATAACTCTAAACTCGGTTTCTGCACTGCATCTTGCCACAACCTGTTGCTTCTTGCTCCTCCAAATAACAAGGTTGCCCCCAACGAGAGAACAATATCCCGAAGTTGATCGTCGATCCTCAGCATACCCAACCAAATCAGCATAAGCGTAAACTTCAATATTTAGATTTGAATTTGAAGCAAACAAGATACCCCTTCCTGGTGAGGATTTGAGGTACATAAGAATTTTGTGAGCTACATCGAGATGACGTGTCTTCAGAGCATGCATGAACTGACTGATAACGCTTACCGCATAAGATATATTTGGGTGAGTGTGGTACGGGTAGATCAGCCTGCCCACTAATCTTTGAAACTCAAAGATATCTTTAATCACCTCTCCACCATTGCGTCCCAATCAGTGATTTGTTTCAATTGGGATGTCAACTGGTCTACAACCACTCATCCACACGTTCTCAAGGAGATCCAGAGTATATTTTCTCTGAGAGATGAAGATTCTCTGCTCAGACCTTGCGACCTCAATACCCAAGAAATACATGAGTTTTCCTAGGTCCTTGACCTCAAACTCCCTGACAAATTTCTGTTTTGAATTCTGGATTTATTCGACATCATCACTTGTTATGACTATATGAACATATACAAATGAGAACAATGAGCTTCCAGGTCCTGTTTGATGAACAATGTATGATCATCATTGCTCTGGTGATATCCAAATGACACCATAGCATTGTGGAACCTCCCAAATCAAGCTCTTGGGGATTGTTTTAGCTCATATAGAGTCTTTTTTAATCTGCAGACTTTCCCTTCAGCACCTCTAGGAGTGAGACCTGGTGGAATAGACATGTAGATCTACTCATCCAGATCCCCATAGAGGAACGCGTTCTTCACATAAATTTGCCAAAGATTATAACCTTTGCAGACATTATAGGATAACAAGAACCAAATAGTGTTCATCTTTGCCACCGGGGAAAATGTTTCTTGATAGTCAATACCAAAGGTTTGAGTATAGCTTCTTACAACCAGTCTTGCATTGCACCTCTCGACAATCCCTTGAGAGTTCTGTTTAACAGAGAACACTCATTTACATCCAACAGTCTTCCTCTCATGGAAAAGATGCACCAAATCTCAAGTATGATTCTTCACAAGAGCAGTCACTTTCTCAACCAATGCCTCTCTTCACATAGGGACCTCTAGAGCATGTTACCAAGATGCAGGTATAGAAAAAGAAGCAAGAGAAGACACAAAGGCCTTGTGGAAAACAGAAAGAGTCATAAGATACATAATGTGAGAGGGGATGATGAGTACAAGAGCGGATACCTTTCCTCTGGGCAATTGGTGGCTCGGAAGGCCTTGAGTCAGGGTCCAATGACTGTTCTAGTGGCACAGTCGGATCTTGTGTGTTTGTCCTCTTTGTACGCCGAGTATATACCCGCAAGCTCGGAGCCGTAAGCACAGTAGGAGGCACAATAGGAGGACTCACGTCTACTGGTGTAGACTCCCCCTAAAATGAGGGATACAGTGGAGGTATGGGCAGAGGAACAGAAGGAACAAGTACGGGCGGTGGCTCACTCGAGGCAGGGTCATCTAAGTAGGGTAGTATGCTTCGGACTCATGGAACGTGACATCCATAGTGACAAACACTTTCTTTGTAGCTGAGTGAAAATACTTGTACCCCTTCTGCGTAGGAGAGTAGCCAATAAAAACACACTTGAGTGTGCGAGGATCAAGTTTGGAAGGGCGAGGATGGTGGATGTGAACAAAGCAGACACCCAAACACTTTAGGGGGAAACTGAACAGGAGGCGCGTGGAGTGTGCTAAGAGGAGTAACGTTCCCAAGGACATGGGAGGGCATACGATTGATGAGATATACCGTAGTAAGGACTGGATTGCCCCAATAAAATTTGGGAAGATGCATGGTGGACAAGAAATAACGAGCAACCTCTAGGAGATGACGATTTTTCCGCTCAGCAACACTAAATTGTGTCAGGGAATAAGTACAGGTAGTCTGGTGGAGGATGTCATGATCAATAAGATATCGCTCAAACTGCAAATCCATGTACTCGCGGCAATTGTCATTGCGAAGAATTTTAACGGTGACATGGAATTGGGTGGAGATCATGTTATGAAATCGTCGGAAAACAAAAAAACACTTCACTTTTGTTACGCGTCAGGTATAACTAAGTAGTACGAGAGAAACAATCAATAAAAGTAACAAACCACACAACCAGAAATAGAAGATATGGGGCAAGGCCCCCGTATATCAGTATGAATAACGACAAAAGGTGTAGAACTGAGAAACGAAACATGATTAAACGAAGTATGATGATGTTTATTAATAGTATAGACATCACACACAAGTGAATTCACGACAACAGTAGACATAGCAGAAAATAACAATTTTATAATAGAAGTAGACGGGTGACCCAGGGTACAATTCAGGAATAAAATGGATGGGTAGTGTGGGAATGAAGAGCCATGGGAGGTGGAGATGGGCTGGAGTCGAGCACATAGAGTTCATTGACCATGCTACCAGCGTCAATCACCTTCCCCGTCACTAGGTCCTGAAAAACATGAGAGTAAGGAAGAAAGGTTACAGAGCAGTGCATGAATTAGATGACTAATAGACAATAAATTACGAGTAAAGTTGGGAGCATGAAAGACAGATGATAAGGTGAGGGAGGAACAAGAGATGAAACCTTTTCGAGCAATAGAGGAAAGATAACCATCTGCGATGCTCACCTTATCACGGCCAAAGAGATGGGTATATGAGATAAAACCTGCAGAGGACCCATTCATATGATCTGTGACCCCATAGTTAATAATCCACTGGGTGGGAGGATGAGAGACGGCATAATGAGCACCTAAAAGTCTCACGCGATCATAGGAGGAAGAGGCAGAAGGCTCTGTAGAAAGGTCTGCATCAAGCGTCAGAGGGCAAGCATTTCATCCACTGTGAATGCAGAAGGAGCGGAGCCATCAGAGATGGAATGGCTAGGGGAATATCTGCAGTGGAATCAGTGAAATGAGCGGCACGAGAAGAAGCATGACGATCAGAGGAGCGCCAAAAAACACGACCGCCGCGAGGCGGAGCACCCCTTCTTGACGGAGGGAACCCATGAAGCCTGAAGTAGGTGTCACAAGTGTGACGATTCTTGCCACAATAATCACAGAGAAGATGGTCTTTATCGAAACCCTTTAACTTCGAGTCACGAGATGGGCGACTACCAAGGAGAGAAGGAGATGTAGCAGCCAGAGTAGAGCCCTAAAGCACAGTATCAGGAAATAAGGTCTGGCGGCGATCGAATTCCTGTTGCACAATGTTGTAGGCCTCAGGGAAAGAAGGTAACTGCGGAAGCCCCAAAATCTGAACACTTATCTGATCGAAGTCCCGATGCAGGCCATGAAGGAACTCAAATATACAAATGTGGTCCTCCCTGGGACGAACCATCGCCTCATTAATAGGGCTAACAAAAGTAAGTGGATTAAAATGATCATATTCCTGATACAGCTATGTGAACTTCAAGTAATACGCAGGAGGACAGTCCCCCTGTCGGAGTAAGGAAGATCTGAGAAGCATTGCCTCGACGAGAATAGGTAGACTTCGCTCGTCGCCAAATATCTGCAGCATTGTCGAGGAAGAGATAATTACGGGCAATGGACTCCTGCATCGAATTAGTAAGCCAGGACATGACTAAGGAATTTTCCGACTCCCACTAAATCCACTCGGAAGAGGTCTTGTCTGGTTCCTTCATTTGGCCAGTGACATAGCCAAAGAGTCGACGGCTCTTGAGCGTCAGGGTGATAGACCAGGACCATGAAAGGTAATTAAAGTCATCTAGACAAATGGTAGTGATCTGAGGAGTATTATAATCAGGGTTCCCGCAAGGAAAACTCACAGGAGGGAGAACCACGGACAAGGGAGCGGAGAATCAACACCGCTAGACATAATGGCTTAGGAATAGAGATCTAGAGACCACCCAAGATTCTCGCATCTTAGTATAGCTTCTTGCATCTTCTCTACAATTAGCGTCACTCACGTCTTATCCCCGATACATTCATTCCTAATCCTCATTCATTAAACAATGAAAAATTAGCGAAAATTAAAGATAGGAGATGCATCTGCACCTTAGTGTTCTCATGAACCTGATGTCATCTCCTTCTTATCACTGTGTCAGTAGCCTCACAAGGAGAAAATTAAAGATAGGAGATGCATCTGCACCTTAGTGTCCTCATGAACCCGGTGTCATCTCCTTCTTGTCCCTGTGCGAGTAGACTCTCAAAGGCGTGGCCTTTGCGTTGGCATATCAACTTCTCCTCGTAGAAAAAGGACATTTCCTCGATGTCAAAGTCTGGAAATTGAACCTGAATTTTTGAAGTGACGAACCAATAGCATCATATATGGGGAGGCCCTTCCATTAGATGAGCACTTGTTATGTTCAGCAATTGTCGATAAGGACCGCCTATTTGGACAACTTGTGCTCTGAGGTGTACAAAGGCATTGATTCGGTGGCTATACCCTCTGGAAGGGATGGATCAACGAGGCATACCCTCGTGATCGGTTTCAATTAGGAGAAATGGAAAATGGGATGGATATGAATGTGATCTAATACTTTCAATCGGTAGGATACCGCGGCAATGTGTTCAAAGATCTGGAACAGCAAATAATAACATGCGGCTAGTTTGGTATGCAGTCAGCGTGCGAACCAACGCTTGGTGGCACATCAAAGCTATACAAACACTTGTTGTCAGGAGTGTAGGACACGTCTCTGCGACGCTTGTTTGTTGCATGGATCATACAATAATGCGCATGTATAAGGTGAAATTAAAATTCGTGGAAGGCTTCATCTCAATCCACAAGTGTATCGACTAGGGCCTCCATACGGCATTAACGCGACAAGTATATGTGATGATGGGGTGGTCAGTCATACATAATCTAAAATGGAGACAATCCTGCAGTAGAGATTAGAAGTATTATACAAAAGTTCAACCTAGAAATACACTGTCACTGATGTTGGAGTTGCTCTAATGCGAAGCAGTGTAAATATGCCTTCACGTAGCGTGGTAGGTGGTATTGAGACGAAGTTTGGGACCATACAATTTAAAGAGTTTCCGCCAAAAAGCGTTCATGAAAACTGAGTCATGGTCATTTATGATTGTTTGTGGAAAAAAAAAGTTATTGTTAATAAGGGTTTGGAGGACATAATATATATAGAGAGAGTCCAAAATACAAAAATATAGGAAATAAGGGAAATACATCATTATCATCTAACACTCCCCCTCAAGTGGTCATGGGTATCCAGTAGACCCAACTTATTATATTGAAATTTCATTCAGGGACAAGTAACTCCTTTAGCAAGAATATCTGCAACTTGATACCTGGTCTTCACATAACTTAGTGAGACAATACTTCCACCAATAAAGTTAGTGAACCATATAGTCGAATTCTGAGTGGCTAAACAATCTGTCCAATCATAATCATAATAAGCTTTTATATTGGCGTGTCCTCGATTCTTATACAAGATCCCGAGGCCAGAAATTTTTTTTATGTATATGGCAATGTGAAGACCAAATTCCCATTGAGAGTTAGTTGGGGTTCCAATAAATTGACGAACCACACTACACATGTGATATTTGTACAAGTCATGATAAGATAATTCAATTTTCACCTACTCTTTTGTATTTGTCTAGTAAATCAAAAAACTTACTTTCAACATGGAGATTCTTTTCTAGTGGTTCAAGTGTGGAGTCCATAGGATAACACTTAAACATCCCTAGATCTGTTAACAAATCAAGAGCATATTTTATCTGGCATATGAAGATGGAGTTATCATAATTTGTGACTTCTATGCCAACAACCAGTTACAATATGTATTATTTATTTTATATGTATTATTTTGTTATGTCTTGTATACACCTCCATATATAGAGGGGACAACATCAATAGAATTATTATCGATTGATTCCTCTAATAACATGGTATCAGAGCTAGGTTTGACCTAGCCGCTCCGCTTCTCCCCTGATCCGTTCGCTCGCACATGTTCTCGCCGCTCTCCCGCATCCGCTCTCGCCGCCCTTTCGCATTCCGCCCGGGACAGCCCGCGACAGGTCCTTCCTGCGTCTCGCCCGCGACAGGACCTCCCCGCATTTCTCGCGGCTCTTTCAGCATCGATTCCAACACATCCTTCTCAGCCGTAGTTAGGCTTCCTAGGGCTTGTTGCCCTTCCTCTTCCAGCGCTGGATATGTGGTGAGGTCAGCCTTCCTTCCGGCGTCGTCTCCTAGGGATTGTTGCCCTGTTATCGGATGAAGTTGATTTTTATTCCTCTTATCTCCTAAATGGATTGTAGCTTGGTGGAATTGGTTGCCCCTTATGGCCTTGTGTGGCGTGTGATCTCCGAATTTCTATTCTGGAGCTACTATGCGGTGCTCAGCGATTCTACCACAACACTGATTCCCTCTCTGGTTCCTCCTGCAAGTCATCTGTGTGGGAGTCATGATCACAATACTTTGCATTACCACTATCTGATTGGATGATTCTAATTATTTGTCTTGGTCGCGCTCTATCACTTTTGCTCTTAAAAGTCGTCGCCGCTTTGGATATGTCACTGGGCAAACTACGGAACCGGAGAAGATTGCCCCTGATTGGCCTCAATGGGATTCCGAAAATTACTTAATCATGTCTTGGCTAACAAATTCCATACAGGAGTCCATCGCTCGCCACTACTTATTTCTGGACACTGTTATTGATATTTGGCGGCGTGCAGAGACTACTTATTCTCGCAACGAAAATACTGCCCAGATCTTCCAGTTAAGATGGAAGATATCCTTCTTCCGCCAGGGCAATCCCCCCCCCCCCCGTATGTTTACTATTTGGAGTTCACTCAGTTGTATCAGGAATACGATCATTTTGATTCCCTCACCTTTGTTATTCCTGTTGATGAAGCTATGGTCCGTGCTCGGGAGGATCGCAACCGGACCTTTGAGTTTCTTCATGGTCTTCATCGGGACTTGGATCAGATTAGTGTTCAGATTTTGGGGCATGAGCCGTCACCGTCCCTTCCATAGATTTATAGCATTGTCCAACAGGAGTTTGATCGTCGTCAATCCCTTTTTCTCGACCCTGCTCCTGAGAGTTCTGCTCTAGCTGCTGGTACCCCTTCCTTGCTGGGGGCTCATCCTGCCCGTGATTCTAAGCTGAGAGTTCTGCTCTAGCTGCTGGTACCCCTTCCTTGTTGGGGGCTTGTCCTGCCCGTGATTCTAAGCTGAAGAGTACTGATAAAGACCACCTCTTCTGTGATTATTGTGGGAAGAGCCGACATACCAAATAATCCAGGAAGATATCAGGCCATGAGAAGACTTGGTAAGAATCTCGGATTTCGGAAAATAATCAAATTATTGTCTTTTAGAAATAAGTTGTCAGCCGGATATTAAATCTCATCATCAGGAAGAAGCAAAGGGACCCGAAAAGCAGAGAAATTGAAATTTCAATTCTATTTCTCTGCGTTGCCGACAGTCTTCTCCCGGGCTAATCATTTTCGCCGCCGCTCCAGCCCGCTGACCATCGCCGACACTGCCTTTCCCGCTGCTCTTGTGAGCCCTAGCAGCGCCCGGACTGTTCGTCAAACTCCTCTTGCCGCTCGCCTACGCAAACCACCGGCGGCCTCCCGGTCCAGCTCCTCCAAGCCTCCAGTGATAGTCCCCGTCTCCAATGACCTCACTACTTCTAACGGCGGTCCAATCTGATTGACGTTGACGTCAGCTCTTCTCTTTCGTTAGTCGGTTGTGAGCCCCGTTTCAGCTTCCACTTAACCAACTGTTGGATCTCCGCACCGATTGAATTTAAACCGGACTCAAGCCCATGGTAACTTCACCCTTCACTGCTACTAAATGTTGGCTTAGCTTTATGTGTTCAATTAAATAATCTTTGATCTTGCCTCGAACGTTCGCACTATTTAATTTTGTCGTTTATTTTATAAATTTTTACATGTAATTTTTCTTGTGGACGTACAAATCTCGCGATGATTCAAATCAACAAATGCTCAAAGAACCTTTTACAAATAACGATTTTGTGATATTTGTTGTTAGGACGTGATTGCGCGCTATAGCTCGATTTTGGCCGCTCGGCTCCCTCTTTAAGCAGAAATAAAATACACATATTTTTTTCAAAAATCGTAATTTTATTTAAAAATATAACAATTAAAATAATTAACTTTCAAAACCTAATCCGGTTTACATTAGTGCAAATGGGCGTTCACAGTCAAACAAAATTCTCAGGGTGTGGTTGAAAGGTGTAAAGCAAGGTTGGTGGCAAGAGGATACACTCAAACTCTTCGAATTGACTATCAGGAAACGTTTGCTCCTGTAGCAAAGATGAACACAATCAGAGTCCTTCTATCATGTGCTGCTTGTAAAGGGTGAGACCTTTGACAACTAGATGTAAAAATTGTCTTCCTCCATGAAAATCTGGATGAGAAAGTTTATGTGTCTCCCATCAGGCCTTACTCCTAAAAGTTCAGTGAGACACATCTGCAAGTTAAAGAAAGCCCTATATGGACTGAAACAGTCTCCAAGAGCTTGGTTTGGGAGATTTCACAAAGCCATGTTGTCTTTTGGGTATCACCAGAGCAATGCCGATCATACTCTGTTCATCAAGTATATGACAGATTATGTGGACATCGTTATCACAGGTGATGATGTGGAAGAAATCAAACTTTTAAAACAAAAGTTAGCTTTTGAGTTTGAGGTCAAGGACCTGGGTGTTCTCAAATATTTCTTGGGTATTGAAGTGGCAAGATCCAAGCATGAGATCTTTATATCTCTAAGGAAATATACTCTGGATCTTTTTGAGAAGACTGGCATGAGTAGCTGTTGACCAGCGAACACTCCAATTGAAGCAAATCACAGAATGAGTCGTGATAATGTGAAGGAGATTGGAAATATTCCTGAATTCCAGAGGTTTGTAGGGAGACTGATCTACTTGGCTCATACCCATCCAGATATAGCTTATGTTGTGAGCGTTAGCAGCCAATTTATGCACGCTTCGAAGACTCGTCATGTTGATGCTGCCAACAGAATCCTTAGATATCTCAAGTCCTCACCTGGGAGTGGAATATTGTTTTCCCCCAATTCTGCCCTAAAAATTGAGGTCTACAATGATGCTGATTGGGTCGATTCTGTCGACGATCGACGATCTATCTCAGGGTATTGTTCTCTTGTTGGTGGAAATCTTGTTACCTGAATACCTGGAGGAGTAAAAAACAACAGGTCGTGGCGAGATCAAGTGCTGAAGCAGAGTTTCAGACTATGACTCATGGTGTTTGTGAAGGTTTATGGTTGCGGTTGTTGCTAAGTGACCTGTGTCTCTCTTAATATGAGTTTATCCAGTTATACTGTGATAACAAGACTGTCATCAACATCGCTCACAACCCGGTCCAACATGATCGTACAAAGAATATTGAGGTGGATCGTCATTTCATCAAGGAGAATATTAAAAAATGACTTGTGTGTACTCCCTTTGTTCCCTCAGACAGAAAACTTGTTGATATTCTCACGAAAGTCCTGAGTGGAATTACCTTTGTAAGGATTGTTTTCAAGTTAGGCATGATCAACTTCTCACGCCCAACTTGAGGGGGATTGTTACAATATATATTATTTATTTTATATGTATTATTTGTTATGTCTTGTGTCCGCCTACATATATAGAGGGGGCAACAATCGATCGATTCCTCTAACAAGCTCAGATCTTTTGTTTGAAGAGAGTGTAAGAATACCTTGAGATTGATACCCCCTTTGAATTACTTTATGTGATAACAATATCATCAACATACACCAAAATAGGATAATACCTGCACTCAAGGTTATCAGGATCAAAATCCTAGGTAAGATTGTTTTGAAGTTGGATCTGATCCAATTGAGGCTCGTAAAATTCTACAACAATCATAAATTATGACAGAAAACATGAAATTGAACTTTGTATCATCCAATTATAATCAATCACCACAAAAAATATTGTAAAATTAACTAGCAGTTTAATTATATCAAAAGCATGTTAATAAGCAACTAAACCAAAAAGATAATATTGTTCTAACTATAAATTCTGCATAAGTACATATAAAGTAGTCACAATAAAACATCAAATATTTTTTTGTTTGCTGAATGGAAGACTAGTCACAAAGTTATTAATACAAATCCTTAACAGTTGCATCGGCCATAACATCATCATCAAGTATTGCATTTTTACATTGTTATCATCATCATTGGCATTCTCATCATCACATTCACCCTTACTAATATATTCAATAACATCTAAGTCACTGCACTATATAGTGAGATCTGCTTCGTCTAAAATAAAAAGATTTTAGTAAAAGACATGTAGTGTAATACATAATGTAATTGAGAAATTTTACATTATAAAAAAAATTAATATTAAACTTACATTCTTTATTTAATGCCGCTACGGATTCTTCAACATTCCTTCCCCCACAATCATCATTACAAGTTTCCTTTGGATCTTTATTTTGAAGAATCCACAAGCAGTTGCTCTTATAGGAAAAAACAGGATCTTCCTTCTCTATGATTCAGTCAGTTATCTTCGTAGGAATCCCACCAGTCATTGTAAATTACAATACCTTACATTAAATGCTTAATATGATAATACCATGTTTATTGCTTCATAATTGAACATGGCATAAACAAAAAATGTTTAACCTGAAGCTCTTTTGTTTCTAATTGCCTTCGTTGAATTTATCCCAAAAATCCTCATGCATGTTTGAAATTATCCATCTGAATATTTATCTTTGTTCTCTCATCTTCATTAAGAATCATTTGTTAGAGACAATTGCATAACCAAATCTTTACTTTTGCATCTGCCCTAAATGATGGGTTATAATCATAGTTGTCAAGGCGCGCGCCTAGGCGCGCCTGAGGCGCCGGGCGTACCAGGAGCAGCCCGTCGCGCCTCAGCACAGCTGAGGCGGGCGATGTGCCCCAGGCGCGCCTCAGGCGCGCCCAGGCGCGCCTAGGCGCGCGCCTTACAGTCTCTCAGGCGCACCAAAGGCGCGCCCGGGCCTTTCAAGGTATTTTTTTAAAAAATATATTTTTGATATGAGCAAAAACATGATCTTAGACGCACCCGAGGCTCCCCCTAGGCGCACTTGGGCGCCCAATTCGCTGAAATTGCGCGAATTGGGCGCCCAATTCGCTGAAATTGCGCGAATTGGGCGCCCAATTCGCTGAAATTGCGCGAATTGGGCGGCCAATTCGCTGAAATTCCGCGAATTGGGCGCCCAATTCGCTGAAATTCCGCGAATTTGCTCAATTTCAGTGAATTGGGCGCCCAATTCGCTCAATTTCAGCGAATTGGGCGCCCAATCCGCACAATTTCAGCGAATTGGGCGCTCAATCCGCTCAATTTCAGCGAATTGGGCGCCCAATCCGCTCAATTTCAGCGAATTGGGCGCCCAATCCGCTCAATTTCAGCGAATTGGGCGCCCAATCCGCTCAATTTCCTTTTCCCCCCATTTTTGCGCCTCACGTGCCTCAGGCGCGCGCCTGCGCCTTGCGCCTTGCGCCTAGGCTCCAGAGGCCCTTTGCGCCTCGGTGCGCCTTGCGCCTTTGATAACTTAGGTTATAATGATAATGAAGGCCCAAAAAATAAATAACAGTATGCAATGGCGTATGAAGTTAGCTTGCCCATCTCTATTCAACGATGATATATTAGCCCATAAATATATTATAACACCAAAAAAACACTTCATGTTGGCACGTGAATCAAATAATATGACATTTAAATGTAAAATAGTTAAATTACAAACTTTTTTGTGATGTTATCAAAATTAATTTGAATTTTTTTCTTCGCTCTATCCATCTACTGATATAAGAATCTCATAACAGGACCCTCCAAATCAGCCATTCTAAGCACTTTGAATAGTGTAAAAGTTGTTTTAAAGCATACTGTAACATGAGACCAAAATCAACCTAAATTAAAAAGTATTCTCTGAATAGTTTTCCCACTTTGAACCAACAAATCTACTAGACTTACAGTTTACAAAAGTAAACATCATCATCAAACTAGCATTATTCATAAAAAGGCATCCCAAGATCAAGTAAGTTGTGGCAAATCGAGAGGTTGCAAGTCGGATCAACCACTTCGTAAAATCGAGCAACCAAGTATTATGTAAAGTATTAGAGTAGATGTGTGTTATTATCTTTCTACTCTTTGTTATCGTTAATTTATGCAGCTCTATTTTTAAAAAAAAAATCTAAAATCAAATCAATGCAATATGTGTTATCCAATATAAAATTCCTCTTTTTTCCATAAACTTTTGACCAGCTGTCTTGTAGTTTGAAGCATTATCCATTATGACTTATAAAACATTCTCATTGTCAATCCTCTCCACAACGTCATATAACATCTGAAAAACTGTATCTGATGTTTTGGAGATATCTGAAGTATCTATGGATGCCAAGAACATTGTGCCTTTTAGGCTATTCACCAAGAAGTTACAGATGAATCTCTTTTTCTTATCTGATCATCCGTCAGACATGATTGTACAACCAACTTTTCTTCATTCCACCTTATACAATATGGAGTCCTTGCGGTTGATATGGACGGGCGGTCGCCCTTGGTGTAACCGCCCGATGTTGCTGATCTATTGAAGTCTGGGTAAACATCTTGGTGTAACCGTCCGGTGTTGCTGACCTATTCAAGTTCAGGCAGACACTTTGGTGTAACCTCCTGGTGGTGTTGATCAATTGAAGGGTGGACACCCTTGGTGTAACTGCCTGGTATGATTATACATTGTAGTTTGAGCGGTTATCCTTGGTGTAACTGCCCAGTGTTGTGTTAATGGCTTATTTATTGGTGGTTTGTATTGTAACTGCCTGGTATGAGTATATTATATTTATCTCACATCATACATTCTCTCATCTTCTATGTTCAACAAGGGGTACATCAGTGTAAGGCTTAGATTTTAAAAAACATCGCTTATACTCGTCTCCACAACGAGTCATTCTCATGCCGGAAGTCCTCATCCCAGAAACCTCTGAAAGGAACATTCTTCTGAAGTAGTATCGCATTTGCATAATGAAACAAAAGTCAAGCAAAGGTATTCGCCGAAGAAACATGGATGGAGCGAAACACACACTTACCTGAGATACTCCCAGGTGCCCTAGGACCTACGAGAGCATCCTTCCCAGAACCGAGCGGCTTCCCCAGAGGAGCCGACTTCTTTTGTTGTAGATGTCGGCCTATATGAAGGATTTGGGCTGAAAATGCAAGAAAATTGATATTTTGAAGAGAAATAACGTTTTGTAAAATATCGCGTTATATCACTCGAAATCTCGGCAGGCTATATATTGCCACACTTGTTTTATATTAATAAAAAACAGCCTCATTTATTAGCCGCTCCATTTTCATTTTGATCGTGCTCCCAACCTCTGCCCTAGCTTCTCGCGACTCTCTCGCCTTCCTCGTTTTGGTGCTCCCTCTGCATGGTCGACTGTTTTAGATTCGACAGACATTATCCTGCCATTGTTATGAGATTTGCCACAATTTTTATCTTGACAGAGCTTTCACGATAAGAAGAGACAGTTCAGGGAGATGTTTACATCTGTTTAATGGGAGACAACAAAGTTATAAAATAGCGCGCATGGAAAGCAAGCAATGTTTTCATCTAATATTTTAACATTTTTTTGCAATTACACGACATTGTTTTAATTTGTTTGGTTGTATGTGGTCTATAATTATTGCATTGAGTGCCACATTTTTGGCGCAATGTTGAGCTTGCAGTCCTTATATTCACCCCATTGGCGAAAGTTCTTGGAAGAGTGGATGGAGATGTCTTCAATGAGTGGGGTAGTTGTACGGGGGTATGACAAAAGCCAAGGAGGAACTTCCTATATGGAAGTTGACTGAAAGCAAAGTAGATGGCAAAATGAGCAACAATTTACATCTTGCTGGATATTTTTTAAATTTGTTGTTATATTACCTCAATAAAGAGGAGGTGAAAGTCGATCCAAAGTTCATGCATGAGTTTCTTGATTATCTTACAAAAATGCATGGAAATAATCCTTTAATGCAAGATCATGTCACCGGTGAACTTGATACATATCAGTTCGGGCAAGGGTTATTTGAAAAAGAGATTGCAAAGAGATAATTGTTTGTCCCTTCTTTTAATCTAGATAAGTAGGTATATAAGTTCAAATTGTAAGGTACTAAAAGACTTATATAACTATTAACGACAATTTTGTTATGGGCTTAACTCAGAGGTGGACGAAGGTGGAGATGATGATGGTGGAGGATACCGTGGAGCCGGAACCGTGGCTGCCTAGGCGGGGTTGCTCGTTGGAGGAGAGAGTCACCAATATATCACAACAAGGGACAAGAAAACTAGAACTTCATTTCATATCCTCAACATACACTACCAATGAATTAATATAGGCTACAACATATAAAAAGACAAAACACTAATGATGACACCTAAAACTAGACTCGGGGCTCGAGGCTCCCACATAAAGATAAATAATAGTACGCAGCATGACACCATCAAAACTCATAACTCATAACATCTCATCCTTCCTCCAAAAATAAGCTTGTCCTCAAGCTTCATCTGATGCCCTCGTCGTCAGAATCCTCAAGGTAGAAAAGCCGGTTGCATTTATGGCCGCGAGTGTACTGCTCGTCGCAATTGAAACATAATCCCTGAGCGCGGCGGTGCAACATCTCAGCCCGAGATAATCGACGGACTGGTGGGGCTGGGGGACCCTCGATACAGCCTTGCTGAATAATGTTGGTGGCAGGTGGATAGACTTCCTGGGCCAGCTGGAGGTGACGATCGCAGAGCCGAGCCAGACTCATAGCAGTCACTAAGTCCGGAGGGGCCTCAAACTCAACATCCAGTCGTAGTCGCTTGCGAAGTCCGGCGGTGAAAATGTCGACTTGCATATCCGGGGCAAGAGGGACATGCGCTAAGAGAAGCTGAAATTGTTCCAGGTACAAGTCCACGGTACCAGTTTGGTGTAGAGATGTGAGTGCGCAGAGGGAATTACTGCGAATAGGAGGTTCGAAACGCAAGTTGCAGAGTCGCTTGAAGTCGTCCCAAATTAAATTTGGTCGGTCGGTGAGAAGTCGAGAAGCCCATAAAACATTGGAGTCGATCATATGAAAGGATGCTAAATGGATCTGATCTGCTGTCGGAGTTTGCTGATGGCCGAAGAATTGCTCACACTTGGTGAGCCAACTCAAAGGATCACTTTTCCCATCATAGCTTGGAAATTCCAATCTAGTATAGCGTGGTACAATCGTTGCGTCGGGGTGCGCGAGGACTGGCGGCGGCGGCAGCTCGTGGACGGTCAGGGACGGTGGGGTAGTGTGGAGAAGTGGTTGTGCCTGACTGCTGCTAGCATGATCGTGTGTCGGGGCGGTAGACAGATCATCGATGTGCCTGGAGAGCGCAATAATGGCCTGTTAACGGTCCCCGAGAGCAGTGTGCGCAGCTTGTTGCGTCATGACGTCCTGGAGCATGGTCATAATCTGATTGAGTTGTTCAGATGAGTCACCCACAGTGTGAGATGAGGAGCGCGAAGAAGAGCGGGTGACCGGTCGGTGGGATTCCGCCGAGTTGGAAGACTGAGAGTGGCCGCGGGAGCCGCGGTGACGTCCAATGTTGGCCCCAGAAGTAATGGGCGCGCTAAAAAAATAGAATAAAAGATTTCTTATAGCAGGAGAGGCTGGTCGAGTGAATTATTAAAGTTGGGTTGTTGTAATAATGATGGCCGACGGAGTCTCCCACTTAATTAAGTGGCACGGGGCTCCGGAAAAAATAATTTCTGGCAGGCGGGCTGCAGAGATGAGTTGTCGAGCGGTGGGCAGGCGGGGCTGCTTCTTTAAATTAAAAGATAGAAATAGGGATGTTGCTGGTTGGGAAAAGCGCTGGGCAGGCGGGGCTGCTGCTGGTTGGGAAAAGTGCGGGGCAGGCGGCTCGAGAGGCGGAAGAACCTGCAACAGCGGAAGGAGAAAAACAGAAGCAGTCGAGCGGTGGGAGCATGTCAGCGAAGGAGATGGAGTTGCTAGGGTCGGCGGTTGAGGATGTCGGAGGGCAGCGGCTTGAGGATGACGAAGGTGAGGTCGATCGTTGACGGTGCTGCAGTGAGGACGGGTCGGTGCAGGAGCAGAAACGACACAGTGGTTTCCGTCGGGTGAGTCACCCGCGACTGGAGATGCGGCCAGGGGAAAATTCCGGGGAAACAGCGACGACAGTGGCAGCGGAAACAGGTGGAGGAGACGTCAGTCGAGGAGAAGATTTGTCTCAGCAGAAAAGGCGGATATAGTGACGGGGAAACAATGGCGAGGTTGACAGGGAAGAGGCGTCGGTCGGCGGAAACAGCGATGGCAGTGGCAGCAGAGCGAGGATAACGTGGAGCCGAAACCGCGGCTGTCTAGGTGGGGTTGCTCATTGGAGGAGAGAGCCACCAATATCTCACATCAAGGGGCAAGAAAACTAGAACTTCATTTCATATCCGCAACATACACTACTCATGCCTTCATATAGGCTACAACATATAAAAAGACAAAACACTAATGATGACACGTAAAACTAAACTAGGGGCTCGAGGCTCCCACATAAAGATAAATAATAATACGCGGCATGACACCATCAAAACTCATAACTAATAACAAATTTCTATCTTTTTAATTCACTAGTGGAAGTTACATAGAGTTGAGAATCTCAAATTGTGGTTGATAGTCATGAGGATATTGAGCTTGACCATAAGTTCATTTGGATGGGAATCAAATTGGAGCATGCTCGGAATATTAGCAAGTAATATAACTTTATTTTAAGTATTAAAGAAATACTACTTATTTTAAATGTTTCACTTTGCAAATATGTAGATCCATTCAAAAAAGTGGAATAAACTTGAGAGAAAATGATTAAATGATCTTGTCCTCGTGAAGTTTAATGCAATACTCAAGTCTAACTATGTTGATACCTCTTGGGATCCACTAGCTGCGAAAAGTGTAAATGAAGGCAAGGTTGCATAGTGGTATGTGGGTACCATCACATAACGAAAGTTTAAAGAGAAAGCGGGTTGTACCACAGACATTAGAAAAAGATGATGAAGTTTTTGAAGGAGGATATGCAAGCTCCAATATTAGACACAGATTTTGGGAACTATGAAACAAATCAAGAGTTATGAAGTAATGAATTGTAAGTAAAAATTAAAGAATAAAATTATAAATCAATAAAAATAAAAAGATGATTTTGTTCACTAATATTTAATATTTTATGGATGATGATGCTTTCTCTTGATACAAAGATGCAGGTGGAAGTTATGCATTGGGACTTGGAAAGTTGAAATGATTACACCCATTGACATTATACTAATTGCGATATTTTTTGTATATGAGCTCACGGACATCATAATAGGGACCAAGTTTTATTGACTTTCAGTAATGCCTTACGAACGTGTGATGCATGAGTTTTTGATTTCATATTATTAACTAATATATATATATATATATATATATATATATATATATATATATATATATATTTTGATGTTATTTACTTAGGTATCATAAGTTGGCAAAATAATGTTTGGAATCATTCAAAGGTATACCATATAACCAAAAATATCAATTTTTGTATTTCTTTTATCAACTTTTTGTTAACAACTTAATATTGATTTGTCTTTTTGGTTATATTTACTTTTAATAAGAAGAAGTTGAGAAGACAAGGGTACCAACTGGATACCTTCATGTCATGGAACTATTGGACGATGATAGTTGATCCTGATACAATCATACAAATACATGCAAGGTATTTTCTTCAATATTTACCATTTATTAATATGCAAAATTATGTGTATTGTGTTAAATACTTCATTAGTTCATTATAATCATATTATCACATGCTTATAACATAATTTATTGTAAAAGTTTACTTAAAAATATGTTTATATATGAACAAATTTATTTAAATATTAAAACCCGACATTAAAAAATATCCACGATATATCCCCTGCAACCAAACATATAACATGTCAAACTCAAACAAACATGAACCCGACATCCGACAACTGCAATCTTGCTTCTGACATCCAGTGTCTGCAGTAGCGAGTTTCACCTTCTCGACGGCCTCCTTCTCTAGACCGCGGCGTGTTACGGGGCTACTTCCGTAATCGTGGCCGGAGGTGGAGATGACGATAGCGGAGATGCCGTGGAGCCGGAACCGCGGCTTCCTAGGCGAGGTTGCTCGTTGGAGGAGAGAGCCACCAATATCTCACACAAGGGGACAAGGAACTAGAACTTCATTTTTTATATCCTCAACATACACTACTCATGTCTATATATAGGCTACAACATATAAAAAGACAAAACACTAATGATGACACCTAAAACTAGACTCGGTGCTCGAGGCTCCCACATAACTCATAACTCGTAACTCATAATGACACCACCATAACTCATAACACATAACTCATAACTCATAAAAAACTCATACTAATAACATCTCATCCGCCCGTGAAATCGAGCTTGCCCTCAAGCTCGAATTCCGCGTGGTGACTGGAGCATCTGGCAGCTTGATTTCCCGCCAGAACAGTGCATGATATCGCGTAGCGACGGCGATGACGGCGGTGATTGGCGGCGGCGCCGTTGGAGAGACGAGCGGGAGAAGTGATGGTTTTGTCAAGGTCGGTGAAGCCGTGATGAGCAGCAGCACGTAGGTCGGGGAAGCGTCGACCGGTGGAGCATGTGTCGGCAAAATATGCGGGAAGTTGACCGGGGCCGGCAAGGCAATAACTGGCATCAGTGGCGGAGCGACGACTGCATGGTCTTGTGGCGGCAGCGGTGTGGTGAGCAACTGTTTACTTTTAGCAAGGATGTCTTCGAAGAGGACCCGTATGGCGGCGCCGAGATGATGTATCTCGTGAGTGAGTCGAGTAGCCTCGAAATCATAAGGTGAGATTGGTGTTGATATCATTGGGAGGATAAAATTAAAATGAATTAATTACTGAAGGAGTAATCAACTAAACGACTGACATATTGGTGGGCTTGATGTGAATAGGCTTAGTAGAATAATAAAAATAATAGAGAAGTGACATGAAAGAGTAGTAAAACTATAGAGTAATGAATGTGGTAGGACAGTCCACCAGACTAAATAAAACAAGGTTGTTGTGCTTGAGGTAAAAAAACAAAGGATGTTGTGCTTGAGGTAAAAAAACAAAGGATTGGTATTAATGAAGGTGGCTGGCAGTAGTTTATTATAAAGCTTGATTGTGGGGCCCACGTGAATGATGGAGAAGGCAAAAAAAAAGCAGGGCTGCAAGAGAAAAAAATAATGTGCGGAATGGTTGTCGGGATAAAGCTTGAACCGGGGCTCGATAAGGCTGCTGGACCGCAAAAAGTAAATAACCGGTTGTTGGGGGAATGGTTTACACGGGGCTCGAAGAAAAAAATGTGTGACTAAAAGAAGACACTGCGGGGCACAATACGGCGGAGCGGAAGACCAGAAAAACTCGGCCGCAAACTTCGCCGAAGCGGACGGCGCAGCACGACACGGGGGGAGCGAAGCGGGAGCGGCGATCCCGGTTGCTGAATGCGGCGATCGCCGTTCTGGCTCGATGAAGCCGAGGCGGGCACGGAGACGATGCAGGGGAGGGCTGCTGTGGGACGGCTATGGAAAAGCAGAACGGGAGACTGCGGCTTCGACGGAGGAGAGAGAGCAAGCCGGCCGGCGAACCAGGCGGAAAGGGGCTGCTCTGATTTAGGGAGGAGGATGTCGGAGGGTATATGTCTTCTCGCTGGAGTTTGTGGGTTGCGGATTGCAGAGCTGGGGGTGCAAGGGAGAAGAAGTAGACAGTGGTGGTGGGCTTGACAGAGAAGGGGAGAAAAAGAAAGCTCTGGGTTGACGGAAATGAAGGATATTGTGCGGCGGAAGAGGACCGGGGCCTCTGATACCAAGTTGTTACGGACCAACTTCCGTGACCGTGGTAACTCGTCGGAATGGTGACCAAAGGTGGAGATGACGATGACGGAGATATCGTGGAGCTAGAACCGCGGCTGCCTAGGCGGGGTTGCTCGTTGGAGGAGAGAGCCACCAATATCTCACACAATGGGACAAGGAACTAGAACTTCATTTTTCATATCCTCAACATACACTACCCATGCCTATAAATAGGCTACAACTATAAAAAGATAAAACACTAGTGATGACACCTAAAACTAGACTCGGGGCTCGAGGCTCCCACATAACTCATAACTCGTAACTCATAATGACACCATCATAACTCATAACACATAACTCATAACAAACTCATACTCATAACACGACGCTTCAGCTCGTCACCCAACACGACCTTGCCTTATTCCAGGAAGATGTTGCCCCCCTTGTCTTGGGGCCTAGGCTTATAAGTCATGAATTTCTCCATGAACTCCACTTGGGCACACGAGATCATGCCCGTCTTAATCGCAATCTTGCTTCCCCTCCTTTCATCCCTGTCCTATTCCTTCCTGAAGACCTAGTCCTAGATAGATGAGATTGGTTCCTAGGTGAGGCGAACTTCTTTGTTGTACGCGCCTTCATCTATTTTGCAGCAACAGATAAAACTTTGAAGAGATCCATCTCCGCCTTCTTTCATGCATCCTTGATCGCCGCCTCTGAAGCCTTACCAACTAGCACAATTTTCCCTCCAAATGCAGCCACACCACCGACATCCTTACTCACCACTGCCTCGGTTTCCATATCTTTTACGGCCTTTCTCGTTGTTGCCTCGGCCACTGCCTTCTTCGATGTCGCCTGCTTCGATGTTGTCTTCACCTTTGCCTCCTCCGTATCCTTTTTCTCTGCCACCTTCTCATCCACAACCTTCTTTGTCGTTGTCTTCTCCTTCAACACCCTCTCCGCCTTTTTCTTCTCCTCTGCCTTTTTCATCTCCTTCGCCGCTGCTTCTCATTAGCGGCCTTTTTCATTGTTTCCTTCCTCCCATCTGCAACCTTTTTTGTTGTTGCCTTCTATTCCTCAGCAACCTTTCTCATTGTGGCCTCCTTCTCCGACGCCATATTCTTCACATCCTCTTCATCTTTCTTTTGCTTTTTCTCCTTGCTTGTCGCCTCCCTCGTAGAATTCGTAATGTGATCCTTTATCGAGTCCTTCACCGTCAACTTCTTAGCGGTGGTGACCTCGGTATCTCGATCATCCTTCTGAAGTTCTACGAAGTCGGCCATGGCATGCGCTCCCTCCAGTGTAGCCTTCTCTTTGGTGAGGCGAGCAGCGACCATCCTCCTATGTTGGCTCGAGGGACTCGCTGAACCTCAGCGGCGACTTCAAACCGTGGCTCTTCTTCTTACCAAGGCTCTCTCGTAGCGCGACCTCCTCCAATCTGACCAGCTCATCCAGTTAGATCACCCCCTACAACTCAATGTAAATCAACCTCAATGCTTCGTCGATCGATTTTCCAAAATAGCTCATGAACCATTGTATTTGATCAAGATGTCTGGTTCATGAGCTATTTCTGAAAAACCGTATGGAAGAAGATAAACAGAAGTCTAAGAATTCTCTTATGATGTTTTGTTGGTGGCCACACCTCCTCTTGGTATTCGGTATTACTCATAGCATAGTTCGCATTTAATAGCTCCATAAATAAGATGACGGGCTTGAACCCATTCCATGTAGTCTTAGGTTATGAGTTAATTCGCATTTAATAGTTCCATAAATTAGACAACAGGCTTGAATCCATTCCAGGTAGTCTTAGTTTATGAATTTATGAAGCTCATGGATTGTATTCCTTTACCCATAGAGTCCCACATTAGCGAGTCTATCGAGTCCTTTGCGAGACACTGTTATAGTTCGCATGAGTTTATCCAGTAAAAAATTACTTGCAATAATAATATTTATAAATCTTATGTTAATAAACACAGGAGACTACAAAGCTTCAAAAAAGGAGAATGAGTGATAGTTCGTATACGCGTTGAAAGGCTCCCTGAGGGAACTGGTCAAAAATTAAATGCTAAGTGAATGGGTCACTACATTATCCTCAAAAGAAATAGGACAAATACTTATTAATTAGTTATTCTGAAGAGCATGGGGATTTCATTTGCATTCAACATTGAGGACTTGACTCCATTCTTTGAGCGGCATGACTACATGTACCATTCGCCTCCTACCACCTCCGTTTCTCAGCTTTTGTGTACTACTCAGCCACAATCCCAACTCACATTGACTACGTCATCGCAGCCGGAGTGTTCGACACTTATTGATCATCTGACTTATTCCATAGCGATATCATGTCCTCCGACATAGGTTTCACTGTCCACAAACACTGGACTGTTCGACGTCGTCATTGATCCAGCTACAGTTCCAACTTCTTCTGTAGTAGTACTACTACCTTTGACATCAGTTTCATCATCCACTAGCTACGGATTGCTCGACGTCGTCACTGAGATCGTGACTCACGAGCTCGTACCATCACTAGACAGAGTCATATACTTGTCATTTTGAGGGATCACACTTGTATTGACAACACTTGGATTTTCGCAGTAAAGATTGAGAAACTTGCTCGGGCCATACAATGACATTACGATCATCTCATTCTTTGGATATGAATGCTTCTGAGACGGGGGAAGTTGATGGGGATCATGTCATAAGGCATGTTTTCATTCACTTGGTCATTTGGTTTTTGAGTATACTTACATATATACGTCTTGTGTTTCCTTGTTTCATCTATTGTGATTCATTAGTATTTTGATTTTTAAAGAGAGGTTATTGCGAGAATTCAACTGCCAAAAGTGTGTATGCATATAGAAAAATATCCTTATGTCCCTAGGACCTTACCTTGAGTCGCACTTCTTAGCCCATTAAGAAATTCCTCTCATGTATAGATTAGCCCAACATCTTGGTTTTTTTTAGCCCAACGTCTTGGTATGGAGTTAAGATATCATGCATATTTTGTGCGCATGTGCGCACAAATTCTTCTATTGTAAAGTGTTTATATATGAAATAATAAAATTAGTTTAAGCTTTGTATTCAATTTTTGCTACAGATGAAGTAGATCAAAATATACAAAGTAGGAGAAACTCGTGTGGATCTCATTTCCTTTCTTCTCCATTGTACTTGGTTCTATTTTTAGGCGGAAATGTAGCTCATTCCTTTTCTTCTCCAATCGAAAATACCACTCCTCATAAATGAGCTCTCATGGAGAACAAAAGATGAGATGCAAGGAAATAGGGGGTCTAAAATACACCTAAAAATATAAATTTAGCATTATACCTCAATCCAAAGAAACATACGCTTGTTCCCGCGCGGATAAATATCCACCTTAGATTTTCATGTGTTGGGAACAAAGGCTGAGATGATGTCATGCAAAAAGGAAATTTGAAACACTCACCCATAAACACTCATCAAGCTCAATACCTACCTTCGATTTTTAAGAGGTAGAATCAAGGCATGAGATCATCCCAAGGAAGGGTGATCAGGGTCCAGGTGGTATTTATTAGGTTGATGCATTTCATTTTTAGTTAGCAAAAAATATTAGAAAATATTCATACATGTGTGCCAAGAAAGAATTAAGCATGTGCTCTATACTTAGAAAACAAGTACTCTATCAATTGGGCTAGAACTCCTTATCACAGAAATGTTAAGAGTAATATAATTTATTCTCTGCAAAAAATGATAATTCTCATTAAATCGAATCGACAATTAACATAGACTACTAAATTTTAATAAATAATATGAGGGTTTCATGAACATTTGCTCATGTTGCATGGGCAACCTCTAGAAGAAGGATGTATCATCTTCCTCCTCACTCATCATTTATTCATCATCATGACCTTTTCATGGTCGTGATTCATGATCAGAACCTCCTCGGTGTACTTCTCTTCATATCAGTTGACTTCAACATTATCATAAAAAGGGCCGCGAGACGAATATAAATGAATGTACGTTATTAAAGGTGCACCAGGAGCACGACACCACGCCTCTGTTAAGCACGGGCAGGCGAGGTGGTCCGGGAGCGGGTGAGGTGCGCCAAGGTGCATGCCTCACCTGAAGCGCAAGGTGCACCTAGTGTTCCTCGCGAACAGGATAAAAGTTTATTAGCATTAGGCTTTTTTAACCCACCCCATAAGGCAATGTCGGACCTCTCGCCTCGCCTAGTGCCGACTAACCGTTTTGAGGTAATAATCTTATGGAGCTTCAACTCCAAATCTAAGAAGATTTTTGCAAGGGTGCTTAGTTTGACTTGTAGTACATCTGGTTGCGAGCACAATTGGAGTTTTTTGAACATGTAAGTACTTAAATGCAATAATATAACTCACAAAAAAATTTATTTTGGAAGATTAATAATGTGATGAAATCATGGTTATTACTTTATGTGGTTATATTGCAAATTAATAGTAAAAAATAAATAAGTTAGCTTAGCAACGCCTTAATGATTTAATATTTATGAAGTACGATCGAGTACTGGGACATCGATATGATGCACGTGATTGTCTCGATCTGATTTCGTTGACAGATATTGATGATAGTAATAAATGGTTGATGAGTAGAATGGAGGAAGACAAGGTTGAGCGGGACAAGGAATTTATTTTGGATTACGAATATCTGACTTGGGGTTGCTACCAGGGCCACTAAAGTTGAAAGAGATATTTATCACATACGCTTATCTAAAGGAAAGAATGTGGTATTCACAAAGATAGTCGAAAAAGGGAGCACTTCAAAAATAAAGGTACCAACTCCAGTAATCTTTAAAGATGACGATGAAGAGGATGAGGAAGTTGCATGGAATAAAGAAGAAGATTATAATGATAGTGGAGATGATGAAAAAGGCTTAGTTTTTTTATGACGATTATAGTTGATTTCGAACTAATGAGTAATAAAATATTTGTATATTTTATTTTCTTACCATCAATAATATTTTTTAGTCTTGGTTTGAATCACATTGTTCATCATTAGCATTAGTGCCATTGTGTTACTATGGTAGAAGTTTTATGTTGTCTTCTTTGCATTTAATAAACTAAAAACTAATTTTTTGCACCTTGCATTTGTCAGGCGCACGCTTGCACATTACGCCTAGGCTCTAAGACACCATTTGCGCATTGGTGCTCTTTACATCTTTAATAACATGGGTGTAATCGTGTTCTAACATATTTTTAATGGTTGAATGTTCATGTAGTGTTGTAAGTAGGTTTAAATAATGCGATGTTCATACAAATATTTGACGAGCAATTACAATAATTTCTAAAATCATAAGTAAAATTCATAAACATTCACAATCAAGATTAGACATTAGAAACACAAGGAGGATCCAATTAAAGTAAAAGGAAAGTGTTTTGATTATATATCCAACAAAAAAATCTTTCAAAAAGAATTTAAAATTGAGCAAACTTTTACAAATCAATATCTCAAATAATACGTTAGTTCACCAAATAAAGAACAATTAGTGATACTGACTTCAAATAAAATTTTACACAAGTAATAGAAGATGTCAGGGTTGCATATTGTTGATTTCAATGGCTGGACAACAATTCTGAACTAGAAATTCATGGATCTCAATGTGCCGGGAGGGGAAAGATAGTTGTTAGGGTGAAGGAGAAGTGGGTGAAGCCTTGTTGTAGGTGTCGCCAGACATGTTGGTCAACATAAAATTTGAGGAGAAAATGACACAACACTGACATTTTAAGAAAAAAATGTTGTTTTTGAAAATATAGTCCGATATAGTAGTTTTATCTTATATATTGGGCAATATCTCGCAAACGATGTATTGGCGTGGGTATTAAAAATAATTTTTTTCATTTTTTACGAGCCCGAGAGATAATACTTTATTTTGTGCTTCATTTAGTGTACCTCTATGAGCCTAGCTTCAACGATCACGCAATAATATTTTGTTTTGTGTTCATTACTTCAATATAATCATATTATTACATGTTTATTGTGTAATTTATAAGCATATATTACGTATACAATTGTATATATTCATAAAAAAATTGTATATGTATAAATAATTTTATTTAAATATTAAAATCTGACATTGTAAAAAGTCTCTCATATATCATCCGCAGTCCGACATCCAACATTTCAAACTCAAAACAGCATGAACTCGACATTTGTTATCTACAACCTTGTTCTGAAGTGATTAATGGTGTAATCAGCTTGCTGGGAGATGGGAATTGGGGCCCATTATGTTGTATGGGGGAGGACCGGATAAGGGAAATGCTTTGGTTGCAGGAAACGAAAGATTAAAGATGATTCAGAGTGATCCGTTTATTGGTAGGGTGGTGCAAGAGCAATCGACTAGGCTTAAAACAGATGGGTGTCTGTAGGCATCAAGATTTCAGAAGGAAGGTGATATGACTCAAATTGAGAATAAAAAAAAGATATGAAACTGAAGGAATATAATGGGATTGAACGCTTGATGGGCTGAGATAGCATGAGAATTGCAGGAAGTTGATGAAGTGATGTAGATTGGAGGATGACAACAACATTAGGCCAGGAGAAGAGGGCGTTGTGGTTATAGAAGGGGACTTTTGTGGACTAGGGAGGAAAATGATAGTTGCTGTCATGGAAAAGGTAGTTACTGCTGGAAACTAGGGAAAAACAGCCTTATGAGCAATTTATTGGTACTTAATGGACAGTTATGGGTGAGGAAGGCTAGTTACTAGCGCTTATAAGTGGAGAAAAGGCGGTTATTGAATGGTTATGAGTGGAAATGTAGTTATGGATAGTGTGAGCATAGTAACCTTAACTTCACCAACAAGGATCGACAGAATTGGCACTATGGGGCGATTGCAAGAACCAAAATTTCTGTCAAAAACATGTGATATCTGAAAATCAACCCTTGGACCCCTATTTATAGATTTAAAACCCATTACAGATAGTTAAGATGGTCCAGAACATAAATTCAATAATCTCACATGAAATAAAAAATACATAAAAATATGTCATTATCGTTCTGAATACGACTACCGATTTGGATCACCAATACAACAATAATATTTTTGTCTTTGCATATGTAGATATGTGTAGGCTTTGATAAACATCATCCCAACCTTGATCTATGATCCCCTTCAGAAAGCTTCCTATAAAAATTTTTATCTTGGTTCTCAGCGCAGTGTTTTATCTTATTTGGCACTCTCTCTCAACGAGAGCACCAAGATATTATTATTTTAATGAACATTAAAGGAGATGAAAGGAGAGCGGTGGTAAGAAGAAAAATAAGAGAAACTGACAAAGCATATAAAGGAGCAAGATAATTTTAGTATTTTTGATCTCTCTTCTAGTATAAAACCAATGGACTAAGACGGAACACTCTACTTAAGCATAATCCATATAGACAACAAAATACCTAAAAGTGTGCACTACAAAGGTGTTATGTTATTAAAGGTGGTTATGTTACTAAAGGTGCACTGTTATTAAAGGTGCTTATGTTACTAACAGTGCTATGTTATTAAAGGTGATAGGTTATTAAAGGCACAATGCGCACTAAGGCTCAAAAGGGATCCTAGAGTCTAGGTGTAGGCGCGTGCCTGTCAAATGTGAGGCGCAAAAAAGAACAAAATTACAAAATCTGTCATTAAAAGCAAAAAATACCTAAAATAAATCTACTGCCATATCAACACACTAGAGTTAATGCCAACAATGAATAATATGATTCAAAAGAAGAATTAAAGTACTATTGAAAGTAAGAAATATTGAAAATGCAAATAATTTATGACTCGACAGTTATATATCAGTTACTCATCCCCAGGAAAGACTACGTCTTCATCATTCTCTCCGATGTCATTATGATCTTCTTCAATGTATTCAGCTTCCACATCTTTGTCATCATTATCTTTAAGGACTACTGAAGCAAAAAAAAATTGTCATATATGTGCTCCCCTTTTCAATTATTTTTGTACTTCTAGGGATTACATTCTTTTTTTTATAAGCGTGTGTGTTAGATATACTATTCAACTCCAGTCGCCCGAGCAACTGCACCCCAAGTCAAGTACTCGTTATCAAAAATCCAGTTCCACCTTCTGCTCAACCTCATTATTTTCCTCCATTTTGTTCATCAACCATTCGTTGTTATCGTCCATATTTATTAGTGAAATTGGATCAATACGATCATGTGCATCATATTGACGTCACAATACTCAAATGTACTTCATAAATACTCAATCATTCAAGAGTTCTTGAGCTAGACTTTTTTTATATAGATCTGCAATGCAACAAACTAACCATATAAATTAATAAACATCATTTGATCATTTTGTCACCTTATTAATCTCCCAATATAAAACTTAATTTTGTACATGTTCAAAAAATTCCAATTGTGCTCACAATCAGATACACTGCAAGTAAGACTAAGCACATGTATAGCAAATCTTCTTAAATTAGGAGTTGAAGCATCATAAGATTGTCACCATTTAGCCGTCAAAGTAACGAATTTTTAGATTTAATCATGCACTCTTAATATAGAAAAGGTTTATTTGATTATTGTCTAATTTACCTGGGAACTTCATCTTTTTATGTCAAATTGCAAATTTCATTCTAAATAATCATTCAACATTTCTATATAAAGTTAGTTGGTCAATGATCTTATCCTGCTCATCATGGCTTGAAATAAGCTTTTGCATTATCTTGTATAAACCTTTTATTATTTCTCCATCTTCTGCAATAGCGGATTTGAATAGAAGAAATCTGGATTTAAATAATGCTATCTACATTAAGAGATAATGTAGCTGGTTTTCCCATCTTCTATTTACAATTTCTAGTACATTATTGTATTAGTCCACTTTCTCAATAAAATACTTTATAATCGTCTTGTTAGCTCCATCCATAGCTTCATAAATGTAACACACGACTAGTCTTTTCTCATCGTCAACCAATCTTAGTACACGTATTAAAGGTTTGAAGATCTTCAAAATGTACACAACACTCCAAAAAGAGACCATTGATATAATGACATATACTATGCTTGCCACCAAATTTCTTTGCCCAGTTGCTTGATGTCCACTCAGGTGAAGTGAAAATCTTTCTCGCATTGTTCGTCTACTTATGAATGCGCGAGTGAGAGGAGAAGCTTCACGCGAGTAAGAGTATCTTCACGCCGGCGAGAGCTTCACCGGGAGGGGTTTCACAATTAGCGGCAAGGGGTATAGGCGACAGACAAGAGGGAGAGAGTCGAGAGGAGTGGGTGAGAGGAGCAGACTTGCGAAGAAAAGAAGAGCGTAAGTCGGTCAGAAGATTATAGGAGTATAGGAGCTTATGTGAGTAGGGAAAAAAATCCTTAAAATGACTAGGTCTAATACCAGCCAAGGTACGTCGAGCAGTTTCGGTGAGGCGTGCACCAAGGCGCGCATCACTAGTGCCTAAGTGATCTATCCTGCCTTGGCTTGGTCGAGGAGAGGCATCTCGCACCTGGTGCTCCTAGCGCCTGAGACGCGCCTTTAACAACGTAGCAAAGGTACTAGGCTTATCTGATGCCCACATTAATAAAGGCAAATTTTAATTAAGTAATTATATTTAGCCAAAAAATATATTTATATTTGTCAATCAAAAGAAAATAACTGTAGATTAATGAGTGTTAAAAATTGAGCTCTAATTAACTTGAGACAATAATGAACGGAGCAAAGTATAGATATGTTTACTGACTATTTACTTATACAACATCAAATTCAATAATGGAAAAAATCCACGTTTTATTGGAAGCAAAATATTCACTAGAAATGAAAACTTACCAGCCAATCTCTTGAAGCCTCATAAATAAGTAATCGTCCCAGCTCTGCCATTGCACTCTCTAACAAAAAGGGAGTTCATATAAAAAGTAGTTAGAGTTCATATAAAATTTAAAACAGGTACGGATATAAAACAGGTAGAAACATGGTTTGCATTTAGAGTTCATATAAAATTCACTAATCAACAAGTTTAGATCGAAATGGAGGGATAAATGCCACTCTTTACTTCAAAATAAGCAACTAATCATTAATTAGGTCATGCATATTAAATACAAACTAATATGCCAATGCAGTTTTTGAAAAGTTGTACTGGCACAATGATAGCACTGGAAACTTGGCCAGACAAATGAAAAACGTTAACTTGCCAGCTCCTTGTTAAGAAGTACACAATTAAAACCTTGTCAACGATGAAAATATTTGCACAAGCACAAAAAATAGTTTTGGCAATTCAATGATATAAGTAATATCATTATTCAGTGACATAAGTAATATCATTGGAAAGCCCTTAGATTTTAGAACAGTAGAGGCTGAACATCTTTTTGGTGTTTCACTGCATAAAAAACTATACTCCCATCATTCATACCAGTAGATTTTTGTGAGAAGTAAAAAAGTATTATACAGGCAAAGTCAACCATTATTTTTGGTGAGGGACATAATAATGTAACATTTTCTATACATACAACAACAACAACAACACTCAAGTCCTTAACCCACTATAGTGGGGTTGGCTATATGGATTCTTTGTCGCCATTGTGCTCTATCATTAGACATAATCACACTAATGTCTAAGTACATCAGATTTTTCTTATAGTTTCATTGCAATTCTTTATCAGTTTAAGCCTCCCCCGTTTAACAGGCCTAGTGACTAAACTCTCACAATGGCTAATAAGTGTCTCTAATGGTCTCCTTTGTACGTATCCAAACCATATTAGTCGAGCTTCTTGCATCTTCTCTGCAATTGGTGTCACTTTTGTCTTATCTTTGATACATTGATTCCTAATTTTATCCAGTCTCGTGTGTCCACACATCCGCCGAAGCATTCTCATCTCCACACTCCCATTTTTGCTCATGTACACAATTCACTGCACAACACTCAAAACCATAGAGCATCGTTGGTCTGATTACAATACGGTAAAACTTGTCTTTAAATTTTAATGGTACTTTCCGATCACATAAGATCCATGACGCGCCTCTCCACTTCAACCAACCTACTTGGATTCTATGTATCACATCTTTAGCAACACCTCCATTCTTTTAACTATCGATCCAAGATATTTCAAGCACTCACTGCGGGAAAGATCTTGACACCTAACTTAATAACGAAGTTGTACAACCACGTATTTGTCGAGTGGGTTCAAGAAGACCCTGAGTAATTGGAAGACCAGAATAGGCATAGACAGGCAGGGGCGAGTGGAGCATTTTTGCCAACCCTTGCCCAAGGATCGGGGCGAGTGGCGAATCGCCCACCTCACCCAGTACTCGCCACATCCGGGTGAGAAAACATTGTCCCGACTAGCCTATGGTTTGGACGACCTATCCCCAAGAAACCAATGTTGGCCTGCCACTAGCCTTTCCAAACAGCGAGGTCTCGCTATTGATAGACCAATTTGGGCTACAATTAGTAGAATCAAAAGACGAAATTCTGCAATCCGCAGACCACTCCCAGAAAACTATAAATAGACCCCTAAGGGCACCTTTGGAGAGGACTTCTTTCAACTTCTCTCTCCCTTGGCTGGCTTTGGTTGGCAAGAACTCCAGCTCACTACTCACCGTGGTTTCCGAGTGTGCCGTCAGGAGCTCTCAAGTATCCTCCAAGGTGTCCGGCTCGGCATTAGCTTAGGAGGGGAAGCCCTCTTAGATCTTTCGGGTGTGTGGCGGGACCTTCTCGCTGCAGCTCGAGGGTTTGTTTTAGTTTTTCACCCTTGAGAGTGAGGCTCTTTGCTCCGAGAATCTGGTCTAGTGTTCTAATATAGGAGAAATAAGTGCAAGCTACCCCTTCAGGCTTCAGCCCGAACTCCTTGTTGAACCGTGGATTCTAGGTTCAAAAAAAGCCATACGTCCTTCTTGCACCGCTAAATACAAGTTCCATATACTCCGTCTTTGCTCTGCTTAACCTATAATCCTTATTTTCCAAAGTATCTCGTCAAGATTCAAGTTTCGCGTTTACACCCTCGCGCGCCTCATCGAGCAAAACGATATCATCCGCAAACAATAAACACCAAGGTATTACTTGTTGGATATGTTCGGTGAGCTCATCTAAGGATATGAGATTATTTTGTTTCATGAGTAAAATAAATATGAGGTTATTTTGATTCATGACTAGAAAAAATATGAGGTTATTTTGATTCATGAGTAAAAAAAATATTAGGTTATTTTGATTCATGAGTAGACTAATAATTGTACTAATAAAATCACGAGCAAGGACACGGTCGGTCTTCTGACTAGTGACAACCACAGACTATTGGACAAAGGCTAAAATATTTATCTGCTTAAGAAAGAAAAACTATATGGAAGTAAAATTACTTACTAAAAATTGCACAAGGAGTCTGCTCATTCCTCAGAACGGAGATCCAATGCTTTATCAAAGGATGTGGTGGCACCATGACCTGCATTCACCCGAAATGAATCAGAACCTAAGAAACAGAGACAAATACAAAAATAAATGCAAAAATCAAATGAATAAATCGCTTAAAAATACATGTAATTAGTAAACTGAATCCAACGACATAAGAAAGAAAATCTACCAGCATTCTATCTTGCATGATGGTCTTGTCCTCCATGACTGCGTCGGATCTTGAGGCGCATACGCTATCTCGAGGCCTAGAGGCGGAAATCTAGTGTTTCGAGAGAGATGTGTCTGTATATGAAGAACCAGCTGCTAACTAGGGTTTCGGATGAGATGGGAATAGAAACGTACCTTTGACGAGAAGGAGGAGAGAGGAGGACGGAGGGAAATGAGGCGGAAATAGCGGAGAGATAGGTGGGAGAGATTCGGAGACGATTGCAGGGGATTTGGCAGGCAAAATGGCCGGGTCTTAATCGAAGTGATAGCAGCCATGGAGACTAAACTTCCAAAAGAGGCGGAAAGAGCGTCGGAGACGGCCGGAAAATCGGCCAGCAACGATCGGGAGCGTTTTCTCCGGCGACAAATAAAACATGCATGAGGGGCTAGGATAATAATTACGGTTGTTAATTATAAATTATTGTGGATTTTTGGCACTTAGCACCTTCCCATTAATGGTGTTTGACACATTGCACTCTTATATTGAATTTTTGATACTTTGCACCCTCTAAAACCTCAAATGCACCCTCAATTTATTAAAATCATTTATTCTAAAACCCCAAAATCCAATTGGAGGGTGCAAAAAGCCAAGATTTAAAATCTGGGGTGTAATGTGTCAAACACCCTCAATTGAAGGGTGTTAAGTGCCAAAATCCCAATTATTGTTTGTGAAAATTATTAAATCTGCAAATAAAATTTTAAAAAATCTTAAAAAAAACTTCAATCATAATAATATTTGTCTTGCATGTTGCGGCCAGAAGAAAACACGGCAAGTTAGCCTGTGGTCAAGAATGTGGCCACCACCCAAGCCCCCTCTTCAAAAGTTAGCGTGGTCATACCCTCCATGGCCATGCCTCCCTGAATCCCAAAGGATTGCAAGTCATGTGACCCATTAGCGGGCTCGCCCTTCCAGTGATTGCACGCCTTATCCTTTTTTTCATTCAGCAACATCAGAAGACGTCTACTGGCCCGAATGATCTTCAGTTCAGCCGCCTCATTAGACAGATTGGTTGTGTAAGCTTTGCCCTTGTTGTTGTGTCTATGAAGAGCTCCATTGTTTGTAGCCCGTGTGGTCACCCTTCTAGTGATAGTGAGCAAGTCTTTTTTATTATTCGCACATCATATAACCTCTCAACCTAGCACGGCTCTTTTGTAATCCGAGAAGCACACATTCTTTTCTAGAACTGTCCTTTCGGGCAGCTCCTACTTGTTGAAATAATTTATTTAATTATTAATTGTTTAATTATTTTTGAATTTATAATATTAAAATAAATATTTAATTAATTCTGAAATTATTTATTAATATGATCAATAACTTTCAATTTATGTTACAGTCACTAACTTCTAATTATAGGATAACTCTTCATTTATAATGAAAGGTTAATAATTAACCATTATAGGGATAACTACTCACTTAAGAAAACTACCCAGTAGTGGTAACTACCCATTAAGTGGATGTGACATTATAACATTTTTGATCTTTAGGAACACCTGACTTGACAACAGTTATAAAAATGTTGCTTAAACTTTGTTAGATAACAGTTTATAAGTGTTGCAATATGTTTACATCTTTAGGCAACACTTTCTGTGCAACATTCAAAAATTGTTATCTAATCTCTTATAGGGAACATTTTTGAAATGTTGCCCTTGAGGATTCACTTTAGGCAACAATTATGATATGTTGTCTTCTTAAAAATTAATTTGCAATATTTTAAAAGTGTTGCCTAAAGAATACTTTATGATTAACCAAAATATGAACATCGGCCACATTTTTGAGGTTTTGTTAAAAATCGTCGTTGTTAGTTTTCTATATAGCGACCTTGTTAGATTTTTAAATTTTGTTAAAAATTATGACTTCACATTTATCGCGATGTTTTTAAAAGGGTCGTTGTTAGTTTTTTTATATACCTACCCGGAATTTTAATTTACTTATATCAGGATTTAAATTTGTTGGAGTTGTGGAACACTTCCAGTCCTCTTGTTTCTCACACCGGTTTGCCCACGTGAGCTTAGAGGAATCGAAGTGTGAATCCCTCTGACATATATGGCACCGACGACAGCGGGGGTCCGGGGGCGGCAGCCCCCGGCGAAGGTCCCCGTCGACGCCGACAGTCCGATTGCACCGAACCGACGACGAAATCCGTCGGAATTTCTCCGTCGGATACCTAGCGCAGGGTTCTTGCACATTCTTCCTCTGCATATCTTGTGCTACTGTTCTCCCTATCGCTGAGGTACACCCCTTCTCCTGCATATCTTGTGTCTGATACCTAGCCTGTTTGATTCCATTTTTCATGTGCTTAAATTCTGAAATGTTGAGGGATGAGATTTCATTCTTCTTGTATGTTGTATGTGTGTGTTGTAGGTGTTTATGTATGTTGTTATTGTGTTTTATGTGTGTTGTATGTGTGTGTATGTGTGTGTGTGTGTGTGTTGTGGTGTGTGTGTTGTGGTGTGTGTGTGTGTGTGTGTGTGTTGTGTGTGTGTGTGTTTGTGTGTTAGTGTTGTATGTGTGTTGTAGGTGTGTTTTTGTGTTTGTTGTTATTGTGTTGTATGTGTGTGTGTGTGTGTTGTATGTGTGTTGTATGTGTGTGTTGTATGTGTGTTTGGAATGTGTGTGTTGTATGTGTGTGTGTTGTTGTTGTTGTGTTGTATGTGTGTGTGTTATAGGTGTGTGTGTTGTTGTATGTGTGTGTGTGTGTGTGTGTGTGTGTGTTTGTTGTGTTGTATGTGTTTGTGTGTGTTGTATATGTGTGTGTGTGTGTGTGTTTGTTATTGTGTTGTATGTGTGTGTGTGTGTGTTTGTGTGTGTCGTATGTGTTTTTTGTATGTGTGTGTTGTAGGTGTGTATCTGTGTTGTTGTTGTTGTTGTTGTGTGTGTGTGTGTGTGTGTGTGTGTGTGTGTGTGTGGTGTGTGGTGTGTGGTGTATGTTGTATGTGTGTGTTAGTGTTGTGTGTGTGTTCGTGTGTTTGTGTGTTAGTGTTGTATGTGTGTTGTAGGTGTGTTTTTGTGTTTGTTGCTATTGTGTAGTATGTTTGTGCGTGTGTTTGTGTGTGTTGTATGTGTGTGTTTGTGTGTGTTGTATGTGTGTTTGGAAAGTGTGTGTTGTATGTGTGTGTGTGTGTTGTTGTTATTGTGTTGTAGGTGTGTGTTGTTGTATGTGTGTGTGTGCGTGCGTGTGTTTGTTGTGGTGTATGGTGTATGTGTGTGTGATATAGCTTTTCTCTCTCAAATTATTTTTCAGACACATAAATTATCTTGCAATGTTTTATACTAATGGTTTTCTTTTCAACATATCAGTGAAGAGCACATGCAGTTCGCTGAATTTCAGCGAACTAGACGTGCAATTTGCTTAATTTCAGTGAAGAACACGTGCAGTTCGCTGAATTTGAGCGAACCGCACGTCCAGTTCACTGAATTTCAGCGAAGATGCAAACTATTCTCTCTCAACATGGATGTAATGTTTTAATAAAGAACATGCAATTTTTCTTTTGTAAATTTTACTTTGATAATGTAACTCAATATAATATTTTTTTATTTAGGTACCGTCATTTTTCATTATTCAAAAGATAAAATATGATGAAAAAGGATTGGATTTATTTGTCGCGTTATGGTGAAGATTATATTAATGGTGTTAAACATTTCTTGGATGTTGCGTTTAGTAAAGGGTTGTTTGAAGGAAAAAACTGTTTCGAGTAATGTTGCAATAGGTCCACGTAAAAACTGTTGAAAATATTATAATAAGTCCATGTAAAAATTATTGTCTTTACTAGGGATATAGGCAACAGTTTCAAGTAATGTTGCATAAACATGTGAAAATTATTGCCTTAGGTCTTTGGTAACACAGGCATAAGCATACACCCCTATGCAACAGTTTTCAATATTTTGGCAACGCTTTGCGGTTTTAGGCAACAGTTTTCAAATGTTGCTAAAGACCAAAAATGATGTAGTGTGATTGATGGCAAAACATCTATAAATACATATGGAGGGATATTCGGTCCTTAAATTCAATCACTCATTCATCTTACACCATCTAGAGGGAGTGATCAAGGGCTTAGAAGATTGTTAATCGCGTTGAAGCTTTGCTCGGTGAAAACATCAATGGCCGGAGGTTTGATTTCATTCTTCCGCTTTAACTTTTACTTTGCATATTACGTGTTTAATATCATCATTCACGTAGATTTTAGTCTAACATTTGATATCAGAGCGAGATTTTTAATCTCTATCTTGATTTCAGGCTTTAAATTTATCAAAATATACTTTCAGGTGATCTTTACTGTCAGAATGTCTTTTGTTGCACATTTTTGTGTTTCTAATCATGCATATCATTATACGGTCCTACAGTATTGATTCTGGCGAGAAAGCATGAACGCTAATCCACCGGAAAATTCATCAGGAGATGGGCCTTCGTCAACCTGTTGTTGGAGGCAAGGCTTTTCTCCATCGGTTTTATCGGTGCTATAGTTTTGCCTAGTCATTGGATCGTGGATGCCAACTTCCAATTCCATGCACCTTAATATCGGTGTTATAGTTTTGCTCGGTCATTTTATTAATGTTAAAATTTTGCCTGGTCAAACCATCTCGTGATCTGTTGGTTGATGTGTGTAGTATCATCTCTTAGAACCTTAATATCACTTTTTAGCTTAGTTTTAACCTTCTGCACCTCTGACATATGGTCAGCCTTTAGTCCTTGAACAAATTCATCAATATAGCTCTTCAGTGATGTTGTTTGCTCATCTAGGAGAGTTTTGAGTGAAGCAATGATTGAACTTTTTGCATTGCTGGCAGAAGGTAGATGTAGGGGCATCTGTTTTGGTTGAACATTAGCAGGATCAGTACTTTTCCCTTGGTCCTCTTGACAATCCAACTTAACTAGAGTGAATGTCTCAGCCACTTGAGAGTTAGATACTTCATCTACATGAGAAGGGATTTAAGTGTGAAGTACCCCCCTCAACATGATCATCTGTATTTAGAAATTGTTCAAGAAGATTTTTCAGATTATCCTCAATGATCAGCACTTCTTGCTCCCCCTCAACTAGAGCATCAGTCTTTTCATAAATCAAGACTTGTGAATCATCTGAGATTTGACCAATTCTTTCTTAGAGATTAACAATTATTCTGTCAATTTCTCCTTCCAGATTCTTAGATGATTGGTTCACCTCCCCTCGGTCGGGGCATCTTCCAAGTCTAGATCTTTTGGAACTTCTCCAAATTCTTCTACAGACCTCTCTAAGTCCTCTTTAGTAGAGACATTGTCATCCACTTGAATTCCTTGATCTTCAATAGCATGGACTTCTTCTTCAGATGAAGATAGATCATTTTCAAAGATGGGTGTGTTGTTAACATCATTTTGACTTTCAGAGTCAGAATCAGAAGAACTTTCTTCAGCTATTTTCTTTTTCTGTCATTTTCTTGTCCTTTGTCTGGATAGCTTGGCTCTTTGGCAGAACTCTGGTTATCCTTTCCAAAGTCTTTACATTCATTTTCTTTATATAGTGGATCATGACTCCTTGAGTCTTGCTGAAATCCTCAGGGTAATCATTTATTAGGAATAAGGATAGGATATTGCCTAGGTTTGGAACCTTTATGCAAGCAATCACCTTTTGAAAGACTATCATAGCCCAATCAGTTCTTTTCTGCAGAAGTACTCTTGTGATAATTTCAAACATAGGCTTTAAAATGCTATCATGGGAACCTGAGCCACCTGACTTACACAGTATGACTTTCCCAATGATATCAGCTAGGAGTTTGCCTCTTTGGTTGAAGCATTTTTCTCTTTAATGACCTATATCTTTCTCCATTGTATTCACACCATACAAGGGCTTGCTCAATATCTTGGGCAGATACCTCATCTTCTCCTTCACTGCCAACAGAAGGCAGGTGAAGGGCCTTTCTCAACCTTTTAGGATTTATCTTTATTCTCACTTCTCCTACTTTGCTCTTGATTTTGGTCTTTATTGTGAAGAAGTGTGCATTGGAATACAATGCTAACACATCATCTTTCAAAATTCTTGTTGGTTCTGACAATAGAAATTCTAGGTCGACGGCCTCTAACATGTCAATTACTTCTTTATTCTCTTGAGGAGCGTGTTGGAATCCATTTCTTACTACTTCATAACATTCTTGAGGTATTTTAGTTGATTTTGGAGCCATTTGATCTAAGAGCTTAGATGTTAAGAAGCTGAGAAAGACGGAGGATTGTCGACGACTTGATTTAATTTGGTATTGAAGCGCCAACAACTTGACTGATCATAAAGAGTTGATCTAACATTTGAGATTGATCATCTTTTAACATAACATCCCGTCTCAACGGTATCGTTGATACGGGGAGATATACCACTGAGTATTTTCTCAGCAGATACCATGATGTAGCAGAGCTTGTCTCAGCTAGCCATCTTAGTTAGATTCTAATCTGGTTTTCTCAATTAGAATTCCTAGCCAGTGTTCTCAGCTAGTCAATGTCACCTAGTGAGAGTTATCAGTTAAGGTTGACTATTTATTTTGCTATTGAACATGAGTTTTCTAATTGCTAACATAGATTGAAATTATTGAACAGAATAATATTCTATTGGCTAATCATACATTGATGTATATGAATCAATCAATGGCAACTAACAGGAATATATTCAGATAATAAAAATTTAAAACTTGATATTCGAAAAGATATGTGAGGGATAAATTACTCCATGTTTAACATACACAACTCAAATTTAAATGAATAAAACTTAGCCTCATCTAGTGGATTTGTAAAAAATCTATTACTTACTTGTCAGTGGGGATAAATTCAAGACAGATATCTTCACTCTCAATATGTTCTCTAATAAAATGATATCTTATTTTTATGTGTTTAGTCCTGCTATGTGAGACATGATTCTTAGCAATGGAAATAACATTGGATGAGTCACAAAACAAGGGAGATTTACTCACCTTATGGTTATAGTCCTCAAATTGACGCTGAATCTACAGTAATTGTGCACAATAACTCACTGCAGATATATATTCAGACTCGACAGTGGATATGACCACACTGGTCTGCTTCTTACTACTCTAGGAAATCAATCTCCTTTCTAGGAATTGATAAGTACCACTTGTACTTTTCCTGTCCTCTTTGCAACCTGCAAAATCTGCATCTGAAAATCCAGTTATTTCAAAATCAATATTCCTAAGGTACCACAGGACAAGATGTTAGCTGCCCTTGAGATATCTCACAATCCTCTTTATAGCTGAGTAATGAGATTCGTTTGGGCATTCTTGGTACCTAGCACAAATACATGTTGCATACATAATATTTGGTCTACTAGCAGTTAAATATAATAGGGATCCAATGATACACTTATACATGAATTCATCAAAAGGTTTCCCTTTCTCATCCTTGTCTAGTGATACATTTGACCTCATGAGAGTTTTTATGGTGGAGGTTGATTCCATCCCAAACTTCTTAATAAGTTCCCTAATGTAGTTATTCTGAGAGATGAATATCCCCTCATTAGATGGTTTCACTTAGAGACTTAGAAAGTACTTGAGCTACCCCATGCTGCTCATTTCAAACTCCCTTTACATAAGGTTGGCAAAACTTTTGCAAAGGTTGTCATCAGTAAACCCAAAAATTATATCATCAACATAAATTTGGACTAAGAGACACTTGCACTTTGCTTCCCTTAGGAACAATGTGTTATCTATCTTCCCCCTTAAGAACTTATTCTTAATGAGGAAGCTAGACATGATTTTATAACAAGCCCTAGGGGTTTATTTTAACCCATAAAAGCCTTTCTTAATAAAATATACATGAAATTTTAGAGTTGGATGAACAAAACCTGTGGGTTGTTATACATACACCTCTTCCTTAAGACTACCATTCAGGAATGCAGACTTGACATCCATTTGGTAGATTTTGAATCCTTTGAATGCTACATAGGCAAAGAACATCCTAATGCCTTCCAATCTTGCAACTAGCACAAAGGTTTGATCAAAGTCAATCCCTTACTCTTGTATGTAGCCCTTAGTTACTTATTTAGCTTTGTTCTTCATAATGACACCATTCTCATCCATCTTATTTTTGTATATCAATTTGGTGCCAATGATGGTGTGTCTTTATGGCCTCGACACCAACTTCCAAACCTTATATCTCTTGAACTGTTGAAGTTCTTCTTGCATTGCATTGATCCAAAATGCATCTTAATAGACATCTTCAAATCTTTTTTGGCTCTACCTGAGATAGGAAGCTCAGGAATAGAGCTTCATTCTGAAGTTTGCTTCTGGTGGTGACACCTTGACTTGCATCTCCAATTATGAGGGTGCTAGGATGGTCCCTCATATACTGGTTGGTGTAGGCATCCTTACATCACCTTGTTGACCAGCTAGAAATATTTCAGTTGGTTGTTCCTCTTCATCAATTTCTTGTATGATGTTAGCTGGCTGAATGTCTTCACAGAGTGCTTCAACTTGAGATGAACTCCTGCTTGAGCTTGGCTTGTCATGGATAAACAAATTTTCTATGTTGAGCTCAAAACCTGCATCATTAGGCACACTAGATCGGCCTTTGTATAAAAGGCTAGTCTCATCAAATATAACATGCATTGATTCTTCTACTACTTAGGTCTTCTTGTTGAATACCGTGTAAGCTCTACTATGGGAGTTATATCCAATAAGAATCCCCTCATTGCAATTTTCAGCAAACTTAGTTTATTGATACTTCCCATTATTTAATATGAAGCATTTGCAACCAAAAATCTTGAAGTAGGATATGGTTGGTTTTCTGCCTTTCATGAGTTGATAGAGAGTCTTCTTATGGACCTTAGTGATGGAGGCCCTATTCAGGACATGACATGCAGTGTTAAATGGCTCAACCCAGAAATATTCTGGCAGTGAGGAGTCACTTAGCAAAGTCCTGGCAGCCTCAATCAATGTCCTATTATATCTCTTAGCCACCCCATTTTGTTGTGGGGTTCTAGGAGACAAAAATGCTTGGGTGATACCAAATTCTTCACAGAACTTTGTCATGGAACCAGAATGAAATTTTGTGTCATGGTCACTTCTCACTTTGAGCACAGAACATTCCATTTCATTCTGTACAGCCTTAACCATAGTCATGAAGACACCTACGGTATCTGACTTATTCTTTAAGAAGAATACCTGTGTAAACCTAAAGTGATCATCAACCATCACATAGGTGTACAACTTCTCACCTAAACTCTGAATGAGCAAAAGACCAAAAAAATCCATATGCAATAAATATAGACATCTAATAGAGTCTTTGGAAGCTAAGCTTTTAAAGGTGGTTCATGTTTGCTTGCCTATTTGGCATACATAACATGGACCCTATTTAACACATTAAACATAGGAGAGTCTCTAACTAAGTTTTCCGAAAATAGAAAATTAATTGTCTTATAGTTAATGCAAGCAAGTCTTTTGTGCCAATAAACACAAAGAGATTCTTTCTCATTAGCTAAAAGACACACAGAAGTAAAGGAATTATTACAAATGAAATCTAAGCAATATAGATTCTCACTCATAGTGCCTGGGAGAATAACCTCTGAGTAAATAGACTTCTTAATTAGGCACTTAACATTACAAAATTGAATGACATAACCCAAGTCACATAGTTGTCTTATGCTTACAAGGTCGTATTGCAAACCTTCAACATAAGCTACCCTTGTAATAGAGATTATGTCATTGAAAATCATACCATATCTTTTAGTGACTCCTCTGTTTGAGCCTCAAAAGATAACTTTTGGAGCATTCTTCACAGGAGTGTAGTTCTTCAGTAAGCTCATGGTCCCTGTCATGTGGATTGAGCACCCACTGTCCAAGTATCATATTTGTTTGAGACTGGTACTTGAACTATCCTGCAAAATGCGATTCATTTTACCTTAGGAGACCAATTGAACTTGGGCCATAGGTTCTTGTTAGCATAATAAGAAACATTTTTACCAACAATAGACTTGGATGGAAAGCTCTTTTTTGCACTAGGCACATTAGTGTTGTGCCAACAATCTATGGAAAAGTGTCTCACCTTGCCACAACACCATCACTCACGGATGTTGTATATTCTCTTCTAAACATTCTTGGAGGTAGATGGAGCATCATAATTTTTTTGTTCAGTAGAGAAGATAACATCATTCTTCCTATTTCTTTCAGCTATAATTTGGCAGGAGGGTCGATGGTAAATAGGCTTACTTGACGGTACCTGTTTTCCAGCAATAGATGTCTGCTTTACAACTGACATGGTGTTGATAACATCAGATATGGACTTGTGAGAGTTTTTTACTGTCTTTCTATCAACCATCTTCTTTGCTGGAGGTTTTTGGGAGGATGCCACTTCCTTACCCTTTAGTGTGGGGGTTGGAGCACCAAACACAAATGGTCTATGATGAACCATTTGGATTTATTCATGGGGATCTTTCAAAGCACTCAACCCCATGCCCTTTCTTCCTCCATAGTTAGTGGCACTTTTGCCCTTACTATGAGTACTCTCATTCTTCTAGTGACTATAAACACTATCATGGTCATACCTGTTAGATATGAGCAATAACTTTTGAAAGGTTGTCAGAGGTTTCACTAGAGCCTTGCCCTTTCTTCTATTCCAAGATCTTCCTGCCCTTACATTGAATCCCAGTCCCTTCTTATTTATTTAGGAGGTGAAAGAGTCAATGATGGGAAACACATATCTTAGCTTAGAGAATTTAACTGCTAGCTTCCTTTCTTTGAGGAGATTATCTTCGAGATCCTTAATGCTCTTGCCCTTCTGGCCCCTGGTGCTGAATTGAATGATGATGATTTATTTTAGCTGAATTATTTCTATCCTCATCTGAGCTAGCTGGGTAGCTGATTCAGAGTGCACAGACAATGTTTGTTGTAGAGAAGCAATCTCCTCATCCTGCCTCTTGACAAGCTTCTTGCTCTTCTTTAGAACATTCAAAAGAAAATCATATCTCTCAATCAATTGATTGACATCACCTTCAGATTGTGATCCATTCTCATCATTAGATGGGGAGGATGTTTCAAAATCTAAGCCAGTCATATACTCATAATCAGAAGAGGAGATGGCTAGAATAAGTACCTCATCAAGATCTGATTCAACCTGAGTTCCATCTTCAGTTATGGCCATCAAAGCTCAACATACTTCTTTTTTTTACTACTTCACAGTCACTTTCAGGACTTGATGATGAAGACCTGATCCCTATCCTAATAGCAGGATAAGTATCTTCTTCAACAACAACAAACAACCCAATATAGGCTTCTTCTTCATAATCTGAAGAATCTGAGCCACTTTGACTCCAACTTTTCTCCTCCTTCTTGGCAATGAAAGTCTTCTCAGACTTCTTGCCCTTGTGGTGATGCCTCTTGTCACCACCATGCTTGTTTTCTTTACCGGCAGCCTTTTCTTTTCTTTTTACTAGGCAGTCAGAAATGACATGCCCCAACTTACTACAACAATAACAAACAATATTAGCAAAAACATGTTTACTAGAATTAGAGCCATACCTTTCCCCCTCGTGTTTTTTATTGAGATAGGATAAGGAAGAAAGACTTGCTTGTCTAGTGCTTCTTCCTGTACATCATTTTCCTTGAATTGCCTAGAGAAGGCATCAAACTCCCCATCTGACATCTCAGCATCAAAAGTGGTGATTTCAGAGGATTTCGAGTCAGCTGGTCTTCTAGGAGGAGAGAAAGCTCTCTCCTTGTTCTTCTCCTTGGCCTTGAGGGCCATTGTATTCTCTTTCACATGAGACTTGATAAAATTGTCCTCCTCTTTTCTGAAATTCAGATACATCTCGTAAGAGAGCAGCTTTCCATATAGGGTGTGAGGAGGAATGTTATAAATGCTCCCCATTTCCCTAATCACAGAGATCTTGTTGTCTTAGTCTCTAGTTAGAGACTTGTGAAACTTGTCATTCAACTCATAATCTATGAAGATCCTCTCATAGGTCCTCAACTCATTCACTATCTTGAAAATTTTTTTCATAACAATCATCTATGTTATTCTTGCCTCCCTGCCTGAAGGTCTCATATTCCTGGTTGAGGAGGGATTTTTTTGTCATCCCTTACCTCTTCTATTCCCTCCATATAGACAATGAGGGTGTCCAATATTTCCTTTGTATTTTGGTAGTGGACTAAGTTCTAAAAGGTGGAGTCGTCAATGACACTGATAATTATATTCTTTGCTCTCTTGTCCATTGTGACCTGTGCAATCTCATCCTGTGTCATGTTTGTATACTTCTTGGGAACTTGCAGATTTGGATCAATGGTGGAGGCCTTCATGGGAATGAAAGGCCCCTCTTCTACTGTGATGTAAATTCTTGAGTCAAAGGCTTACATGAACAGCTTAACCCTTTACTTCCATATGCCAAAGGTTTCATTTTTACATATGAGCAATTTCATAGAGCTCATTTCCTTATGATGCTCACTGAAAGACATGGTGTAAGGTTAGACTACCCTCTTAGGATTTGGTCAGACTGTTAAGTACCTTTTTGACCAACCTAGCTTTGATATCGCTGACAAATTATAGTTAGTGGTGGTTTAACTCACCTAGAGGGGGGGGGGGTGAATAGGTGTATTTCATTTTTAGTGGGTTCTTTCCGATTTTAGCAGTTAAGTAATAAAGAAAGCAAACATACAAACAATGCACATAGATTTATAGTGGTTCCCCAAGGTCTGGGTGCATCCACTTTCCCTCTACACCTATCTAACTATGTGCTAGACTAGACAACCTTCTCCAAACTCGGATCAATAGAGCATATAACAAAAATCCCTCAGGATTTCTCAGGTCTCCTCCAAAACCCTACCTCAGGCACACAGACCCTACACTCAGGCTTATCAAGAAACACTACCTTAGAGTTCTCCAACTTTTATAGCTCAGAAACCTTCTAGGTTTCCTACCTAAGACTTGACTCAAGTCCTACCTCAGATTTCCACTGAAATCCTACCACTCAGGCTGGGAGTACAACCCTACAGCTCAGGCACAACTGCCCTATAACTCAGGCACAAAGGCCCTACAGAAAATGTAATGAAAGAGATTACAACAAAAATCTAATTTTTAGTTAGACCTTGAACATTGAGGCCTTCTATTGTTCTTGCTTTGATGACAAGATCTGGAGCAGGTCCCTGGTTGAATGGTCTTCAGGTTTTGCATAGGTTAAGGCAAGCTCCACCTTGATTTTCTTATTCTTGAAGATGGAAGAAGATCAATCTTGAGTCACAGAATTGACTCGACTTGTTCTTCTGTATTCCTTCAGCAAGAACTATCTTCTTTTTCTTTGAGCGCCGTCAATCACTTTCTTGAAATTAAGTTTTGTGTAACGATACTGTTCCATTGCCTTAAAAGTTTCTCTTTATACTCTTGGACAATTTGCAATGGCCTCGGACAACGTTTTGTCAAGGCATGGACATGAATACAATACTTTATTCCAGCCTTTGACACCAACAACAAATTTGATTTTCGCCAATCAGTACCGGCTCAACGATATTATTTGAGTCTTGTCAGCTGTACCGCTGACTATTGACTTCATTCTAAGCGACCTTAGACTTAGTGCTGAGACCTGCGACTTTCAACAATTACATTTGAATCTTCTCAACTGTACCACTGAGTATTTTTCATCGTCACCTCTGTCCTAAATAAAGCCGACGTCTAATTTACTGTTGGTTACAATTTAATTTCTAAGTCAGTTGCCTCTTGCATGCCTAATAAAGAAAAGAATAACAAAATTGTAATTGAAAGATCGTGATTTTGAATTAAGAATATCAAAAAATCTTACAGATAAATAACCTAAGAACACATACATCGAATGGTATAATAATATCGAATACAATAGGAAAAAAATCACAAATTTTTTACACTTAGTTCTCAATTCATCTCATCTATTTAATTAGATGGCACACTCGTTGATGTCTTCAAGCTATCAACAACAACCACATCAGTGAGACCGACCTCTCCCTTCTTCTTTCTCTCTGCTATTTGCATCTTGGTTATTTTGCAATATAATACATGCAACACTAGTTGTGTTACTGAAAACAATAGCCCCAATGTGTTAGGAATCTGCATAGCCAAAATTACAATCATTAATTGTAGAAAATGATTCACACAACCTTTTAATATAAAATATTGAATTGAAAGGTAGACTTAATTTGTAAGTTCAGGATCATTCCATTTACAAAAAATATAATATAATTTGTTTTGCATAATTTTTTTTATAAATATATGAAATATAAATATTTAAGTCCTTAGAAATTTTCAAGGAACATTTAAATTGTAAAGAAGTATATTAAACATTTGATGTTTCAACAGTTTAAAATTCAATTGTTTGACCCATTTTTACAAGTTGACAATAAAAATAATAGATTACTCTTTATAATTAGTAAGTGATTAAATATAATTATGGCGATTGATAGTGTGCACTAAGTAAACATGAATCAATATTAAAAACAAACAAATTGTATGCAGAGAATTTACTCACTGTAATGTAAAGATCAAAGCGAATGAGAGCATAGATGGTCCAACAAAGCCCGTTAAAGAATGAGGCAACTGACAATGAGAGAGGCATGTACCCCACGCTCTTGTTCATTATCACCGACCTCTGCACCATGCGAAACAATGTCACCACCAATTCACAAACATACATTCAATACTCAATGATATATATGTTACTCGATGCACATACCATAACCGTGAGAGGTGCGAGATACATTATGATGCAAAAGATGACACATAAGATACCAACGATGAGCGAGCGTCTTTCATGTATGTGGAAGAAGATGAGGACAATGACAGATACAGTAGCTATAATAGCCAAGTCACCAATGAAAAGAAGTAGGTCCTTCGATCGCTTGGGCCCATCAGAGAAGAACAGGTAAAGGATAACATAACATAATTCGATGGCAGTTCACGCGACATTGATAGTGAGAACCAATGTGCTATTTGGGTGAACAATGGGCAAACCATATAGCATCCAAAGCATGCAATTCAATAGCGTGGCCACATACGGGATAACTGAGAACTCTTCCACAGATTTCTTCTTCCATATCCTAATAAATGTGGGTCTAAACCCCAAAAAGTAAGTTTTTATTAAATATAAGCACACATATCTTATATAAGAACAAAATAACGTTTTAAACATAATTCATAATAAATGCTTTAAGAACTTTTACTAATTAAACTGGAAGAGTGAGCTAATTTTTGCATGTCAAATACTCGGAGACTTAGAGACATGCCTTGGACTTACAATGGGGATAAGAAGAGGGCTAATGCTATGGCATTGCCGACGATCCCAACAACAGTACGCATTGCATCGACGGAAACCATGATTGCAGATGTTGAAAGGAGTTGAGGAAGGAGTTAAATTTCTCGGAGATGGGAGAAAATTAATTTGTATAGAGGGTGAAGGAGGATATTGAGCTGATCAAGAAGAGAAAAATAGTTCCAATATATATATATAAAGAAGTGGGAATGGAACAAGGTTAATTATTTTACTGTTTACAGCTATACAGATTCAAATGATTTTATTTTTATAGATTTATTTAAGTTGTATATATAATGAAATAGTATTTGTTGGGGAAGAGAAGCTAAACGGGGAATTTTTAAAGCTCGGTTTTAGTTAGCTTTATATTTGCAAGGAATTATATTAGCCACCTATTGATTGTTTCAACAACCCAAGCCAACATGCAAGCCAAAGTTCAAGACTCAAAACTCCATCAACTTCAAGTTAATGTATACAAATACACACAAAAAATATATAATTTCATGTTAATATATACAAATATATACAAAAATAAATAATTACATGCTTGCAATTCAATAACGTAGCCATGTCTTCTGTGTAGTAATTTTCCACCTAGATGGGCGAAAATGTATTTTTTTTTTCACATACTTCTTTCAATTTGTCGATCAAATTCTGGTGAGCGAATGCGAATAGTGATTGTTGCGGGTCGCTTATGCTTCTCTCGATCCGAAAGAATCAAACCACCTTAGTTTGAGAATTAGTTAAGCGCACAAATAGTCAAAAGAGAACCAACGACAGAGATGACAATACATTTTTACGTGGAAAAACCCAAAAAAGAAAAAGACCACGGGTTGGTTCGGTGCCGACCAAATCCACTAATTTGTTTTAAGGTTGCAAGGGTTAGAATCTACGAGAGAGTTATAGGTCACCACTCTTATTACAAGTAATTGAAGGTGAAAAAAAAAACAAAGTCTTTCTTGACGCTCGCGGGGGTGGCATCGAGAGTAGGCACTGAAGTAGGCACTAGACTAGGTACTAGATCAAGACTTGAGCAGGCACTGTGGTGGGTACTATGGAGATCAAAGTCCACACTTAAGCGAGAGAGCGTGCAAAGTTAACACTTGAGCACCTGAATACTTGAGGAAGACAACAAGCCGAGTTTCAAGCCTTCACCGGAAAACTTTAGAGCTCTCTCTTCTCTTTTTTGTCGTTTGTTCAAATGAAAGCCTATATGCCTTTTTATAGGTTTTTTGAGGGACGCTTTTGAAGTTCTGTACTCTTGAAGTATGAACTGACGAATGAGGTTGCATGTTTATGGTCACGTTGATCATAATTTTCTAAAAACTACATTGATACCCCCACAAACAGTCCGAGCATGCTCATCGCAGAGGACAAAGATGTCGGGGGCGGTTGAAGGTGACTAAAAGTGGCAGAGGTGGAAGGCCACGACATGCCTCTTGGTGCGAGGGCACGATCGACGCAATATGAGCGAGTGGGGAACACGCGGAAGTGCGTCCTGCAGGCTTCATGTGAGCATTGGTGTGCGCACACGGGGGTGCTCAATGCGCTGGGGGGGGGGGGGGTCAGTGCTCCATGCATACGATTTGGAAAGATGCCGAATCCTTCTCCAAGAAGTGTCCAAATTCTTGGCTCTTTGCTCCCCTCAAGATGCAGCCAACCCAGCAACTTCGTTTGATTATGACCCATTATCTATTTGCCATCTGGGGAATGAATTTGATTGACCCTTTCCCCCAGACCAACGGGCAGCAGAAGTTTGTTCTTGTGATTATAGATTACTTCACCAAGTGGATTGAGGCCACGACCCTGGTCAAGACCATATCTCAGATTGTCAAGAACTTCATATGGGGTGAGATTGCCTGTAGATTTGGGATCCCCCTCGCCATCGTTACGAATAATGGCCACAGTTCGCCATATTGGAGCTGACGACCATCTACCGACAATTAGGGATGGATCATCGATTTGCTTCGGTACATCATCCCCAGAGCAATGGGCAAGTGGAAGCTGCAAACGAATTTATTATCAACCTTTTGAAGAAAAAAGTCGCAAAGCTGAAGGGAAACTGGGTGGAACAACTCCCTTCAAGTCTTTTGGCATTAAGAACCACCACCAACTCGGTCACAAGTAAGAGATACCTTTCAAGCTGCCTCACGGGTCTGAGGCTCTCATCCCAATGGAGTTTGAGGTCAGAAGCCGCATGATGGTTGTGATTGGAGGAGGAAACGAAGATGTCGCCTCGAGAATGAGGAAACCCAAAAGCTCGCTCTCAATTACATCAAAGAACTTTAATACCCTGCATCAACCAGACAGGAGGAGGTTAAGAGAAATATGGCATGGCTCAAGATACGAGGTTACCGCTTACAAGATTATGAAGTAGAACCGCTTGGTAACACAGAGAAGAGATGACCTGAAAAGTTTCCACCCTTGAAAAGAGTTGAGTAAGTGTGTTTGTAATCGCACTTTCTTGAATACACACACACACACACACACACACACACACACACACACACACACACACACACACACACACACACACACACACACACACATATATAATACTCAAGAACAAGGAAGCAGTACTCGAGTGGTCTATAGCCCTAAACCCTAAACCCTAAACCTCTCTCTGATACCAACTGTCACAACCCGAATTTTCACCTCCAATAAAGGTATATCAGAGTAAGGGAAAAATGCACATCATGATGTCACATCAGCAGGGGATTACTGCAGATGCTCATGCAAAACTCCTAATTTACCATAAAGAAAGATTATTTAAGTTATTTAGAGTTAAAGCCAATTTAGGTATAGTAGTTAGCCGTATCTCTCGGCTGAGTGGCTCATCTAGTCCACAAGAAAAGTAATTATGCGCGGCGGAAATTACTTCTTTTATTGGATTAGACATCCTACAAGAGCTTAGAGGTTCCAAAAGGACACCTCAAGATATGCAAGTTCTAAATTTTATAATAGTAATAAAAGTAGTTTTGTACAGTCTTTTAATATAGTGATTTTACATTTTAAAATATGTAATGCATGAGGTAATAATAGTAATTTTTATACTTAAAAATAACTACCATGCAATTCTAGCATAAAACATCACAGAGAGCAAGTAATCCAAATCAATCATAAGGAAAACAATATCAGCTAGCAAGTGTCCCAAAAGAATTAACAACTCTGTGGCCGTCAACAATCTGACACAAACCCACAGTACAAAAGCATGTCTGAACTCAAAAAACAAACTAAAATGACAAACTACCTCGCTACAGCGAGGTGAAATCCATAGCCAACACTGCTGCTCAGAACTCCAAGACCAGCTCCACTACCAGCTACTGCTCTGAACCTGAGGCATCCCAAAGACAACATCCCAGCAAGAATGTACAAATAGTGGCAGAAAAATAAGCCAACATAAACAAAGGGTCAAATGAGGTACCAACCCAAGACCAAAAGTACTGAAGTAGAGTATGAAAGTAAAGTATCAAACAAGAAAAGAACACTTACGTGAATCATCACGTACATCATAAATACACCAGATGCACAAGGATATAAGGTGACAAACATGAGTAAATCATAAGGAAGAGATTGCATAACCTTTATTAGGCACATGTGGTCGACTCTACCCAAAAACACGGGCGAGGTGATCATTCAACTGGACATTCTTGCGAGAGCTTTCCAGATCTACGATTGGTTCAAGATTTCGAGCACCGAAGCACCGTCGGCGGCCACCGGAAGATTCACGAACGACTTTCTCTCTCTCGCCTACTCCTCTCTGGTTCGGTTCAGAATTTTGGAGAAGATGAAGTTTTTTTTCTAATTACCCTAAGCATAAAAGTATATATATATATATATATAATTTCTTGTCTAAATAGAAGAAAAAACGGACTATTTACGAGCGGGCGCGCGGAAACCGAAATAGAGACTTAGGATTGCTTCAAATCGAAAAGTGCCCAACATAAAAGTTGTAGATCTCGTCGAGACGAACAAATTTCATATTAACCATTTTTTATACGACGCCGTTTTGACTCTCAAAAAGGCTCCCGAACGCAAACTAAAACGGACTACTCAAGAAGGTCTGCAGACCTCTCGAGTACTGCATCCTTATTCTCGAGTACTATAAAGAAGTAAATTCCATTGATGCAAAGAGAAGCATATCATTAATTTTTTTTGTCCCTTGCCACTGGCCACCATTGCTGAAAAAAGAACCAAAAGCTAGTTAATATAATAGAGAAAAAAACTATAAAAAACAGTGTAAAATGGGATGAGTGGAACAATATCAAATGTTACATTTAAATTGGAGGCGTATGAAATGGCTTGTCTGGTCTTTTTCAGAAGAGGCTCTATGATAAACAAACAAATAAGTAAGAGTTACAAAGAGAGAGGTTGGAAGAGGAAATAAGTAAGAGTTACAAAGAGAGAAAGCAAGCTTACTTTTGATTGTCATAGCAGTGCTGGGTTTCCATAGAGATTACAGGTCGACGATGGTAGTGTGGGATCAAGGGAAAGCAGAGAAGTAGGAGGTCCGACTGGCTGCTCTTAACAGAAGTTTGAAAATTGTGTAGGGAAACAGAATAGCAGGAGTAGGAGTCATTAGAAGAGAGAGCCGGAGTCAGAGTCATTTGATGCCAAAGGGAAACAGAATAGGAGTAAGTGTGAAGAGAGAGAGGGAGAGTGATCAAATAAAAAGAAAAAGAAGAACGGTAAAAAATGGACACACAAAAATAACTTATAGAAGGCATCATCGGGCGGATGGGCGTTAGTTTCATTCCTCCAGATGGCGTGAGATTGGAACCCATGCAAATAAAAGAAATAAGCTCTGCAAATTAGAAGAGAAGCTACTTGGCTAGGGAAGATTAGTGGTGGTAGATGGAGAATGTGTCCCGACAGAGGATCAACTCCTATTGAGGATTGATTCTATTAGGTTGGAGGAGTTCGGGGAGGAAGGTGAGGAGGGGTTTTTGTAGGGCTCCGTGCTGGATGAGGTTGAGGAGGGCGGTAAGGCATGATCAAGGGTATCGAGACTCGGGAGTAGGTAAAGAAAAAGTAGGGGGAACTGTGGCATTTGACGATATTAGGTCTGGGATTTCAAAATAATTTGAAATTTGTTGTTTATAACTTTAGGAGAAATGAAGGCAAGATGGGGATATTGAATGTTGCACCAAAGGGAACTTTTTATTTATAGAATAGTATATATATATATATATATATATATATATATATATATATATATATATATATATATATATATATATATATATATATATATATATATATATATATCTCAAATGCGGGCAACCTAATATGCAGGCGTACGGGCAAGCTGTTTTGGGGCTCAAGATGGTTTCAAATCGAAAAGTGATCAACATTAAAGTTGTAGATCTCGGCGAGACGAACAACTTTCATGTTGACCACTTTTTGATTTGGAGCCGTCTTAGATCTCGATTTGAGCGCCAAAATCTGGGACGACGTACGCTTTACTGTAGCGGAACATATATATATATATATATATATATATATATATATATATATATATATATATATATATATATATATATATATATATATATATATATATATATACGGACTTTGGTTTATACAGGCGTGCGGGCAATCAATATCAGCCGCTGATTGATTATCCTATTTTAATCATACTGCTACAGGCCTTCATCTACAGTTCACGCCGGCTGGCGTTCACGGCTTTTACCCAGTGGCAGCCGACGGCTGCTGGCTCGCCGGCCACCGGCCGCCCTGGATTCGTCGGCGTGCATGCCAGCGAATCCAGGGAGGCCGGTGGCCGGCGAGCCAGCCGCCGCCGGCCGCCGTTGGGTAAAAAACATTTGCCGGCCGGCAAATTTTTTTACCCAAAGTAAAAACGGTGCACTGACAGGGGTGATCTCCCACAACCGCTTTTCCGGTAATCTCCACCCCCTGGAATCGCCGGTGAGGATTCGCCGACCGCGTCGCAGAAGCCATTATTACTGATGTTGCCGCTTCCCGACGGGCCGTGCGCATTGTCACTGCTAGTTGCTTTCCTCCAGTGCTAATGCTGGTGCGGAATGTTGTGTGAGCTGGCATTGGATGCGAACAGACGTCGACGAGCTTTTCCTGGTGTTCGCATGGTCACGTCTGGAGGGTGGCATTATCATTGGAGGCATCGAGAGGAACGAGTAGGTAGATCCAGAAAGAGAAGTTGGATATGGAAGGAGGAGTTTGATCTGGCGTTGATGCTTGCAGGTCTGGCGGAGGAGGTGGATCCGCCCTCGATCTGTGGGCTGTTATTGAACGACCGCACGCCCGCATTTTCTCACGCCCGCACAGTATATGCCCCCTATATATATATATATATATATATAATATATATATATATATATATATATATATATATATATATATATATATATATATATATATATATATATATATATATATATATAGCCTTGATCGATGGGAGTTCACTGGGTAAAAGCCGTGAACGCCAGCCGGCGTGAACAGTAGACGAAGGCCTGTAGCAGTATGATTAAAATAGGATAATCAATCAGCGGCTGATATTGATTGCCCGCACACCCGTATAAACCAAAGCCCGTATATATATATATATATATATATATATATATATATATATATATATATATATATATATATATATATATATATATATATATATATATATATATATAACCGGCGTTACTGATCTCCCGATCGGGTTGGGGAAAGAGCCACCAGCTCAAATCTTGTAACCCTCAAAACGGAATATGGGACGGTGTGACGGGTAATGTAATGAGTCCTCCTAAGTCCAAGGCTCTGCAATGACGGCCGAGATCGGCTCCCCCTTGATTGTTGGTCATTGACTCACTAATTGCACTTCTCATCCGACTGCATGGGTTATTAAAAAAATGCCCATAACCAACACCCCAGCTCGATGGGGGGAGAAAAAGGTCCTCTGCCAGTAAAGCCTCTTCAAGACTGCAAGATAGCTATAGGCTCAATACAGGATCAGAAACTGTTGCAAAAAGTTTGAAAGCTCATCATCACATAAACAACAAACCCTCCTGATTGGAGTAAGACAAAGTCAGGATGGAAGCCTCAAGTGTGTGAATCCTATAAGACCCCACGAGTGTCAGTCCATATCCAGATTTCTTTTACTCCTCGGCCAAGGAAAGGATGAAGGGCTCGAACGTGTGCGTCCTGTTTGAACTCCCGAGAGACATTTACCTTCACCTATATCTCGGCCTTCATAGTTGGGTGGTAGAGCGAGAGTTCGTAAAGATAGGAGATCAGTCTCCATGATCGCTAGGAGATGAGCCTCCATCTCAACTCTCGTAACACTCAAAGAGGATTATGAAATAATTTATCGAGTAATGTAATGAGTCCTCCTAAGTCTAAGCCTCTGCACCGATGAACGAGATCAGCTCCTCCCTTGCATGTTGGTCATTGTCGCCCCCCATCACACTTCTCATTCGACTGTAGACATTATTAGAAAAGAATCTAGGGTTGACAATCCAGCTCGATGAGAAGAAGTTCGTTCTTCCTTGAAAATAGGTCCTTCATCATCTAAGAAGTTGGTATATATAAATCTTTGTTGATCTCCCAAGTAACATGGCGAGTGACCTCAGCGCCAACAGAAGTCCTCGAGTGGTGGAGTTTCCATAGTCTGAGTCTCTCCACGAGCTCCTCTTCTGCATATCGACTACTTGTCCCCTCAAGTGAATAGAAGTACTCGAGTTTTGAAGTTGTCGTTGTTTGAGTCCCAACACGTGCTCCTCTCCCACATATCGACTACTTGCTTCCTTAAGTGAATGGAAGTCCTCGAGTTGCGGAGTTGACGTAGTTTGAGTCCCTGCCGAGATCCTCTTCCGCATATTAGTGACTTGCCCACTCGAGTGAGTGGAAGTCCTCGAGTTGTGGAGTTATTGTAGTCTGATTCCCTGCATGAGCTTTTCTCCTGCATATCGGCTACTCTCCCTCTCGAGTGAGTTGAAGCCCTTGAATTGTGGAGTGTCGTAGTTAGAGTCCTTGCACGAGCTTCTCTCCAACATATCGGCTACTCACCCCCTCGAGTGAGTTGAATCCCTAAAATTATAGAAATTGTCGTAGTCCCAGCCTCTACTCGAGATCCACTCTAGCATGCAGACTGCTTCCCCCTTGAGAGCACAAGTATGAAGTGACGAGTATGTGTAATAATCGCACGAGCAAGATACGGGAGCGCATCATGGAGAAATTACACTGATGCTCTTCAATAGAGCATCAACTAGTATTTAAAGGCTTGCACAGTACCGAAGTCCGACAAGTACAAAAGCTCTCTCAAGCCTAAGAGCATAACGAACACTCATCATCATTCGATCCTAAGAGGCTAGCGTGCGCTAATCGTTGTCTGAACCTAAGAGCCTAGCGAGCACTCATCGTTGTCCAAGCCTAAGAGCTTAGCAACCATCATGTCGTGTGAGCATCCAAATAGTAGGGATCAGGTAAATAAATCAGCAAAGGAAAAAATGACTTTAATTTCCTTTAACTATGTCATTTCACTTTCAAAAAACAAAAAAGGGCAAGATTCTCAGCCACCCAAAAAAGTTTGCCCAAAAAAGCGAGAGTCCCGGTAGCTAGCTCCCGCCCTCACTGTCATCCTCGTCCTCGACATTTGAATCTTCAACCTCCTCCAAACCCAAGGATTACACCGGTAGAGGTGAGTCAGCTTCCACGATGAGAAGTCTCAAGATGATATCCTCCAGCGTTAGATCCTTGGAGCGTAGCATCAGCCAATTTTCGAACTTTAGCATGTCAAGGAACATGTCACTGTCAGCCTTCGCGATCTCGCACTTCATCCGAGGAAGGTCGTACGAGACGATCTGAATCCACTTCCCAACACCGGAGGTGCTCGCCTCTAGATGACTCCTCGCCTCCTATCAAGTCTCCAATTTAGCAACCTGCACTTGGGACGCCTCTAAAACTACATTTCTCTTCTCATGTAAGTTCTACAACTCTGAGATTCGCTAGGCAGTGACTAGCTCGACCTCCTACAAGAAGGATATACACATTTTTTGGAAGATGACTCATATGTATGGATGCAAAAGGAAAGATTTCTCTGTTTAACTAAGATCACCTTGTAAGCCTTGTACTCGTCAACTTTCTCCTCAGCCTCCTTTAGTGATTTCTGAAGCTCGACCTTCTTCACCTAGAACTTGCTCTGTAAGTCTAGGAGATGGTCATTCCGCTCGCTCTGCATGTCGAACTTGTCGTTTTTCATGTTGAGGTTCCTCTCCAGCTGATGAGTAAGCTTGAGGGAGTGCAGCTGAGACCTCGCGACTTGGTTGGCGAGGAAGGAGGTACTGGCCTCAGGCAGTAGCGCAACATCTTCGCAGTCTGATAACATGAAGACAATGTTATAGTCCTTGTCATTGTCATCCTAGTCCTCTGACCATGGAGGAAGGTTGGTGCTGAGATGGACCTCATGAGCCCCTTCCTCCCAGGTAACTAAAGGGCGACCAAAGTTGTCCACCCCTTCGATGCTGAAAACCATAGTTGGGATGCGAGGATGGTTCGTCGGCTTTTCCTTCCTCCTCAACTCCCTTAGCCTTGGAGGTGAACTCCTTCTTTCGCAGCCTCTTATTCGATGGCTCACCGTACTCGATTCTCCTTGGAGGTTTGATGGTGACAGGCCGTATAATCAGCTCCACGACCATTGGTGTTGAAATTTGTGAAGTGGAAGTGTTTGATGGGCAGGCCGGGCGGCCTGAGCGGACATAGTCAGCGGACTGAGAGGACTACTGTTATGCGGCCTGGTGATAGGCCTAGTTGGATCCGGTTGTTCTTCTGAGCAGCTTGTGAGGACTAAGTCCGCGACCTGGGCGGACTGTTGTCTGCGGATAAGGCATTGGCTGCCTTGCTGGCCTGACCCTGTTGTGCGGCCTGGGCAACCTTTGTCCGCGGCCTGGGCGGCTTGCTGTCTGTGGACAGGGAGTTGGCCTTCTTGGAGGCTTAACTGTTTGAGGAGCAGCCTGTGCGAATAGAGGATTGCAGGCTGTAGGCAGTGCTCTGTTCAGTGGCCATATTGCAAGCTTGTGCGTTAACCGGTGGATTGGGTCCTATCCGCGGGAGGCTTGCAGACTGGCGTGTCCGCGGTGTTCGCAGCTGCGGACTGGCCTTAGGAGTTTGGCTGTGGCCTTGCCGAGCTCTGGTAGTACATCAGATGCTGTGGAGGTCTGCGCGGACTGGTGTGTGGAGTCCGGCAGTTGACCGTTTGGGTAGCTGTGCGAGTTGGCTTGCGCACTCTGCCTAATTCTAGAGGAGAGTTGGCGTTTTCATTTTGGGTGTTGGCAGACCGAGCCTTGTCCGCCAAGCTCTCATTAAACCCTTTGTGTTTACTGGACTTGGTCACATTCTGTGACAAGTCCAGTGTGTCCGCCATATCCGCCGAGTCCGCTGTGACCGGGCGGACTGTTGCTAACTCTGCCTTTGGTCGTGGGCTTTTGGCGGATGGAGGCTTGGGTCTTGTACTATGCAGACTGCCTCTGTTTGTGTGCAGACTGTGCTGAAGGGGTGGCTGTCCATTTGGTGATGTTGCGGACTGTGCGGACTGTACCTTGTCCGCATAGTGTGAGGCAAGTCTGCCTTGTTGTGACTGTGCCTTGCTCCTGACAGTTTCTTCCTTGGAATCCGGCTAAGTCCTTGCGGACTCGGCGGACGGGTGTTTGTTAGCACGCGGGCTGGGGCGGTGTCTCTATCCACTAGGGCGGTGACCACACTCCTGCCACCTCAGACCGATGGCTTGTCCGCCAGCTCTCCTTACCGAGTCCAGTTTACTGAGTGAACCACTTCTGTGGCAAGCAAATTGCTGTGGACTAAGTTTCCAGTGTGTCCGGTGTTTACTGGACTTGGTCACATTCTGTGACAAGTTGTGTCCGCCATATGTCCGCTGTGACCGGGCGGACTGTTGCTAACTCTGCCTTTGGTCGTGGGCTTTTGGCGGATGGAGGCTTGGGTCTTGTACTATGCAGACTGCCTCTGTTTGTGTGCAGACTGTGCTGAAGGGGTGGCTGTCCATTTGGTGATGTTGCGGACTGTGCGGACTGTACCTTGTCCGCATAGTGTGAGGCAAGTCTGCCTTGTTGTGACTGTGCCTTGCTCCTGACAGTTTCTTCCTTGGAATCCGGCTAAGTCCTTGCGGACTCGGCGGACGGGTGTTTGTTAGCACGCGGGCTGGGGCGGTGTCTCTATCCACTAGGGCGGTGACCACACTCCTCACCTCGCCTATAAATAGGACCCCCCCGGCATGTCTACAGTAACTGAGTGAATAGTAAGTGGGGCTTAAGCAAATTGCTGTGGACTACGTTTTTTGTCCGCGCGGGTTGAGTAGAGCTAACAGTTTGTTGTGTGTAGGTCGCGCGGCTAGCTTCAAGGAGCCAGGAGTTCGGTCAAGTACTTGGAAGTGTGCGGTCTCTGCGGTTTCAGCAGGTCGCTTTGCGGCTTGTCAGTTCTCTACTTCAACATTTGCAAGTTCCAATAACCTGTCCGCCAGTTTCAGATGGGTAGGCGGTCTGTTCTTCAGTTCATCAGCAGTAGGTGAATAACGGTGTGTCCGCGCGGCCTCGCGGCCTCGGCGAACTCCATGTCTATTCGGCGTGTTGCAGCTTCAGCTCGGGCGGCTTCAGCGGACTTGGCGACTTCGGCGGTCTCGACGGTTTCCAGTGCTGTCCGCCCGGCTTGTTTTTGTGCTTTCTGTTATAGCTATTGTGCTAACAAAATCATGTCTCGCTACGTATACCTCATCTTGCAAAGAAGTATAATGAATATAAGATCTGCTTGTTCTTCCATGTGTTTGGTGTGCTGAGCTTACTCCCTGGGTTTCCGCTAGATCAAAGTGTGAACTGGGTAGTGCCGAGAATATTAATTTGGCTTTGGGCTATCTTGCTGACCACTTTGAGAAAATTTAACATGGTATCATAGGGAGGTTCAGTTGCTTGAGCGGTGTTTAACCAGTGTTGTTGCTCTGTGCTTGAGTGGTGATCAACCTGTGTTGGTGCTCTGTGCTTCTGAAGGCTTAACCAAAGGTTGTTGCCATGGAAGGGAGCTATGCAAGGGGTCTTGGTATTGAACTCTTGACCATGACTAACTTCAAGAAGTGGACGTCGTGTATGAAGAGTTTTCTTCTTGGCGAGGAGCTGTGAGAGGTCGTCGGTGGTGACGACAGACAGGAAGTTACTGCTGCGTTTGGTACTGCTGAGCATGTGAGGCTCTGGAGAAAAACAAATGCAAAAGCGGAGTTTGTTCTCAAGAGAGCTGTTTCACCAGAACTGTTTGATCACATCATTGGATGTGAGTCTGCTGCTGATATTTGGACAACTATTGATGAGTTATTCAATAGGAAGAATATGTCCAAACTTCAGTTTTTGGAGAATGAGTTGGCCAGAACAACTCAAGGAAACCTTACTATCTCAAAGTTCTTCTTGAAGATGAAAAGCTTGTGCACAGAGATATCAGCGCTTGACCCTGATGAGCCTATCTCGGAGGCTAAGTTGAAAAGGCACATTATCCGCGGCTTGCGGAAGGAGTATGTTGCCTTTGTAACTTCTGTTCAAGGGTGGGCAACTCAACCATCCTTGCTGGAGCTTGAGAACCTGCTTGCTTCGCAGGAAAGTTTGGCAAGGCAGATGGCAGGGGTGACTGTCTCTGAAGGTGGTAGTGAAGCACTGTTTACAAGCAAGAAGAAGAAGAGATGGGAGGGGAAGAAGAAGAAGCAGGTCGCTGCTGAGAATGAGCCTTCAACTTCTTATCAGCTAGAGAGGAGCGAGGCTCCGAAGAAGGACTGAAAGAAGAACTTGAAGTGCTACGGGTGTCATCAGCGAGGGCACTTCAAGCGGGACTACAAGGTCAAGCTACAGCCTGGGCATGCTGCAGACAAGGAGGAAGCTTGCTCTAAGAGTGAGGAAGCAGAATGGGGTGGAGCCTTCATGACGGGCACTTGTGTAACGACCTAGGTCTAACGACCTAGGGAGGACCCCTAGTGCCGCCCAGCCCACCAGCAGCCCATGGATGACCCATGACACCACGGTAGTACAGCCGGAATCTACAAGGCCTGCAAGCCGTACACCCCAAAGCATCTCCAGCCTATTTATCAGTACGGTGCATTGTTGCCATGGGGTCTCGAACCCGCAACCTTGATAAGAAGCCTTTAATACCACTCCTCATCACCAATTGAGCTGCAGCTCAATTGGTGATGAGGAGTGGTATTGCAGCTCAATTGGTGATGAGGAGTGGTATTAAAGGTTTCTTATCAAGGTTACGGGTTCGAGACCCCGTGACAACAATGCACCGTGCTAATAAACAGGCCGGAGATGCTTTGGGGTGTACGGCCTGCAGGCCTTGTAGATTCCGGCTGTGCCACCGTGGTGCCATGGGTTCTCCATGGGCTGCTGGTGGGCCGGGCGGCGCTAGGGGTCCTCCCTAGGTCGTTACAACTTGTGTCCGTACCTTGTCTGCTGAGGACTTCAACGGCGAGTGGATCATGGACTCCGGGTGTGGTCATCACCTTACCGAAGACAAGTCAAAGTTCTCTTCCTTGCAAGCATACTCAGGTAACGAAGCTATCATAACTGCTGATAACACTGTTTATGCAGTAGAGAAAGAGGGGGTTGTGTCTTTGGGTAGTGATCAGGGGCCACTCACATTAAGGAGTGTGTATCACGTACCGGGCATGAAGAAGAACCTCTTCTCTGTGACCAATGCAGTAGATACTGGTTATCACGTTCTGTTTGGGCCAACAGACGTGAGGTTCCTTCGCAACGTATCAGCGGTTAAAGCTGATGTTGCTCATATAGGAAGTAGAGTTAAGAACTTATTTGTTCTTGCTACTAATTCTTATGTTGATCGTATGAGAGCCAACGATAGCACTGTTATCTGGCATGAGAGGCTGGGGCATGTAGGAATGGACAAGCTGAAGGCGATGGCTAGTAGAAGTTTGGTGAGACGCTTGCCTAAGTTGTCCTCCTTTGGTGACGAGCATGTTTGCGCAGGATGTCAGTACGGTAAGGCACATCGCCTTCTGTTTGATAAATCACAAACAAGGAGCAAGAAACCATTGGAGTGCATTCATGGCGACTTGATGGGACCAACTGTCACGGCCAGCCTCGGTGGAAGCAGATACATGATAGTCCTGATTGATGACTACTCAAGATATACTTGGGTCTATTTCTTGAAGGAGAAGTCAGAAACCTTTCGTTTGTTTGTGGAGTTCAAGGAGTTGGTGGAGGGCCGGCTTGGCTTGCGGATCAAGAATCTTAGAACAGACAACGGTGGTGAGTTCATCTCCTATGAGTTTTCTAACTTCTGCAGGAAGCACGGAATCCAACGAGAGCTCACTTGTGCTCACACTCCACAACAAAATGGAGTAGCGGAGCGGAAGATCCGTCATTTGACGGAGACTTGCAAATGCTGGCTTCATGCGAAAGACATTCCAAGGTCCTTTTGGGCGGAGGGGATGTCTTGCGCTTCTTATGTCATCAACCGGATGCCACTCAGCCCGATCAACATGAAGACTCCTTTTGAGTTGTTGCTGAAGGAGAAGCCAAGTGTGGGACACCTTCGGGTGTTCGGTTCAACTTGCTATGTGCATGTCCCAGATGCTTCATGAACTAAGCTGGATGCAAAGGCAAGGAAACTTTTTTTTGTTGGCTACGATGAGCGGAAGAAGGGATGGAAATGCATGGATCCTGCGACGAAAAAGTTCGTTGTGTCAAGAGACGTTGTCTTTGACAAGCTGACGTTGTATGGAGGTGGCTCGGTTGAGCTAACCAGAAGCAAGGTTGATGAAGAACCGATGGTGGCTGCTGAAGGCTTAGAAGAGGAGCTTGTTGTTTCACCAGCAGCTCCAGTTGCTTCAAACTCTGAGGCTGAGCATTCTGGCTCGGGAAGCAAGGGGAGCACTGCTCAAATCTTGCCCCAAGTAGGAGCTGAGCTTGAAGAAGCAACAGAGGTAGTAAGCAAGGAGCCGACCCTTCGGAGATCGAAGAGGGTTATTAAGCCACCGGCTCGTTACTGTGATAGGAATGCAGTGAGCTTTGTCTCCTGCTTCTTTGCGGGTCCTCTGGATGAGCGAGAGCCTGCAAACTTCAATGAGGCCACTGGAGTCAAGGAGTGGGAAGATGCCATGAAGGAAGAGATTGCCGCTCTCAAGAAGAATGAAACCTGAGATCTTGTGCCCAAGGTTGATGGCATTACTCCAGTGACTTGCAAGTGGGTGTTTAAGTTGAAGAAGAAGGCTGATGGGAGCATTGATAGATACAAAGCTCGCCTGGTTGCTCGAGGATTCTCACAGCAGTATGGAGAAGACTATGAGGAGACGTTTAGTTCGGTTGCAAAGATGACTTCAGTTAGAGTGGTGATCGCCTTGGCTGCTAGCAAGGGATGGAGAATGTGACAGCTTGATGTGAAGAATGCTTTTCTTTATGGAGGGATTGACAAGGACATCTTCATGGATCAGCCACTTGGATTTGTTTCTGAAGTTCATCCGGACTATGTTTGCAAGCTCAGGAAAGCTCTCTATGGGTTGAAGCAAGCTCCTAGAGCTTGGTATGGAAAGATAGCAGAGTATTTGCAATTCTGCGGTTATCTTGCATCCAACTCAGATTCTAGCTTGTTCGTCAAGAAGAAGGGGGATCTTCAAGTCTTGGTCCTGCTGTATGTGGATGACATGATCATCACAGGGAATTCAGAGGAGGAAGTAGCAAAGCTCAAGGCTGAGCTTGCTATACGCTTCGAGATGAAAGACTTGGGAGAGCTTCATCACTTTCTCGGTCTTGAAGTGGAGAGGAAGAAGAGCGGTATACTCATTTGCCAAAGAGGATATGCATATCGCATTGTGAAGCGGTTCGGCATTGGCAAAAGAAAGAGTTGCTCTACTATACTAGAACATGGGCTGAAGCTTCGACGAGATGAGGGAAGGATTCTTCCTGACCCCTTGGTGTTCAGAGCTCTTGTTGGAAGCTTGATCTACCTGACGATTACAAGGCCAGACATTGCTTACGCTGTTGGCCGAGTAAGTCAGTTTATGGCTGAACCAAGGAAGACTCATCTAGTGGCAGCAAAGAACATTCTGAAGTATGTCAAGATAACTTCTGACATGGGACTTCTCTATAAAAGGGACTCGAACTTTGCCTTGCTTGGGTACACGGATGCTGACTATGGCGGTGATTCAGATGATCGAAGGTCAACTTCAGGTTATGTGTTCACTTGCGGATCAGCTAGCATCTCGTGGTGTAGCAAGAAGCAGGACTCGGTGTCCGTCTCAACTACGGAGGCAGAGTATAAGGCTTCGGCCTTGGCAGCTCGGGAAGCCATCTGGTTGAGGAGGCTTATAGAGGATGTGCATAAAGAAGTGCAAGGACCAACTTTACTCCGGGGTGACAATGAGAGTTCTCTCAAGCTGGTAAACAATCCAGTGTGTCACGCTAGGACCAAGCATATTGAGATCGATCACCACTTCATAAGGGAGAAGGTGTTGGAGGGATCTCTTCTGGTCGGGCATGTTCGGAGCGAAGATAATCTTGATGACATCTTCAAGAAGCCACTGTCGAAGGGACCTTTTGAGTGGTTGCGCAGCTTGCTGGGCTTGGTCACCACTTCTCACTTCAAGGGGGAGTGTTGAAATTTGTGAAGTGGAAGTGTTTGATGGGCAGGCCGTGCGGCCTGAGCAGACATAGTCGGCGGACTGGGCGGACTGGGCAGACTGTTGTTATGCGGCCTGGTGATAGGCCTAGTTGGATCCGGTTGTTCTTCTGAGCAGCTTGTGCAGACTAAGTCCGCGGCCTGGGCGGACTGTTGTCTGCGGATAAGGCGTTGGCTGCCTTGCTGGCCTGACCCTGTTGTGCAGCCTGTGCGGCCTTTATCTACGGCCTGGGAGGCTTGCTGTCTGCTGACAGGGAGTTGGCCTTCTTGGAGGCTTAGCTGTTTGAGGAGCGGCCTGTGCGGACAGAGGATTGTAGGCTGTAGGCAGTGCTCTGTTCAGTGGCCATATTGCAAGCTTGTGCGTTAACTGGAGGATTGGGTCCTATCCGTGGGAGGCTTGCGGACTGGCGTGTCCGCGATGTTTGCAGCTGTGGACTGGCCTTAGGGGTTTGGTTGTGGCCTTGCCGAGCTCTTGTAGTACAATAAATGCTATGGAGGTCTGCGCAGACTGATGTGTGGAGTCCGACAGTTGACCGTTTGGGTAGCTGTGCGAGTTGGCTTGCGGACTCTGCCTAATTCTGGAGGAGAGTTGGCATTTTCGTTTTGGGTGTTGGCAGACTGAGCCTTGTCCGCCAAGCTCGCGTTAAACCCTTTGTGTTTACTGGACTTGGTCACATTCTGTGACAATTCCAGTGTGTCCGCCATATCCGCCGAGTCCGCTGTGACCGGGCGGACTGTTGCTAACTCTGCCTTTGGTCGTGGGCTTGTGGCGGATGGAGGCTTGGGTCTTGTACTATGCAGACTGCCTCTGTTTGTATGCGGACTGTGCTGAAGGGGTGGCTGTCCATTTGGTGATGTTGCGGACTGTGTGGACTGTGCGGACTGTGCCTTGTCCGCATAGTGTGAGGCAAGTCCGCCTTATTGTGACTATGTCTTGCTCCTGGCGGTTTCTTCCTTGGAATTTGGCTAAGTCCTTGCAGACTCGGCGGACGGGCGTTTGTTAGCACGCGGGCTGGGGCGGTGTCTCTATCCACTAGGGCGGTGACCACACTCCTCACCTCGCCTATAAATAGGACCCCCGGCACGTCTACAGTAACTGAGTGAACAGTAAGTGGGGCTTGGGCAAATTGCTGCGGGCTGCGTTTTCTATCCGCGCGGGTTGAGTAGAGCTGACAGTTTGTTTTGTGTAGGTCGCGCGGCTAGCTTCAAGGAGCTAGGAGTTTGGCTTTGACCTCGGTCAAGTACTTGGAAATGTGTGGTATCTGCGGTTTTAGCAGGTCGCTCTGCGGCTTGTCAGTTCTCTACTTCAATATTTGCAAGTTCCAATAACCTGTCCGCTAGTTTCAGGCGGGTAGACGGTCTGTTCTTCAGTTCATCAACAGTAGACGAATAATAATGTGTCTGCGCGGCCTTGCGGCCTCAGCAAACTCCGTGTCTATTCGGCGTGTTGCAGCTTCAGCTCGGGCGGCTTCAGCGGACTTGGCGACTTCGGCGGTCTCGACGGTTTCCAGTGCTGTCCGCCCGGCTTGTTTTTGTGCTTTCTGTTATAGCTGTTGTACTATCGAAATAATGTCTCGCTACGTATACCTCGTCTTGTAAAGAAGTATAATGAATATAAGATCTGCTTGTTCTTCCATGTGTTTGGTGTGTTGAGCTTGCTCCCTGGGTTTCCGCTAGATTAAAGTGTGAACTAGGTAGTGCCGAGAATATTAATTTGGCTTTGGGCTATCTTGTTGACCACTTTGAGAAAATTTAACAATTGGTTCCTCCTGCATCGACAATATTACTACAGGCTGCCCCGATGACGACCCTGATGTGCTGGCTTGTGACTCGATGCCCGATGGGGGAGGGGGGACTTTCTTGACCACCAGGATGGGTTCCTGCGGGATCTTTCGGGTACCTACGAGAAAAGAGACAAGTTGGTAGCGAGTTTCAAAAAAACATTTAATACCTTATATTCCAACGTTGGTTACCTGTTCCTGGGTAGATATAAGGCAGATTGGCGAAGTCGCGCTGCCAGTAGGCGACATTAAAATTCTGCCCACGAAAGAAGTTCTACAGATCTATGGTCGTCCACTCTAGAGCGGGAGCGAGGACGACACACTTTGGAGGTTGCTGAGGATCGAAAAGGACATTGCTGATTGGGTCAATAATGACCATGAACCACTCGATCTAGCGGTGCGCCTTGTTGACATCTTCTTCCTTCGCCTCCCCTATGGCGGATATCCGCTTGAAGACTGCTAGGTCTAAGACGATCTCCTCCGTCCTACAGAAGGCAAGGCACCCAACGATGATAGCCACACTGTTAGGGTTGATCTGGGTTGGCATCAACCCAAAATGACGGAGGAACTCATAGATCTCTAACCATAAAGGAAGGCGGATACTGACCTCAAAGTGTCGAATCGGCAGTACCAGCCGATCTGGGAAGAAAGAGTTTAGATGCTCGCTTGAGCGGGGAATCCTCGCTCGGGATCCCCCCTCAGTCGGCGGAAAGAAGCGCTACTTGAAATATTCAAGCTCTGTACTATCAGTAATGGGCTTCTTGAAGATCACTTTAGAAAAGAGCGTGATATGGGTGGTCTTGCGAGCATGAGCATCCTCAGCAAACACTATCTATAAAATCCCTCCCCCTAGAAAGTTGGCATGACCGAGGAGGGATTTTATGCCCATGATAGTCGCCTTACAATGACACAAACTACGAGTTAGTTGCCATCACAAGACAATGACCTTGCCAGCAAGCACGATCATTCACATAGCTAATAAAAGAAGAAGTAAACAATTCCACACATCATAGTATATATATAAAAATCTCCAACAAGAGGTACACATGGGATAAATGAAAGAGTTCCAGAAACAGGGCTTATGCCCCAGTACATAGCCGTCATAAATATCACTCTCTTAACTAACAACGTGGAAGCTAAACCATATGATCATCAACCTGATGATGGGTAGTATTAGTAGTGCGGGACTACGGCTCCTCAGATACAAGTATCTCAATCTCCGGCTGCGCCTGGTCGAACTGTGGTAGCGTCTCCACATGTCCCTAAAATGATGTGGTCCAATGACTGTCAATCAAACTAGACTCAGTTACTTCGTCCCCGCTTCACCTAATTCGTTATCGTCTCACCCCCATGACTCCTATGAACTGCGCGGGATGAAGAAAGTGGAGGACCAATAGTAGCAGAATATACAAGCTGGTGACAGTGATATATATATATATATATGTATATATATATATAGATAATTCTCTAGCAGTTCTATATCAGTATGAGCAATAACAAAAGTAAAGAATAGCAATAACCAGTACAATATAAAAGTACAGTAAAGAGGAGCTATGTAAAACTAGAAAAGTAAAGCAACTACACTACCATCACAAAAGCGTACCTTAACTTATATGAATGTCCATACAAACATATAAGTTAAGGCCTCTGAAATAGTAACTCATCATATAAAAGAGCTCATACTAATTTATATGATGAGGATCAACAAGTGTGTATGCTATACAATGATTATGTAACTCACATACATGATTCTGTGCACAGACCTTTCATGCATCCCCACTTTTGGAGGTGGCCAACCTCTCCGGTACCAACCGTCGTGGCTCACAGTGGTAGTGAAGCGAGTATCTCCACTCCTAGGTGGTATGCACACTACCATGCATAGACCTTACGTACGCCTCAATGCTAAGAACATAATAGCGGAGCCCCTGCGTACTCTTGCTGGCAAATAACAGTCTTCTGTGATCGGGTGTGCTCTAGGGGACATAGTCCTCTAGACCTCGGTATAAACATCCTATCGGTCTCCCCAATGGTCTACACCCCGCACCAGAGTCATCGTAGTTCTGTCGGTGTACCGACTGGAGCAGTACCGAGTGACCCACCACATAAACACAAATCAGGTATAACAATACCCTCCCAAGCCCCCAGCTCGTAGGACAAACTCGTCCTGATATCGACCAACCACCCGAGCCACCAGCTCTTAGGATAAACAAGCCCTATATCACTCCAACCACATACGGGTGAGATCTCTATAATAATTACTTAATCCTATCAGACTACTCTTGTCTAACTTTGGGATTACTTAGCGATTTACGGTTAACCTTGGACTTCCCGAGGTCTACCCTGTGAAGGGTTCGCAGCGGTACTAGGAATTATGATGGGCTGAACCCCATCATTCCCTTTATCATGACACTTAGTAATGTTATACTACCCTTAATCAAATCCACTCTCAGGGTTACTAAGTGTGTGACCTCTCCAAAGCATCAACTGCTGAATTACTAATTTTCCAAAATTGCTAAATGCAGACCATATGAACTTGTATGTGTGTATGAAAAGAAATCCTCTAAATACTTGACCCTAGACTCCGAGATTATTTCCTGAGAACTATCATGACATTTTAGACCTAATTCCAAAGATTTATAATTTTCCTAAAATAATCAGCATTTATTATAATTTCCTCAAATTATTGCTAAATGTGAATTTGAAAACGAAGTGTCACTTTCTGTTATCAAACTATCAAGATAAAATTATTCTAACATCATTTTGAGCAATAATGGCTTTGGACAAAATTCCTTAGTTTTTTAGTGACATATAGTGGCAAATATAAATTTTCCAAAAATAGGGCCTTTAGGTCACAATTCAAAGGAAATATTGAAAAACTAGGTAAATAAATCCCATAAAATTTCTTGAGGTATAGAATGACAAATGAAACATAATTCTAGAAAATGATAATTTCTAGAAAAATTTAACCTCCAAAAATAGTAAAGTAAACATATTACCAAAATGCCACTATTGAATAAAACTCCATAAATATGTTTCCAAAAATTCTAAGATAAACCACAAAGCCTCTTAGATATATAACAATGATCATGTAAAATTCTCATAATTTTCCAGGTAATATTAATCATGATTTAAACAGAATTATCAAAATGGCATAATCGTACTTTTAGCTAAACAGCCTAGATATAAATTCCTAAAAATTCCCAAATAAATGATTAAGGTGTATTATGTCAACACAACCCTAGTGCCTGAGTCTTAAAATTTTTTAAGTTGATTTGCTCACTTTTATTTCCTTAATTTAAAATGATGCCAAAAATAAAATAAATCAAACACCTAGGTTTTTGTTCCAAAACCCTTAATCTCACATTGGATGGTGTATTCCATCATTATAATTCCATTCCCAAGCTTCAAGGGATATCCCACAAGTCTGATGTGCCACAATCCCCTTTTTTCCTCGTTTAGCTAATCGCACCCCAAATCTCATATAGTACAACCACATGCAAAGTAGATTCACCAACCTACTGAGGTCCAATGGACCTGAGATTTTTACCAGGGATTTATACTGACCTTATGAGCCTCTGAGAAAAATTTGAGGTCCTTATATTTAATATTCACAAAATAATTTCACTTTTATGGAAAATCATATTTTACCTAAAATTATAGGAAAATTTGTCCAAAAATTCCCATTTGTGGACAGGGAGTATATCTATGGTAGATACTTATCACCACCAAATTTTAGGTCAATTCCCTTAGCCAACTAAAAATTATTAAGGAAATCGTGATTGTACTACCATAAGGACCAGTCCTACAAGAATTGCACCACAAGGAACTACATTGCTCCACCTAATTAAAGTAGACTCAAAGGGCTACCTTTTTCATGTTGGGTACTTTTCATGGTTCAGCACCTAAGGGCCTCATTTTTCTGGTTGAAAAAGCATATATTAAGGGGATAAATATAATATATTATATATAATAAATAATATATCAAAACAAACACACGGTTGTGATTTCATCTTCAACCTCCAGCTTAAGGCCGAGATTGGCCGAATCTGGAGGCTTTTATAACCTCTTTTTACGACGATTTAGCCCCCTCCCAGGCCAGCCACCACCACCACCTCCTCCTTTGAGGTGGTGGCTATTGCCGGGAGGCGGCTCGGCCGCCGGAGGTGGCTTTTCCTACAATCCCGAGAAGAAGCCCAAAAATCAATTTTCATGGAATTTCAAAATTTAAACAGTCTCCTTTGAGTCTGATTTCAATCCCTAATGATTTAGGATGCTAGCACAAGGGGAGAGGGGAAGAAACATGCCTGATTTTGGGCTTGGATGCGGCTACTCCTACGGGTGGCCATGGATTATCGTGTTTTCCTGCAAACCTCTCCCATATTGATTCTCCACTGAAAGCTTTGATGTAAGAGTCGATTTCAACTTCTTGACCCATTCTGAAGGTGATGCAAAGATCGAATTGAGCTATGAGGGCCTCTATATAGGAGTTCCAAGAATGGGAGCTTTCAGCCATTTCCATTTATGGCCTCCTTGATGGTGGCCGACCTTTAACTGCTGGAAAACTTCTCCTCTTCCTTAGGGGAGATGAAAGGGGGAGTTAGGGAAGAAGAAGGGAGTGCCACTTGACCTCCATCCGTTATTCCCCCTCCAAATGAAACTTTCCCCCTTAATTACCCCATTAAATCCCCATTAAACTCACCTAATTCAGATTATTTAATCTGAAAAATCTCATGGGCTGTAGGATGGGTCTTGGGCAAGGTCTTAGCCCACTTGAATTGGCTTGGGCTCCCATTTAACCTTTAGGGGTTAATTTGACCATGGTTGACTTTGGTCAACTTGATGGGTTGACTGGTCCAAGGAGTGTGTCTTGAGTCCCTTGGCATCACCTAATGTTGATTGAATAATGGTGATGCCCCAATTGGGCCATTTTTGCCAAATAGTGTGATTTTGACATAAATAGGGCCAAGTTTGACTTTGGTCAAATTGGTCAAATTGGTGACCCCACGATGAGGTTTTTGGGTCACCTGAGTCTCCCTTGATGTCCCAAGACTAGGGGCAAGGTCAGTTTTAGGTTTTATGGACAATTGGACCTCTCAGGTGAAGGTTTGTCCTATATTTACATAAAGTTGACTTTGGTCAATTCAGCCCACTTGATTGACCTAGCCTTGAGTCCATTGCTCAGTTGCCTCTCTCTTAGGGTTAGGAAAGTGTTTGTGAGCCTACCTTGAGGTGGTGAGTTCATGTGAGTGTGAATTGACCTAGGTTGACTTGTGCACATTGGGGGTGCACATAATAGTTTTCCATAAGTTCAAACTAAGCTAGGGTCACACCAGAGCCTCATACATCACTCAAGCCCTAACCCTAACTTTAGGGGTCTAGAAGTGTGGGGGATGTTACAAATTCCAATAAACAAAACAAAATTTTCATCCTCGAAATTCAAGCTCGGGTCTACGGGGTTTCACAAGTAATGAAAAGATAAACTTGTAGGAGGTTTAGTTTGTACCTCAGGTGAAGAGCTCCGGGTGTTTCTTCTTCATGAGGTCCAAGGTCTCCCAAGTGTGCTCCTCCTACCCATGATTGGACTACAACACCTTGAACAAAGGTATGCTCTTCTTCCGCAAAACACGGACCGCTGTATCGTCAATCCGGATTTGCTCCAAACGAACTGACCGATCAGATGCAAACGGGCTCGTGGTAGAAGTAATATACTGCTCCAGATGAAGTAATGCTTTACAAAGTGAGGAAACGTGAAAGATGTCGTGCAGGTTCGCCAACTCTGATGGTAGCTCCAGCCTGTATGCCAAGGGGCCGATCTGCTCCAGGATCGTATAGGGCCCCATATATCATGGCTGAGCTTCTTATGCCTACGCACATGCGAAACACCTTGCATCAAACTTATCTTCAAAACACCTTATCCCCCACCTGGAACTCTACCTTACGATGTCTCGCATCGTAATACTTTGCATGCCGACTCTGAGCCTCTAGTATCCTGTCTCTGATCAGTCGAATGTGTGCATCCGTGTCCTCGATGTAATCTGACCCAAGCGCCTTCAGATCCTCATCCTGAACCCAACATAGTGGTGTCTGACACTTCCTCCCATACATATCCTCATAGGGAGTCATGCTAATGCTGGTCTGATGGTTTTTGTTGTAAGAAAACTCAATCAATGGCAACAATCGCTCCCAAGGCTTTCCCATATCAAGTATACACAATCGCAGTAGATCCTCCATGGTCTGTTGGTCTGCTCCGTCTGCCCATCGGTCTGTGGATGAAAGGCAGTGCTAAATGCGAGCTGGGAACCTACGTTACTCTTGCACCTCCCTCCATTCCCTGGAAGTAAATTGACCGTCTCTATCCGATATAATCGTCTCGGGTATGCTATGGTACCTCACAACTGCTCCACGAAGAGCCTCACCAATACACCAACTGGAGAGTCCTTTTAGACCGGGATGAACCTGGCTACCATGGTCAGTCGGTCCACGATGATCCATATAGAGTCGTTCCCAGAGTGAGAGTGAGGCAACCCGTGTACAAAATCCATCGAAATATCCTCGAACTTCCACTCTTGCACTGACAGTGGCTACAGTAATCCTCCAGGCTCTTGGACTCGGCCTTCACCCATTGGCACGCCTCACAGTGTGTCACAAAATCAACGATTCCCCTCTTCATCCCGTGCCAAAACATGCTTTTCTACAGATCCACCGTCATTTTGGTGATCCCGGGGTGCACTGAACACCGTGTGCAGTGTGCCTCCCTGAGTATCTGGAATCCTTCCATTTCCGAGGCAAGGGCAAGGGTGGGAGCCGAGGTGAGTCTACCCATCAACTCCTGAAATGCGGATTAGTATTTCTCTGTCCAAGTGAACTCCATGTCCTTCTTCGTCAAATATGTGAGGTGAAGTGCTATCTTCGAAAACCCCTGCACAAACTTACGGTAATAGCCTGCAAGTACAAGGAAGCTACGAATATCCGAAGCCGACTTCGGCTGCGACCAATCTATCACTGCCTACACCTTGGTCGGGTCAACTGCCAACCCGACTCCACTGATAATGTGCCTGAAGAATTCCACCTCTTGCAGCCAGAATTTGCACTTCAAAAACTTCTCATATAGCCGGTGCTCCCGCAGCTTCCCCAAGATTAATGCCAAGTGACGGGTATGGTCCTCCTCGGTCCTGGAGTAGAACAGGATATCATCAATAAAACTATAACAAACTCGTCCAGGAACGGCTCAAACACCTGGTTCATCAAACTCATGAATGCGGAGGGGGGCGTTCGTGAGTCTGAAGGGCATCACTGTGAACTCAAACAGGCCGTAGCATGAGATGAACGCCGTCTTTGGTATATCCTCATCCTAAATTCGTAGCTGATAGTAGCCCGACCTTAGTTCAAGCTTAAAGAACTAGTGCGTTCCTTCCAGCTGATCAAATAGCTCATCGATCCTTGGTAACAGATAAGTGTTCCTCACCGTAAATCGGTTGAGCTCCCGATAATCGATGCAAAGTCAGAGCGATCCGTCATTTTTCTTTACGAACAATATCGGAGCTCCCGCGGTGAAGAATTCAGTCTAACAAACTCTGCTTCCACCAGCTCCCATAGCTAAGTCCGAAACTCCACAAGCTCCTTAAGTGTCATCCAGTAAGGTGCCCGAGAGACGGGCCTTGTACCTGGTACTAACTGTATATGGAAGTCTACCCCTCTATGCGGGGGTCGTCCGGGAAACTTCTCTAGAAATACGTCTAGGAAATCCCGAACCACCAGAATATCACCAATGGAGGCCACCGCCTCCAACATCTCAAAACAAACCATGCACACCTCATCTCCCTGCTCATGGGCCTTAGCACCTATATAGATGAAAATAATAATCGGGAGATAGGCGTAATACCTTCGAAGACCACCTCCGAGTCTCCATGTTTCAATATGATCCTCTTAGCTGGGCAGTCGATCTTAGCATGTGCCAGTGTATCCACATCATGCCCCGAATCAGATCATAGTTTGGTAGCGGTATGATCATCGTTGGCATGTCAAACCGCTTCCCTCCAATGTCTACGGACATACCGCACTTTGCGGTAGACTACACCTACGATTCGTCTGGAAGTCGGACTATCCTGAGGAGTCTAGGGTGTAACACCCCCTATCCGTCACATAGCGTATAACAGTAGGTCCGGCCGGGGCCCGACGCCATATACCATAGACAGACCAGGAGGTTACTCAATGGAAAACCATCCAACTAATAACCAACGTCCTACACAGAGTCATTCTAGCGGAAGCAATTATTAAAAGTTATAAATTTATAACCCAGCCATAAACATGAATGTCCACTACTCAACCAACAGGAATGAACGTACAATACACAAGTACAATGGCCTTAAGGCCTTACAATTGTTTACTCAAATAAAATGTGTCTTCTATACCACGACACGCAGGATGGTCACACATGAATAACACAAGTAAACACTCAAAATTTGGCATTCGAGGGCCGGCTCAGCAACTTGGGATTTAGCCCGCTATTTATCGCTCTGCTCCACCGCACCTACAAACAACAATCCACCGCAACGGTGGCAAACAAAAGCAACGGTCAGCTATGCTGACCAAATTATAACGATCCCGCCCCCATAATCGGGGCGGCAATGCTCTTTCCCTGCACTTTGTTAGCATAACCAAGCAGTATAGTGAATAAACACTTCATCACAGGCATGGGCACACATGGCCTCACACCTCGTGCTCTCAGGGCACATTCTCGGTGAACACGGTCAAAGTCCACTGACTCACCACTGCCCCTTAGACGACAATATCTCATGAGTATTTGGTCTTTCTAGCCACTACCTAAGACCCTCAATCTATGCCAATGGTGAGTACCACGTACCTTAGGTCTCTCTAACCGAGCCACATAGATTAGGTACGGTTCCGCCTAACCCGTTGCTTACACCGCAACGTCAACTTAAGTTGTCTGCGCGGGTCAAGCTTCCCCGAGTCCCGTATTGTTTACACACATCACATAACCCAGTTATGTTCAGGTCGTCTCCCAGGCCACCATGTTGGCAGAATCACGCATCTGCCCAGTTTTTCGGGTGAACCTTGGAGTTAATCCCCAAGGCTCCCTATTGCAATCTATCACGTAGAAAACCTGAAAAACAAACATTCACGCGGAGTCTTCTCCGGCCATTCATGCAATGCAACATCACTGATCCAGACCAACTTGTCCGGGTAGGCTTCACACATCATGCCTATATCCGTTCTCGATTACGGACTCTACATGTACACAACGGGGACTATTCATGTCTACCCGAAGGAACGCCTCAAACTCACCGCAAACTCGCGAGAGCGGGCTTCCTATGCAAAGAAAAGAGGACTTCACATGTCCTAGGATGAGAATCGTTACCCTAGCAGTTTTCCTTGCCGCCATGGAAATCTATGCGGATGAAAAGTACCGCAATCTCCTGGCCTCCGTAGATCCGAAGTCGGCTTGCGATTTGGAGCCCCGAAGCTCCGCCGATGACCGGATCTACCCTCCTTTCTTCTTCCTTGCTCTCCCCTCTCTCTAAACTTTAGAAAGAGAATAACCCAAGTGAAATGAGGTTTTTAAAGCCCTAAACCCGAGTATATCTCAGCAGGAACAACCCCCTGCCGTCAGATCCCAAAATAAGGAAACGGACGGCCACGATTCCAGCTTGAAATGCAAAATCTGGGCCAAACACGACCTGTGACACGCTCGTGTCCAGGGCCGTATTCCCCATTCGCCGTCGAAACCGACGCGTCCCAAAAAGAACACGGGCACCCGACACGCCCGTGTTTGACCTGACACGCCCGTGTCATCCAGTACACGCCCGTGTTCCTAGGCGTGTTCCTCCATCGACACAGGACCGACACCAACCCGAGAAGCTCATGGGTCTTGGACACGCCCGTGTACCATTTGACATGCCCGTGTCATACCCAAACATGCCTGGGCTCCAGGCCGTGTTTCTCACCCAACTCAACTCGGCCAACCACCCGAGAAGGACACGACCTGGGACACGCCCGTGTCTCAGGCCGTGTTCGCTGCTCGACGATTGTCGATTCCAAAATTCGTCGTCCTCTCGGCCAGATCGTCGACCCGAGCACGACACGCCCCGGGGACACGCCCGTGTCCCAGGCCGTGTGCCCCCTACCAAATTCCAAACTTGGATCAAAATGCCTCCCGCCACTCTTGTGAGTTTCGGGGCGTTACAACTCTCTCCCTCTTAAAAGAATTTCGTCCACGAAATTACATAAATGAAAGATAAACACAAAACTTAAACGGTACCTGAGTGGAATAACTCCGGGTACTCCTCAAGCATGGTCTGCTCTCGCTCCCACGAGAGCTCCTCCTGACCACAGTTGTCCCAATGGACCTTGACCATCCTGATCTCTTTGTTGCATAGCCGCTTGACTTCCGAGTCCTCAATTCGAACGGGCTTGACCTTCGTCATCAACCCATTATCCACCAGCACTTGATCCACCGCGATCACATGCGAAGGCTCTTGCACCGCCTTCCGTAGCACCGATATATGGAATACACCGTGTAGACCACTAAGCTCCACTGATAGTTTCAACCGATATGTTGCTTCACCAATCCACTCTAGAACCTCAAACGGTCCAAGGTACCTCGGGCTTAGCTTCTTCAAGCGCCGCACCCATGAGACACTCTTGAACGGCTTGATATTCAAGTACACCCAGTCGCCAACAACGAACTCCACGTTCCTGTGCTTGGCATTATAGTACTTAGCCTGGCAGTCCTGAGTGATTAGCAACCTTTACCGAATGGTTCGCACCAAAGAAGTAGCATCTTCCACCTCTTGTCGCTTGTACAGCTTTAACTTGCCCGTTTCCAACCAAGATAGTAGCGTGCGACACCTTCTACCATAAAGGGCCTCGAAGGGCGCCATTTGAATGCTCTCCTGGTAGCTATTGTTGTAAGCGAATTCCACCAAGTATATGTGATCTTCCCACTGCTTCCCAAAGTCCAGGATGCACATACGAAGCATGTCTTACATTGTCCTATTGACTCTCTCAGTCTGACCATCCATTTGCGGATGAAAGGCCGTACTGAAACTCAGCTTTGATCCCAACATCTGCTGCACCAGCCTCCAATCATTGGACGCGAACCACCCATCTCGGTCACTCACGATGCTGCGGGGCACACCATGAAGCCGCACAATATTGTCCACATACAGCTTTGCCAATTTCTCAACCGGATCATCCTTCCTATGCGGAATGAAGTGCGACACCTTCGTTAGACGATCTACGACCACCCAAATGGCGCCATTCCCCTTTTGCGACCTTGGTAACCCGTGCATAAAGTCCATAGTAATGTCGTCGAACTTCCACTCCGGAATAGGCAAGGACTTCAAGAATCCTCCCAGCTTTTGGCACTCCGCCTTCACTAAGGAGCATGTTTGACACTTCACCACGTACAGTGCCACATCCTTCTTCAGTCCTGGCCACCAGAATAATTTCTTCACATCGCAGTACATCTTCGTGCTCCCCGGGTGAATCATGTGCTTGGTATGATGCGTCTCGTACAATAATTCCACGCGCAAAGTGCCAACATTTGGGATGCACAGACGACCGTCTTTCCAAAGCAATCCATCCACAACCTCATATTGGGAATTTGACCCATCCAAAGCCTCTATCATGAACTACTTCATGCTGCTATCCACATCCAAAGCCTGCCGAATCCGATCGGCCAGGTCACACTGAACTTCCGTCCAGTTCAATAGCGCTTCAGCACTCGACTGCTTGTTTACGCAAGAGATCTCCAACGCCTCCAACTCCCGAACCAATCGCTCGTCATGGACCGACAACCAATTGGCTTGAGCTGGGGCCCTGCGGCTCAACGCGTCCGCAACTGCATTGTCTTTACCAGACACGTAAAGGATCTTGAATGTGTAGTCCCCCAGGAACTCCATCCATCTACGCTGCCGCATGTTTAGATCCTTTTGATCCAATAAATATTTCAGGCTTTTGTGGTCGGTATAGATATCGACCTTCACCCCATACAAGTAGTGCCTCCACAGCTTCAAGGCAAAAATCACGGCCGCTAACTCCAAGTCATGGACCAGATAATTCCTCTCGTGCACCTTCAGCTATCTCGAGCCATACGCAATCACACTTCCATGCTGCAGCAGCACACAACCCAAGCCACTGCCCGAAGCATCGCTATAGATTTCAAAACCTTCGCTCCCACTCGGCGAACTAAGAACCGGCGCCGTGGTCAACCAGCACTTCATCTCCTCAAAAGCTCGTGCGCACTTTGACGTCCAAATGAACTTCTGCTCTTTCCTCGTCAAAGTCGTGAAGGTTAATGCTACCCGCAAGAAGTTCTCCACGAAGCGCTTGTAATAGCCGGCAAGCCCCAGAAAACTCCAGACTTCCGCTACCATGGACAGCACAGGCCACTCTCGTATCGCAACAATCTTCGCCGGATCCACCGCAATTCCCTCTCCACTAACTATGTGACTAAGGAATGCCACTGAGGATAACCAAAACTCGTATTTGGAGAACTTGGCGTACAATTGATTCCTCCTCAGCATCTCTAGCACCAAATGCAGATGCTTAAAGTGATCATCCTCACTTTGCGAGTACACCAAAATATCGTCGATGAAGACGATCATAAAGTGGTCTAAGTACTCCCTGAACGTCCTGTTCATCAAATCCATGAACACCGACGGCGCATTCGTCAGCCTAAACGGCATGACCGTAAACTCATAATGCCCGTATCTTGTACTAAAAGCTGTTTTGGGGATATCACTTTCCCTTATCCTCAGCTGATAATATCCAGACTTGAGATCCAACTTTGAGTACACCGTTGACCAGACTAACTGATCGAACAGATCGTCAATCCTCGGGATCGGGTACTTGTTCTTCTCCGTTAGCTTGTTCAACTCCCAATAATCAATACAAAGTCTCAAGCTTCCATCCTTCTTTTTAACAAATAGGTCCGGTGCGCTCCAAGGTGACGAACTTGGACGCACATACCCCTGCTCCAACAACTCTTGCAGTTGAACCTTCAGCTCCGCCATTTCCTTAGGCGCTAGCCGATACGAAGAGTATGACACAGGTTTCGCAGCTGACACTAGCTCAATCATGAAGTCTATCTCCCATTGAGGTGGGGCTCCAGGAAGTTCGGTAGGGAACACATCAGGGTACTCAACTACCACTGAAATACTGTCCAACGTAGGCTTAGGCTTTGCAACCTCCACTAGCGTGAAAAACATCTCTACTCCGGCACAAACCGCCTTCACAACCTGAAGAGCAGACATCAAAGTCTTGCTCGACCCTTTCAAGCCTGTAAAAGTCGTCTCACGACCTGTTCCCAACTTGACTTCCTTGCGACCGCAATCAATATAAGCTTGCTGCTCCGAGAGCCAGTCTATGCCAAATATTACGTCGAACTCCACCAGTGGTAGTAACGACGTTTGCAAATGGAATTCCTGACTCCCAATAAGGATCTTTACGCCACAGACTTTGACCGCTCGCATTGAGCACCCATTCTGCAACAACACATCCAGTTTGTCCTTTGCCATCGAAGTAGGTACTCCGATGCACGATATGAATTTTTCGGACAAAAAGGAGTGTGAAGCTCTCGTATCAAAGAGTGCTCTCGCCGGATTATCACAAATCAAAACAAATCCTAGACAAGTAGTTGTAAGGTAACATGGACATAAAAAGTATTTAAAAATTAACTTGCTATAAATTTAAATCGTACCTGTCACCACATCCGCTTACTTGATGGCCTCCTGCTGGCCAAGATTGTAAACTCTAGGTTGAGCCGGAGCATAATAGGACGCAGTTGACTACACCGCCTTGCCCTTCTCTTCATATGTTGGTCCCGGCTTCCTTTCAAACTTGGGACATCCGCTCCAGCAGTCACGGGCAAAGTGCCCCGGCTTCCCACAAGTAAAGCATGCGCCCGGGGTTCGACCCGTGGTCTACCCAGAAGCACCAGAAGAAGGGGCTGGACCCGAAGTCCTAGCCTTCTTATTGAACTTGCGATACCTAGACTTCGCATTAGCCGGCACTTTGAACTCTGTCCTCTTCTCACCAGAGTTTTTCTTTGCTTGCACATTTTTCAAGTCCTTCTCCAAAGACCGGTCTGTATTGACCAGGGTCAAGAAGCCTTGCGTCATAGGCCCCGAGAGCAGTAGCCTCAAGTCATATCTAAAACCTTCATAGAATCGGTTCGTCTTGCTCTCCTCATCCGCGAATGTGGAGCTAGCGTACCGACCCAATCAAGTGAACTCGTGGAGATACTCATCCGCACTACTCTCTCCTTGCACCAATTTCAGGAACTCATTCTCCAATGCTATCCTCTGCGCCAAAGGGAGGTACCTTACCAAGAACAATCTCGAAAACTCTTCCATCGAGACGTCCATGAGTTGTCTTCCTCTCAAGTGATGTAGCTCTAGACCTTCCCACCACAGCCTCGCATCCCCGTCCAACAGGAATGTAGCTATAGTGGTCATCTGCCACTCCTCCGTTTCAGTAGCTGTTAGGACTCTCTTCACTCGGGAGAGCCAGTCTTCAGCTTGAGATGGGGTTCCCAACCCCAAGAACACAGGAGGATTGAAGCTCATAACGTGCTTGAGCTGCCTTTTAGTTGCTCGCCTCGGCACCAAAGGCTCCACCACTACCTGCTCCACTCTTCTCGGTTCATCCCTTTGAAGTGGTACCTGCTCCATTGTAGGAGCGGGCTGTTGTATTTGCCTTGTAGGCTACGCATTGATCATGGAAAACACTGCTTCGGTGCTGCACATTTGGTGCGCTACTAGCCTCAGAAACTGGGCATTCTGACGGCCCTGCACCACTTCTGGTCACCTATAGTTGTACAACACACCATTAAGCGACCAAACAAAATTGCAAAAAGTAATTATAGGAACACGCAGGTTCCTCAAACACATGTATTTTCATTCCTAAGTGGACATTCATGAGTTCTTTTGATGTTATAAAGATGACGCATACACATATGCCCACGAATTCATTTTAAGCTTGATCGAAACCATTGATCTGATACCAAATTGTAACACCCCCTATCCATCACATAGCATATAGCAGTAGGTCCGGCCGGGGCCCGACGCCATATACCACAGACAGACCGGGAGGATACTCAATGGAAAACCATCCAACTAATAACCAACGTCCTACACAGAGTCATTCTATCATAAGCAATTATTAAAAGTTACAAATTTAGAACCCAACCATAAGCATGAATGTCCACTACTCAAACCAACAGGAATGAACGTACAATACATAATTATAATGGCCTTAAGGCCTTACAATTGTTTACTCAAATAAAATGTGTCTTCCATACCCCGGCACGCAGGCCGGTCACACATGAATAACACAAGTAAACACTCAAAATTTGGCCTTCGAGGGCTGGCTCAGCAACTTGGGATTTAGCCCGCTATTTACCGCTCGGCTCCGCCGCACTTGCAAGCAATAATCCACTGCAATGATGGCAAACAAAAGCAACGGTCAGGTATGCTGACCAAATTATAACGATCCCACCCCCATAATTGGGGTGGCTATGCTATTTCCCTGCACTTTGTTAGCATAACCAAGCAGTATAGTGAATAAACACTTCATCACAGGCATGGGCACACACGACCTCACACTCCGTGCTCTCAGGGCACATTCTCGGTGAACACGGTCAAAGTCTGCTGACTCACCACCGCCCCTTGGATGGCAATATCTCGTGAGCATTTGGTCTTTCTGGCCACTGCCTAAGACCCTCAATCTATGTCAATGGCGAGTACCACGTACCTTAGGACTCTCTAACCGAACCACATAGATCGGGTACGGTTCTGCCTAACCAGTTGCTCACACCGCAACGTCAACTTAAGCCGTCTATGCGGTTCAAGCTTCCCCGAGTCCCGTATCGTTTACACACATCACATAACCCAGTTATGTTCAGGTCGGCTCCCAGGCCACCATGTTGGCAGAATCACGCATCTGCCCAATTTTCCGGTTGCACCTTGGACTTAATCCCCAAGGCTCCCTGTTGCAATCTACCACGTAGAAAACCCGAAAAACAAACATTCGCGCGAAGTCTTCTCCGGCCATTGATGCAATGCAACCTCACCGATCCAGATCAACTTGTCCGGGTAGGCTTCACACATCATGCCTATATCCGTTCTCGATTACGGACTCTATATGCACACAACAGGCACTATTCATGTCTACTCGAAGGAACGCCTCAAACTCACCGCAAGCTCACAAGAGCGGGCTTCCTATGCAAAGAAAAGAGGACTTCACATGACCTAGGATGAGAATCGTTAACCTAGCTTTTTTCCTTGGCGCCATGGAAATCTATACGGATGAAAAGCACAACAATCTCCTCGCCTCCATAGATCCGAAGTCGGCTTGCGATTTGGAGCCCCGAAGCTCTGCCGGTGTCCGGATCTTGCCTCCATTCCTCTTCCTTTCTCTCCCCTCTCTCTAAACTTTAAAAAGAGAATAACCCAAGTGAAATGGGATTTTCAAAGCCCTAAACTCGGGTATATCTCAGCAGGAACAACCCCCAGCAGTCAGATCCCAAAATAAGGAAACAGATGACCACGATTCGGGCTTGAAATACAAAATCCGGGCCGAACACGACCTGTGACACGCCCGTGTCCAGGGCCATGTTCCCCATTCGCCGTCGAAACCGATGCATCCCGAAAAGAACACGGGCACCCGACACGCCCGTGTTTGACCTGACATGCCCGTGTCATCCAGTACACGCCCGTGTTCCCGGGTGTGTTCCTCTATTGACACAGAACCAACACCAACCCGAGAAGCACACAGGTCTTGGACACGCCCGTGTACCATTTGACATGCCTGTGTCATACCCAAACACGTCTGGGCTCCAGGTCGTGTTTCTCACCCAACTCAACTCAGCCAACCACTCGAGAAGGACACGGTTTGGTACTCGCCCGTGTCTCAGACCGTGTTCGCTGCTCGACAATTGTCGACTTAAAAATTCATTGACCTCTCGGCCAGATCATCGACCCGAGCACGATACGCCCCGGGGACACGCCCATGTATCAAACCGTGTGCCCCCTGCCAAATTCCAAACTTGGCTCAAAATGCCTCCCGTCGCTCTTTTAAGTTTTGGGGTGTTACACGGGGAAACATTGGCATCCATCCAAGTCCTTTGCAAAATCTTCCAAGATGAAAGAGTGCGATGCTCCCGTGTCAAATTATGCGAGGGAGGGCTTGCCGCACACATGTACTGTGCCTGAGGTTGTTTATTTTGATTTTTATCAACTATCTATATAAAGGGTTGCTAAGGTGCTATACAAACAACCTAAAGTACAAAATTATAAAATACCTGTGATGACCTCCTCAGGGTTCCTAGATTAGGAAAGACCCAGCGCATATATCTGTTCCAGCCTTTGGCCTCCACCATGAGGTTCTCGTTCACGACCTTGTCCTCGACCTCTATCCCGCTGTGCTAGAGGAACTGGTGGAGGTGGAGTATGTGGAGGGAAAGGCTGAGGGTAGTGTACTTTGATGTGTCTAGGCTGGTTGCATCCAAAGCATACCATCAGAGGGCGTCCTCTGTCATCAAATATCCATGGATCCTGGATATGTGGTGGTGGGGTTGGCATTGCAGGAGCTCACTGCTCACGCCTGACACCAGGATGGGGACGTGCTCTACCTCCCTTGTGCCTAATGAACCTGCCCCGCTGCGACCCTCTACTACTTTCACCATGATACATCCCCTCAGTCGGTTTCTTCCCTCTACCCTGCACCATCAGATGATCCGACTCCCACTTCTTTGCTGTCTCGATAATCTTCGCCAAACTGGCCTCTGAGATGAACAAAATAGCTTGCCCGAGCGGGTCCTGAAGCCCTCTATAGAATTTCTTCGCATAGTCCTTCTCGCTCAGAGGACTAGTGAATCCTGCCAAATGTGAAAACTCCTGCTGGTACTCCAGCACCGACCAGTTTCCCTACCTGAGGTGCAGAAATCGATCCTCTAGCGCATCTCTGTCTATCAGGGATACAAAATGCTCCAACAAAGCCTCTCTAAACTGATTCCAGCTGATCTGGGAATACTCATAATCAACAAAGGCGGAGTCCATAAGGGACCTCCACCACCTCTTGGCATGGCCTGCCAGTGTCATAACTACCAAGTCTACTGCCTTATTTTCCGGGCAAAGGATCCCTGCTAGCATTTCCTGGATAGTGTCCAGCCACTTCTCCGTCCTATTTGTCATCTCTGTCCTATAGTAAGTCAGAGGGGAGAGGCCTCAGAAGGTATTCAACCAGTTTGAGTTCGGGTTTGGCTGTAGTGCCGGAACCTGCTGAGCTCTAAAGGCATCCAGGATGGCCATGAGAGTCTGGCCCAACTTTGACAGCTGAAAAGGAACAACAGCTGGCAAAGGAGAAACTATAGCCTGAAGTTTAAAACACTTCAATAGTTAAATAAAGTTGGCCTCATCTCATTTATGTGGACAAAAGATGTGTTTTTCTCACATGGGCACACCATAGCTTACGTTGCTTAATTTGTCCGCAAACCGAAGCTCGAGCGGGGTGACCCAGTGGTTTGTGGACTTGTTTCTCTTATGATCGTGGTACGTTGATACCAACTATAAAATCCATCCCCCCGGAAATTGGGCACGACCGAGGAGGGATTTTATGCTCAGGACCGTCGCCTTACAATGACACAAACTACGAGTTAGTTGCCAATGGCCGTGCCGACCGAGGAGGGATTTTATGCTCAGGACCGTCGCCTTACAAAAGACAATGGCCGTGCTGACAAGCACAATCATTCACATAGCCAACGAAAGAAGAAGTAAATAAGTCCACACATCACTGCATATATATATAAATCTCTAACAAGAGGTCCACATGAGATAAATGAAAGAGTTCAAGAAATAGGGCATATACCACAATACATAGCCATCATAAATATCACTCTCTCTCAACTAACAACACGAAAGTTAAACCATATGATCATCAACTTGAAGACGGATAGTAGTAGTACGCGGTTTCGGCTCCTTAGATCCTGGTGTCTCAATCTCTGGGTGCGCCTGGTCGAACTACGGTGACGTCTCCACGTATCCCTAAAATGATATGGTCCAACGACCGTTAGTCAAACTAGACTCAGCTGCTTCATCCCCGCCTCACCCCCGCGACTCCTAGGCACCGCACGGGAGAAAGAAAGCAGGGGAACAATAGTAGTAGAATATACAAATAGGTGATGGTGATATATATAGATAATTCTCTAGCAGTTCTATATCAGTATGAGCAATAACAAGAGTATAGAAGAACAGTAACTAGCACAGTATAAAACTACAGTAAAGAGGATCTATGTAAAATTAGAAAAGTAAAGCAACTACACTACCATCACAAAAGCGTACCATCACAGAAGTGTACCATAACTTATATGGATGCCCAGAAAAACATATAAGTTAAGGTTTCTAAAATAGTAACTCATCAAATAAAAGAGCTCATACTGATTTATATGATGAGGATCTACAAGTGCATATGCTATGACATGCAATGATTTTGTAACTCACACACATGACTTCGTGCATAGACCATTAATGCATCCACACCTTTTGGAGGTGGCCAACCTCTCAGGTACCAATCGTCGTGGCTCACGGTGGTAGTGGAGCAGGTATCTCCACTCCTAGGCGGTAAGCACACTACCATGCTAGACCTCTCGTATGCCTCAATGCTAAGAACAAAACAACAAAGCCCCTGTATACTCTTGCTGGCAAATAACAGTCTTCTGTGATCGTGTGTGCTCTTAGGGGACATAGTCCTTCAGACCTCGGTATAAAAATCCTACTGGTCTCCCCAAAGGTCTACACCCCGCACCGGAGTCATCGTACTTTCGTCAGTGTGCTGACTGGATCAGTACGGAGTGACCCAGCACATAAACACAAATAAGGTAAAACAATACCCTCCCAAGCCCCTAGCTCGCAGGACTAACCCGTCCTGATATCGACCAACCACCCGAGCCACTAGCTCGTAGGACAAACAAGCCCTATATCAATCCAACCCACACATGGGTGAGTTCACTATAACAATTCCCTAATCCTATTAGACTACTCTTGTCTAACTTTCGGATTACTTAACGATTTACGGTTAACCTTGGGCTTCTCGAGATCTACCCTGTGAAGGGCTCGCAGCGGTACTATGAACTATGATGGGCTGCACCCCATCATTCCTTTCTTAAGACACTTAGTAATGTTATACTACCCTTAATCAAATCCACTCTCAGAGTTACTAAGTTTGTGACCTCTCCAAAGCATCAACTGCTGAATTACTAATTTTCCAAAATTGCTAAATGCAGACCATATGAACTTGTATGTGTGTATGAATAGAAATCCTCTAAATACATGACCCTAGGCCCCGAGATTATTTCCTGAGAATTATCATGACATTTTAGACCTAATTGCAGAGATTTATAATTTTATTAAAATAATCAGCATTTATTCTAATTTTCTCAAATTATTGTTAAATGTGATTTTGAAAACGAAGTGTCACTTTCTGTTATCAAACTAGCAAGATAAAATTATCCTAACATCATTTTGAGAAATAATGGCTCTGGACAAAATTCCTTAATTTTTTAGTTACATATAGTGGCAAATGTAAAATTTCCAAAAATAGGATCTTTAGGTCACAATTTAAAGGAAGTATTGAAAAACTAGGTAAATAAATCCCATAAAATTTCCTGAGGTATAGAATGACAAACAAAACATAATTCCAGAAAATGACAATTTCTAGATAAAGTTAACCTCCAAAACAGTAAAGTACACATATTACCAAAATGCCAATATTGAATAATACTCCATAAATATGATTCCAAAAATTCTAAGATAAACCACAGAGTCTCTTAGATCTATAACAATGATCATGTAAAATTCTCATAATTTTCCAGGCAATATTAATTATGATTTAAATGGAATTATAAAAATGGCATAATCGTACTTTTAGCTAAACAACCTAGATATAAATTCCTAAAACTTCCCAAATAAATAATTGAGGTGTATTATGTCAACACAACCCTAGTGCCTAAGTCTTAGAATTTTCTAAGTTGATTTGCTCACTTTTATTTCCTTAATTTAAAATGGTGCCAAAACTAAAATAAATCAAACACCTAGGTTTTTTGTTCCAAAACCCCATAATCTCACATTGGATGGTGTATTTCATCATTATAATTCCATTCCCAAGCTTCAAGGGATATCCGACAAGTCTGATGTGCCACAATCCTTTTTTTTTCCTCTTTTAGCAAATCACACCCCAAATCTCATATAACACCACTACATGCAAAGTAGACTCACCAACCTACTGAGGTCCAATGGACTTGAGATTTTTACCAGGGATTTATACAAACCTCATGAGCCTCTGAGAAAAATTTGAGGTCATTATATTTAATATTCACAAAATAATTTCACTTTTATCGAAAATCACATTTTACCTAAAACTATAGGAAAATTTGTCCAAAAATTCCCATTTTTGGACGGGGGGTATATCTATGTTAGATACTCATCACCACCAAATTTCAGGTCAATTCCCTTAGTCAACTAAAAGTAATTAAGGAAATCATGACTATACTACCCTAAGGACCAGTCCCACAAGAATTGCACTACAAGGAACTACATTGCTCCACCTAATTAAAGTAGACTTAAAAGGCTGCCTTTTTCATGTTGGGTACTTTTCATGGTTCAGCCCCTAAGGGCCTCATTTTTCTGGTTCAAAAACAATGTATTAAGGGGATAAATATAATATATTATATATAATAAATTAATATATCAAAACAAACACACGGTTGTGATTTCATCTTCAACCTTCAGCCTAAGGCCGAGATTGGCCGAACCTGGAGGCTTTTATAACCTCTTTTTACGGCGATTTAGCCCCCTCCCCGGCCAGCCACCACCACCAACTCCTCCTCCTTTGAGGTGGTGGATATCGCCGGGCGGCGGCTCGGCCGCCGGGGGTGGCTTTTCCGACAATCCCGATAAGATGCCCAAAACTCAATTTTCATGGAATTTCAAAATGTAAACAGCCTCCTTTAAGTCTGATTTCAATCCCTAATGATTTAGGATGCTTGCACAAAGTGATAGGGGGAGAAACATGCCTGATTTTGGGCTTCGATGCGGCTAATCCGACGGGTGGCCATGGATTATCGTATTTTTCGGCAAACCTCTCCCGATATTAATTCTCCACTGAAAGCTTTGATGTAAGAGTCAATTTCAACTTCTTGACGCCTTCTGAAGGTGATTAAAAGTTCGAATTGAGCTATGAAGGTCTCTATATATGAGACCCAAGAATGGGGGGTTTCGACCATGGCCATTTATGGCCTCCTTGATGGTGGAAGACCTTTAACTATTGGAAAACTTCCCCTCTTCATTAGGAGAGATGAAAGGAGGGGTTAGGGAAGAAGATGGTAGTGCCACTGGCTTCCCTCCATTATTCCCCCCTCCAAATGAAACTTTCCCCTTAATTACCCCATTAAATCCCCATTAAAGTCAAATAATTCAGATTATTTAATCTGAAAAATCTCATGGCCTGTAGGATGGGTCTTGGGCAAGGCCTTAGCCCACTTGAATTGGCTTGTGCTCCCATTTATCCTTTAGGGGTTAATTTGACCATGGTTGACTTTGGGATTGACTTTGGTCAACTTGATGTCTTGACTGGTCCAAGGGGTGTGACTTGAGTCCCTTGGCATCATCCAATGTTGATTGGATCATGGTGATGCCACAATTGGGCCATTTTTGCAAAATAGTGTGATTTTGACATAAATAGGGTCAAGTATGACTTTAGTCAAATTGGTCAAATTGGTGACCCCACGATGGGGCTTTTGGGTCACTTGAGTCTCCCTTGATGACCCAAGACTAGGGGCAAGGTCAGTTTTAGGTTTTAGGGCCAATTGGACCTCTCAGGTGAAGGTTTGACCTATATTGACCTAAAGTTGACTTTGGTCAATTCGGCCCACTTGATTGACCGAGCTTTGAGTCCATTGCTCAGTTGCCTCTCTCTTAGGGTTAGGGAAGTGTTAGTGAGCCTATCTTGAGGTGGCGAGTTCATGTGATTGTGAATTAGCCTAGGTTGACTTGTGCATATTGAGGGTGCACATAATAGTTTTCCTTAAGTTCAAACTGAGCTAGGGTCACACTAGAACCTCATGCATCACTCATGCCCTAGCCCTAACTTTAGGGGGTCTAGAAGTGCGGGGGATGTTATAAATTCCAATAAACAAAACAAAAACTTTCATCCTCTAAATTTAAGCTCGGGTCTACTGTGTTTCACAAGGGAAGAAAAGATAAACCTGTAGGAGGTTTAGTTTGTACCTGAGGTGAAGAGCTCCGGGTGTTTCTTCTTCATGAGGTCCAAGGGCTCCCAAGTGAGTTCCTCCTACCCATGATTGGACTACAACACCTTGAACAAAGAGACACTCTTCTTCCGCAAAACACGAACCGCTGCATCGTCGATCCGGATTGGCTCCAAACGAACTGGCCGATCATATGCAACCGGGCCCGATGTAGAAGTAATATGCCGCTCCAGATGAAGTAATGCTTTATAAAGTGAGGAGACATGAAATATGTCGTGCAGGTTCGCCAACTCCGACGGTAGCTACAGCCTGTATGCCAAGGGGCTGATTCGCTCCAGGATCGTATAAGGCCCCATATATCATGGCTGAGCTTCTTATGCCTATGCACCTGTGAAACACCGTGCATCAGACTTATCTTCAGAACACCTTGTACCCTACCTGGAACTCTACCTTATGATGCCTCGCGTCGTAATACTTTGCCTGCCGACTCTGAGCCTCTAGCATCATGTCTCTGATCAGGCGAATGTATGCGTCCGTGTCCTCGACATAATCTGACCCAAGCACCTTCGGGTCCTCATCCTGAACCCAAGATAGCTGTGTCCGACACTTCCTCCCATACATAATCTCATAGGGAGCCTTGCCAATGCCGGCCTGATGGCTGTTGCTGTAAGAGAACTCAATCAATGGCAACAACTGCTCCCAGGGCTTCCCCGTATCAAGTATACACAATCTCAATAGATCTTCCATGGTCCTGTTGGTCCGCTCTGTCTGCCCATCAGTCTGTGGATGAAATGCAGTGCTAAATGTGAGTTGGGAACCTAAGTACTCCTGCACCGCCCTCCATTCCCTAGAAGTAAATCAACTGTCTCGATCCGATATAATCATCTTGGGTATGCCATGGTACCTCACAACTGCTCTACGAACAGCTTCACCAGTACACTAACTGGAGAGTCCTTTTAGACCGGGATGAACCTGACTACCTTGTTCAGTCGGTCCATGATGACCCATATAAAGTCCTGCTCGGAGTGAGTGCAAGGAAACCCATGTACAAAATCCATCGAAATATCCTCGAATTTCCACTCCGACACCAGCAGTGGCTACAGTAATCCTCCAGGATCTTGGACTTGGCCTTCACCCATTAGCATGCCTTGCAGTGTGTCACAAAATCAACGATATACCACTTCATCCCGGGCCAAAACATGCTTTTTCGCAGATCCGCCATCATTTTGGTGATCCCGGGGAGCATTGAATATCGTGTGCAGTGTGCCTCCCTAAGTATGTCTCCCCGGATCGCAACTCTTGCTGGTATATAAACACAATCCCGAAAATGAACGTGGTAGCCACATAGTGAATACTCCTTGGATTTGCCCTCTCCGAAGGCTCTAAATATAGGCTCCATCACTGTATCCTGGCTCTGCTCTGCCTTGATGCGGTCTGTGATATCACACTTCATGCTCAGAGCTGCCAAGTACTCCGCATAAAACTCTGGATCGGCCCTCAACACTGTAGTAATCTGCAAGTCTTCATCATCTGTACTATCTCCATGGACATCACCCCGGAATCCGATCCAGTTGTGTCGACTCTCTTGCTCAAAGCATCCGCTACGATGTTTGTCTTCCCCTGGTGATAGTTTATGGTATAATCATAGTTGTAGAGAAACTCTAACCACCTCCGCTAGCGTATATTCAGGTCCTTATGCATGTCAATGTACTTGAGGATCTTGTGATCTGAGAAGATCTCACAATGAACCCCATACAGACAGTGCCTCCAGACCTTCAAGGCAAAGACTACAGCCCCGAGCTCCAAATCATGCACCAGGTAGTTCTACTCGTGCTTCTTTAGCTGAATTGTAGCATACACTATAACATGCCCGATCTACATCAGTACAACACCAATGCCCTAGTATGATGCATCCGTATAAATCTGGAATCCTTCCTTTCCTGAGGGAAGGGCAAGGATTGGAGCCGAGTTGAGTCTTCCCTTCAACAGACTAGCACTGCTTAGTCTAAGTGAACGTCATGTCCTTCTTCGTCAAAGATGTGAGGGTAAGTTGTATCTTCGAAAACCCCTGCACAAACTTGCTGTAATAGCCTACAAGTCCAAGGAATCTACAAATATCCGAAGCCGACTTCGGCTGCGGCCAATCCTTCACTGCCTACACCTTGGTTGGGTCCACTGCCAACCCGACTCCACTGATAATGTGCCCGAAGAATGCGACCTCTTGCAGCCAGAATTGGCACTTCAAAAACTTCTCATATAGCTGGTGCTCCCACAGCTTCCCCAAGACTAATGCCAAGTGATAGGTATGGTCCTCCTCAGTCCTGAAGTAGACCAGAATATCATCTATAAAACTATAACAAGCTCGTCCAGGAATGGCTAAAACACATGGTTCATCAAACTCATGAATGCGGAGGAGGCATTCGTGAGGCCGAAGGGCATCTCTGTGAACTCAAACAAGCCATAGTGTGAGCTGAACACCGTCTTCGGTATATCCTCATCCAGAATCCTTAATTGGTAGTAGCTTGACCTTAGTTCAAGCTTAGAGAACTAGTGTGCTCCTTCCAGCTGATCAAACAACTCGTCGATCCTTGGTAACCGATAACTGTTCCTCACCGTAAATTGGTTGAGCTCCGGCTAATTGATGCAAATTCGGAGTGATCCGTCATTATTTTTCACGAACAAGATGGGAGCTCCCCATGGTGAAGAATTCGGTCTAACAAACTCTGCTTCCACCAGCTCCCAAAGCTGAGTCCGGAACTCCACAAGCTCCTTCAGTGTCATCCGATAAGGTGCCCGAGAAACGGGACTTGTACCTGGTACTAACTGTGTCTGGAAGTCTACCCCTCTATGCGAGGGGTAGTCCGGGCAACTTCTCCGGAAATACGTTGGGGAAATCTCAAACCACCGAAATATCACCAATGGAGGCCTCCGCCTCCACCATCTCGAAACAAACCATGCACACCTCATCTCCCCGCTCATGGGCCTTAACAGCATGTACAGATGATAATAATAATCAGGAGATAGACATAATACCTTCAAAGACCACCTCCGAGTCTCCATGTTTCAATGTGATCCTCCTAGCTGGGCAGTCGATCTTGGCATGGTGCCAGTGTAGCCATATCATGACCAGAATCAGATCATATTCTAGTAGCGGTATGATCGTCACTGGCATGTCAAACAGCTTCCCGCCAATGTCTACGGACATACCACACTTTGTAGCAGACTACAACTCCGATCCGTCTAGAAGTCGGACTATCTTGAGGAGTTCGAGGAAACGTTGGCATCCATCCAAGTCCTTCGCAAAATCTTCCAAGATGAAACAGTGCGATGCTCTAGTGTCAAATAAGGTAAGGGAGGGCTTACCGCACACATGTACTATGCCTGAGGTTGGTTATTTCGATTTTTATCAACTATATATAAAGGGTTTCTAAGGTACTATATAAAAAATTCAAAGTACAAAATTATAAAGTACCTGTGATGACCTCCTCAGGGTTCCTAGGCTGGGCAAGATCCAACACATACATCTGTTCCAGCCTTCGGCCTCCACCGTGAGGTTCTCATCCACAACCTTGTCCTCGACCTCTATCCCATTGTGCCAGTGGCACTGCTGGAGGTGAAGGAGGTGGAGGGAAAAGCTGAGGGCAGTGTGCTTTGATGTGCCCAGGCTGGTGGCATCCAAAGCATACCACAGGAGGGCGTCCTCTGTCATCAAATCTCCATGGCTCCTAGATGTGTGGTGGTGGGGCTGACACCATAGGAGGTCGCTGCTCTAGCCTGACACCTGGACGGGGACGTCCTCTACCTCCCTTATGCCTCATGAACCTATCCCAGTGCAGCCCTCCACTACTTTCACCATGATACATCCCATCAGCTGGTCTCTTCCCTCTGCCCTGCACCATCAGATGATCTGCCTCCCACTTCTTCACCGTCTCGATAATCTTCGCCAAATTGGCCTCTGAGATGAACAAAATAGCCTGCCTGAGAGGGTCCTGAAGCTCTTTGTAGAATTTCTTCGCATAGTCCTTCCCGCTCAGAGGACTAGCGAATCTTGCCAAATGTGAAAACTCCTGCTGGTACTCCAGCACCGACCAGCTTCCCAACCTGAGGTGCTGAAACCGATCCTCCAACACATCTCTATCCGTTGGGGATATAAAATGCTCTAACAAGGCCTCTCTAAAATGGTTCCAGCTGATCTGGGAATACTCATAATCAGTAAAGTTGGAGTTCATAAGGGACCTCCACCACCTCTTGGCATGGCCTGCCAGTGTCGTAACTGCCATGGCTACTGCCTGGTTGTCCGGGCAAAGGATCCCCGCTAGCATTTCCTGGATAGTGTCCATCTACTCCTCTGTCCTTTTTTTTATCTCCGTCCTATAGTAAGTCAGAGTGGAGAGGCCTCAGAAGGTATTCCATTAGTTTGAGTTCGGGTTTGGCTATAGTGCCAGAAGCTGTTGAGCTCTAAAGGCATCCAGTATGGCCGTGATAGTCTGGCCCAACTCTGACTGCTAAAAAGGATCAGCAGTTGGCAAAGGGGGAACCGTAGCCTGAAGTTTAAAACACTTCAATAGTTAAATAAAGTTGGCCTCATCTCATTTATGTGGATAAAAGATGTGATTTTCTCACATGGGAACACCATAGCTTCCGATGTTTAATTTGTCCACAAAATGAAGCTCGAGCGGGGTGAACCAGTGGTTTGTGGACTTCTTTTGCTTATGATTGTAGTACGGTGATACCAACTTTAAAATCCCTTCCCCCGAAAATTGGGCACAGCCGAGTGTTGAAATCGAAAAGCTTCTTGAGAAGCTTGACCTCCTCCAGCACACCAGCTTCTTGAGAAGCTTGACCTCCCTCCACGTCAGCTCGCCTTGATCCACTTCAGGGCCCAGGTAAGAGTCCAGCGATCTTGGGGAGGGGAGGGGAGAATAGTGGGCTGCCCGCGAAGATTCCTCGGTAGCGGATTGGCTAGGGGGAGCTGTGAAGACAAACGTCAGCGAGAAGGAGAACGCAGACAAGGCTCATGGGGCATGAATCCAAGCAAAATTAACCTGACGAGCTCGGCAGCTCAAAGGAGATGCAGGGAGGGATGAACCTCAGATCCTTCCCGCGACCTGGACCATGAGTCCCCAGTGGGAGAAGCTCGAATCCCGGGGTGGGGATGGTCCCCAGACCCGCCCCCGTGACCACGTGAGTTCGCCGAGGAGAGGGGGTGCGTACCGGCAAATTCGGCCTCTGCGAGCTAACTGACAGTATCCCGAAGAGAAGAGTCGTGTCCCTGGGATGAATATCCGGTGTCGTGAACCGCGAGTCTGCGAGAGCGGCCTCGCCTCGCGGTGTGGGCTCTCACGGCGTGACGCCCCCGCCATCAGGTTGACCGTCCGGGTCATCGCCGACCACGACAACCTCTCTGTCCTTCTCAAGAACTGTCCGAGTGGAGGAGCCGGTCTCATGCTCCATGGTGGCCCTCAGGCCGTTGTAAATGGGCTCGGCCGCCTGAGGGAATGGCTTCATCTTCTTGGAGCTAAGCTCGGTAGAGCCACCCTGCGGCACAACGGCAGGGACCACCGTTAGGGCGGCTACGCGAGATGCAGAAGCCTGGAGAGCTCAGTCTAGACGCTCCTGAATCTCCTTGGGGAGCGACATCCTGGCAGGGTTAGAGCAACGGGAATGGCAAGAGTCAGGTAGGTGCGTAGGTGCATATATATAGCCGCAGGTGGACCCCCACCAAAAGATTCCCTCCAACTCGCCACCCCGTGCTTGCCACACACTTGGGGTTGAATGTTTCTTTCCGAGCTTTGGCAAGCTCAGAAAGAGCGGGGATTATGTACAACCCCGTGTCCGGCGAGCAAGGTCGCCAGGAACCAGACAAATCGGGCTGAAGATAGTGGGCGAGCTCGGCAGTAGAGAAGCCGAGCCCGAGCTCGACATTCGTCGAACGGAAATCAGCATTTGTCGACCCCGAGCTCGGTATTCGCCGAGCTAGTCCAAGAATCGTCAAGCTCAGGTCAACTGATGGCGACCAAGGGATGGACGAGCTTACTGTCCCAGCTCGCGCCCTCGCAACGGAGCTCGGCAATAGCAGGCGAGCAGGACCTGCCGAGGTGATCAAGCTCCCCAGCTCGCCTGGATGTGTGTGGTACTTTTTACTGTTTTGCCCCCGCTGGTCTGCCTATAGCCCTTCAAAACAGCAGAGTTTGGATGTTGGCAGACCCAACTAAGGGTATTTTGGTAACTTCAGGTCAGTTCTGTTTTGTTATTGGCAGTTCAGATTCTAAAAACTATAAATAGGACCCAAGGGTACCCCAGATGGCACGCTTCCTGTGCTTTCCTGCTCTAGTTTTCAAGTGCTTTATGAGGGTACCTTAGCTCGGCCTCTGGCTAAGGAGGGGAAGCGCTCTGAGATCTTCCGGGTGTGTGGTGGGACCTCCCCACCGAGCCCTTGGGTCGGTCTTTCCTTGTATTCTTTGTTGTTTTGCTTGCAGGAGTGAAGTAGGTGCGAGACCACCCCTTCCCCAAGGGTCGAACTCCACAGGAGACCGATTTTCGGTTTCAACACCGAGGAGGGATTTTTTGCTCAGGACCGCCGTCTAACAATGACACAAACTACGAGTTAGTTGCCACCACAAGAAAATGACCACGCCGACAAGTACGATCATTTACATAGCCAACGAAAGAAGAAGTAAATAAGTTTACACATCACTGCATATATATAAAAATCTCTAACAAGAGGTCCACATAAGATAAATGAAAGAGTTCAAAAATCGGGAATATACCCCAATACATAGCCATCATAAATATCACACTCTCCCAACTAACAACGCGAAAGTTAAACCTTATGATCATCAACCTAACGACGGGTAGTAGTAGAAGTATTGCACGGTTCTGGCTCCTCAGATCCTGACGTCTCAATCTCTGGCTTCACCTGGTCGAACTGCGGTGGCATCTCCACGTGTCCCTAAAATGATGTGGTCCAACGACCGTTAGTCAAACTAGACTCAGCTGCTTCGTCCCCGCCTCACCCCCGCGACTCCGAGGCACCGCATGAGAGAAAGAATGCAGAGGACCAATAGTAGTAGAATATACAAGCATGTGACAGTGATATATATATATATATATATATATATATATATATATATATATATATATATATATATATATATATATATATATATATATATATATATATATATATATATATAATTTTCTAGCAGTTCTATATCAGTATGATAAATAACGAGAGTAAAGAATAGCTATAACTAGAACAATATAAAAATATAGTAAAGAGGAGCTATGTAAAACTAGAAAAGTAAAGCAAATACACTACCATCACATAAGCGTACCATTACAAAAGTGTTCCATAACTTATATGAATGCTCATACAAATATATAGGTTACGTTTTTTGAAATAGTAACTCATCAAATAAAAGAGACCATACTAATTTATATGATGTGGATCTGTAAGTGCGTATGCTATGCAATGCAATGATTATACAACTCACACACATGACTTTGTGCACAGACCTTTCATGCATCCCCACTTTTTGGAGATGGCCAACCTCTCAGGTACTAACCGTTGTGGCTCACGGTGCTAGTGGAGCGGGTATCTCTACTCCTAGGCAGGCATGCATACTACCGGGCCTAGACCTCTCGTACGCCTCTACGCTAAGAACACAATCGCGGAGCCCCTGCGTACTCTTGCTGGAAATTACCAGTCTTCTGTGGTCGGGTGTGCTCTTAGGGGATATAATCCTCTATACCTCGGTATAAACATCCTACCGGTCTCCCCAAAGGTCTACATCCCGCAGTAGAGTCATCGTACACTCGTCGGTGCTCCGACTGGACTAGTACCGAGTGGTCCACCATATAAACACAAATCAGGTATAACAATACACTCCCGATCCCCCAGTTTACAGGACTAACCCGTCCTGATATCGACCAACCACCCGAGCCACCATCTCGTAGGACCAACAAGCCCTATATCACTCCAACCCACACATGGGTGAGATTACTACAATAATTCCTTAATCCTATCAGATTACTCTTATATAACTTTCGGATTACTTAACGATTTACGGTTAACCTTGGACTTCCCAAGGTCTACCCTGTACCGGGCACACAGCGATACTAGGAACTATGATGGGCTGAACCCCATCGTTCCCTTTCTCAAGGTACTCAGTGATGTTATACTATCCTTAATCAAATCCACTCCTATAGTTACTAAGTGTGTGACCTCTCCAAAGCATCAACTGCTGAATTACTAATTTTCCAAAATTGCTAAATGCAGACCATATGAACTTGTATGTGTGTATGAATTGGAATCCTCCAAATTCTTGACACTAGGCCCTAAGATTATTTTCTGAGAACAATCATGACATCTTAGAACTAATTTCAGAGATTTATGATTTTCATAAAATAGTCAGCATTTATTATAATTTTCCCAAATTACTACAAAATGTGAATTTGAACACGAAGTGTTACTTTCTGTTATCAAAATGGCAAGATAAAAGTATCCCAACATCATTTTGAGCAATAATTGCTATGGACAAAATTAATTAGTTTTTAGTGATATATAATGACAAATATAAATTTTCCAAAAATAGGGCCTTTAGGTCAAAATTCAAAGAAAGTACTTGAAAAACCATGTAAATAAATTCCATAATTTTTTTTTGAGGTATGAATGACAAATAAAACATAATTCCAAAAAATGATAATTTCTAGACAAATTTAACCTCCAAAAACAGTAAAGTACTCATATTAACAAAATGCCACTATTAAATAAAACTCCATAAATATGATTCCAAAAATTCTAAGATAAATCACAGAGCCTTATAGCATTATAACAATGATCATATAAATTCTCATAATTTTCCAGGCAGTATTAATCATGAATTTTGGAGAAGTATCAAAAGGGTATAATCATACTTTTAGCTAAACAACGTAGATAAAATTTTTTAAAAATTTCAAAATAAATAATTAAGGTGTATTATGTCAACACAACCCTAGTGGATGAGTCTTAGAATTTTCTAAGTTGATTTTCTCACTTTTATTTCCTTAATTTAAAATGGTGCCAAAAATAAAATAAATCAAACACCTATGGTGTTTGCTCCAAAAATCCTAATCTCACATTGGATGGTGTATTCCATCATAATAAGTCCATTACCAAGCTCCAAGGGATATCCCACAAGTCTATTGGGCCTCAATCCCCTTATTTCCTCTTTTAGCTTATCGCACCCCAAATCTTATATTGCACAACCACATGCAAAATTTGAGGTCATTATATTTAATATTCACGATATAATTTCACTTTTATGGAAAATCATATTTTATCTAAAACTATTGAAAACTGTTGTCCAAAAATTCCCATTATTGGACATGGGGTATATCTATGTTTTATACTCACGAAAACCAAATGTCAGATCAATACCCTTAGCCAACTAAAAGTTATTAAGGAAGTTGTGACTGTCCTTCCCTAAGGACCAGTTCCACAAGAATGGCCCTACATGAAGCTACATTAATCCAAATGACTCGATTTAAATTTCTAATTAAACTAGAAGCAATGAGCTACCTTTTTCATGTTGGGCACTTTTCTTGGTTCAACACCTAAGTGCTTCATTTTTCCGGTTCAAAAAGTATATATTAAGGGGATAAATATAATATATTATATATAATAAATTAATATATCAAAACAAACACACGGTTGTGATTTCATCTTCAACCTCCAGCATAAGGCCGAGATTGGCCGGACCTTGAGGCATTTATAACCTCTTTTTCTGGCGATCTAGCCCCCTCCCCGGCAGGCCACCACCACCACCATCTCCGTTGAGGTGGTGGCTATCGTCGGGCGGCGGCTTGACCGTCGGGGGTGGCTTTAGCGACAATCCTGAGAGGAAGCCCAAAACTCGATTTTCATGGAAATTCAAAATGGAAATTGGTTCCTTTGAGCCAGATTTCAATCCCTAATGATCTAGTATGCTAGCATAAGGGGAGAGGGGTGAAACATGCCTGATTTCAGGATTGGACGCAGCTACTCCGACGGGTGGCCATGGAGTTTGGCGTTTTCCAACGAACCTATCTCAATCTCGATTCTCCACCAAAATCTTTGATGTAAGAGTCTATTTCAACTGCTTGAGGCCTTCTGAAGGTGATTAAAGGACCGAATTGAGCTTTGGGGGCCTCTATATAGGAGATCTAAGAATGGGGGGTTTCGTCCATGGCCATTTATCGCCTCCTTGATGGTGGCCAACCTATAACTGTTGGAAAATTTCTCCTCTTCCTCAGGGGAGATGAAAGGATGGATTGGGGAAGAAGAAGGGAGTGCCACTTGGCCTCCCTCACTTATCCTCCCTCTAAATGAAACTCCCCCCCTTAATTACCCCATCAAATCCCCATTAAGATCACCTAATTCAGATTATTTAATTTGAAAAATTTCATGGGCTATAGGATGGGCCTTGAGCAAGGACTTAGCCCACTTGAATTGGCTTGGGCTCCCATTTAGCCTTTAGGGGTTAATTTGACCATGGTTGACCTCGGGGTTGACTTTGGTCAACTTGATGGGTTGACTGGCCTAAGGGGTGTATCTTGAGTCCCTTAACACCACCCAATATTAATTGGATCATGGTGATGCCTCAATTGGGCCATTTTTGCCAAATTATGTGATTTTGACATAAATAGGGCCAAATTTGACTTTGGTCAAATTGGTGACCCAATGATGGGGCTTTTGGGTCACATGAGTCTTTCAAAACCCGCATTTTCTCCGCATTTAACAATCTATCATATTAAGGAAAAATGTGCATCATGATGCCACGTCAGCAGTTGATAACTGCAGACGCTCGGGCCAAACTCCAACTAAACACCTTTATAAAATATCTATAAGTTATTTTGAGAAAATCCATTTTAAGTTAAGCGGCTTGCCGTATCTATTGGCTCAGTGGATCATCTAGTCCACAAGAAAAAGATAGTTATACGTTGCGGAAAATATTTTATTTACAAGATTAGACGTCCTACATGAGTATAAACATCCCCAGAGGACAACTCATGGTATGCAAGACTCTAAATTTATAATAATAGAAAAAGTAGCTTTTACGACCATTTAAATATAGTGGTTTAGGTTTTCAAAAATGCCATGTATGAATTAATAATAGTAGTTTTTATATTTTAAAATACCTAACGTGCATCCTAGCATAAAACTTTCCCATAGTGCAAGTACAACCAACATAGAAAGGTAAACTAGCAGCTAGCAAGGTATTCAATAATCCAAAAGAAAACTACCAGAAAGCGTCAACATCCTGACGCGAACCCACTGAAAGTACGCAAGTCTGAACTAAAAACCAAAACAACAAAATACCTCACAACGGCGAGGAAAACCACTACAACAACTGCAGTACACAAGCTACTACCCAACACAACCGCTCCACCATCTACAGCCCTGAACCCGAGGCATCCAAAAGAAGAATACCTTAGCAAGAAAATACAAGTGGCAAAGGAAATAAACAGTTAAAAAGTACAAAGTCAAGAAAGGGTTTACCAAACCCGACTATAAGAAATGCTGAAAAACCACAACTGATTAGCCCAATAAAACAGGTAAAGTAAAAGTCTGTAATAAAGATGTTAAATGGACATTTGCACCAAGTGTGGAATGAAGCCATGCTTCGACAAAATCTGCAAGGATTAGCATAAAATAGCATAGACTGATCCAAGAAGCAAACTGGGCAAAAAACACCTCGAAAACGTGAATCATTAACACTTGGTAAAAATAACTGAGCCGGAGTGGGTGACCAAAACATCCAAACCCTAACTACCAAACCCAAACGTCTCAAAAGGGCACTGTTGTGGTGGCCACCTGGCCCAACACAACCCAACAGTCCACAAAGTAGAGACCAAACCAAACCACCAAATGTAATGACCCACAAACTGACATCCAGTTGGTGGTTCTTTATCCGCTGCCAACCTTCATAGCCGAAGAAACAACATACCCGAACAGCCTAACCAAATCCCAAGTCTAAACCTAAAGAAAACCTAAACAAGCTCTAAAATCACCTTAAGGACCATACAAGACGAATTCTACACGAAACAACAAAATATTCTAAGTCCTGGCCAAATTCAGCGAGTATACCCAACGAATCGCTTGGATACTCGACGAATTGCATAACGATACTCGACGGATCAACCAATGATACTCGATTATTTCCCTTGATACCTGCCGAAATTCCCTTGGCTTCACCGACCACTCGACACTTATAAGCCTAGACTATACTCGGCAATTAGTTGATTATACTCGACGAATCAGGCTCATCTCGACACCACACTGCCGATACTCGATGAATTAGCCTAGTTACTCGACGAAAATGTCTCGACAAACTCTCACTTACTCAACGAATCTGACTTAAGCTACTAAACCCATACTCGATGAATCTCACTAAGTTTAATTCCTTATATTCGACGAATCTGCCTTAATGAATTCCTACACCTAATTTATACTTGACGAATCCTGCCCTGTATATATGCCGAATTTTCCTTAGGCTGAACTATAATATACGACGATTTTACCCTCCATACTCCCCGAATCCTACCATCAATACTCAACAAATCTACTATACGATATAAGCCGAATTTCACTTAAACCCTTTCACCTAAATTCCATGGCTTGGCCGAAAACCTACACTACCCTAAGAGGGTTCTTCCAAAGCTCTTCCTACACTACTCCTACACTCTAAGGGAGGAGGAAGAGGAAAGAAAAGAAGGAAAATAATGGATCAAAATTGACATATAAGGGAGGAAATCTACTTGCCTTGAAACTTCCGAAAAATCACCGTCTGCTCGCACCGCGACAAGGATCGGCTGTGAAAAGGCCCTAGCAACGCTTCTTGAAACTTTTGGAGGAGAAAAGAGGTCAAAATCACTAACCCTAACACAGGAAAATCGAGGAATCGGGGAAAACTTACCACAATCGGGTAGATCTCGACGAGATCTTTCCAAATTTATACTCCAGCGACGAAAACGGCCATCGAATCACCCCTATTGTCGGGCAAACGCACGCGAAGTCCGCCATTCTCCTTTCTCGTGAAACAGGCCGCCGCTCGGGTTCGGGAAGAAAATGAATAAGAATAGGGTTTTGATTTGACGCTTATTTATACTTATAAATATAATATAACATTATTAATTAATTGAATAACGCCAAAACGACTCAAAATTCAAATCAACTCAAAATTCTATGAAAATTGCACCGTAGCTAAATATTGACGCTACGAATCTAACAACGGATTCGAAATCCAAATCCGACAAACAAAACTCGGGTAAAACACCACCCAAAGACAAAACGCCACCACATCCCTATAAAAGCTCCACCGAGTCACCAAAACAGACCCGGTTCGCGAGGGAACGTGCACGACCAAACCAAAAACCCACCACACAAGAAAACGCACTGAGCAAACACATACTCCAACAAACGACATCCGTTAACTACACATCAACATAACGCCCTGACACCAAAATTACGTCACCACGGGAATTAAAATAAATACCGAAAATAAGGGGCTTTACAACCACGCCCCTAAAAGAAGTTTCATTCCGAAACTTAACATAAATAAGATCAAATCCAAAACAGAATAAAAGCAATCATAGGCTAACAAAAGAAAACAATTGCCCAAACATCAGGAGAACAGATGAGGATGAGCCTCCCTCACAGCTGACTCCAACTCCCAAGTCGCGCTCTCCACGTCTTGGTTCTTCCACAAAACTTTAACCATGGGTATTATCTTCCTTCGCAATACCTGATCTTGAGTATCCAAAACACGAACAGGAACTTCCACATATGAAAGATTAGGATCCAACTGGGGCACAACTTCAATAATTTGCTTGTCGTTCAGCACACACTTCCACAATTGAATCACATGGAAAACATCGCGCACACCGGGAAAATTTGCTGTCAATTCTAGCCTATAAGCTGACACACCAATCTGCTCAACAAATCTGAAAGGTCCCACATACCTAGGGTCCAACTTATGGTTCTTACCAAACCTCTTAGCACTAGACATCAGAGAAACCTTAAGAAATATCATGTGCCCAACAACAAACTTCAAATCAGTCCTACGTCAATTGACATTCTTTTAATAACGCTCTTGAGCTATCCGAAGCTTCTGTCGAATATGTTTAATATAAATATCCATCTCTTCTAATGCTTATGGACCCAACAACAGTCTCTCACCAACCTCGACCCAAAATAAGGGAGTCCTGTAACATCTCCCATATAAAGCCTCAAACGGGGTCATGTGCAAACTCTCTTGAAAGATGTTATTATATGCAAATTCCATCAATCTCAAACGATCATCCCACGCTCCTCTATGGACTAGTACCGAGTGGTCCACCATATAAACACAAATCAGGTATAACAATACACTCCCGATCCCCCAGTTTACAGGACTAACCCGTCCTGATATCGACCAACCACCCGAGCCACCATCTCGTAGGACCAACAAGCCCTATATCACTCCAACCCACACATGGGTGAGATTACTATAATAATTCCTTAATCCTATCAGATTACTCTTATATAACTTTCGGATTACTTAACGATTTAAGGTTAACCTTGGACTTCCCAAGGTCTACCCTGTACCGGGCACACAGCGATACTTGGAACTATGATGGGCTGAACCCCATCGTTCCCTTTCTCAAGGCACTCAGTGATGTTATACTATCCTTAATCAAATCCACTCCTATAGTTACTAAGTGTGTGACCTCTCCAAAGCATCAACTGCTGAATTACTAATTTTCCAAAATTGCTAAATGCAGACCATATGAACTTGTATGTGTGTATGAATTGGAATCCTCCAAATTCTTGACACTAGGCCCTAAGATTATTTTCTGAGAACAATCATGACATCTTAGAACTAATTTCAGAGATTTATGATTTTCATAAAATAGTCAGCATTTATTATAATTTTCCCAAATTACTACAAAATGTGAATTTGAACACGAAGTGTTACTTTCTGTTATCAAAATGGCAAGATAAAAGTATCCCAACATCATTTTGAGCAATAATTGCTATGGACAAAATTAATTAGTTTTTAGTGATATATAATGACAAATATAAATTTTCCAAAAATAGGGCCTTTAGGTCAAAATTCAAAGAAAGTACTTGAAAAACCAGGTAAATAAATTCCATAATTTTTTTGAGGTATGGATGACAAATAAAACATAATTCCAAAAAATGATAATTTCTAGACAAATTTAACCTCCAAAAACAGTAAAGTACTCATATTAACAAAATGCCACTATTAAATAAAACTCCATAAATATGATTCCAAAAATTCTAAGATAAATCACAGAGCCTTATAGCATTATAACAATGATCATATAAATTCTCATAATTTTCCACGAAGCATTAATCATGAATTTTGGAGAAGTATCAAAACGGTATAATCATACTTTTAGCTAAACAACGTAGATAAATTTTTTTAAAAATTTCAAAATAAATAATTAAGGTGTATTATGTCAACACAACTCTAGTGGATGAGTCTTAGAATTTTCTAAGTTGATTTTCTCACTTTTATTTCCTTAATTTAAAATGGTGCCAAAAATAAAATAAATCAAACACCTATGGTGTTTGCTCCAAAAATCCTAATCTCACATTGGATGGTGTATTCCATCATAATAAGTCCATTACCAAGCTCCAAGGGATATCCCACAAGTCTATTGGGCCTCAATCCCCTTATTTCCTCTTTTAGCTTATCGCACCCCAAATCTTATATTGCACAACCACATGCAAAATTTGAGGTCATTATATTTAATATTCACGATATAATTTCACTTTTATGGAAAATCATATTTTATCTAAAACTATTGAAAACTGTTGTCCAAAAATTCCCATTATTGGACATGGGGTATATCTATGTTTTATACTCACGAAAACCAAATGTCAGATCAATACCCTTAGCCAACTAAAAGTTATTAAGGAAGTTGTGACTGTCCTTCCCTAAGGACCAGTCCCACAAGAATGGCCCTACATGAAGCTACATTAATCCAAATGACTCGATTTAATTTTCTAATTAAACTAGAAGCAATGAGCTACCTTTTTCATGTTGGGCACTTTTCTTGGTTCAACACCTAAGTGCTTCATTTTTCCGGTTCAGAAAGTATATATTAAGGGGATAAATATAATATATTATATATAATAAATTAATATATCAAAACAAACACACGGTTGTCATTTCATCTTCAACCTCCAGCATAAGGCCGAGATTGGCCGGACCTTGAGGCATTTATAACCTCTTTTTCTGGCGATCTAGCCCCCTCCCCGACAGGCCACCACCACCACCATCTCCGTTGAGGTGGTGGCTATCGTCGGGCGGCGGCTTGACCGTCGGGGGTGGCTTTAGCGACAATCCTGAGAGGAAGCCCAAAACTCGATTTTCATGGAAATTCAAAATGGAAACTGGTTCCTTTGAGCCAGATTTCAATCCCTAATGATCTAGTATGCTAGCATAAGGGGAGAGGGGTGAAACATGCCTGATTTCAGGATTGGACGCGGCTACTCCGACGGGTGGCCATGGATTTTGGCGTTTTCCAACGAACCTATCTCAATCTCGATTCTCCACCAAAATCTTTGATGTAAGAGTCTATTTCAACTGCTTGAGGCCTTCTGAAGGTGATTAAAGGACCGAATTGAGCTTTGGGGGCCTCTATATAGGAGATCTAAGAATGGGGGGTTTCGGCCATGGCCATTTATCGCCTCCTTGATGGTGGCCAACCTATAACTGTTGGAAAATTTCTCCTCTTCCTCAGGGGAGATGAAAGGATGGGTTGGGGAAGAAGAAGGGAGTGCCACTTGGCCTCCCTCACTTATCCTCCCTCTAAATGAAACTCCCCCCCCTTAATTACCCCATCAAATCCCCATTAAGATCACCTAATTCAGATTATTTAATTTGAAAAATTTCATGGGCTATAGGATGGGCCTTGAGCAAGGACTTAGCCCACTTGAATTGGCTTGGGCTCCCATTTAGCCTTTAGGGGTTAATTTGACCATGGTTGACCTCGGGGTTGACTTTGGTCAACTTGATGGGTTGACTGGCCTAAGGGGTGTATCTTGAGTCCCTTAACACCACCCAATATTAATTGGATCATGGTGATGCCTCAATTGGGCCATTTTTGCCAAATTATGTGATTTTGACATAAATAGGGCCAAATTTGACTTTGGTCAAATTGGTGACCCAATGATGGGGCTTTTGGGTCACATGAGTCTTTCAAAACCCGCATTTTCTCCGCATTTAACAATCTATCATATTAAGGAAAAATGTGCGTCATGATGTCACGTCAGCAGTTGATAACTGCAGATGCTCGGGCCAAACTCCAACTAAACACCTTTATAAAATATCTATAAGTTATTTTGAGAAAATCCATTTTAAGTTAAGCGGCTTGCCGTATCCATTGGCTCAGTGGATCATCTAGTCCACAAGAAAAAGATAGTTATACGTTGCGAAAAATATTTTATTTACAAGATTAGACGTCCTACATGAGTATAAACATCCCCAGAGGACAACTCATGGTATGCAAGACTCTAAATTTATAATAATAGAAAAAGTAGCTTTTATGACCATTTAAATATAGTGGTTTAGGTTTTCAAAAATGGCATGTATGAATTAATAATAGTAGTTTTTATATTTTAAAATACCTAACGTGCATCCTAGCATAAAACTTTCCCATAGTGCAAGTACAACCAACATAGAAAGGTAAACTAGCAGCTAGCAAGGTATTTAATAATCCAAAAGAAAACTACCAGTAAGCGTCAACATCCTGACGCGAACCCACTGAAAGTACGCAAGTCTGAACTAAAAACCAAAACAACAAAATACCTCACAACGGCGAGGAAAACCACTACAACAACTGCAGTACACAAGCTACTACCCAACACAACCGCTCCACCATCTACAGCCCTGAACCCGAGGCATCCAAAAGAAGAACACCTTAGCAAGAAAATACAAGTGGCAAAGGAAATAAACAGTTAAAAAGTACAAAGTCAAGAAAGGGTTTACCAAACCCGACTATAAGAAATGCTGAAAAACCACAACTGATTAGCCCAATAAAACAGGTAAAGTAAAAGTCTGTAATAAAGATGTTAAATGAACATTTGCACCAAGTGTGGAATGAAGCCATGCCTCGACAAAATCTGCAAGGATTAACATAAAATAGCATAGACTGATCCAAGAAGCAAACTGGGCAAAAAACACCTCGAAAACGTGAATCATTAACACTTGGTAAAAATAACTGAGCCGGAGTGGGTGACCAAAACATCCAAACCCTAACTACCAAACCCAAACGTCTCAAAAGGGCACTGCTGTGGTGGCCACCTGGCCCAACACAACCCAACAGTCCACAAAGTAGAGACCAAACCAAACCACCAAATGTAATGACCCACAAACTGACATCCAGTTGGTGGTTCTTTATCCACTGCCAACCTTCATAGCCGAAGAAACAACATACCCGAACAGCCTAACCAAATCCCAAGTCTAAACCTAAAGAAAACCTAAACAAGCTCTAAAATCACCTTAAGGACCATACAAGACGAATTCTACACGAAACAACAAAATATTCTAAGTCCTGGCCAAATTCAGCGAGTATACCCAACGAATCGCGTGGATACTCGACGAATTGCATAACGATACTCGACGGATCAACCAATGATACTCGATTATTTCCCTTGATACCCGCCGAAATTCCCTTGGCTTCACCGACCACTCGACACTTATAAGCCTAGACTGTACTCGGCAATTAGTTGATTATACTCGACGAATCAGGCTCATCTCGACACCACACTGCCGATACTCGATGAATTAGCCTAGTTACTCGACAAAAATGTCTCGACAAACTCTCACTTACTCAACGAATCTGACTTAAGCTACTAAACCCATACTCGATGAATCTCACTAAGTTTAATTCCTTATATTCGACGAATCTGCCTTAATGAATTCCTACACCTAATTTATACTTGACGAATCCTACCCTGTATATATGCCGAATTTTCCTTAGGCTGAACTATAATATACGACGATTTTACCCTCCATACTCCCCGAATCCTACCATCAATACTCAACAAATCTACTATACGATATAAGCCGAATTTCACTTAAACCCTTTCACCTAAATTCCATGGCTTGGCCGAAAACCTACACTACCCGAAGAGGGTTCTTCCAAAGCTCTTCCTACACTACTCCTACACTCTAAGGGAGGAGGAAGAGGAAAGAAAAGAAGGAAAATAATGGATCAAAATTGACATATAAGGGAGGAAATCTACTTGCCTTGAAACTTCCGAAAAATCACCGTCTGCTCGCACCGCGACAAGGATCGGCCGTGAAAAGGCCCTAGCAACGCTTCTTGAAACTTTTGGAGGAGAAAAGAGGTCAAAATCACTAACCCTAACACAGGAAAATCGAGGAATCGGGGAAAACTTACCACAATCGGGTAGATCTCGACGAGATCTTTCCAAATTTATACTCCAGCGACGAAAACGGCCACCGAATCACCCCTATTGTCGGGCAAACGCACGCGAAGTCCGCCATTCTCCTTTCTCGTGAAACAGGCCGCCGCTCGGGTTCGGGAAGAAAATGAATAAGAATAGGGTTTTGATTTGACGCTTATTTATACTTATAAATATAATATAACATTATTAATTAATTGAATAACGCCAAAACGACTCAAAATTCAAATCAACTCAAAATTCTATGAAAATTGCACTGTAGCTAAATATTGACGCTACGAATCTAACAACGAATTCGAAATCCAAATCCGACAAACAAAACTCGGGTAAAACACCACCCAAAGACAAAACACCACCACATCCCTATAAAAGCTCCACCGAGTCACCAAAACAGACCCGGTTCGCGAGGGAACGTGCACGACCAAACCAAAAACCCACCACACAGGAAAACGCACTGAGCAAACACATACTCCAACAAACGACATCCGTTAACTACGCATCAACATAACACCCTGACACCAAAATTACGTCACCACGGGAATTAAAATAAATACCGAAAATAAGGGGCTTTACAACCACGCCCCTAAAAGAAGTTTCATTCCGAAACTTAACATAAATAAGATCAAATCCAAAACAGAATAAAAGCAATCATAGGCTAACAAAAGAAAACAATTGCCCAAACATCAGAAGAATAGATGAGGATGAGCCTCCCTCACAGCTGACTCCAACTCCCAAGTCGCGCTCTCCACGTCTTGGTTCTTCCACAAAACTTTAACCATGGGTATTATCTTCCTTCGCAATACCTGATCTTGAGTATCCAAAACACGAACAGGAACTTCCACATATGAAAGATTAGGATCCAACTGGGGCACAACTTCAATAATTTGCTTGTCGTTCAGCACACACTTCCACAATTAAATCACATTGAAAACATCGCACACACCGGGAAAATTTGCTGTCAATTCTAGCCTATAAGCTGACACACCAATCTGCTCAACAACTCTGAAAGGTCCCACATACCTAGGGTCCAACTTATGGTTCTTACCAAACCTCTTAGCACTAGACATCAGAGAAACCTTAAGAAATATCATGTGCCCAACAACAAACTTCAAATCAGTCCTACGTCAATTGACATTCTTTTAATAATGCTCTTGAGCTATCCGAAGCTTCTGTCGAATATGTTTAATATAAATATCCATCTCTTCTAATGCTTATGGACCCAGCAACGGTCTCTCACCAACCTCGGCCCAAAATAAGGGAGTCCTGTAACGTCTCCCATATAAAGCCTCAAACGGGGTCATGTGCAAACTCTCTTGAAAGATGTTATTATATGCAAATTCCATCAATCTCAAACGATCATCCCACGCTCCTCTATGGTCCAAAATATAACATCTGATCATATCCTGCATGATTTGATTTACTCTTTCCGTCTGACCATTTGTCTGCGGATGATAGGCGGTGGAATACCTCAAATCGGTACCCAACTCCTCCTGTATACTCTTCCAAAAGTGAGACATAAACCTGGAGTCTCGATCTAATACAATACTGACAGGCACTCCATGTAACCTGATAACCTCATCCAAATATAACTCAGCTATTTTCTTCATGGAGTAGTCGATCTTGAACGACACAAAGTGAGCACACTTCGTCAATGTGTCAACTATTACCCAAACTGAATCGTGTCCAATAATAAAATCAATGAAAATACTCTCCCACTTCCAACTCAGAATTTCTAAGGGCGTCAACTTGCCTCCGGGCCTCCCATGGTCGACCTTAACTCACTTGCAAGTAAAACATTCTGATACGAACTTAGCTATATCGCACTTCATACCATACCACCAAACGAGCTGCTTCAGATCCTTATACATTTTAGTAGAACCAGGGTGGTAGATAATACTAGAACCATGCGCCTCTTTGCACAACTTAACTAGAATATCCTCTACTGCGGGAATACAAAATCTGCCACGGTACTTCAAGGTGACCGCATCATCAATTGAAAAGTCTGGTAATTCCCCTTTCGCAGTTCTTTTATAAAGGTGCAGCAAATCAGGATCATCCCTTTGATGTAGCCTCATGAGTGAAATCCATGCTGTTGATGCGCGAAAACGGCACTGGGGGGACAGCTATCACCGAGGGGGTGATTGGGCCTCACAGGCTAGGTGAGGAGGAAGGAGAAGGTTTGCGGAGGAAGGGAGAGGCTTGAGAGAAGAGGCGAGCCTTGATCAACAGAGAGGGTTGATCAAGAGGGGAAGAGGAGGGAGACCGGGAACGGTCGAGCAGACAGTAATCGCAACAGTTGCACTTGCAGATTGAAAGCCGAGGAGAGCTGAGCTGAGCTGAGGGCAAGGCTTGCTGAGCAGAGGAGCAAGGCTTGCTGAGCAGAGGAGCAAGGCTTGCTGAGCAGAGGAGCAAGGCTTGCTGAGCAGAGGAGAGAAGAGGGGGCCGCTAGCAGCGGCAACAACACACTTCGCCCGTCGCGGCCTAAATGCCACTCCTGCGACGGGCTTTCCTTTTATTAAAAGCTAGAGGTTACAAGCTTACAAGTACACCTTTACAACAAAATCACTAAAAGGGGTACAAGGAGAAGCTGGCGGCTAAGAGAGAAGAAGTTGCCAGAAAGCAGAGAAGAGAAGCTGCCAGAGACTAAGTAAAATAGTCTGCTAGCTGCTGGAGGACTGGGAAACTGAGTCTGCAGAGTCTGCTGGCAAGCTGCTGAAGAGCTGTGGAGGACTGCGCGGACAGGAAACTGAGTCCGCAGAGCTTGCTGGAGAGGTGATGACGGACTGGAAAACGGAGTCCGCAGGGGCAGCTGGCAAGACTTGTCTCCACCACCAGGATCCAGGATCCAGCCTCTAGCCTCCCTTGAATGAGAGGCTTCAGGGGGTATTTATAGGCCCAGGGAAGTTCTTGAAGAAGCGGGGCCCAGTGACATCAGCATGACGACCTGCGCGGACTCCGCGGACTGAGATTTTGCGTCCGCCACTGTTGACTGAGGAAGCAAGCGGAAGGAGGCTCCTGGAGAGAACTGGAGGCCACCCCTGGCGGGCGACCTGGGCGGACTCCGGGAGGAGTCCGCCCGACAGGCCGGAGGCCGCCCCCTAGCGGGCGGCCTGGGCGGACTCCAGGGGGAGTCCGCCCGGCAGGGCCTGGCCACCCCCTTGCGGGCGGCCTGGGCGGACTCCAGGGGGAGTCCCCCCGGCTGGGCGCCGGGGCCGCCCCCTAGCGGGCGGCCTGGGCGGACTCCAGGGGGAGTCCGCCCGGCGGGCCTGGCCGCCCCCTTGCGGGCGGCCTGGGCGGACTCCAGGGGGAGTCCGCCCGGCTGGTCGCCGGGGCCGCCCCCTAGCGGGCGGCCTGGGCGGACTCCAGGGGGAGTCCGCCCGGCGGGCCTGGCCGCCCCCTTGCGGGCGGCCTGGGCGGACTCCAGGGGGAGTCCGCCCGGTTGGTCACCGGGGCCGCCCCCTAGCGGGTGGCCTGGGCGGACTCCAGGGGGAGTCCGCCCGGCGGGCCTGGCCGCCCCCTTGCGGGCGGCCTGGGCGGACTCCAGGGGGAGTCCGCCCGGCTGGCGGGCAGAGGCCGCCCCGGGTGGGCGGCCTCAGCGGACGGCGGCAGGAGGCCGCCGCCCCTCGGGCAGCAGGGAGGTCGCCCCTGGTGGGCGACCCCGACGGATGGCGGCAGGAGACTGCCGCTCCTTGGGCTGATTAGGAGGTCGCTCCCGGTGGTGCTGTTGGCGAACTCCTGCAAGGAAAAGTACTGCATGATTAGCGGACCTAACCGCATGTCCCGCGAGGGTGAGCCATGGGAATAGCCCGCCGTCCCGCAGGGCACGCGGTTGCTAGGAAACCTAGGCGGACAGGGAAAACTGTCCGCATACGCGGGGACTTGTCGCGATCGAAAGGGAGAACCGAAGGGTCGCGACTAGCCAGCTGGCCACCTTGGGAAGGATCGCCGATTTCTGGGTTAACATAATCCCCGCACTTTTTTAAGTTCCAAAGGGAACTTCGAAAAAGTTGGAGACCCACGAAAATCGTGATCCACCCCAAAGGAAAGAGAGGGGGAGGCGAGGAGAGATAGAACCTGAAGCCTCTCCTTACAAGCTTGGTGTTTCCTGTTTTATTTTCCTGCAAGAGGAAAATTAAGGGTAAGCACGTATGAGTGGTACATCGAGTGTGTACCTGAGTTTGATTTTGCAAAACGAAGAAGGCGCTTCTCCTGTAAAGTTCTGCAAAACAATAGTGAGGGAAAACAGAAAGGCATAATAACTTGCAAGTACCTGATAGAGGCTTGCAAGCACCTGTCATTCTCTGCAAAAAGAGAAGAGAAAAGAGTATACAAGGACAAAAAAAATGAGTTACAAGTACCTGGAAGGAACTTGCAAATCTTTGGTGGTCTCTGCGAGAGAAGAGTTAAGAGTATGCATAGTACATGAAAGTAACTTGCAAGTACCTGAATGGAGCTTGCAAGTGTTGGTGACTTCTGCAAGAAGAGAGTTAGAGGCAGATATTGTATATAGAGATAAGCTGCAAGTACCTGAATGACTTGCAGATATCTGCTAACCACTGCAAAGTGAAGAGTAAGCAGCAGAGATAAAATAATGATTTAAACTGCAAGTACCTGGACGAGGTTTGCAGGTGTCTGTTGTTCTCTACAAAGAGAAAAGTTAGAAGCAGACAATTTGCATATGAATGGAGCTTGCAAGTACCTGTGGAGAAGGCTTGCAAGGGTTTGCTAACCTCTGTGAGGAGAGAGATCAGAAGCAAATAAGACGCGAGGATAACCGCACCAGAACCATACCAAAAATGTTGATATGACTCGATTAATGTTTGACGCCATTAGACTTTGGCAAGAATAATGAGTAGCTCTGTGAATCTCCATATGATAGAGCTTGAGCAGGCAAAGTATATGAGGTGAGCATAAGCAAAGTGATTGCTGAAAATCTTTTTGAGATAACCCATGAAGGTTGATGAGATAGGGTCGATATGACCAAGTAGCAAGAGAAATGCCCGATGAACATTATCACGAAGTCCAGATTAATGAATCAAGCACTAGCTGTTGACACGGCTGGAAATCCTTTTGGCAGGTTGGATTAACCTGTTCACCTGTGAAAGGAGGGAAGAGAGAAAAGGAGGTCTGTACCCGGAATGACTAAAGAGGGTTGAATGCTGCCACAGGTGTTCCCCGTGGGCCTTATGCATCACTTGCCCGAAAAATCATCCCGAGCACAGTCCTACTCAAAGCGGGCTGGCCGCGCATCCTCAAGGAGGGGGGAAAAGGAAAAAGAGGTCCATGTTCGGAATGACTAAGGAGGGTTGAATGCTGCCACAGGTGTTCCCCGTGGGCCTTATGCATCACTTGCCCGAAAAATCATTCCGAGCATGATCCTGCTCAAAGCGAGCTGGCCGCGCATCCTCAAGGAGGGCACAAAAGAGAAAAGCAAGGGAAAGGTCCTGAGGAGGACCGCTAGAAGGACCGCTCTCTTGCCTTGGGTACAAGCATCACTGATCAACGAGACGGGTTGCGCCAAGAGGCCTATCTTGTCTGTGTATTGATCAGTGGAGTTGCGAACCCGAGAAGGCACGGATCGAGGATACTGGAGAGTGCTTCGGCCACCACAGTTGAAGGATGAGCAAAGAGACAAGGCTACGCTTGATTGCCATTGCTTGTCCAGCGAAGATCATCCTAACCGGAGTGTATCCTATAGGACGCACAACAGAGCTAACACATGGGGCTCCCCTTGCACACACTCTGTGTCAAATGTTGGCTAGGATCCTAAGTCTGAAGCCCATAATCGTAGAATGAACTGCTCCCACTACACACATGGGTATACTCCCGCCATGTGTGGTCGAAGCGGTAGTGCGAGAACAAACTACGGAGGGAACGTTTCAGGCTCGGCGAAATCTCATTGGCGTAACGATCCTAAGAGAGGGAGAAGAGAGCAAGGAGCAACACAAGAAGGGAACTGTGTCAGTACGGGATCCCTGAATAAAAGCTTTGCTGGAAAGCAAGAAAAGAACACTGAGAAGTGTTGTAATGAAAATGTTGGAAAAGTAGAGAGAGTAAGGGTTGAGATAACCCCTGTAGGTTGCAAGGAGCTCCGGAGGACTGTGAAGTCCATCGCTTTGGAGGACTGTGAAGTCCATCGCTAGCTTAGAATAGCCTTCCCAGCACACCCTCGTCGTCGGCATCGAAGCATTCGACTTCTTGGTTAACAACGAGGAGAGGAGGCTCTGCAACGTGGTTCACTCCTCTTGAGGAGCAAGGAGCGTCTGCAAGTTCTTTGCCCTTTGAAGTTGATGGATCAGGGCGATCTTCTTTAGGAAGCAAGTCATGCATCTTGCCTTGCCGAAGCATCCTTTGCACAAGCTGGCGGAATGCTCGACAGTCTTCTGTTCGATGGCCTGACTCTTTGTGGAATTCACAATAAGGCTCTGAGTTTCTAGACCTCTGATCGGTCGGCCGATAGGGCTTCTTGTAGTTTGCCCTATCTTTCATGATCTGGACTACTTCTTGCACGACGTTGTCGAGATCAGACTCATGCAAGTCATCGTCTTGCTCTTGTTGAACAGCTGCTGTTTGAGAATGAGCTAGTGACAGCAATGAGTCTTGAGCATTGTCTCGGCTTGGGAAGGAGTATCGCTGGCGATGAAGCCTTCTCTCCTTCCTTGAGTAAGTTGGGGCGTGATTGCGAGGAGACCTTGGAGGATGCTTGCGGGAGGGATCCTCCTCGGATAGAAGTTTGGAGACGAAGCCTGGATTGCTCTTTTCGCCTCGGATGTATGAGTTGGCCAAAGCAATCAACTCTTGATATGTCCTTGGAGCACGGACGTTGGCTTCAAATTTGAGAGGCCCTTCGCGAAGACCGTGGATAAGAGCCACTCGGTACATCTCTTGGTCAGTAACTTCGATGTCCAAAATCTCTCTTTGGAATCGATCCACAAACTGAGACCAAGTCTCATTCCCGCGCTGCTTGATCTCAAAGAGGGCTTCAGGACCGCCCTTTCTCTTAGTTGACGTAGAGAATCTAAGAAGAAACTCCCTTCGAAGATCAAGGAAGGAAGCGATGGAGTGAGGACGGAGGCCATAGAACCAGTCCCTCACTTGCCCATCAAAAGAGGTAACAAGAAGCTTGCATTTGGTTGCATCTGAGAGAGTCTTGAGAGCAACGGCTGACTCAAAAGCTTGGAGGTGCTTCACTGGATCTGTATCTCCAGTGTAGGTTGGTAGTCGAGGCTCTCTGAAGTTTGCTGGAGTTGGCTCATGGCGGACACTCTCCGCGAATGGTGAAGGTTCTTCTTGCTCTCCTACAGCATAGGGAAAGAAAGGAGCATAAGCTGCAGCTGCAAAAGGAGCATGAGGATAACAAGGAAAAGTTGCTGCAGGAGGAGCAGGGGCAGGAGCTGAAGGGTAGGGATGACTTCCCTGAAAGTTGAGAACTCTAGCTGGACTTCCCCGGGCTGCTTCCCGGAAGAAGTTATGGCGAGCAACGAACTCTTCATCTTGAGTCCGCAAAGTAGCTGCAGGCCCTTGCGGAAAGGTTGGAGTGTACGGGGGATAGAACGACGGGCAAGCTTGAGAGTAAGCTTGCTGACGCTCTGCTGTTGGTGTTGGGTTGATTGGAGCAGCTGCTGGTTGAGCATCTAATCGTTGCGTTATAGCAGCAAGAACTTTGTTGATAGCTTGGAACTGTTGAGCATTCTCTCGACGTGACTGCTCAAAGGCTTCCCAGAGAGGATCTTCACTGGGACTTGGAGCATGGTTCTCAGCTGACTGATGGTCTGACATGATTAGCTGTTACTTTCACTGCGTGTTCTGATCTGAAGGTTTGCACGTGAGCTGTTCGGGTCCACGCTCACCGCACCAAATGTTGATGCACGAAAACGGCACCGGGGGGACAGCTATCACCGAGGGGGTGATTGGGCCTCACAGGCTAGGTGAGGAGGAAGGAGAAGGTTTGCGGAGGAAGGGAGAGGCTTGAGAGAAGAGGCGAGCCTTGATCAACAGAGAGGGTTGATCAAGAGGGGAAGAGGAGGGAGACCGGGAACGGTCGACCAGACAGTAATCGCAACGGTTGCACTTGCAGATTGAAAGCCGAGGAGAGCTGAGCTGAGCTGAGGGCAAGGCTTGCTGAGCAGAGGAGCAAGGCTTGCTGAGCAGAGGAGCAAGGCTTGCTGAGCAGAGGAGCAAGGCTTGCTGAGCAGAGGAGAGAAGAGGGGGCCGCTAGCAGCGGCAACAACACACTTCGCCCGTCGCGACCTAAATGTCACTCCTGCGGCGGGCTTTCCTTTTATTAAAAGCTAGAGGTTACAAGCTTACAAGTACACCTTTACAACAAAATCACTAAAAGGGGTACAAGGAGAAGCTGACGGCTAAGAGAGAAGAAGTTGCCAGAAAGCAGAGAAGAGAAGCTGCCAGAGACTAAGTAAAATAGTCTGCTAGCTGCTGGAGGACTGGGAAACTGAGTCTGCAGAGTCTGCTGGCAAGCTGCTGAAGAGCTGTGGAGGACTGCGCGGACAGGAAACTGAGTCCGCAGAGCTTGCTGGAGAGGTGATGACGGACTGGAAAACGGAGTCCGCAGGGGCAGCTGGCAAGACTTGTCTCCACCACCAGGATCCAGGATCCAGCCTCTAGCCTCCCTTGAATGAGAGGCTTCAGGGGGTATTTATAGGCCCAGGGAAGTTCTTGAAGAAGCGGGGCCCAGTGACATCAGCATGACGACCTGCGCGGACTCCGCGGACTGAGATTTTGCGTCCGCCACTGTTGACTGAGGAAGCAAGCGGAAGGAGGCTCCTGGAGAGAACTGGAGGCCACCCCTGGCGGGCGACCTGGGCGGACTCCGGGAGGAGTCCGCCCGGCAGGCCAGAGGCCGCCCCCTAGCGGGCAGCCTGGGCGGACTCCAGGGGGAGTCCGCCCGGCAGGGCCTGGCCGCCCCCTTGCGGGCAGCCTGGGCGGACTCCAGGGGGAGTCCGCCCGGCTGGGCGCCGGGGCCGCCCCCTAGCGGGCGGCCTGGGCGGACTCCAGGGGGAGTCCGCCCGGCGGGCCTGGCCGCCCCCTTGCGGGCGGCCTGGGCGGACTCCAGGGGGAGTCCGCCCGGCTGGTCGCCGGGGCCGCCCCCTAGCGGGCGGCCTGGGCGGACTCCAGGGGGAGTCCGCCCGGCGGGCCTGGCCGCCCCCTTGCGGGCGGCCTGAGCGGACTCCAGGGGGAGTCCGCCCGGCTGGTCGCCGGGGCCGCCCCTTAGCGGGCGGCCTGGGCGGACTCCAGGGGGAGTCCGCCGGCGGGCCTGGCCGCCCCCTTGCGGGCGGCCTGGGCGGACTCCAGGGGGAGTCCGCCCGGCTGGCGGGCAGAGGCCGCCCCGGGTGGGCGGCCTCGGCGGACGGCGGCAGGAGGCCGCCGCCCCTCGGGCAGCAGGGAGGTCGCCCCTGGTGGGCGACCCCGACGGATGGCGGCAGGAGACTGCCGCTCCTTGGCCTGATTAGGAGGTCACTCCCGGTGGTGCTGTTGGCGAACTCCTGCAAGGAAAAGTACTGCACGATTAGCGGACCTAACCGCATGTCCCGCGAGGGTGAGCCATGGGAACAGCCCGCCGTCCCGCAGGGCACGCGGTTGCTAGGAAACCTAGGCGGACAGGGAAAACTGTCCGCATACGCGGGGACTTGTCGCCATCGAAAGGGAGAACTGAAGGGTCGCGACTAGCCAGCTGGCCACCTTGGGAAGGATCGCCGATTTCTGGGTTAACACATGCATGAAGGCTCTATTACTTCCAAACTGCTGGGCGAGTTGCTACTCTCCATCGATATATCCATCAAAAGAAATTCTTCTACCAGCAAATCCACAAAAAGGTTAAAACTTTTCGCTGGCTTCCTACTCAGGGCGTCGACTACCATATTAGCTTTACCCGGATGGTATTGAATCTCCACATCATAATCTGCCACATATTCTAAACATCACCGCTGACGCAAATTCAATTCCTTTTGAGTGAAGACGTACTTCAAACTCTTATGACCAGTATAAATCTTGCACAGAGCGCCATATAACATGTATCTCCATAACTTTAAAGCATAGATCACGACTTCAAATTCCAAATCATGCGTACGGTAATTCCTTTCATGAGTCTTTAACTGTCGCGACCCATAAGCAATCACTTTGCCTTATTGCATTAACACAAACCCAAGTCCAACGTGCGATGCGTCCACATACACAACATACTCTATTCCTTTGGTAGGCAATGCTAACACCGGAGCAATGCACAATCTCCTCTTCAATTCCAAAAAAATCCTCCTCGCACTTATCGCTCCACACAAAAGCTGCGTTCTTCTGCGTAAGCTTCATCAGTGGCGCAAAAAACGAAGAGAAACTTTCCACAAACCTCATATAATATCCTGCCAACCCTCAAAAACTTCTTATCTATTTTGGTGTGGTAGGTCTATTCCAATCCATTACAATAGCTATCTTCTCGGGGTCCACCAAAATTCCATCCTTGTTAACCATATGACCCAGAAAAGAAACCCGAGGAAGCCAAAACTCACACTTGCTTAGCTTGACATACAACTTATGCTCCCTCAAAGTAGACAAAACTAATCGCAAATGCTGGACATGCTCTTCAACACTGCAGGAGTATACCAGAACATTATCTATAAACACGACCACAAAGCGGTCCAGGAAATCCTTAAACACTCTGTTCATCATATCCATAAAGGCAGAGGGTGCATTAGTCAATCCAAAAGACATCACCAAAAACTCGAAATGCCCATGCCGTGAATGAAAAGCAGTCCATGGAATATCCATCTCACGAATCCTCAACTGATGGTTGCCTAAACGAAGGTCAATCTTTGAAAACACAGTGCTACCAACAGAAGTACTCGAGTGGTGGAGTTGCTATAGTATGAGTCCCTGCATGAGCTCCTCTTCTGCATATCGACTATGTGCATCCTTGAGTATGTAGAAGTTCTCGAGTTTTGGATTTGTCATAGTCTGAGTCCATGCACGAGCTCCTCTCCCGCGTATCGACTACTTGCCTCCTCAAGTGAATGGAAGTCCTCGAGTTCTGGAGTTGTCGTAGTTTGAGTCCCTGCACTATCTCCTCTTCCTTATATTAACAACTTGCCCACTCAAGTGACTGGAATTCCTCGAGTTGTGGAGTTATTGTAGTCTGAGTCCCTACATGCGCTTCTCTCAAGCATATCGGCTACAAGCCCTCTTGATTGAGTTGAAGCCATTGAATTGTGGAGTGTTATTGGTAGAGACCTTGCACGAGCATCTCTACTACATATCAACTACTCACCCTCTCGAGTGAGTTGAAGCCCTCAAATTATAGAAGTTGTCGTAGTCCCATCCTCTACTCGAGCTCCTCTCCAGCGTGCAGACTGCTTTCCTCCTTGAGAGCTTGAGTATAAAGCGGCGAGTATGTGTAATAATCGCATGAGCGAGATACGCGAGCGCATCATGGAAAAATTATACTGATGCTAGTAAAAAGAGCATCAACTAGTATCTAATGGCTTGCCCAATCCCAAAGTCCGGCGAGCAAACCAACTCTCTCAAGCCTAAGAGCCTAGCGAGCACTCATCGTCGTCCAATCCTAAGAGCCTAGCGTGCACTCATCATTGTCCAAACCTAAGAGCCTAGCGAGCACTCATCATTGTCCGAGCTTAAGAGCTTAACGAGCATCATGTCGTGCGAGCATCCAAATAGCAGGGATCGGGTAAACAGGTCAGCAATGTCAAAAGTGATTTTCATTTTTTTAACTATGTCATTTCACTTTTAAAAAACAAAAGGGGCGAGATTCTCAGCCACCCAAAAAAGTTTGTGCAAAAAAGTGATTGTCCTGGTAGCTAGCTCCCGCCCTCACTGTAATCCTCGTTCTCGACACCTGAATCATCAACCTCCTCCGAACCCAAGGATTGCATCAGCCGAGGTGAGTCAGCTTCCACGACGAGAAGTCTCAGGATGATATCCTCAAGCGCTAGATCCTTAGAGCCTAGCATCCGACGATTTTCGAACTTCAGCATGTCGAGGAACATGTCACTGACGACCCTCACCATCTCGCACTTCATCTAAGGAAGGTTGTATTGGACGATCTGAATCCTCTTCCCAACGCTGGAGATGTTCAACTATGGATGACTCCTCGCCACCTCTCAAGTCTCCAATTTAGAAACCCTCACTTAGGATGCCTCTAAAGCTACATTGCTCTCCTCAAGTCAGTTCTCCAACTCTGAGATTTGCTAGGAAGGGACTAGCTCGGCCTCCTACAAGAAGGATATGCACATTTTTAGGAAGACGACTCATATGTATGTATGTGAAAGAAAAGAGTTCTTTTTTTAACTAAGATCATTTCGTAAGCCTTGCACTCGTCAACTTTTGCAGCGTCCTCCTTTAGCAATTTCTGAAGCTCGACCATTTTTACCCAGAACTCGCTATGTGAGTCTAGGAGCTGGTCTATCTGATCACTCTGCACGTTGAACTGATCATTTGCCATGTTGAGGTTCCTCTCAAGTTGATAAGTAAGCTTGAGGGAGTGCAGCCGAGACCTCGCGGCTTGGTTGGAGAGGAAGGAAGTGCTGGGCTATGGCAGCAGCGCATCATCTTTGCAGTCCGATCACGTGAAGGTGATGTTATAGTCCTTGCCATCGTCATCCTAGTCCTCCGACCACGGAGGAAGGTTTGTGCTGAGACAGAATTCATGATCCCCTTCCTCCCAGGTAACTAAAGGGAAACCAAAGCTATTCACTCCTTCGATGTTGAAAACTGTAGTTGGGGTGCAAGGAGGCAAACTCCTTCTTTCGCAACATCATCCTCGATGGCTCGCCGTACTCGATTCTATTTTGAGTTTGGTGGTGACAGGCCACGCGATCAGCTCCATGGCCATCAGTTCCTTTTGGATCAACAACGCTATTTGTGTTGAAAATTGTGAAGTGGAAGTGGTTGATGGGCAGGCCGGGCGGCCTGAGCGGATAGAGCCGGCGGACTAGGCGGACTGGGCGGACTACTGTTATGTGGCCTGGTGATAGGTCTAGTGGAAGCTGGCTGTTCTTCTGAGCGGGTTGTGCGGATTAAGTCCGCGGCCTGGGCGGATTGTTATCTGTGGATAGGGCGTTGGCTGTTGGTTTAGCCAAGGAGCGGCCTGAGCGGATAAAGGTTCGCGGACTGGTGTACGTTGCTCAGTGGCCGTGCTGAAAGCTAGTGTTATCCGGCGGTTTGGGACTTGTCCGCAGGAGGCATGCAGACTGGCATGTCCGCAGTATTCGCTGTTACGGACTGGCCTTAGAGTTTGGCTGAGGCTTTGCCGAGCTCTGGTTGTACATCACTGCTATTGCTGTGGCGGACTGATGTGTGGAGTCCGGCAGATGGCCGTTGCATTGGGCAGGCGTGCGAGTAGCTTGCAGACTGCTTTGCTTTGGCAAGGTTTTGGCGGTCTGTGTTGCTTGGTTGATTGGCGGATGGAGCTATGTCCGCCAAGCTCGCGTTAGGCCCTTTGGTGGTTCTGGACTTGGTCACACTCTGTGACAAGACCAGTGTATCCGCAGTATCCGCCGAGTCCGCTGTTGACCAGGCGGACTGCCTTTGGTCGTGGACTTATGGCAGATGGAGGCATTGCTGTGGTGGTATGCGGACTGTCTCTTATTGTGCGGACAGTCACTAAAGGGGGATGCTGTCCTGCAGTGTTTGGAGGCTTTGCGGGCTGGTGCCTTGTCCGCATAAGCCTGGGCGGACAGATAAGGGTTCGCCCAAAGGTGCCTTGCTCCTGGCGGGTTGATCCTTGGAACTGGATAAGTTCTTATGGACTCAGCGGACAATGGTTTTGCTAGCACGCGGGCTAGGGCGGTGTCTCTATCTCTAGGGCGGTGACCCCACTACTCACCTCACCTATAAATATAACCCCCCGGCATGTCTACAGTAACTGAGTGAACAGTAAGTGGGGCTTGGGCAAATTGCTGCGGTCTGCGTTTTCTATTCGCGCGGGTAGAGTAGAGCTGACGGTTTGATATGTGCAGGTCGCGCAGGTAGCTTCAAGGAGCCAGGAGTTTGGCTTTGACTTCTATCAAGTACTTGGAAGTGTGCGGTCTCTGCGGTTTCAGCAGGTCGCTCTGCAGCTTGTCAGTTCTTTGCTTCAACATTTACAAGTTCCAATAACCTGTCCGCCAGGCGCATGCGGGTAGGCGGTCTGTTCATCAGTTCATCAGCAGGAGGCGAATAACGGTGTGTCCATGCGGCCTCGCGGCTTCAGCGGACTCCATGTCTATTCAGCGTGTTGCAGCTTTATCTTGGGCGGGTTCGGCGGACTGGGCGACTTCGGCGGTCTCGGCGTTTTCCAGTGCTCTCCTCCCGGCTTGTTTTTGGTGCTTTCTATTATAGCTTGTGTACTAGAGAAATCATGTCTCGCTACGCATATCTCACCTTGTAAAGAAGTGAAATGAATGAAAGATCTGCTTGTGCTTCCATTGTGTGTTGGTGTTAACCTTGTTCCTTGGGTTTCCGCTAGATCAAAGTGTGAACTGGGTAGTGCTGATAATATTAATTTGGTTTGGGATATCTTGCTGACCACTTTGAGAAAATTTAACATGGTATCAGAGGCAGGTTCAGTTTCTTGAGCGGTGTTCAACCAGTGTTGTTACTCTGTGCTAGAGTGGTGATCAACCTGTGTTGGTGCTCTGAGCTTCTGAAAGGTTACCAACAGTTGTTACAATGGAAGGGAGTTATGCAAGAGGTCTTGGCATTGAACTCTTAACGCCGACTAACTTCAAGAAGTGGAATTCGTGCATGATGAGTTATCTTCTTGGTGAGGAGCTATGAGAGGTCGTCGGTGGTGACGACAGACAGGAGGTGACTGCTGCGTTTGGTACTGCTGAGCAGGTGAGTCTCTGAATAAAAACAAATGCTAAAGCAGAGTTTATTCTCAAGAGGGCCGTGTCACCAAAACTATTTGATCACATCATTGGATATGAGTCGGCTGCTGATATTTGGACAACCATTGATGAGTTGTTCAATAGGAAGAATGTGGCGCGACTTCAGTTTCTGGAGAATGAGTTGGCTTGAACAACTCAAGGAGACCTTTCCATCTCGAAATACTTATTGAAGATGAAGAGCTTGTATGCTGAGCCGTCGACACTTGATCCTGATGAGCCTATCTCTGAGACTAAGATGAAAAGGCACATAATTCGCGGCTTGCGGAAGGAGTATGTTGCCTTTGTGACATCTGTTCAAGGTTGGGCTACTTAGTCATCTCTGCTGGAGCTTGAGAACCTGCTTGCATCACAGGAGAGCTTGGCAAGGCAGATGGCTGGAGTTAATATTAATCAGGAAGGCAGTGAAGCTCTCTTCTCAGGCAAGAAGAAGAAAGGATGGGAAGGGTAGAAGAAGAAGAAGCTGGTCACTGGTGAGAAGGAGCCTTCAACTTCATATCAGCCGGAGAGGAGCGCTGCTCCAAACTACTGGAAGAAGAACTTGAAGTGCTACCGGTGTCATCAGCGAGGGCACTTCAAGCAGGACTGTAAGGTCAAAATGCAGCCTGAGCATGCTGTAGGAAAGGAGGAAGCTTGCTCTAGGAGTGAGGAAGCAGAATGGGGCGGAGCTTTCATGACGGGCACTTGTGTCCGTGCCTTGTCTGCTGAGGACTTCAACGGCGAGTGGATCGTGGACTCCGGGTGTGGTTGATAACTTCTTAATTGAAGTTATCTAAGCCCATTATTTCTACTGATATTTATTAAAAAGGAGAACAAATCGAAGTTAATTGATAAAAATATGATTAAAATTTATATTTAAGAATTATTCTACTTATTTGACCATATTCCATAGTTTCTATGCAGGTGAAACCAAGAAAATTGACTTGGAGAAGAAAAGAGGAAATTCTCAAATTTTGCCTAAGGAAGTTGTTGCAACAACATGTTTTCGATATTGCAACATTATCTGTTCCGAAAATTCAGAATTTTAAATACAGGATGGATGGTTACACTTATGAAAATATGAGCGGTTACACCTCTTAAAAGAAGGACGGTTACACCTCTTTAATAGAGGATTTTCGGCCAGCATTGGGGGAGATATAAAAGGAAGGTAGGGGAGAAAGGAAGAAAACACATCTTGGAGGAAGAAGAACTCATCTTGGAGGAAGAAGGACTAGGGCACATCGGATCTTGAAGACGGAGCAGTTCAACACACTTCGGAGAACGAATTCCTTCATTATTTTGCTTTTCCTTCATCATGCACTGTAAGATCTTTCTTGTTTGTTGGTGTGCTTCATCCATCGTGATGAACTAATTTGCTTTAATCTCGTATTGTGAGAATACTTCATCTCTTGTGATGACAATTTATTAACTTTTCTTAATTTGTGAACGTTTGGTGAATGTTTGTACTGAATTTATGATCTTTAATTCGAGGTTTTTGGCCAAGATCTCAACCTTTTACTACGCTTCATAAATCGAGAGAGGAGTTGCGTAAGTATATCGTAGATTCAGTATAGCATTTGAAGGGAGAAAGAGATTTCCCCTTGGTGTTAGCAACTTGGATTTTCAATCTTTAAGCGGTTCTTATTTCACCTACGGGGTAATAGAGAACTAGGAACTTCCGATATCGAGAGGTACAGATTTTTAATCTAAAACCGTTGCAAGACGTTTCACCACTCGTCCTCACAAGAACTATATTCAAAAGGTTGTCACACTAGACTTAGGAAATCACGATATGAGATTATCTTTAATCACTAACACAAAGTAGTCTCCTTCCGGATCTTTAGTTTATTTTCATTAATTATAAATTGTGTTTTGAAGATTTTAATTTTCTGAAACCATCATCTTAATCTACTTGAATTAAAAGAAAAGACATAGCTAATAATTACAAGCGCTGAATCCACCATCTCCTCGAGGGAACGATTCTTTTCTCACTTTATATTACTTGAACCGACACGTGCACTTGCGTTATTTTATATATACGTTTTGGGCGTATCAAGTTTTTGGCGCCGTTGCCGGGGAGGTGCGAAAAATTTAGTGTTTCTTTCTTGCGATATTAGTGAATCCCGAGTATTTAGAGCTCAAGTTTTTGTTTGTGTTACTGTTACTTTTTACTGCAATTTTGTGTGTTGTGTTACTGCCTTACTTGTGGGATTATTGTCAACTGTTTCGGTGCATAGTTTATGTCCAGATATCGATCACCCGAATTACTGCCTTTGAACTTAGAAATCGAACGGACGTGTAGACAGAATAGAAGGACGTATCGATTAGAACATAATAACTTTGCCACTATGAATCCCAATAATAGAAATGCTCCCAATGAAAATCCTCAGGAGGGTTTAGCACAAGAAGGTCAAGTAGACCAAAATGGTCCAGATGTTGCGCCACGAATGACGTGTCACGACTATAATATACCTTTAAGAGGAGGTTTGCACTTTAGCATCGCACGACCCGCAATTACGGCTAACAACTTCAAAATGGACCCATTAATTATGCAACAAGTACAGTATAACAAATTTGGGGGTCTTAGTCATGACGATGCGAACTCTCACTTACGTACATTCTTAGCGATCTGTGACATGTTCAAATTTAATGGAGCGTCTGAAGATGCAATTTTGTTGAGGCTCTTTCCATTTTCGTTGGAGGGACGAGCGAAGGACTGGTTAGACTCCTTACCCAATGACTCTATTACCACGTGGGATCAACTGGTAGAAAAATTTCTAAATAAGTATTTCCCACCCTCGAAGACTGCAAAACTCATTAGGGACATAACAACTTTTATGCAAAATCATGGGGAGACTCTTTATGATGCGTGGGAGCATTTTAAAGAGTTATTATGAAAATGTCCACACCACGGTTTGCACCACACCAACAAGTCTCTATATTTTACAATGGTTTGCAAACGACAACCATGATTTTAGTGGATGGAGCCGCGGGCGGTTCCTTAATGAAGAAATATCCCGAAGACTCCTATGCAATATTAGAAGATCTTTCTTCTAATAATTATCAGGAATATGAGAGACAAGGAAACACTCAGCCGGTTGGAATCCATCAAGTGGACCAAATCACATCATTAGCTGCACAAATGGCATCACAATTTAATTTGATTAACAAGCGATTAGACTCGTTATCTACTCCTGCACCTAATACACCACTAACGGTAGAACAACTAAATCAAATAACTGAGGAGGCAAACTATGTTGGAGGCCAACCAAGGCAAGTACCACCCAGTTTTGCAAATCACTACCATCCCGACTGGAGAAATCATCCAAATTTCTCCTGGAAGAATAATGCGGGAGTGACCCATCCACCCAGATTTAATCTGAATAACTCACATCCACAACATAATAATGTTTTTAATCCATCTAGTACTTTTAGAAAACTGACTGATGAGATGATCATGGAATCAATGCAAAAGAGAGATGTACGCATTGCGAATCTAGAAGGGTCATTACGCATGATAGAATCCCAATTAGGGCAAATTGCCAACGCCTTGAGTCTTAGGCCACCGGGCACACTCCCATCTAACACCTCTCCAAACCCTAAGGGAGACAACCAACAATGTAAGGCTATCACCCTACGAAGTGGGAGAGAGCTTGAGAGCGAGTTGACGAATAAACCGGCTACAAAAAACGTTGTAGAAAATGATTTAGAAGACATAAGGCCTTGTTCTAATAACGAAGATGTAAAACAAGACGATGAGAGTAAGAAAAAGGAGGTATAAGTGTTATGAGGAAAGACTGGAAAGCCTAGCGATGAAGAGGGAAGAAGTAAGGAGAAGACGATTGTCTGCCCCCACCACCATTTCCACAAAGACTTAGAAAAAGCAAATTAGATCAGCAATTTCAAAAATTCGTAGAAATCTTTAAGAAATTGCAAATAAATATTCCCTTTGCCGAAGCCTTGGAACAAATGCCAAGCTATGTGAAGTTCATGAAGAATATTCTCTCTAAGAAGAGAAAATTTGGAGTCAATGAAACGGTAGCACTCACTCAAGAGTGTAGTGCAATTCTTCAGAAACAACTCCCCCGTAAATTAAAAGATCCGGGAAGCTTCACGATACCGTGCTCCATAGGATATCGCTTCGAAGGAAAGGCTTTGTGCGATCTAGGAGCAAGTATCAACTTAATGCCCCTATCAATATATAAGAAGTTGGGATTGGGGGAAATCTCGAAAAGCTCAATTACCCTACAACTAGCTGATAGAACTCTAGCATTCCCCAAAGGGATAGTGGAAGACGTCTTGGTTAAGGTAGATAAGTTCATCTTTCCCGCGGATTTTGTTGTACTAGATATGGAGGAGGATAGAGAGGTCCCCATCATCGTTGGAAGACCATTCTTAGTGACTGGGAGAACCTTGATTGATGTTCAAAAAGGTGAATTGACTATGAGGGTAAATGATGAGCATGTAACGTTTAACCTTCTAAAGGTAATGAGATTTCCCCATAGAGAGGAAGATAATATGGAAGAAGTGCATAGTATATCAGTTTTTGAGTTTAATGCCAAGAGTAAATCTGAGAATCAAAATGAAATCTTAAACCGATTTTTGACTCATGATGAGTTAACTGATGATGAGGATGAAACTCTCGACTGTTTACAAGTTTTTGAAAAGCAAGCCACTATGCTTAGAAAACCGGAACCACTTGAGATGTCGGATAAGTCTTTAGCGGTCAAACCTTCTATCCTTGATCCATCGACACTAGAATTAAAGCCTCTACCCGAACATCTTACGTATGAGTATCTAGGAGAGAATAACACTCTACCAGTCATTGTCAACTCAAAATTACACCCTAATCAAAACAAAAACTAATTGAACTACTAAAGCAATATAAGTTGGCTATAGGGTGGACTATCGCTGATATTCGAGGCATAAGTCCATCATTGTGCATGCACAAGATTCTTCTAGAAGACTCTTGTACAGGATCTATAGAGCCCCAACATCGTCTGAACCCACCAATGAAAGAGGTAGTGAAGAAAGAGATTATTAAATGGTTAGATGCCGGTATAATATACCCCATTTCGGATAGCTCTTGGGTATCACCAGTGCAGTGTGTCCCCAAGAAGGGAGGACTGACGGTTGCAAGGAATGAAAAAAATGAGATGATTTCCACTAGAACAATCACCGGGTGGCGAATCTGTATGGATTATCGAAAGCTTAATAAGGCCACGAGAAAAGACCATTTCCCTTACCATTCATTGATCAAGTCTTAGATAAATTAGCGGGGAATGATTTTTTTTGCTTTCTAGATGGATACTCAGGCTACAATCAAATCACTGTAGACCCAAAAGATCAGGAAAAGACGACCTTTACTTGTCCTTATGGAACCTTTGCGTTTAGGAGGATGCCCTTCGGTCTGTGTAATGCCCCGGCCACGTTCCAACGATGCATGATCGCAATATTCTCTGATATTATGGAACACGACATTGAGATCTTTATGGATGACTTTTCCATCTTTGGAAAAACATTTGAAGAATGTTTAGAGTGTTTGGTGAAAGTCCTAGTTAGGTGCGTAGAAACTAACCTAGTGCTTAACTGGGAAAAATGTCATTTCATGGTTAGGGAAGGAATAGTACTTGGACACCATGTGTCTAAGAATGGCCTAGGAGTGGACAGGGCTAAAATTGATGTAATCGAAAAGTTACCACCACCTAAAAACGTTAAAATGCTGCGAAGTTTCTTAGGGCATGCTGGGTTCTATAGGAGATTTATTAAAGACTTTGCGAAGATAGCAAAACCGTTAAGTGGTCTTTTAGAAAAAGATGTAAAATTTCATTTTGACGACACTTGTATGCTTGCCTTTGATGAATTAAAGAATAGGTTAATCTCGGCTCCTATTGTGGTAACTCCCAATTGGGAAGAACCATTTGTGTTGATGTATGACACGAGTGATTACGCGGTGGGAGTAGTCTTAGGGCAAGTGAGAGAGAAGGTTTTCCACACCATAGCCTATGCTAGCAAAACATTGGTGGACGCTCAGATTAATTACACCACCACAGAAAAAGAGTTTCTAGCGTTAGTCTATGCGTTTGAGAAGTATAGGTCATATCTCTTATATACAAGGGTCATTGTTTACACGGATCACGCCGCAATTCGTTATCTCATGGACAAGAAGGATGCAAAACCTCGTCTCATTCGTTGGGTGCTCCTATTACAAGAATTTGATGTAGAGATCAGAGATAGGAAGGGTGCGAATAACCCGGTAGCCGATCATCTCTCTAGGATCGAGGGCTTGCAATCAACGCCACATACTGAAATTGATGAGAGATTCCCCGATGAATGGTTATTGGCAATATCTGAGATTCCAGCACCATGGTATGCAGACTATGTAAATTATATAGTTAGCAATATTATGCCCCCTGAGTTAAACTACCAGCAAAGAAAAAGATTTTTATATCAGGTACGCTCATACCTGTGGGATGAGCCTTACCTTTTCAAGACTGGTGCTGATGGTGTGATTAGACGTTGTGTGCCTGAAGAAGAAATGAGGTCTGTGCTAGAAAAATGTCATAACTCTCCATATGGGGGGCACTTTATGGGAAAAAGAACGGCGATGAAAGTATTAGACACCGGGTTCTTTTGGCCCACATTGTTCCGAGACTCTAAGGAATTCATTCAACAATGTGATCGGTGTCAAAGAAGTGAGAATATACGGAAGAATGAATCAATGCCCATGAATACAATGCTTGAGGTTGAATTATTTGACGTATGGGGCATAGATTTCATGGGACCATTTATCAACGCGAAAGGAAATTTATATATTTTATTGGTCGTAGACTGTGTCTAAGTGGGTGGAAGTGATAGCCACAACTAAAAATGATGCTAAAGTCGTCTCGCATTTCTTGAAAAACTACATTTTTAATCGATTTGGAACGCCGCGAGCTATCATTAGTGATGGAGGGAGCCACTTTTGTAATGCCCACTTCACAGCCTTGCTAAGAAAATATGGGATCACGCATAAAGTTGCATTAGCCTACCATCCCCAAACAAATGGGTTAGCCGAGGTGTCCAATCGGGAGATCAAAAGAATACTTGAGAAGACGGTTAGCACAAATCGTAAGGATTGGTCGCAGAAGCACAATGATGCATTATGGGCATATTGAACTGCTTACAAAATGCCCCTTGGTCTCACACCGTATAGACTGGTCTACGGGAAGACATGTCATTTACCTTTAGAGTTAGATCATCGAGCTTATTGGGCTATAAAGAAAATAAATTATGATTTTCAAGATGCCGGTAAGAAAAGATTTTTGCAACTCAACGAATTGGAAGAAATACGAATGAATGCTTACGAGAATGCAAGAATTTATAAAGAAAGAACAAAGAAATGACACGACCAACGTGTGGTTAAAAAAAAACTTTGAGCAAGATCAATTGGTTTTACTGTTTAATTCCCGTTTGAAATTATTTCTGGGAAAACTTCAATCACGATGGTTGGGCCCGTTTAGGGTTAAGGAGGTGCATCCGTATGGAGCAGTGACTATTCGGAACGATAAGGATGGGACAGAGTGTACAACCCCGTAGCCGGGCGAGTGGGACCCTCCCCAAATATCAGCCTAGGGGCGTGTTGTGGGCGACGAGTTGGTGCGACCCTGTTCGGAGGCGTGCGAGTCCTCGTGCGTGCGGGTGTGCGGAGGTTTTATGCGCATAGGTGCAACATTTATATATATATGTATGTTATATATATATTATATTATATATTATATATATATGATATTATATAATATGTATAATGGATTATATAGATGGGATGAGGGAATAAGAAAAGAAAAAGGGGGATAAGGCAAGGGGGGCTCGGGACACAGCAGAAGTGGGGGGATTAAAAAAAGGAAAAAAAAGAAGGCAGGTGGGGTTCGGGTGCAGCAGAAAAAAGGACCGGGGAGGAGAAAAATGGGGGGGGGGGGTAAAGAAATGGAAGCAGGGGAGAAATCGGGAGCCCTAGCCCGGTCGATCCTGGAGCCCAGCCGCCGCCCCCCCATTCCCGCTCTCTCCCGTCGCCGGCAAAGCAACGCCGCCGCCGCCCCCTCCCTCTCTCACCCTCGGCCTGGAGCAGTAAGGGGCTGCCCGACCCCTCCCTCTCTCACCCTCGGCCAAGCAGGGCAGCCGCCGCCGCCCCATTCCTGCTCTCTCCCGTCGCCGGTAAAGCAGCGCCGCCGCCGCCCCCTCCCTCTCTCACCCTCAGCCTGGAGCAGCAAGGGGCCGCCCGCCCCCTCCATCTCTCTCTCGGCCAAGCAGGGCAGCCTCCGCCGCCCCATTCCCGCTCTCTCCCGTCGCCGGCAAAGCAGCACAGCCGCCGCCCGCTCCCTCTCTCTCTCTCCGGCCGCCTGGAGAAGCACACCCCGATCTCCCTCTTTTTCCAGCCGCCTGGAGCACCCCGGCCGATCCACTATTTTTCCCGACCTGGATCGGCACACCTCGACCTTCCCTTCACCCAGCGGCAAGCTCGGCCTGGAGCGAGGCTTGTCCTGGAGCGAGGCCCGACCTGGAGAGAGGCTCGGCCTGGAGCGAGGCTCGGCCTGGAGCGAGGCCCGGCCTGGAGCAAGGATCGGCCTGAAGTGGAGATCGACCACCGACGCGGCCGCACGTAGCAGAATCGACCCGGAGCTCCTCTCCCTCCCCCGCCGCCAAGCACGCGACAAGGGTAATGATGTTTCAACTTGGGTAGGTGAAGGCTTCAGTTTACATATTCGCATAGAAGCCCCTCTCCACCAACGGGTGGGGGGAAGGGAGCTCCCTGACGGGTTGACGTGTACGTCCCCGCAGTTAATTGCATTAGTACCCGGAAGCGTGAGTACGGGTTTAGGCATGCTGTGTGAAGCCCATCCGGACGTGTTAGCCAGATTGGTGATGTTCTGGGGTTCCCGGAGAAGACTCCGAGGAAGTTGTTTATTAGCCGTTTGCAGGGAATGCGCGCCACAAGCCCCAAAAACGGGGGTGTGCGCAATATGTTTGGCCCGCTTATATTAGCCGACCGATGACTAGTTGGCCGCCGCTCGACGAGACGTTGGCGTACAGGTGTTGCAGTACCAGGTGGGGAATGTCGGGCTTAAGCCCGCGCTCGTGCCGGCCCTCGAAGGCCTTTTTTGTTTATATTGCCGGCCTGCGTGCTGAGTATGGAATTTATATTCCTGTAATATTTTTTCATATCTGTGATGCTCTGTGAATATAGTTTACTCCTCCTGTCTTGGGCGAGCGGTGTGTTCGTGAACCGCTCCCCCCCATGTGGGCCCCGAGGTATAGATGCTGGGAAGCCCCTGATGGCCCGTTGTCATCCTTTCAGAATAGCGGAGTTCCGCCGTTAGCGGCCCAATCGGGGCTGCGTAGAGTAGGGCTGCTGAGCGGTTTTGTGCCAATAGTAAGGTGGGCGGGGAACATTTTACATAGACTCGAGGTGGCACCTCTATTTAAGGAGTGGATATCGGGATCCTCCTTGGATGTTCCGGTCGGCCAAGAGTGCCCTCCGAAGGTGCCTTAGCTCAGCCCTTGGCTTGGGAGGGGAAGAGTTTGTTAGTCTTCCGGGTATGCGGCGGGTCCTCCACGCTGAGACCTTGGGTCTGTCCCTTGTGTTCCTAGTCTTGTGCCTAGATCGTTCGCTTGAGGGTAGTAGGTGCGCGGTCACCCCTTCCCCAAGGGTCGAACTCCACAGGAGACCGATTTTCGGTTTCAACATTTTGGTGCGGTGAGCGTGGAGAGTGACCAGCACAGAAGAACTCAGGCGAACATCATGGCAATAGAAGTGGAACCAGGTGACGACCAGGGACGTGCGCTGACACTTTGTGTGGAAGGTCTTCATACCCGGAGTCGGCCCATCCTATGGATGTTGGAATCCCATAGCACTCGTGGTAGGATTTGCACCTATTTGAAGCGCTCTTTTCTTTAAGGTATGTAAGCGGTGCTATGATTTTTAATAAGAGTTCTATAAACATGCCAATACTAGTGCAATGAGCTCGCAGGAAGAAGTGAAGTGAATTTGGACCCCGAGTAGATCCCGCTGTCAGGCTCTCACCTAGCTGGCAGGGCTGGAAGTAACTCGATGGTGGTAGTAGTGGACCCCGAGCAGATCCCGCTGTCAGGCTCTCACCTAGCTGGCAGGGCTGGAAGTCACTCAATGGTGGTAGTAGTAGACCCCGAGCAGATCCCGCTGTTAGGCTCTCACCTAGCTAGCAGGGATGGAAGTCACTCGGTGTCATCCTTGGGCCTCGAGCAGATCCTGCTGTCAGGCTCTCACCTAGCTGGCAGGGCTGGAAGTCACTCGATGGTGGTAGTAGTGGACCCCGAGCAGATCCCACTGTCAGGCTCTCACCAAGCTGGCAGGGCTGGAAGTCACTCGGTGTCATCCTTGGGCCTCGAGCAGATCCCGCTGTCAGGCTCTCACCTAGCTGGCAGGGCTGGAAGTCACTCGATGGTGGTAGTAGTGGACCCCGAGCAGATCTCGCTGTCAGGCTATCACCTAGCTGGCAGGGCTGGAAGTCACTCGGTGTCATCCTTGGGCCTCGAGCAGATCCCGCTGTCAGGCTCTCACCTAGCTGGCAGGGCTGGAGGTCACTCGATGGTGGTAGCAGTGGACCCCGAGCAGATCCCGCTGTCAGGCTCTCACATAGCTGGCAGGGCTAGAAGTCACTCGGTGTCATCCTTGGGCCTCGAGCAGATCCCGCTGTCAGGCTCTCACCTAGCTGGCACGGCTGGAAGTCACTCGATGGTGGTAGTAGTGGACCCCGAGCAGATCCCGCTGTCAGGCTCTCACCTAGCTGGCAGGGCTGGAAGTCACTCGGTGTCATCCTTGGGCCTCGAGCAGATCCCGCTGTCAGGCTCTCACCTAACTGGCAGGGCTGGAAGTCACTCGATGGTGGTAGTAGTGGACCCCGAGCAGATCCCGCTGTCAGGCTCTCATTAGCTGGCAGGGCTGTAGGCACACCTGGGGGGAAAGGATTGGTTCTTGGAGGTTTTTGCAGGACCCCGAGTGATGCTCGGCCCCGGGTAGACTCCCTATCAGGCTCCCACCAGCTGGCAGGGCTGTAGGCACACCTGGGGGGTAAGGGAGAGAGTTTGGAGTTTGGAAAGAGAGTTTGGATATTTTGCAAGACCCCGAGTGATGCTCGGCCCCGGGTAGACTCGCTGTCAGGCTCCCACTAGCTGGCGGGGCTGAAGGCACACCTGGGGGGTAAGGGACCCCGAGTGCTGCTTGGCCCCGGGTGGACTCGCTGTCAGGCTCTCATTAGCTGGCAGGGTTGTAGGCACACCTGGGGGGAAACAATTAGCTCCGCGTACACAATAGGACACAAAATATACGGCTTTGTTGTTTCACGATATCACGAGAAATTGTATACTTGTCGTAAGTAATGGTATAAGGGCAATTCAATAGTAGTGAGCCAAAGGGTATCAAGTGATTCAAAAGGATCAGAAAGATCATGGGGAGATTGATGTTCCGAGCGCAGATTTCAGTTTCTCTCAAAAATTTTTTTGGGTCGGCTCCCACTCGCCGGATACGTTGGGTTGGATGATTCTTTCCGAGCTTGTACTAACCTCGAAAAGAGCGGGGATTGTGTACAACCCTGTAGTCGGGTGAGTGGGACCCTCCCCAAATATCAGCCTAGGGGCGTGTTGTGGGCGACGAGTTGGTGCGACCCTGTTCGGAGGCGTGCGGGTCCTCGTGCGTGCGGGTGTGCGGAGGTTTCATGCGCATAGGTGCAGCATTTATATATATATGTATGTTATATATATATATATATATGATATTATATTATATATATATATGATATTATATAATATGTATAATGGGTTATATAGATGGGATGAGGGAATAAGAAAAGAAAAAGGGGGATAAGGCAAGGGGGGCTCGGGACACAGCAGAAGTGGGGGTATTAAAAAAAAGAAAAAAAAAGGCAGGTGGGGTTTGGGTGCAACTGAAAAAAGGATCGGGGAGGAGAAAAATCGGGGGGGGGGGGGGGGGGAAGAAATAGAAGCAGGGGAGAAATCGGGAGCCCTAGCCCGGTCGATCCTGGAGCCCAGCCGCCGCCCACCCATTCCCGCTCTCTCCCGTCGCCGGCAAAGAAGCGCCGCCGCCCCCTCCCTCTCTCACCCTCGGCCTGGAGCAGTAAGGGGTCGCCCGCCCCCTCCCTCTCTCACCCTCGGCCAAGCAGGGCAGCCGCCGCCGCCCCATTCCCGCTCTCTCCCGTCGCCGGCAAAGCAGCGCCGCCGCCTCCCCCTCCCTCTCTCACCCTCGGCCTGGAGCAGCAAGGGGCCGCCCACCCCCTCCCTCTCTCTCTCGGCCAAGCAGGGCAGCCGCCGCCGCCCCATTCCCGCTCTCTCCCATCGCCGGCAAAGCAGCGTAGCTGCCGCCCCCTCCCTCTCTCTCTCTCTCTCCGGCCACCTGGAGTAGCACACCCCGATCTCCCTCTTTTTCCAGCCGCCTAGAGCACCCCGGCCGATCCTCTATTTTTCCCGACCTGGAGCAGCACACCTCGGCCTCCCCTTCTCCCGGCGGCAAGCTCGGCCTGGAGCGAGGCTCGGCCTGGAGCGAGGCCCGGCCTGGAGCGAGGCTCGGCCTGGAGCGAGGCTCGGCCTGGAGCAAGGCTCAGCCTGGAGTGGAGATCGACCACCGACGCGGCAGCACGCAGCAGAATCGACCCGGAGCTCCTCTCGCGCCCCCGCCTCCAAGCACGCGACAAGGGTAACGATGTTTCAACTTGGGCAGGTGAAGCCTTCAGTTTACATATTCGCATGGAAGCCCCTCTCCACCAACGGGTGGGGGGAAGGGAGCTCCCCGACGGGTTGACGTGTACGTCCCTGCAGTTAATTGCATTAGTACCCGGAAGCGTGAGTACGTGTTTAGGCATGCTGTGTGAAGCCCATCCGGACGTGTGAGCCGGATTGACGATGTTCTGGGGTTCCCGGAGAAGACTCCGAGGAAGTTGTTTATTTAGCCGCTTGCAGGGAATGCGCTCCGTATCCCCAAAAAAGGGGGTGTGCGCAATATGCTTGGCCCGCTTATGTTGGCCGACCGATGACTAGTTGACCGCCGCTCGTCGAGACGTTGGCGTACATGTGTTGCAGTACCAGGCGGGGAGTAGCGGGCTTAAGCCCAAGCTTGTGCCGACCCTCGAAGGCCTTTTTGTTTATGTTGCCGGCCTGCGTGCTGAGTATGGAATTTATATTTCTGTAATATTTTTCATATCTGTGATGCTCTGTGAATATGTAGTTTACTCCTGTCTTGGGCGAGCGGCGTGTTCGTGAACCGCTCCCCCCGTGTGGGCCCCCGAGGTATAGATGCCGGGAGGCCCCTGATGGCCCGTTGTCATCCTTTCAGAGTAGCGGAGTTCTGCTGTTAGCGGCCCAATTGGGGCTGCGTAGAGTAGGGCTGCTGGGCGGTTTTATGCCAATAGTAAGGCATGCGGGGAACATTTTACATAGACCTGAGGTGGCACCTCTAGTTTGGGAGTGGATCTGGAGATCCTCCTTAGATGTTCCGGTCGGCCAAGAGAGCCCTCCGAAGGTGCCTTAGCTCAGCCCTTGGCTTGGGAGGAGAAGAGTTTGTTAGTCTTCCGGGTATACGGCGGGTCCTCCACGCTGAGGCCTTGGGTCTGTCTCTTGTGTTCCTAGTCTTGTGCCTAGATCGTTTGCTTGAGGGTAGTAGGTGCGCGGTCACCCCTTCCCCAAGGGTCGAACTCCACAGGAGACCGGATTCCGGTTTCAACACAGAGTTTAAAGTCAATGGAGAACGGTTGAAGTTATTTTGAGGCGGTGATAATGAACGACTGGCGTCGTTCATTACATTGAAATAATTTAGTAGGGATGAACGTCCTGCCGGGACTTGAAATTAGGCACTGGGTGGGAGGCAACCCATCGTTTAAAATATTTTATTTTATGTTTTTCATAGCAATATGTTTATCTAATATGTTATTTAGTAGTGTGTGTAGTGGTATATGTAGTTATACAGATTGTCTTAGGCTTGGTGATGCAGGAAAAAGTTCTGAAAAAAATTAGATAAAAAAATTTAATAAGAACAGGTTGCTATTGCAACATAGCAAAATTGACGTTGCAACTGCAAACTTGCTGTTTTGCAAGTATAGGAGAAAAGGGACGGCGGTTTAAACGCGGTTCGACTGAACCGTGCCACAGAATTTGGGCCCAGAAGCTTGTTGCAACGCAGAAAAAATGCTGTTGCAATTTTTATTTCTCTGCCTGCCTTGTATTTTCCGGAGGAGCCGACCGGTCCAATTGGACCGGTTTATTTCTAAATCTAATTTATATAGTACCCGACCAGCCCCCTTTCTTCTTCTTTAAGCCAAAAACGACCTTTCATATCCCGCATTAGGTTTAACATCGGGTGGAGCTGCGGACGGCGAAGTCGAGCCCCGGGTGACGACCGTCGAGCGGCAGAGCAAGCTGGCAGCGTCGCGCAAAGAGTGACGATTCATTTCGAGAGCGGAAGACGGCAGCGGTAGTTCCAAGCAAAACCCGAAACTCCAGGTAAATTGATCTAGCCTCCGTACCCCAGTTTACTAAAGAATGGATCTTCTTAGGCATTTTTGTTATAGAGATTATATGTATATTAGGAATGTCTTCGAAGAGAAAAAGTAAGAGGAAAGGGAAAGAAATAGCTCAGGAGGGCAGGAAATTTCAAAATGATGCAGCATGAGAACGGTTTAAGCTTCTTAGACCGATTCCATTCATCTTCGAAAGGGGTTTCACAATGGAGAATAAGGCCTGGAGCGTAGAGTATGTTGAACAGATTGCAGCCCTAAAACGGGAGGTCTTTTGTCACCCTCGGTCTGAGGTTAACCTAACCCTAGTCTATGAATTTTATGCGAATGCTAGAACTCCAGAGGGGGAGGCTGTGATAGTACGCGGGAAAACAGTGGAGTTTTCGCCGGTAAGGATTTCTGCCATGTTTGAGTTAGAGGATGAAGGAGAGGAGGATTACACCACCGTGCTAAATAAGGTCACAACTCAGGAAATGACGGCGGTTGTGTGCTGTACACCGGAACCGGAATGGATTAATAAGAGGGCTAATACAATGAAGGCCACATGTTTGAATCAGAAAGCGAAGGTGTGGCTTTTATTTATCAATTCTACCATCATGCCAACTCGGCACCTGAATAGTGTGCCCCTTCATAAGATAGCCTTGATTTATTGCATTTTACAAGGAATAAAATTTGACTTGGGAACAATCATTGCAACACAATTGAGACAGAAGCTCCAAGAGGAAAAGCCTAAACAACTTTGGTTCCCTGCACTTGTGACCGAGCTGTGTCGGAATGTGGGAGTCAAGGAAGAGGAGGAGGATTTGGTGAAGAAATTGAAGCACCACATTACCGAAACCGTGGTGGTGGTAAATATAAAAGTGGGACAGGAGAGTGAGGATACACTTCCAAAGGGTGGCAAGCCAGAGACGGTGAACATCCCCAGCGGAGAAGGAGCATCTTTGGCAGAGGTGATGGATAGTGTTGAGTATATAAAGACTTATCTCCGGTGCCAACACTGTTATTTCCGTTCCAGGCTCGACTACATACAAAAGAGACAAGACACATTACTTCAGAAGGCTAAGCTACCGATTGAGAAGCCGCAGTTCAAGTACCAGTGGCAGTTTGATGAGCTCGGGAACCTTGTAAACACTGACCGAAACCTCCTGGACCCCACAGAGCTCGTTGACTCAGATCAAGAGAAGGAGACGGGGGAGGATCAAGAGAAAGAGCAGGAGGAGGATGACGGAGAAGGAGGCGAGTAGAAGTTCATCAAATTCATACTTCTTTTGGGCTATTCTAAACATTTATAAGAACTATCCTCTTGGTTTGATATGAGACGATTTAGGGTGCTGTGTTTTGATGATATATTTTTGTTATTTTGGAGTAGTATATAACTTTTTGTTGCACCGGCCCATCTTTTAGCGCTGCAATTATATTGTGTTTGATCTGACTTTATGTGGGCATATTATGAGATGTTGTATTTGCTGAACTAATAATCCTTCATTCTTATCATCTAATGCATATTTGGTACTAACTCTAGACGAGTACTTATACATCAATATGTTACATGCTGCCAAAATAACATTTTCTCTTAAATTATAAATTGCGCAGTTGACTTAAAAAAATGGCATAGTACAATTTATTGCAGGTGCTGAAGGAATTCTAACAATAGAACTAGCCAAAGAAAGGGGTGGAATAAAACCATTAAGGAGTTACAATCGTGCTTAAAACACATCACCTGCACAGTCGATTTCAGGGGAGTAATTTGAACTTCCAAATTTCTTCTACTTTATTTTGCACTTGTTCTGTCGTAAAAATTTATAAAAGGCTTCTAATGATTCAAGGCGTAGAATTTCTAGGGTCTAGCAACGACTCAAGTGTGGGGGTGGTATAGCCCTTGCATATTGGGTGAGGATACTTTGATCGATCACGGAATTAATGGTCTTAATGTCTAAAATACTTAATCAAAACTTTATTCTGATTTTTCAATGACAATCGATTGGTATTGCTGAACATCCTAGGAGTTCAATTAATGAATCTGAAGCATTAGCATATATACTATAAAGCTCATTTAAGCCTATGTTTTATGCACAAAATTTTTGGTTGATTTACTTCCATTACAATTCTTGGTTATTGACCTCTAAAAGTAAAGGGAGGGGTGAGCGAGAGTGGAGTGAAATATATAAGCTAAGCATGAGTTCAGTCAGTCTCACCATTTCGATCATCCACTCAATCTTTTGAGCTTGAACCTTTTCAGTCACATCATTACATGTTCAACATTGCCGATGTTCCCATTAGTTTGATCTTTATAAGTTAGCCGGTTATGGGTGTTTCATTATAAAAGAATAGATGAAATTCATAGTGATATGCGGCCTGAATATATGTCTACATACTTTGAATGTTCCCTACTATGATTAAAAAAAAGAGATATAAAAAAATACTAGAAGAATGTCTAAAGATCATAGTGATATGTGGCCGAGGTATGCGCACTAATATTTGGAATGATCCCAACTATGATATATAAAAATTTGTGCGATGATGAACCCCATAACTGAGTAAATTATTATGATTGCTAACTAGGGAATAAAAATATGCTATTAACGTCGATCCACAATTCCTAGCAAAGCTTGTTCCTATCCTACTTTTAATTGCACTACTATCTCTTGCGATGGCCAAATCAGAAACTTAGCTTAATCTCATCTTTTCCTGAACTTGCAAGGGATCAATAAGAGGTTTTGCATGGAAGTAAATTACCTATTTTCGAGAAAACCATACACTACACTGAGTGACTTACTTGAGCTTTATTTTCCATCAAACTAATGAATTTGTACATGATTGAACTCGTGCTGATTGGTAGGCATATCAGCTGAGTAAAGCGAAATTTTGGAGTAAACTTTGCTTTTGGTATCTAAGGCAGGAGAACCATCCGGATTCGTATCATGTCACGATCTCTCCATCCATATGAGGGTCAAGAATTATCGTTGCTAGGGACTAGCAACAGCTCAAGTGTGGGGGTGTGATAACTTCTTAATTGAAGTTATCTAAGCCCATTATTTCTACTGATATTTATTAAAAAGGAGAACAAATTGAAGTTAATTGATAAAAATATGATTAAAATTTATATTTAATAATTATTCTACTTATTTGACCATATTCCATAGTTTCTATGCAGGTGAAACCAAGAAAATTGACTTGGAGAAGAAAAGAGGAAATTCTCAAATTTTGCCTAAGGAAGTTGTTGCAACAACCTGTTTTCAATGTTGCAACATTATCTGTTCCGAAAATTCAGAATTTTAAATACAGGATGGACGGTTACACTTATGAAAATATGAGCGGTTACACCTCTTAAAGGAAGGACGGTTACACCTCTTTAATAGAGGATTTTCGGCCAGCATTGGGAGAGATAAAAAAGGAAGGAAGGGGAGAAAGGAAGAAAACACATCTTGGAGGAAGAAGAACTCATCTTGGAGGAAGAAGGACTAGGGCACATCAGATCTTGAAGACGGAGCGGTTCAACACACTTCTTAGAACGAATTCCTGCATTATTTTGTTTTTCCTTCATCATGCACTGTAAGATCTTTCGTGTTTGTTGGTGTGCTTCATCCATCGTGATGAACTAATTTGCTTTAATCTCGTATTGTGAGAATACTTCGTCTCTTGTGATGAAATTTTTTTTAACTTTTCTTAATTTGTGAACGTTTGGTGAATGTTTTACTGAATTTATGATCTTTAATTCGAGATTTTTGGCCAAGATCTCAACTTTTTACTACGCTTCATAAATCGAGAGAGGAGTTGCGTAAGTATATCGTAGATTCAGTATAGCATTTGAAGGGAGAAAGAGATTTCCCCTTGGTGTTAGCAACTTGAGTTTTCAATCTTTAAGCGGTTCTTATTTCACCTACGGGGTAATAGAGAACTCGGAACTTCCGATATCGAGAGGTACAGATTTTTAATCTAAAACCGCTGCAAGACGTTTCACCACTCGTCCTCACAAGAACTATATTCAAAAGGTTGTCACACTAGACTTAGGAAATCACAATACGAGATTATCTTTAATCACTAACACAAAGTATGTTGGGTACATTGGAATAAATGTACCTGATTTGAAGAAGCATCACCCTACTCAATGATATACATCAAAATGTATTTGATGTGTTTTGAGTTTAGTTGTGCAGGTAAAGTATTTGCAGGGAAAGCTGAAAAGTTTCTAAGTCCATGTGTCGACACCCAGAAGAAAAGTGTCGACACTTAAGAAGACTTGTGTCGACACCCAGAGAAGCAGTGTCGACACTTGGAGTAATTGTATCGACACCAGGAATGCAGAGTCGACACCAGAAGGAAAGTGTCGACACATACAGGTTGTGTCGACACACAATGAAGAAATGTCCAGTGGAGCAGTGTCGACACTTAGAAGTAGTGTCGACACCCAGAGGAATTTTGTCGACATAATAAAGAATGTGTCGACACTCAGCAAAAGTTCAACAAATTCTAAGTACAAGTGTCGACATAAAGGAGATGTGTCGACACTCAGCCAATGTCTCAACACAAGAAGGATGTGTCGACATAATGAAGAATGTGTCGACACACAGCAAAAGTCTCAACACATGAAGAAAGTGTCGACACAAGGAGCTGTGTCGACACTCAGCAAATTTCAATGAAGTCTAAGTACAAGTGTCGACACCAAGCAGATGTGTCGACACTCAGCAAAAGTATCAACACAGAAGGCATGTGTCGACACCAAGAAGATGTGTCGACACTTAATAAGTTCAACACAAGAAGATGTGTCGACACAAAGGTGTTGTGTCGACACTTACAAGAAATCAACAAAGTACTGAAGAACAAGGAGTTATGTCGACACACATTATCAGTGTCGACACATGATGAAGAAGCTGTGTCGAGAAGTAATTTCTACAACACAAGGAGTTGTGTCGACACCATGAAGGCTAGTGTCGACACTTAGTCTACTTGTGTCGACACTTAGTTTATTAGTGTCGACACTTAAAGACTGACTGTCTCGACACTTTCAGACAGTTACCGATATTTCAAGAAGTGACTGGATGACATGACAGCTGCCATTCCAGCCAGTCTACTGCAATAGTCAGAGATGTCAAAAAGCTGTTAGAAAATGGATCAGCCGGTCACTATGAAGAAGACCTATATAAAGACTTATTCTGTCAACAGCAGAAGATGATTAACACATAAAAAGAGGAGAAGATCAAGCAATTCATTGAAGAATCAATTCAAGTGAAGATCTAAGTAGTTGGAGAGAGAGAGCTCCTTCCAAGAAGACAACTGTTGAACCAGGCTGTGAAGAAGGTTTCAGATTGAGATCTGAAACTTAAGTTGCAGTGATTGAAGATCAGCTGCATAGAGAATCAACCCTACTGTGTTCTACATTCAAGAAGCTTTGAAGGAAGCCAAGGGAGGTTGATCTCAGCAGAGTTCTTCCAAGAACTCATCAAGAAACCTGTCAACTATTCTCTCTTATTCTGAGTTGAGGTTATATACATTGTATTCTTAATTTCTTGTAGGATCCTTAGGGATCTGAGTTGTAAGCCTGAAATTATAAAGGCTGAGTGGTAGGGCCTGTGTGCTTGAGTGTAGGAGATTCATTTCTCTGAGTGTAGGCCTTGTGACTGAGAGTAGGTCTTTGTGAAGACTGAGTGGTAGGGCTGTTGAGCCTGAGTTGTAGGAGTGGGATCACTCTGAGCTGTAGGAACCTGGTTGGGGTTCTAAGTGTAAGATTTGAGGATCTGAGGAACAGTGGAGGAGTTTGGCCGAATCTAGTACACTACTAGATAGGCGAAGGGGGAAAGTGGATGTACCCATACCTTGGGGAACCACTATAAAATTGTGTGTACTCTGTGTGTGTGATTCTGTGATTGCTGTGCTGAATTGCTGTGAAGAATTATTTATAAATCTGTGATATAATTTGCCTAAAAGTTTAAGAAGATAAAGTCACCTATTCACCCCCCTCTAGGTGATTAGGTACAATTTCTTTCAAGTGATATCAGAGGGAGGTTACTCAAAAAAGGACATAACTGTCTGAGTAGATCCTGTTGGCAGATTCAGTATACTCAAGTACAGAATCAAGAAAATCAAGAAAATGAGTTCAACAGAGAATCACAAAGAACTTGGATCCATGAAGTTGCCAATTTGCAGAAAGGAGATTTTTGGCATCTGGAAAGAAAGGGTTAGGCTATTTATGGAAGCCTCTGACCCTAGAATCTATATCACAGTCAAAGAAGGGTCATATGTGCCTATGAAAGTTTCAGTCCTGGATGCAAATCAGAGAACTCCTAAGGACTTTTCTGAAATGACCAAGGATGAGATTATTCTGGCCACCATGGACAAAAGGGCCCAGAATATAATAGTAAGTGCAATAGATGATGCTACATTTCAGAACTTGATACTGTTGAAATTTATGAAGTGTAAGTGGGTGACGGGACAGGCCGGGCGGCCTGTGGCGGACAGCTTTGGCGGACTGGGCGGACTGGGCGAACTGAGGTTTGCGGCCTGGTGAAAAGTCCAGTGGAAGCCGGCTGTGTTCTGAGCGGGTTGTTGCATGGAGTCCGCGGTTTGGTGCATTGCTCAGTGGCCGCGGGTGCAAGCTTGTGCTGATAGGCGGGTTGGCTCGAGTTCGCGGGAGGCTTGCGGACTGGCGTGTCCGCGGTTTTGGCTGTTGCGGACTGAGCCTAGAGCTTGGCCGAGGCCTTGTCGAGCTCTGGTGTTACAACAGGTCTTGCTGTGGAGACCGGTTGGCGGACTGGTGTTTGGAGTCCGGGAGGAAGCTACTGCGTTGGACAAGTGCGAGGTGCTCGCGGACTGGTGGGGGTCTGTGCTAGGGTGTTTGGCGGACGAGAACTTGTGTCCGCCATGCTCGCATTGTTCCTTGATGGTTTTGGGCTTGGTCACACCTTGTGCCAAGTTCATGGTGTCCGCCGTATCCGCCAAGTCCGCTGTGACCGGGCGGTCTGGTTTTTAGCTGCCTTTGGTCGTGGACTTGTGGCGGATTGAGGTGTGAGTCTTGCGGACTGCCTCGGGTTGGTGCGGACAGCCATTGAAGGGGGTTGCTGTCCTGAAGCGGTTGGAGCTTTGCGGGCTGATGCCTTGTCCGCTTAACTTAGGCGGACTGGAGAGGGTTCGTCAATGGTTGCCTTGCTCCTGGCGGTTTTCCTTGGTGACTGGCTAAGTCCACGCGGACTGAGCGGACGGTCGTTTGTATTCGCGCGGACTGGGGCGGTGTCGCTATCTCTTGGGCGGTGACCACACTCCTCACCTAGCCTATAAATAGGACCCCCTGGCACATCTACAGTAACCTAAGTAACATGAGTGAACAGTAAATTGGGTTGAGCAAAGTGCCGCGGTCTGTGTTTGTCAGTCCGCGCGGTTTGTTTCAGGCTGACGGTTTGCTGTGTGCAGGTCGCGCGGATAACTTCAAGGAGCCAGGAGTTTGGCTGTGACTTCGGTCAGTGCTTGGAAGTGTGCGGTCTCTGCGGACTCAGCAGGAGGTCGCTCTGCAACTTGTCAGTTCTGTTTCAACTTTGCCAGCTTCAATAACCTGTCCGCCGGCTTCAGGCGGGTAGGGGTGTTCCTCAGTTCGGGTTCAGCAGGAGGCGAATAACGGTGTGTCCGCGCGGCCTCGCGGCTTCGGCGGACTCCGTGGTATTCGGCGGATTGCAGCATAGTTCGGGCGGCTTCGGCGACCTCGGCGACCTCGCGGTCTCGGCGGACTCGGGTGCTGTCCGCCCGGCTTATTTTTTGGTGCTTCTGTTTTTTCAGCTGTTATACTAGCAAAATCATGTCTCGCTATGTATGCCTCGCATTGTAAAGAAGTGAATGAATAATAGACCTGCTTGTGCTTCCGTTGTTTGTTGGGATTTACCTTTGTACCTCTAGTCCTTGGTTTCCGCTGGTTCAACATGCGAACTGGGTAGTTCCGAAGATATTAATTTGGCGTTTGGGCTATCTTGCTGACCACGTTGAGAAAATTTAACATGGTATCAAAGCGAGGTTGTTGAGGTTCAGTTGCGTGAGCGGAAGTCAGCCAGTGTTGTTACTCAGTGATTGAGTGGTGATCAACCTGTGTTGTTGCTCGGAGCTGCTGAAAGGTTGCCAACAGGTGTTGCAATGGAAGGGAGTTTAGCAAGAGGTCTGGGCATTGAACTCTTAACGCCGACTAACTTCAAGAAGTGGAAGTCGTGCATGAAGAGTTATCTTCTTGGCGAGGAGCTGTGGGATGCCGTTGGTGGAGACGACAGGCGGGAAGTCACTGCTGTTTTCGGTACTGCTGAGCAGGTGAGGCTCTGGAGAAGAACGAATGCTAAGGCGGAGTTCATTCTGAAGAGAGCCGTGTCTCCGGAGCTGTTTGATCACATCATTGGGTGTGAGTCGGCTGCTGATATTTGGACAACCATTGATGAGTTGTTCAATAGGAAGAATGTGGCGCGGCTGCAGTTCCTGGAGAATGAGTTGGCCAGGGCAACTCAGGGAGACCTTTCCATCTCCAAATACTTCTTAAAGATGAAGAGCTTGTGTGCTGAGCTGTCGGCACTGGATCCTGATGAGCCTATCTCTGAGGCAAAGATGAAAAGGCACATTATCCGCGGCTTGCGGAAGGAGTATGTGGCCTTTGTCACATCTGTTCAAGGGTGGGCTACTCAGCCGTCGTTGCTAGAGCTGGAGAGTCTGCTTGCCTCGCAGGAGAGCTTAACAAGGCAGATGGCTGGAGTGAACCTGAATCAGGAAGGCAGCGAAGCTCTCTTCTCAGGCAAGAAGAAAGGATGGGAAGGGAAGAAGAAGAAGAAGGTGCAAGCCGCTGGTGAGAAGGAGACTTCAACTTCATATCCGCCGGAGAGGAGCAATGCTCCTAAGGACTGGAAGAAGAATCTGAAGTGCTACCGGTGTCATCAGCGTGGGCACTTCAAGCGGGACTGCAAGGTCAAACTGCAGCCTGGGTATGCTGCGGTAAAGGAGGAAGCTTGTTCGAGAAGTGAAGAAGCAGAATGGGGCGGAGCTTTCTTGACAGGCACTTGTGTCCGGGCCTTGTCTGCTGAGGACTTCAACGGCGAGTGGATCGTGGACTCCGGGTGTGGTCATCACCTCACCGGAGACAAATCGAAGTTCACCTCCATGCAGGCTTACTCAGGTAATGAAGCTATTATCACTGTTGATAATACTGTTTATGCAGTAGAGAAAGAGGGGGTCGTGTCATTGGGTAGTGATCAGGGGCCACTTACGTTAAGGAGTGTGTATCACGTACCGGGCATGAAGAAAAACCTCTTCTCGGTGACCAATGCGGTGGACGCTGGGTATCACGTTCTGTTTGGGCCAACAGACGTGAGGTTCCTTCGCAACGTATCAGCGGTGAAGGCTGATGTTGCTCATGTTGGGAGAAGGGTGAAGAGCTTGTATGTTCTTTCCACCAGTGTTTATGTTGATAGAATGAGGGCCAATGATAGTGCGGCTATCTGGCATGAGAGGCTGGGGCATGTTGGCATGGACAAGCTAAAGGCAATGGCGAGTAGAAGTTTGGTGAGGGGGTTGCCGAAGTTGTCCTCCTTTGGTGATGGGCATGTTTGTGCGGGCTGTCAATATGGAAAGGCACATCGCCTTCCATTTGATAAATCACAAACAAGGAGCAAGAAACCACTGGAGTGTATTCATAGCGACCTGATGGGACCAATGGTTACTGTCAGCCTTGGTGGAAGCAAATACATGCTTGTCTTGGTTGATGACTACTCAAGGTATACTTGGGTGTACTTCTTAAAAGAGAAGTCGGAAGCCTTCCGTTTGTTCGTGGAGTTCAAGGAGTTGGTAGAAGACCGGCTTGGCTTGCGGATTAAGAAGTTTAGAACTGATAACGGGGGGGAGTTTGTCTCTTCCGAGATTTCTAACTTCTGCAGGAAGCACGGGATCCAACGGGAGCTTACTTGTGCTCACACTCCACAACAGAATGGGGTAGCGGAGCGGAAGATCCGTCATTTGACGGAAACCTGCAAATGCTGGCTGCATGCGAAAGATATCCCAAGGTCCTTTTGGGCGGAGGGAATGTCTTGTGCTGCTTATGTTATCAACCGGATGCCACTCAGCCCTATCAACATGAAGACTCCTATTGAGCTGTTGCTGAAGGAGAAGCCGAGTGTTGAACACCTTAAGGTGTTCGGTTCAACTTGCTACGTGCATGTCCCGGATGCTTCACGGACAAACTGGATGCGAAGGCAAGGAAACTTGTCTTTGTTGGCTATGATGAGCGGAAGAAGGGATGGAAGTGCATGGACCCTGTGACAAAGAAGTTCGTGGTGTCAAGAGACGTTGTCTTCGACGAGCTGACATCATATGGAGGTGGCTCGGTGGAGCTAACCGGAAGTAGCAAGGATGATGAAGCACTGGTGGAGGCTGCTGAAGGCTTGGAAGAGGAGCTTGCTGTTTCACCAGCAGCTCCTGTTGCTTCGAACTCCGAGGCTGAGCCTTCTAGCTCAGGAAGCAGGGGGAGCACTGCTCAATGCTTGCCCCTGGTAGGAGTGGAGCCCGAAGAAGCAACGAAAGCTGTGAGCAAGGAGCCGTGTCTTCGGAGATCGAAGAGGGTGGTTAAGCCACCGGCTCGGTATTGTGATGGGAATGCAGTGAGCTTTGTCTCCTGCTTCTTTGCAGGTCCTCTGGATGAGCAAGAGCCTGCAAACTTCAACGAGGCCACTGGAGTAAAGGAGTGGGATGATGCCATGAAGGAAGAGATTGATGCTCTGAAGAAGAATGAAACCTGGGACCTTGTGCCCAAGGTTGATGACGTTACTCCGGTTACTTGCAAGTGGGTGTATAAGTTGAAGAAGAAGGCTGATGGGAGCATTGATCGGTTCAAGGCTCGCCTGGTCGCTAGAGGATTCTCACAGCAGTATGGAGAAGACTATGAGGAGACATTCAGTCCAGTTGCGAAGATGAATTTTCTTAGAGTGGTGATCGCCTTGGCTGCTAGCAAGGGATGAAGGTTGTGGTAACTCGATGTGAAGAATGCCTTTCTTTACGAAGAGATTGACAAGGACATCTTCATGGATCAGCCGCTTGGTTTTGTCTCTGAGAAGCATCCGGACTATGTCTGCAAACTCAGGAAGGCTCTCTATGGGTTGAAGCAAGCTCCTCGAGCGTGGTATGGGAAGATTGCAGAGTACTTGCAATTCTGTGGATACCTGGCTTCCAACTCGGATTCAAGCTTGTTCGTCAAGAAGAAGGGAGAGCTAAGAGTCTTGGTCCTGCTGTATGTGGATGATATGATCATCACAGGGAACTCGGAGGAGGAAGTAGCAAGGCTCAGGGCAGATCTTGCTATACGCTTCGAGATGAAGGACTTGGGAGAGTTGCATCACTTTCTTGGTCTTGAAGTGGAGTGGAAGGAGTGCGGGGTTCTCATTAGCCAGAAAGGGTATGCTGATCGCATTGTGAAGCGGTTTGGCATGGGCGAAGGGAAGAAGTGCTCTACTCCATTGGAATCTGGGCTGAAGCTTCGACGAGATGAGGGAAGGGTTATTCATGATCCCTTGGTGTTCAGGGCTCTTGTTGGGAGCTTGATTTACCTGACGATTACAAGGCCGGATATCGCCTATGCTGTTGGCCGAGTAAGTCGGTATATGGCTGAACCAAGGCAATCTCATCTAGTGGCGGCAAAGGGAATTCTGAAGTATGTCAAGGCTTCTTCTGACATGGGACTCCTCTATAGAAGAGACGCGAAGGTTGCATTGCTCGGGTACACGGATGCTGACTATGACGGTGATTCGGATGATCGAAGGTCTACTTCAGGTTATGTGTTCACTTGCGGTTCAGCTAGCATCTCGTGGTGTAGCAAGAAGCAGGACTCGGTGTCGGTTTCAACCACGGAGGAGGAGTATAAGGCTTCGGCCTTGGCTGCTCGGGAAGCCGTTTGGTTGAGGAGGCTTATAGAGGATGTCCATGAAGAAGTGCAAGGGCCTACTTTACTCCGGGGTGACAATGAGAGTGCTCTCAAACTGGTAAACAATCCAGTGTGTCATGCCAGGACCAAGCATATAGAGATTGATCACCACTTCATCAGGGAGAAGGTGTTGGAGGGGTCTCTGCTGGTCGGGCATGTTCGGAGTGAAGATAATCTTGCTGACATCTTCACAAAGCCACTGTCGAAGGGGCCTTTTGAACGCTTGCGCAGCTTGCTGGGCTTGGTCACCACTTCTCACTTTAAGGGGGAGTGTTGAAATTTGTGAAGTGGAAGTGGGTGACGGGACAGGCCGGGCGGCCTGTGGCGGACAGCTTTGGCGGACTGGGCGGACTGGGCGAACTGAGGTTTGCGGCCTGGTGAAAAGTCCAGTGGAAGCCGGCTGTGTTCTGAGCGGGTTGTTGCATGGAGTCCGCGGTTTGGTGCATTGCTCAGTGGCCGCGGGTGCAAGCTTGTGCTGATAGGCGGGTTGGCTCGAGTTCGCGGGAGGCTTGCAGACTGGCGTGTCCGCGGTTTTGGCTGTTGCGGACTGAGCCTAGAGCTTGGCCGAGGCCTTGTCGAGCTCTGGTGTTACAGCAGGTCTTGCTGTGGAGACCGGTTGGCGGACTGGTGTTTGGAGTCCGGGAGGAAGCTACTGCGTTGGACAAGTGCGAGGTGCTCGCGGACTGGTGGGGGTCTGTGCTAGGGTGTTTGGCGGACGAGAACTTGTGTCCGCCATGCTCGCATTGTTCCTTGATGGTTTTGGGCTTGGTCACACCTTGTGCCAAGTTCATGGTGTCCGCCGTATCCGCCAAGTCCGCTGTGACCGGGCGGTCTGGTTTTTAGCTGCCTTTGGTCGTGGACTTGTGGCGGATTGAGGTGTGAGTCTTGCGGACTGCCTCGGGTTGGTGCGGACAGCCATTGAAGGGGGTTGCTGTCCTGAAGCGGTTGGAGCTTTGCGGGCTGATGCCTTGTCCGCTTAGCTTAGGCGGACTGGAGAGGGTTCGTCAATGGTTGCCTTGCTCCTGGCGGTTTTCCTTGGTGACCGGCTAAGTCCACGCGGACTGAGCGGACGGTCGTTTGTATTCGCGCGGACTGGGGCGGTGTCGCTATCTCTTGGGCGGTGACCACACTCCTCACCTGGCCTATAAATAGGACCCCCCTGGCAAATCTACAGTAACCTAAGTAACGTGAGTGAACAGTAAATTGGGTTGAGCGAAGTGCTGCGGTCTGTGTTTGTCAGTCCGCGCGGTTTGTTTCAGGCTGACGGTTTGCTGTGTGCAGGTCGCGCGGATAACTTCAAGGAGCCAGGAGTTTGGCTGTGACTTCGGTCAGTGCTTGGAAGTGTGCGGTCTCTACGGACTCAGCAGGAGGTCGCTCTGCGACTTGTCAGTTCTGTTTCAACTTTGCCAGCTTCAATAACCTGTCCGCCGGCTTCAGGCGGGTAGGGGTGTTCCTCAGTTCGGGTTCAGCAGGAGGCGAATAACGGTGTGTCCGCGCGGCCTCGCGGCTTCGGCGGACTCCGTGGTATTCGGCGGATTGCAGCATAGTTCGGGCGGCTTCGGCGACCTCGACGACCTCGCGGTCTCGGCGGACTCGGGTGCTGTCCGCCCGGCTTGTTTTTTGGTGCTTCTGTTTTTTCAGCTGTTATACTAGCGAAATCATGTCTCGCTATGTATGCCTCGCATTGTAAAGAAGTGAATGAATAATAGACCTGCTTGTGCTTCCGTTGTTTGTTGGGATTTACCTTTGTACCTTTAGTCCTTGGTTTCCGCTGGTTCAATGTGCGAACTGGGTAGTTCCGAAGATATTAATTTGGCGTTTGGGCTATCTTGCTAACCACGTTGAGAAAATTTAACAGATACACTGTAAAACATCAAAGGAGATGTGGGATACTCTGATAGTATACATGGAGGGTTCTGAAGAAGTTAGACAGGACAGAAAGTCATTATTAAACCAAGAGTATGAGAGCTTCAGACAAGGAAGGTCTGATAGCATAACTGAGTGCTACAAGAAATTCTATAGGATAGTTAATGAGCTAATGTCCTATGGAAGAGAATTCAGCAATTATGAGCTGAATGATAAGTTCTTGAGATCCCTAACTAAAGACTGGGATACCAAGATTTGTGCCATAAGGGAAATGGCCAAGTTAGCAGATATTCCTCCTCCAACATTGTTTGGAAAGCTGTTATCCTATGAAATACAGCTAATGGGTAGGAAAGAGGAAGAGAAGACTACAAGAATTGAGCATAAAGAAAGAGCTGTGGCATTCAAGACAGAAGCCACTAAGAAATATAAAAGTAAGTCTCCATCTCCTCCCCCAAAAGTTACTGAGACTGAGACAGATGAGTCAGAAAGTAAGAATTCTGAAAGCAGTGAGAGTGATGAGGACTTTGCAGCTTTCACAAGACATTTTCAGAAGTTCCTAAAGAAGAAACAGTGGAGGTCTAAGCCATCCATTTCATAGAAGTCATCAAAGAATGATAGGAGAAAGCCCAAGACAAGTAGAACTATATCTTCAAAGACTGTCTGTTATTGTTGTAACAGACAAGGACATGTTGTTGCTGACTGTCCAGAGAAAAGGAAAGAGTCTACTGAGAAGAAGAAGACTCTAATCAAGGGCAAAAAGGAAAGGTCCTTTGTTTCAAAGAAGGACAAAAGTCTGTCTGATATGTCATCTTCAGAATCAGATTCAGAAGCTGAAGCTTACATTGGACTGTTTGCTGAAGAAGAGGAAGAGGAGTTCATCCAGTTAATGAACTCAATATATGAGCAAGAGGACAATCATGGCCAGGGACTGATGGCCTTATCTGAAGGTGACAAAATCCAGGAGCAGCCTCGACCTAGTCAGGTACAAGATTGTTCTATTAGTTCAATTTCTAGTGCTGGTTCAGAATCAGATTCATTAGCATCAAGTAATGAGAGTGGATCTGACTCTGAAGGAGATATTCATCAACTGATTGATGAATATAGAGTAGTGTTGCAAGCTTTAAAGAAAAGCAAATCCTTGGCCAAGAGTCAGGCTAAGGAGATTGCTAATCTTAAAGTTGCTGCAACAAATTTTGATAAGGTGATTGATCAAAAACTAAATGAAATAGCCAGACTGAAGAACATAACTGTTATTCAGATGGGGACTATAACATTCAAGAATGATCAAATCAGAAATCTGGAGATTAGTCTTCAGAAGGAGAGAGATATAGTTGCAAGGTTTTCTAAACCAAAATCTATTTTACCTTTGATAGATGAATTTGTACATCAAAAGGGTAAAACTGGATTAGGGTTTACACAACCTGCTAGGACTGTAATGTCCAAGTCTAAGGGTAAAGCCCCAGCACTCAACAAGCCTGCTGTAGATAGAACAGCCAGGGTTGTACCTATGCAAAGGTACAACAGATTTGAGTGCTGGTGTTGTGGCAAGGTAGGCCACTTTGCCATGGACTGTTGACACAATTCAAGTGCCAAGATGAGTAGCAATATGCCTGCTAGAAAAGCTACAGGTAGCTTTGTTAAGAGGCAAACTAACCAGCACCAAGGACCCAAGAATTCTTTGGGTTCTAAGGTTAACTAATCTGTTTTGTAGGTGAGTACATGTGACCATGCCCCAATATGGTACTTGGACAGTGGATGTTCCAGGCACATGACTGGAACTAGGGGATTTCTAAAGGACTACACATCAATCAAGGATGGTCCTAAAGTCACCTTTGGTGGTTCTGAAAAAGGAATCATCAAAGGTTTTGGTAACATTTCTAGCAACTTTATAACAATTACTCAAGTGGCTTATGTTAAAGGTTTGAAACACAACCTCATTAGTATAAGTCAGCTGAGTGATTTAGGATATGACATCTCATTTGTCAAAGATGGTTGTCATATCAGGAGATCAAATGATCAAGAGATCATTCTGACTGGTTATAGGAAGAGAAATGTCTATTGCCTAGACATTATGTGTGAGAACAATGTTTCTCCAGTATGTCTTGTAGCTAATGAGAAAGTCTCTCATTGTGTCAAATGGCACAAGAGGCTAGCTCATCTTAACTACAAGATAATTGGCCAACTCTATAGTAAAGAGTTAGTGAGGAATGGTCCTCAGGTTAAGTGTATTAAAGATGAAATATGCTCAGCTTGTCAAAAGGGCAAGCAGACTAGATCCACCTTTAATAGCATTGAAAACAAAGATGCTGTGAGGTGCTTATACCTCTTGCATATGGATCTTTTTGGTCCTATGCCAGTTCACAGCCTAGGTAGGAAGGTCTACACATTTGTAGTTGTAGATGACTACTCAAGGTTTTCCTAGGTGTTCTTCCTTAGATAGAAATCTGAAACATCTAGTATCTTCTATAGTTTTGTCAAATAAATTCAGAATGAGTTAGACAGTACAGTGGTTAAAATAAGAAGTGACCATGGTACTGAATTCCAGTCTGACAGTATGACAAAGCTATGTGAAGAATTTGGGATATTTCAGGAATTTTCTTCACCAAGAACACCTCAGCAAAATGGCATTGCTGAAAGGAAAAATAGAACCTTGATAGAGGCTGGTAGAACCCTATTAAGTGATACATCTCTCCCAGAATATTTCTGGGCTGAGGCAGTAAACACTGCATGCCATGTAATTAATAGGGCTACTATCACCAAAAGTCACAATAAGACCCCCTATGAGATTGTGAAAGGCAGAAAACCAAACCTATCCTATTTCAGGATCTTTGGTTGTAAATGCTATATACTTAATAATGATAAGTCTTACTTAACCAAGTTTGCTGCCAAATCCCAAGAGGGGATCTTTGTTGGGTACAACAATAACAACAATAAGGCTTATAGAGTCTACAATTTGACTACTCAAGTTGTAGAAGAATCAGTACATGTAGTATTTGATGAAGCTAGACTCATTAACAATGAATTGTCTAGAAGTATTTGCAGCTCCACAGGTGTGACTGAGAAGATGGACAAGCTTACTATTGAAGAAGATTCTACTGCAAGACAACAAGTAGATGATAGTGGCTGTTGTACAGGGGGAGTACTAGATACACCTGATGCAGAAGAAGATCAAGGAGTGTAGCAAGTTGAAGAAGCTGAAAGAGTACAACCTGAAGACAGGATACCTCCAGCAAATAGACACCTAAAAGATCATCCAGCCAATCAAATTATTGGTGATCTAAGTCATGGGGTACAAACAAGGAGCAGAAATCTAAGTTCAGTACTCTACTCCAGTTTTCTATCCCAGGTAGAGACAAAGAAATTTGAAGAAGCTATCCTAGACCCTCATTGGATTGAGGCTATGCAAGAGGAATTGAATCAGTTCAAGAGATGCAAAGTCTGGGAGCTTGTTCCTAAACCAAAAGAGCACAACATAATTGGAACTAAGTGGATCTTCAGGAACAAGATGGATGAACATGGAGTGATTATAAAGAACAAAGCAAGACTGGTTGCTAAGGGATATAGACAGGAAGAAGGTATTGACTTTAATCAAACCTTTGCTCCAGTAGCCGGACTGGAGGCAATAAGGATGTTCTTGGCCTATGCAACCTATCAAGGGTTTAAAGTATACCAAATGGATGTTAAGTCAGCCTTTTTGAATGACAATCTGAAGGAAGAAGTCTATGTGGAACAGCCATCAGGTTTTGTTGATTCTACTAGACCTAATTATATCTATAGACTTAGGAAGGCTTTGTATGGGTTAAAACAAGCCCCTAGGGCTTGGTATGAAACCCTGTCTAGTTTCCTCATTGAGAATAAATTCACAAGGGGGAAAATAGAAAAGACTCTATTCCTTAGGGAATCCAGAGGCAAGATCATACTAGTCCAAATATATGTAGATGACATCATATTTGGGTCTACTGAAAGTTGTCTTTGCAAAAAGTTTGCAAAACTAATGCAAGGACAATTTGAAATGAGCAGTATGGGGGAACTTAAGTTCTTCTTGGGTCTCCAAGTTAGACAGACTGAGGATGGTTTATCCATATACCAGTCTAAGTACACTCTAGAATTGATAAGAAAGTATGGTATGGAATCATCCAGTACCATGAAAACTCCTATGGGGTCAAGTATGTCTCTTAGCAAAGATGATGCAGGGAAACCTGTAGATGAGACTTTCTTTAGAGGGATAGTTGGCTCCCTATTGTATTTGACTGCTAGTAGACCAGATATCATGTATGCTACATGTGTCTGTACTAGGTACCAAGCTTGCCCTAAAGAATCTCATTTGACAGTAGTCAAAAGAATACTGAGATATCTTAAGGGCACTCATTATCTAGGCCTTTGGTACCCTAGGAATGGAGACTTTGAACTGACAGGTTATTCAGATGTAGATTTTGTAGGCTGCAAGGAAGATAGGAAAAGTACAACTGGTACCTGTCAATTCCTAGGTGGAAGACTGATATCATGGAGTAGCAAGAAGCAAACAAGTATGGCTATCTCCACAACAGAATCAGAGTATGTGGCTGCAGGAAGTTGTTGTGCTCAACTTCTATTGATACAACATTAGCTTGAAGATTATGGTATTCAAGTAAGTAGAACACCTTTATTTTGTGATTCTACTAGTGCTATTTCTATTGCAAACAATCCTGTCTCCCATAGTAGGACTAAGCATATAGAAATAAAATACAATTTTCTAAGAGAATATGTAGAAAAGGAAGATATTTCCCTAGAGTATATTAGTACAGATAATCAGTTAGCTGACATGTATACTAAGCTCTTAGATGAAACCAAATTCAATAGGTTCAAAATTGAATTAGGTATGATAAACTTAGATTAAGTTTTCAAAAATTGGCTAAGTAAAATGGTGTCAACACACAGAGTTGTCTGTGTTGACACAGAAAAGTGGTGTCGACATTTCAGAGAAATGGTGTCGACACATCTAGACAGTCTGTGTCAACACTTAAGAGAATTAGTGTCGACACATAAATAGTAGGTGTCAACACATCCAAGGTGTTGTCGACACTTAGGATTTACTTAGAATTCGTTGAGTAAGGTCTCGACTAATCGTCGAGCTGAGATATGTAAGTGTCGAGCTAAGCGGTGTCGACACATAAACAAGTGTCGACACATATATTCTGTCGACTATACTTGTGTCGACACATAGTTGTCGAGACATTATAAGTCTGTGTCGACACTTATCAACAGTGTCGACACAATTTGAGTATTTTGACGCGCCCTTTCATCTTCGATTCTAGAAAGGTATAAATAGGTTTTCACCATTGTTTGTCGACACGCTCACCAAAGTTTTGAGACCAAACTTGTGTGTCGACACCTCTCTTCTCTAGATTCAAATTTCTTCAAACCCTAATGGCGCCCAAGCTCGAAGAGAATGTGAATGAAGGTTATGAACTCGTGCAGTATGCTTTTGATGACGCGGAACCTGAGATCAAAAGCGTAATAACCCTAATAGCTGAGACTGGGTTAGAATTTCTTATTTCAGAGCCGATCAAGATCTGGAAGGAGGTCCTGGAGTTTCTGAATGGAGCAACATTAGATGAATCAGGACTCAAGATAAAGTCAAGAGTTCATGGGGCAAAGGTGAAGGTCTCACCTAAAAGTCTGAGAAAGATACTTCAGTTACCAAGGACAAAAGAAGAAGATGATGTTTCTGCTACTATGACTAGAGAAGCACTAACATGGTGTGGTTTGGACTCAAATATGAAAATAAGATCTGTTTTCAATAGGAAGGGAATGAACATGCAAGGCAAATTTCTCTCTGAAATTGTTGGCAAGGTTATCTTGAGCAAGCCTGGAGGCCATGACAGAATCTCAGCTCACATGTTTAGCCTCATGACAAGGATTATTTTCAAACTAGAAACTGATTGGTCTGCAGTTGTGTTTGAGAAAATTAAAGAGAGTATGAAGAAGCCCAATTTGGGTAGAATTCTGAGTCTTTACCTTGCTGGAAGTATTCCAGATGTAATGAACCAAGCAGCTGGATCTAAGATCAACCACATGAGGAGAATGGATTTGAGGATCTTCTCTAGGTGGGATAAAGTGTTAACCAAGGAAATGCCAACTCATCAGAAAGTAACACCTCTGAAAAAGAAGAAAAAGACAGCCACTGTGGCTCAAGAATCATCAAGCAGCTCAGAATAGCAGGTAGTGTTCACACCAGATGAAGAAGACACTGGAAATGCTGGACAATCTCCAGCAAGACAGGAAGATGCTGAGAGGCAGGGGGAGCTACCCACAGCAAGCCCAATACACCAGGATTCAATCCAGGGGAGCCTCTACTGGTGGAAGAGCCAACTCTACTAGAAAGTGAACAAGCTACCCACACAATTCTTGAGGTAATAACTGAAATCAACCAATTAGATTTCTCTATTGAAAATGAAGATATGACTGACAGATTGTGTGATGTTAATCAGCAACCTCAGATTCCTAGTCAACCCCAAGATGTTGTCATGGAGGACACATCTATTGCTGATCAAGTTGATGATGAGATAAGAGTTTCTCCACCCCATCCTCAACAATAATTTACGCTAGAAGAGCTATTCCCTGACCTTCTCCAAACAGACTTTGAGAAAGAAAGTGTTGCTGCTGAGGGGGAGAAAGTAACTATTGAGGGGGAGCATGTGGAGATTATAGAAGAAACTATAAGGAAAGAACCTGAAGTTCCAAAGGATGCTGAGCAGGTTCCTAGGGCTGACAAGAATTTACCTTCAAGCCCTAAGGACAGGGTTAATATTGCAAGCACATCTGCTTCTGAAGATGAAGAGGCTGGAAGAGCCAAGAAAAGAAAATTTCAAGTTTTCAAAAGAAGAAGCCAGAATTATAAGAAAGCTTTACAAACCATTGCACCACAACCTGCACCACAGCCAACACCATCTACTAATTTCAGTTCTCTGATGGTTGCATTGTAGATTAAGATGGATGAGCAAAGACAGGCTTTGAAATCTTATATGGATGAAGGGCATAAGTCATTGCAATTTGATCTGGCCCAAGATATTAAGTCAATCAGATTTGAAATGAATCTGAATAAGAAAGAGATGACTGACTGCTTCCATAAGGGAGGAAATGCAGTAGTCTATCTGGCCACACATCAAGAGACATTGAAGACAAAACTTGAAGAGCTTGAAGTGAAGCAAGGCTATGTCTTGGAGAATCAGATCAGGATGAATGACAATTTGACAGCTTCACACAATGCAATAGTAACTGAACTAAAGACTATAGCAACTGCCCAGAATGCAGCCCTGACCACTGCCAAAGAAGAATTTGACAAAGCATTGCAAGAGAGCTTAACTGCTGTTACTTCTGCACTTCAGGATTCTCAGAAGTTAATAACTGAAAAGCTCCAAAGGTTGAAACCTTTATACAAGGATGGAGTAAACTATCTGAATGCACAAATAAGGTTTCAGAAAGATGATCTAAGAGATCAAATTGAAAGAGAAGTCATAAAGGGGGAGAGGGTGTTAGTCAAGGCCAGCTCTGATCATGCAAAGTGGATTTCCAATTCCATCAGAGCCACCCTTGGATATCCTCCATTATGTGATGATGACAATGTTGCAGAGTCTGGAATTAATCCTGCATATCTTGGAGGGGAGCAAGCTGAAGTGGCTCAAGTAATATACCCTCCACCAGACTTTGATATGGTACATCAAGACATACAATCAATGTATAGCCCTCCTGAGGGAATTGAGAAGGTCATCATAGAGAAAGTGGTTCAGCAAGTGCCAGAGGCTATACTGAAAGAACAAGAAGCTTTGCTAAAGGAACAAGAGACTCAATTGTCTAAAAAGAGATTCAGAGAGCAAGCTGAAATTAGGCCTGCCTTTGAACAATGGAGCCCCACTTCCAGGAATATTATCTTGACTGCATGGAAGACTGCCAAAGACAATATCCAGGATAGAAACAAGTGGTATTCTGAACTGGAGTGGAGGAAGCATGAGACCAGGCAAGAGGCAATTGTGCAATATAGAAGAAAGGCTAAGATGAGAAAGCTACCTCCTACTGCCCAGGAGCCTATCAAGTACTTTCCAAAGCCTTATCATTACTTTGAAAGGCAGAAGATCAAGGCTGAAGAGCAAAAAAAGAAGGATCTTAAAGGAAAAAGCCTGCTGCTGCTGAAGATGCTGACGCCCCAGTCCAAGCAAAGATACAATCTGGAAAGGGCATTGTGATCAAGGAGCCTGAGCAGCAATAGGATAGAATTTTTCTTAAGTTTACTTTGTGTAATCATTTGATTTTAAACTGTCTGTAAACTTTTGGATAATGAATATGTTGAAGAACAAAGTGATATATGTTAAATCTATTACATTAATGTTCTGTAATATTTGTGTATACATGTTTTGCTTATACATGTTTATGTACTTACCCTGTTATATAATCCTGCTTTACATCATACTGTGATTTTGTTATGTATGGTGTATATCATTGAGTAAGGGTTATGACTTCTCCAAATAGGGGGAGATTGTTGGGTACATTGGAATAAATGTACCTGATTTGAAGAAGCCTCACCCTACTCAATGATATACATCAAAATGTATTTGATGTGTTTTGAGTTTAGTTGTGCAGGTTAAGTATTTGCAGGGAAAGCTGAAAAGTTTCTAAGTCCATGTGTCGACACCCAGAAGAAAAGTATCGACACTTAAGAAGACTTGTGTCGACACCCAGAGAAGCAGTGTCGACACTTGGAGTAATTGTGTCGACACCAGGAATACAGAGTCAACACCAGAAGGAAAGTGTCGACACATACAGGTTGTGTCGACACACAATGAAGAAATATCCAGTGGAGCAGTGTCGACACTTAGAAGCAGTGTCGACACCTAGAGGAATTTTGTCGACATAATAAAGAATGTGTCGACACTCAACAAAAGTTCAACAAATTCTAAGTACAAGTGTCGACACAAAGGAGATGTGTCGACACTCAGTGAAAGTCTCAACACAAGAAGGATGTATCGACATAATGAAGAATATGTCGACATACAGCAAAAGTCTCAACACATGAAGAAAGTGTCGACACAAGGAGCTGTGTCGACACTCAGCAAATTTCAATGAAGTCTAAGTACAAGTGTCGACACCAAGCAGATGTGTCGACACTCAGCAAAAGTATCAACACAGAAGGAATGTGTCGACACCAAGAAGATGTGTCGACACTTAATAAGTTCAACACAAGAAGATGTGTCGACACAAAGGTGTTGTGTCGACACTTACAAGAAATCAACACAGTACTGAAGAACAAGGAGTTGTGTCGACACACATTATCAGTGTCGACACATGATGAAGAAGCTGTGTCGAGAAGTAATTTCTACAACACAAGGAGTTGTGTCGACACCATGAAGGCTAGTGTCGACACTTAGTCTACTTGTGTCGACACTTAGTCTATTAGTGTCGACACTTAAAGACTGACTGTCTCGACACTTTCAGACAGTTACAGATATTTCAAGAAGTGATTGGATGACATGACAACTGCCATTCCAGCCAGTCTACTGCAACTGTCAGAGATGTCAGAAAGCTGTTAGAAACCGGATCAGCCGGTCACCATGAAGAAGGCCTATATAAAGGCTTTTTCTGTCAACAGCAGAAGATGATTAACACATAAAAAGAGGAGAAGATCAAGCAATTCATGGAAGAATCAATTCAAGTGAAGATCTAAGTAGTTGGAGAGAGAGCTCCTTCCAAGAAGACAGCTGTTGAACCAGGCTGTGAAGAAGGTTTCAGATTGAGATCTGAAACTTAAGTTGCAGTGATTGAAGATCAGCTGCATAGAGAATCAACCCTACTGTGTTCTACATTCAAGAAGCTTTGAAGGAAGCCAAGGGAGGTTGATCTCAGCAGAGTTCTTCCAAGAACTCATCAAGAAACCTGTCAACTCTTCTCTCTTATTCTGAGTTGAGGTTATATACATTGTATTCTTAATTTATTGTAGGATCCTTAGGGATCTGAGTTGTAAGCCTGAAATTATAAAGGCTGAGTGGTTGGGCCTGTGTGCCTGAGTATAGGAGATTCATTTCTCTGAGTGTAGGCCTTGTGGCTGAGAGTAGGTATTTGTGAAGACTGAGTGGTAGTGCTGTTGAGCCTGAGTTGTAGGAGTGGGATCACTCTGAGCTGTAGGAACCTGGTTCTGGTTCTGAGTGTAAGATCTGAGGATCTGAGGAACAGTGGAGGAGTTTGGCCGAATCTAGTACACTACCAGTTAGGCGAAGGGGGAAAGTGGATGTACCCATACCTTGGGGAACCACTATAAAACTGTGTGTACTCTATGTGTGTGATTCTGTGATTGCTGTGCTGAATTGCTGTGAAGAATTATTTATAAATCTGTGATATAATCTGCCTAAAAGTTTAAAAAGATAAAGTCACCTATTCACCCCCCCTCTAGGTGATTAGGTACAATTTCTTTCAAAGTAGTCTCCTTCCGGATCTTTAGTTTATTTTCATTAATTATAAATTGTGTTTTGAAGATTTTAATTTTCTGAAACCATCATCTTAATCTACTTGAATTAAAAGAAAAGGCATAGTTAATAATTGCAAGCGCTGAATCCACCATCTCCTCGAGGGAACGATTCTTTTCTCACTTTATATTACTTGAACCGACACGTGCACTTGCGCTATTTTATATATACGTTTCGGGCGTATCAGTGGTCATCACCTCACCGGAGACAAGTCGAAGTTCTCCTCCATGCAAGCATACTCAGGTAATGAAGCTATTATCACTGCTGATAATACTGTTTATGTAGTAGAGAAAGAGGGGGTTGTGTCTTTGGGTAGTGATCAGGGGCCACTCAAATTAAGGAGTGTGTATCACGTACCGGGCATGAAGAAGAACCTCTTCTCTGTGACCAATGCGGTGGACGCTGGGTATCACGTTCTATTTAGGCCAACAGACGTGAGGTTCCTTCGTAACGTATCAGCGGTTAAGGCTGATGTTGCTCATATAGGAAGGAGGGTTAAGAACTTGTTTGTTCTTGCAACCAATTCTTATGTTGATCGAATGAGAGCCAACGATAGCACTGCTATCTGGCATGAGATGCTGGGGAATGTAGGAATGGACAAGCTGAAGTATATGACTAGTAGAAGTTTGGTGAGAGGTCTGCCTAAGTTATCCTCCTTTGGTGACGGGCATGTTTGCGCGGGGTGTCAATACGGTAAGGCACATCGCCTTTCGTTTGATAAATCACAAACAAGGAGCAAACAACCATTGGAGTGCATTCATGGCGACTTGATGGGACCGACGGTCACTGCCAGCCTTGGTGGAAGCAGATACATGCTTGTCTTGGTTGATGACTACTTAAGGTATACTTGGGTTTACTTCTTGAAGGAGAAGTCAGAAGCTTTCCGGTTGTTTGTGGAGTTCAAGGAGTTGGTGGAAGGCCAGCTTGGCTTGCGGATCAAGAAGCTTAAAACAGACAACGGTGGTGAGTTTATCTCCTCCGAGTTTTCTAACTTCTGCAGGAAGCACGGGATCCAACGAGAGCTCACTTGTGCTCACACTCCACAACAAAATGGCGTAGCGGAGTGGAAGATCTGTCATCTGAAGGAGACTTGCAAATGTTAGCTTCATGCGAAAGACATTCCAAGGTCCTTTTGGGTGGAGGGGATGTCTTGTGCTTCTTATGTCATCAACAGAATGCCGCTCAGCCCGATCAACATGAAGACTCCTTTTGAATTGTTGCTGAAGGAGAAGCCGAGTGTGGGACACCTTTGGGTGTTCGGTTCAACTTGCTATGTGCATGTCCCGGATGCTTCACGGACTAAGCTGGATGCAAAGACAAGGAAGCTTGTCTTTGTTGGCTACGATGAGCGGAAGAAGGGATGGAACTGCATGGATCCTGCGACGAAGAAGTTCGTTGTGTCAAGAGACATTGTCTTTGATGAGCTGACGTCGTATGGAGGAGGCTCAGTTGAGCTGTCTGATAGCTAGGTTGATGAAGAACCCATGGTGGCTGCTGAAGGCTTGGAAGAGGAGCTTGCTGTTTCACCAGCAACTCCTGTTACTTCTAACTCTGAGGCTGAGCATTCTGGCTCAGGAAGCAGGGGGAGCACTGCTCAATGCTTTCCCCAAGTAGGAGTTGAGCCCGAAGAAGCAATGGAAGCAGTAAGCAAGGAGCCGACCCTTCGGAGATCGAAGAGGGTTATTAAGCCACCGGCTCGGTACTGTGATGGGAATGCAGTGAGCTTTGTCTCCTTCTTCTTTGTGGGTCCTCTAGATGAGCGAGAGCCTGCAACCTTCAACGAGGACACTGGAGTTAAGGAGTGGGATGATGTCATGAAGGAAGAGATTTCCGCTCTCAAGAAGAATGAAACCTGGGACCTTGTGCCCAAGGTTGATGGCATTATTCCGGTAACTTGCAAGTGGGTGTATAAGTTAAAGAAGAAGGCTGATGGGAGTATTGATAGGTTCAAAGCTCGCCTGGTTTCTCGAGGATTCTCACAATAGTATGGAGAAGACTATGAGGAGATGTTTAGTCTGGTTACAAAGATGACTTCAGTTAGAGTGGTGATCGCCTTAGCTGCTAGTAAAGGATGGAGAATGTTGCAACTCGATGTGAAGAATGCCTTTCTTTACGGAGAGATTGACAAGGACATCTTCATGGATCAGCCACTTGGTTTTGTTTCTGAAGATCATCCGGACTATGTCTGCAAGCTCAGGAAGGCTCTCTACGGGTTGAAGCAAGCTCCTAGAGCTTGGTATGGGAAGATAGCAGAGTGTTTGCAATTCTGCGAGTATCTTGCCTCTAAATCAAATTCTAGCTTGTTCATCAAGAAGAAGGGGGAGCTACAAGTCTTGGTCCTACTGTATGTGGATGACATGATCATCACAGGGAATTTGGAGGGGGAAGTATCAAGGCTCAGGGCTGAGCTTGCTATACACTTCGAGATGAATGACTTGGGAGAGCTTCATCACTTTCTCAGTCTTGAAGTGGAGAGAAAGAAGAGCGGTATACTCATTTGCCAAAGAAGATATGCAGATCGCATTGTGAAGCGGTTCGGCATTGGCGAAGGGAAGAGTTGCTCTACTCCACTGGAACATCGGCTGAAGCTTCGACGAGATGAGGGAAGGATTCTTCCTGACCCCTTGGTGTTCAGAGCTCTTGTTGGGAGCTTGATCTACCTGACGATTACAAGGCCAGACATTGCTTACGCTGTTGGTCGAGTAAGTCGGTTTATGGCTGAACCAATGAAGTCTCATCTAGTGGCGGCTAAGCACATCTTGAAGTATGTCAAGTCTTCTTCTGACATGGGACTGCTCTATAGAAGGGACTCGGATTTTGCCTTGCTTGGGTACACGGATGCTGACTATGGCGGTGATTCGGATGATCAGAGGTCAACTTCAGGTTATGTGTTCACTTGCGGTTCAGTTAGCATCTCGTGGTGTAGCAAGAAGCAGGACTCGGTGTCTGTCTCAACTACAGAGGCAGAGTATAAGGCTTTGGCCTTGGCTACTCGAGAAGCCATCTGGTTGAGGAGGCTTATAGAGGATGTGCATGAAGAAGTGCAAGGGCAAACTTTACTCCGGGGTCACAATGAGAGTGCTCTCAAGCTGGTAAACAATCCAGTGTGTCACGCCAGGACCAAGCACATTGAGATCGATCACCACTTCATAAGGGAGAAGGTGTTAGAGGGATCTCTTTTGGTCGGGCATGTTTGGAGTGAAGACAATCTTGCTGATATCTTCACGAAGCCACTGTCAAAGGGGCCCTTTGAGCAGTTGCGCAGCTTGCTGGGCTTGATCACCACTTCTCACTTCAAGGGGGAGTGTTGAAAATTGTGAAGTGAAAGTGGTTGATGGGCAATCCGGGCGGCCTGAGCGGACAGAGCCGGTGGACTAGGCGGACTGGGCGTACTGCTGTTATGCGGCCTGGTGATAGGTTTAGTGGAAGCTGGCTATTCTTCTGAGCGAGTTGTGCGGATTAAGTCCGCGGCCTGGGCGGACTGTTATCTGCGGATAGGGCGTTGGCTGTTGGTTTAGCCAAGGAGCGGCCTGAGCGGATAAAGGTTCGCAGACTGGTGTACGTTGCTCAGTGGTCGTGTTGCAAGCTAGTGTTATCCTGCTGTTTGGGTCTTGTCCGCAGGAGGCATGCGGACTGGCGTGTCCGCAGTATTCGCTGTTGCAGACTGGCCTTAAAGTTTGGCTGAGGTTTTGCCGAGCTCTGGTTGTACAACACTGCTGTTGCTGTGGCGGACTGATGTGTGGAGTCCGGCAGATGGCCGTTGTGTTGGGCAGGCGTGCGAGTAGCTTGCGAACTGCTTTGCTTTGGCAAGGTTTTGGCGATCTGTGTTGCTTGGTTGATTGGCAGATGGAGCTATTTACGCCAAACTCGCGTTAGGCCCTTTGGTGGTTCTGGACTTGGTCATACTCTGTGACAAGACCAGTGTATCCGCAGTATCCGCCAAGTCCGCTGTTGACCGGGCGGACTGCCTTTGGTCGTGGACTTATGGCGGATGGAGGAATTGCTGTGGTGGTATGCGGACTACCTCTTGTTGTGCGGACAGTCACTAAAGGGGGATGCTATCCTGCAGTGTTTGGAGGCTTTGCAGGCTGGTGCCTTGTCCGCATAAGCCTGGGCGGACTGATCAGGGTTTGCCCAAAGGTGCCTTGCTCCTGGCGGGTTGATCCTTGGAACCGGCTAAGTTCTTGCGGACTCAGCGGACGGCGGTTTTGCTAGCGCGTGGGCTAGGGCGGTGTCTCTATCTCTAGGGCGGTGACCACACTCCTCACCTCGCCTATAAATAGAACCCCCCGGCACGTCTACAGTAACTGAGTGAACAGTAAGTGGGGCTTGGGCAAATTGCTGCGGTCTGCGTTTTTTGTCCGCGTGGGTTGAGTAGAGCTGACGATTTGCTGTGTGCAGGTCGCGCGGGTAGCTTCAAGGAGCCAGGAGTTTGGCTTTGACTTCTGTCAAGTACTTGGAAGTGTGCGGTCTATGCGGTTTCAGCAGGTCGCTCTGCGGCTTGTCAGTTCTCTACTTCAACATTTGCAAGTTCCAATAACCTGTCCGCCAGGCGCAGACGGGTAGGCGGTCTGTTCATCAGTTCATCAGCAGGAGGCGAATAACGGTATTTCCGCGTGGCCTCGCGGCTTCAGCGGACTCCGTGTCTATTCGACGTGTTGCAGCTTTAGCTTGGGAGGGTTCGGCGGACTGGGCGACTTCGGCGGTCACGGCGGTTTCCAGTGCTGTCCGCCCGACTTATTTTTGGTGCCTTCTGTTATAGCTTGTGTACTAGCGAAATCATGTCTCGCTACATATACTTGCCTTGTAAAGAAGTGAAATGAATGAAAGATCTGCTTGTGCTTCCATTGTGTGTTGGTGTTAACCTTGTTCCTTGGGTTTTCGCTAGATCAAAGTGTGAACTGGGTAGTGCCGAGAATATTAATTTGGTTTGGGCTATCTTGTTGACCACTTTGAGAAAATTTAACAATTTGCTGCCCTGATGATGACCCTAATGTGCTATTTGCGACTCGATACCCGACAGGGTAGGGGGACTTTCTTGACCACTAGGACGGGTTCCCGCGGGACCTTTCAGGTACCTATAAGAAAAGAAAGACATTGGCAGCGAGTTTTAAATTTTTTTTTAATACCTTACATTCCAACATTGGTTACCTATTCTTGGATAAATATAAGGTAGATTGGCAAAGTCGCGCTGCCAGTGGGCGACATTAAACTTCTGCCCATGAAAGGAGTTCAATAGATCTTTGGTCGTCCACACTAGAGAGGGCGAGAGGAAGATGCACTCCGGAGGTTGCTGAGGAGCGAAGAGGTCATCGCCGATTGGGCCACTAACGATTATGAACTACTCAGTCTAACAGTGCACCTTGTTGACCGTCCTAGTGACAGTGCAGGTATGACTAGAGAAGAAGATGACTCCTTCCTTCGTAGCCCCTATGGTGATGATCCGCTTGAAGACCGCTAGGTCGAAGATGATCTCCTCTGTCCTACAGAAGGAAAGACACCCAACAATGATAGCCACACTGTTGGGGTTGATCTGGGCTGGCATCAACCCAAAATGATGGAGGAACTGATAGATCTCTAACCATAGAGGAAGGCGGATACTGACCTCAAAGTGTCAAATCAGCAGTAACAGCCGATCTGGGAAGAAAGAGTATAGATGCTCACTTGAGTGGGGATTCCTCGCTCGGGATCCCTCTTAGGTCGGTGGAAAGAAGCGTTCCTTGAAATCTTCGAGGTCCGTACTGTCAGTAATGGGCTTCTTGAAGATCATTCTAGAGAAGAGCATGGCATGGGTGGTCTTGCGAGCATGAGCATCCTCAGCGAACACTATCTTAGCAAATGAGTTGCCACTAGCAAGAATGAGTAAGAGAGTTAGGAGGGTTCCGCAAAAATAATGCTTTTTTGCCCCCTCCCCTGTTATTTATAGACAAAAGCTTGGGGGTGACCATATTCCGTCAACGATGATTGGCACATCGCAAGTCGCCCGCCATCGAAAATGGTTATCTCAACAAATCTCTCACAACCTGCATACTCGCAGAAAAATCACAAAAACAGTTAGTACAATCGGCAAAACATTGCGATGAACCCAAGCATACTTACACACCCTACAAAGCAGAAGATTATCATCGCAAGCTACACAATCGGGCAAATAAAGTAACGCAGCACATGCTCATCAAGGCGAGTTAAGCGGCAATGGTGTTCAAGTATCCAGAGTTTATATTTATTATAGACACTATTTTAAAATAATAATCAAAAGGTTAGGGCATCTGAAGATTCCAGGGCCATTCTTCAGGCTATGCATGTCGCCCAGACCATCCTTTCCCGCGCGCACACTAGAGGTACTTGTTCTCCTTAGCTAAGCATTCCTCGCTCTAGCTGATAATGTCATCCATACTTGCCAACTCCGAACTGATCTGATTCCTGCCCGAATCCCACGGAGGTTTTTGTGACTCAACTCTTGTCAATGCTCCACCATGGCAAGGCGTTGCTCCATGTGATTGATCGCGTAGAAGTGAGACTTAGCAAATATCAGCCGCTCCTCAAACTACTCTAGCTTGGTGACCTGAGTTTCTAATGAGCCGAGGCAAAGATGCGGCCCATAGATAGCCAGCTGGTCGAACTTAGCCTCTAGGTCAATGTAGACCGAAGCAGCCTTCTCCTTGTACTCGCAAAGCGGGAGCCTAATGACATCGATTAGTGTGGCCTTCGACATCATGGGTGGCCTAAAAAGAAACTCACTTGTATCAGTATGAGCTTTAAAAAGATGGGAAAGATTTTAAGTTAGGAGGAGAGCATTACCAACGTGCGGTACCTGAGGCCCGGGCTCGTGCCAATTGAGATAACACTCCCAAAGTGGGGACTCGCACCAGAGGGAAGGGTGATCTCGACGAGATGAACTGGGTCGAGGTGTGCGTGCTCGGTGAGGAGAGAGGCATCGATGATGTGGTCCTCGCCTCCCTGAGAACCGACCCTCGCGTTGACCCCTGTGGGAGTGCGAGTTGTGTTTCTGTGATTTCTTTGGTCGTAGGGAGGATTTTGCAGGAGGATCAGCAGGTGCCTTCCCACAAAGATTCGGATTCTGGTGATCGCCAGAAGGTAGGGGCCGGATGGTTGCGGCCTCCCATTCTTGTCACTATTCAAAGATGAGGGAGGGGAAGCGTTTGGAGGAAACACCAGGGGTGGCAAGAAGCTGACAGTAATAGGAGGTGGAGGGAGTGTTTGGGGGATTCACTAGTAAGAACGTTGACTTTTTTACCTAGACACATCTGATTCAAATTATCCTGGGTCGTGGCTGGGATGGTGGAGTGTTTTGTAGGGAGCAAGAGATCCTCCTAAGTAATAAAGGACCCCCCTCCCCATGGTAGGAGCATTCTTCTTCTGGCAATCTCACTCCTCATCGTCATCATCATGATCTTGTTTCTTAGAGGTAGGGGCAAGTGGACCGAGTACCCCCCTCCCCCCCAAGAGCATCAACTTCTTTGCCAGAATCCTTCTGAATATTGGGTTGGATGTTTTTTCCAATATCTAAGATTGCTCAAAAAGAGCGAAGATTGTGTACAATCCGCATTCATCAAGGGAGGACCCAGTCATGCCACATAGGTAAAGGTCAAAGTCAACATCAAAGAGCAGGTCAAAGTCAGCAACCTACCAAGGTGGATATTCTTTATTAGGGGCGTGTTTCACACTCACCCAAGCGAGCAACCCGTTAGAAGTATAAGCGAGCAACAAGCAAATGCTCTCCCAAGCGAGCAGTCCTCATGAGGGTTTGGTGAATATTAGGAATACTCGCACAGTTGGCGACCTTCAGCGACATCTTGCCAGCCTCACACAAGCTCTTCCAATAGTCTCAGGAATAGGTCATTAGGGCACACGTCGCGAGATCAGTAGTTTTAGAGAGACAACCACGTGGGTCTGGGTGTTCTTGCCTAGAGCCCCCCCTGTGTATTTATCTATAAATAGAACCCCAGTGGTACTTGGAATTGCACCTTGAAACCTTGAAATCCTAGCCCCCTCCCACCATTTTCTTGAGACTTCAACTTTCTAGGTTGTGCCTTTCTCGTACCTTGCTCAGCCATTTTGGTTATGAAGGGGAAATTAACTCAAATTTTTTGGGTACATGGCGGGACCTCCCTGTTACAGTGCATGGACCTCCCTGTTGCATTTTCTTTCTCTTCTTTGCTCTTGTCTCTAGAATTGGTCGGCTGAATCCAAAGAGTAATAACCTCTAGATACTTTTAGATCCGAATTTTGAAGTAGGGATTTTCCTGGCTTCAACAAGAAGGGTACAAGATGTTGATGTAGTGTTGAAATACGAGGATGTATTTCCTAACCAATTCCTTGGGGCTCCACCTGGAAGAGAGGTTGATTTTACTATCATCTTTGTTCTTGGTGCAAGAAAGTATCATGATCCCCATATTTGATAGTGCCTAAATAATTAAGGAATTTCAAGTGTAATTAAAGGATATTTTGGATTAAGGTTATATTTTTCCTAGCTCGTCACCTTGGACTGCACAAGTGCTTTTCATTTTGAAAAAGGATGGTATATTATATGCTTTATTACATACTACCAAGAGTTGAATAAGGTAACTATAAAGAATAAGTGGCATATCCCAAGGATTTACAACTTATTCTCTCAGCTTGTTAATCCATCCATAAATTCCAATTTGGAGCTAAAGTATATTTATTACCAGTTGAGAATAAGGAAGAAGACATATTGAAGATTGTATTCAGTACATGTTATGGACACTTCGAATTTACAGTAATGTCATTTGGTTTTACCAACGCACCTTCATTGTTCATGGACTTGATGAATAGGGTATTTTAGGCATATTCAGATAGATTTTTGATCTTCTTTATCGATGATTTTTTTGTATACTCCATTTCATAGGAGCAACACCCTAAAGTTTATGGTATTACAGACACTTAGGAAGAACCAGTTCCAAGTGAAGTTCTCCAACTGCAATTTTTAGATGAGAGAGATGACATTCCTGGGATAGGTCATCCGAGGAAAGGGTATAGTTTGTGATTCATCAAAGATCGATGTTTTTCATACGTGGCATGTTTGGAGGAAGTTAGAAGTTTCTTAAGTTTGTTGGGTATTAGAAGATTTTTGAAAAATAAAATATAGGATAACACTACCCCTTATTATCTTGACCTGGAAGAACTCAAAGTTTGTAAGAACTTCTGAGTGCCAACAAGCATTTGATGAGCTGAAGTGGAGATTGATGACTAATCCTATTCTAAGTCCCCCAAATGGGATTGATGGTTTTTTGCATTTATAGTGACACATCGGGATAGAGATGGGGTGTGTGATATGATGATATGATAACATTATAGTGTATGGCTTCAAACAAATGAAGCTGCCTAAGATAAACTATCAAGTCCATTATTTGGAGTTGGTGGTCATGATTTTCGCTCTAAAAGTGCAGAAACTATGTCCATGGGGTTAAAGTTGAAATCTTCACTGGCCACAAAAGTATGAGGTATATGCTTACATAGAAGGAGTTGAATATGGGGCAAAGATGAAGGATGGAATTTCTTGGAGATTACGGTCTCAAGATACATTACACGTCAGGGAAGTTGAATAGGGTTGTTGATTCCTTGAGTAAAAACATGCAAGCCAAGAAAATTGGATTTGCACTCATAGTGAGCAGTGGGTTAAGGACTTTGTATGCTTAAACATCAATGGTGTCAAGGTTGGGAACACAACTCATGCGAGTACACATTGAATTGAAGTGCAGTGGGACATCATTGACCAAATTTGGAAAGTCATCATTCTTGATTTTGGGTTGAATGGTAGAAGCTTAAGAGGGTGAAAATAATGATCTGGTGTTTTTCAATTGGGTTCTTCATAAGAATGGTGGATTTTTTGTTTCATTGTTTGGGAAACTAAAGGATGAGCTTATGTATGAAACACACTTTTTCAAGTATCTCATTCATCCAGGAAGCATATAAATGTATTGGTATGACGTGATCTTTTTGATGGCCCAACATAAATACGAACATGGCATTGTTTGTGACTTATTTGCAACCTTGTCCCTTACTAAAGGAGGAATTTCAAAGACCAGGTGGGTTTCTAAAACCACTCCCTATCCCAGGGTGAAAATTTTATGATCACTCTGTGGACTTCATGCAATGGTTACGTATGTCGAAGGGCAATGATGTCATGTAAAAAAGTGATCATTAATCAAAGATCTCTCATTTCATTCCCAGCCAGAGAGACTACAATGTAGGGAAATTGGTGAAGCTTTAAATTGGGAACATTGTCCATCTGTATAGAGTTCCTAAAAGTATGATTACATTGATGGGGGATTTACCGTGAAATATTGGAAGTTTGTTTAGCAGCAATATAATTGGAATAAGATGAAATTTAGTGTGATGTTCCATATGCAAACAAATGGTTAGATGGAGAGAACATATACAATGATAGACGATATACAAAAAATGTGTGTTCTGTACTGCGGAAAGAAGCGGGAAGACGTCCTATTTATGATAGAGTTTTCTTATAATGACAACTTCCAAGTGAACATTCATATGGATCCATTTGAAGATCTATATTTGAGGTGGTGTCAAACGCCAATATTATTGGTAGAAACGGGATATACCTTGTTATTTTAGAAAAAGTAAATGAGTGAATCCTTCATGAACCTCAACATAACCCAAGAATAATTTAAGATTTAGCAGAATCACCAAGCAAAGTAGTTTATGCATGCCATTGGAACATGGAGTTCGTGGTTAATTAGTAATAGAGTGTATTTGAAGATTAATTCATTTAAATGTGTATCACAGATATGTAGACTGAAAATGTTGAGTCCACAATATTTGGTCCATTTTGAGGTGATCTAATGGGTTGGCAAAGTGGCTTTTCATCTTTCTCTCTTTGCATAATTGAGTGGCTTGCAAAACATATTTCATGTATCTGTTCTAAAGAAAGCACTGATGGGAGCCAACTAGGTGGTAAAATCGAGCTCAGTGCCTTAAGGACTGTGGTACATCCCACAAGTTTTGAAGATACTGAGATTGGAAACTACACTACACAGAGTTTTCATTATTGAAAGTTTGATGGAACAATAATATATGTGAATAATACACTTGGGAGAAATAGCAACTTATGTGGGGAAGAATATCTAGATTTAGTATCTAAAGTAATGCTGCAATTTAAAATTTTTGGAAAAATAAACTTAAGGAGGGGATTGTTGTAACACACTGATTTTAAACCCATAAAACTCTTTTATATTACTATACAACCATGCAACGCGCGTGAGACGTTCAATGATTAGACCTAGTTGAGAATACCTTAAATTCCCTTCACACACAACTGTGCGCTCCATAAGGCACAACCATGTGGTTCTGTAAGCCACTACAAATCGTTTGAGCACTTTTGCCTTATAAGTTTACGCATCATGGATGATCATGCACCCAACTGTGTGCTTTATGAACTGCATAAAGCCATTTTTCAAAGTCTTGTGTTTCATTCTTGTGCCCTATCGTGGATGACCATGCGCTCCATCAGGTGATTGTGCATGTGTTCACCGGTAAGATGCATGATCGCGTTCATTATGGCGCACGACTATATGCATGGCTTAAAATAGTGGGCTAGAGTTAAATCTAGTCGTGAATCAAGATTCAATGGCAAATATTTGTTTGTGGTTCCCTAAAATTGGCTCTAAAGTACTCATTTGGGTTAATTTTCACTGCTTTAGGAAGGAGGAGAATTTAGGTCTTTGAGAGGATGATTCAGTCATTTGTTGGGGCTAGAAAGATCTAATTCATGATCCGTCGCTGACAATGCATAAGAGATCTCTCCACAATCATTCTCTGGGGAAGTTCTTGAGGCATTCATGGTCGAGATGAAATCTAATGAGGTAAATAACACCTCTATTCTCGGTATTAGGATTTAGTTTGGATTTTCTAAACCTTGTTTTGCATTGGCGGCTTTCCCCTCACTAATTTGTGGGTTATGGGTCTCAGTTTATTGAGAACCAATGAGGTTAGATATTGTATGCTCATTTGGTTAGAAATCTATGTGCTTAATGAATGATTCCAAGCTTAGGTCATTGTGTTGAAGTCATAGTCGTGACAACTTAAGCGATGATGTTTGTTGTGACATTCACCAACCATTTGTGACTTATATGTATTGGTGCATCTATAGTGCCAAGGGATTGATAATTGGATCATCTTAATCTATATATTTGTCTTTGGATTGGATAGTCATAGGATTTTGTGGGATTTTGATGTGGAATGTGGGTAAATGCCTTGATTTGATGTGTTTCCCTTTAGAAAATGAAGGACTTTCTATGAGAGAACTATGAGTGTCTAATGATCATTATGCTATGGTGGGTTTTATAGAAAGGTCAATTGGAATAATCAGTCAACTCCCTATACTTGATGAACCAAGTGGTTGAAGGGTCTAAGGGTATAAAAATTTATGTTTGTTATATTGGAGAATGTCATGGTGTGCTAGATTTAAAGAGAAAAGTGTTGAAGGTCCTATAAGTATAATGATAGGCTAAAACCCGAACAAGCAAGTGTACCCGTCGAATTGTAGTATCAAGGTCGTATTTAAACACGAGGTTATCAAATATTGCTACTCACGCTTGAACTATTATCCTACCGAAAGAAAATGGGTTTTGAGAATTTTTAAACTAAAACAAAAGATAATTTTTTTGACGAAAAAATTTCTAATAAAAAGCTAGCATTTGATCGAAGATTTACCATAAAATGAAATGAGAGGGATGAAAAGGCATAGTTTTAAATTTGCAAATCATACTCAACCGTGACAGATCCGAAATTAGGAAATAATCTCGCTAGAGCATTAAATCCCCTGACTTATAGACGTTTTGACCCAAATCTCTTTCAAGTCAAAAAGGCCTAAAGCCGTATTATCGAGGTGACCCGCACTATTGGATTTGACTCCAATCCGGAAGATTTACGTCATCCTATCTCTAGGGTTGCGTTCAACTCCTTCCTTCTTTGAGTGATCTTTCAAATCAATGAGCCTCTCGACTACTATGAAATGAGATCAAATGCCTACTACCGTATACCGGAAATATGGAGTCGACTCGAGAAAAAATCAAAGAAGGATCGAATATAATTTAGACAAAAATAAAACTATGAAATAAAAGAAACTCTCATCTCATTTTATGGATCCTCACGATCGAACGCTAAAGAAAATTAGCTACGCATAATGGAAATTGAAATCAAAGTAGGATGAAAGAAATTCATTTTCATTACTTGCAAAAATAAAAGAGAACACAATATTTAAAAAGGACAATATTGAAAGAAAAGGATTACAATAATGAAAAGACTACAACAATAACGAAAGAAAATAACAACGCACTAACTCTTTTGCTCTCCTACAACTCAACTCCAAAACTTCCCTAAACTTCTTAACATAAATTGCTTACAAAGATAAAATTCACTCTCTCCAAAATCTTCTCCTAAAGCATGAGACCATGGTGCCCTTTTATAGATGAGGAGGGAAGATTCTAGAAGGGAATATATTGAAAATGGCAAGGGGGATGGCCGGCCATGTATAATGGGGAGGTGAATGCATGTGGAAATTAATGAGGACAGAGAGGAAGGTGGATTCATTGCATAGTATTTAAAAGAAATGAAATAAAATAAAGAGAGTAAATAAGGGGGAATGGATGATAATAAAGAGTGGAGAAAAATAATAAAAAGGAGAGAGAGGAAGGATGGTGTGGCAAGTGGCCGGCCAATGCATGAAAAAGTGGATACATGCATGCAATAAATAAGAGGGAGAGAGAGAGAGAACATGCATGAATGTGGACGGCCAATGCATGAGTGGGCTGCTTGGTTTGGGATTTATTGTAAGCTCGGGTAGGGTGATTTGGAGAGATGTTGGGCTGCACCATGGAGGGGGCGGGCTACACTTTGTGGGCTGCACTTTGAAGTGGGGAGGAGGCCGGGCTGCATCTTGTGGGCTGCTCCAATGAGGTGGGTTGCTTTGGTGGAATAGGGCTGCATCTATATGGGCTCGGGAAGCTTGAAGAGGGGCTGAATGCAGCATGTGGGCTTCAAGGGAAAGGGCCGGGCTGCACCAAACTTCAAGGGCTGCATGTATGTTGGACTCCAACCTACAAAAATAAAATAGAATAGAATGTTAAGTTTATGTTTCAACAAGCATATAAACTAAGACAAACAACATAATAGAAAATTTTACAATTAAACCAAATAAGATGCATAAAATAAGGAATTAAAACATAACATTCAAAGAAAATAAAAATTAAAATATAATAAACTTAAAATACATGAAAATATAATTAATCCTAGGAATATCTATGCTAACTTAACCCAAAAATCGATGACAAAAACTAGTCATCAAATTCCCCCATGCTAGAGTATTTGCTTGCACTCAAGCAAATAAAAGTTAAAGAACTAGGGAAAGAAAACAAAGAAGATTTAGGTTGCATAAATAAGAAAAACAAAACATGAAAAATTAAACTATCCTAATTCCTATGTCAACAACTAGTGGGGTGAGAAGTGCACAATAGAAAACTTGAAAGTGGAGACCTAAAAATATCATTAGAACATAAAGAAAATTTACCCATTTCTAAATCTTAAAACAAGGCATCAAAAATTAATGAAAATAAGAGAAACAAAAGTAGAAATTCTAAATAAACGACGCATTCATGAACTACTAGGTTGCTAGAATAACAATTAACCCTAAATCACCTCAAGATAACCTCCAAAGAAATCCATCAATGATGGTGGCCATAGGCTTGTCCGTTCACACTCTCTCCACTACGCGAATTTACGTTCTAAAGATTAATAGGACTTTTAGTAGGCGTTAAAACTTGGCTTAAGTAAATGATTAGGAAATGAAAACAAGGATAAACAAGAGGGCTTAAACACTAAACCAAGGTTGAGCTCAAAAATAAAAACATGAAGAGAAATGAGAAATGACAAGTACATCATTTTCCAATTCAAACTAACAAACAAAGGCCATGAACTTTTTTTCTTTTCATAAATTGGCCACAAATAAACTTCATTTTTTTCTTTTTGATTGATTTCACATTTTTTTTGATAATAATAATTTTTTCTTCTTTAATAACTTTTTAAGGAAAGCTCCAAATATAAGCTTTAAACACTCCTTTTCATTTCAAAGATATAACCCTTCACAAAAAATGATATTTAAGCTCAAAGTTTAGTGTGAAAATAGGAAAGGGATTTTGGCTTTGGTGAAATAATGAAATGAAAGGTGGAGCTAAAAACAAAGAAACATGGAAAAGGCCCAAAAAGTGTTTTGCAATGGTAAATTTGTTGGTGGGCAAGAAAAGCTCAAACTAGTCAAAGGGTGGCCTAAATCATTTCTAAAGTACGTAAAAATGACACAAATGTTTCGAGTGTCGCTAGGGACAAGTTCTAGACACCAAGAAAGACTACCCCACAAATGAAAAAGAGCTAATATTACCTAGCAACCATTCGTAAGCAACTAACCGAATAAAAAGACATAACTACAAATTGCTAACTTATAACGTAAAAAAAACGGATGCCTATATTTAAGAAAAAGAAACTAGTAAAACTAAGCTATGTTAAACTGATAAATTTAGGAAACTGTTTCAAAGAAATCTAAATAGAACTAAGGAACCGCACGAGACTACACATCACTAGAAAAAACATAAAAATAAGGATAGAAAATAATTTTATATTTTGTTTTTCAAATAGATTTTAGCAATTTTTTTTTGGATTTTTGAAATAGTTAAGTAAAAACAATAAAAAGGCTTAATATAACTATACTAATTTTTGTATACCGAAATTTTGTTTTAAAGCATTTTTTTTCTAAAGGAAAGAAGAAAAAAGAAAGAATCTAAACCCTCCCCCATGCTTAAGTTTTGCATTGCCCTCAATGTAAAAGAAAAACAAAAACGAAAAAAGGGAGAAGAAAAGGGAGGGGGGTGCAATAAAGTAAATACTTAAAAAGAAAACGACTTCCCCGGATTCGTAAGGCCGAATGCTGATTTCATTCCCCCATGCTTAAGCTAGACACCGGCTCAGGCCTAAGGAAGAGAAAAAAAATGATGGAGTCAAGCGAACCGCCGGAGGTTTTATTCCTGCAAAACACAATAAGCAAACAAAAAGAAAAAGAAATAGCAAAAGGATAAGCAAGGGGTGCCTGCCAAGAGTGCTCTTTGTTTAACGTCGGTTGAGCCCGACGTTAATGGTTAGCTAAATGGAAAATAAAAAGTGAAGTGCAGTGGTAACTCCCTAAGTATGCGCTTAGGAGAGTAAATTAAAAAAATGAAAAAGTGAAGAATCGCACCGACATGCGGTGTTATCTTCAAGGGAATGATGCCCAAAAAGGAACAGATGGAGTTATAGGAGAACTCCGCTGAAAATAAGAAGGGGTCGTCAACAGGATAAGAGAAAAAAGAAGAAGAAATAGAAAGAGGAATAAAAGAAGGTGAAAAAGAGGTTTCATTAACGAAAATTTCACAAGGAGAAGGAGAATCTTGGGAAATTTTGGGATGAGGGGGCGTAGAAAGAACGAAAGAAGAAGTATCTAAAATAAAAGAAGAAGATTCGCTAAAAATAGGAAAATTTGGAACAGTGGAAGTTGAAATTAAAATGGAATCACAAACGTCTTCAGAAGAAGAAATAAGAGACGTCTCGTCATCCTCAACGGGTAAGAAGCATGCCGGAATATCCATAGAGGTGTCATCCAAAGGAGGAAGGAAACAATCCGGAATATCCAAATAGTTATCCTCCTCGAGAGGAAAAAGGCACACCGGGATATCCGGTGACTCATTACAGGAAGAAATTGGAGGAGACAGAGAAGAAGATGAAGAAAACGAAGCGGCCTCATGAGAAAAATAATCAATAATGGTCTTTAAATGCGAATTAATATTATCAATAGATGTTTGCAACTCAAAATACCCATTAGCGATTAAATTAAAATTTAGAGGCACGGCGCTTTGCGGGGCAAAATCATAAGAAAAATAAGACGTGTTCCCCATCTCCCAAGCAGGATAAAGATTGGACTAAGAGTCAAATTTGCCACTTTGACCTGCTCCAGAAAAATTGAAATCAAAAGAGGGAGGGATTCCCGAAAGACATAAAGAATAAAAGTGGTCAAGCGACCCGCAAAAATTACAAAATGAGCCAAAATAAGACGATTCCATAAAAAAACTGCTATAAAAAAGAAAGCGAAAAATTAATACATTTTTTTTATTTTTGCAGAAGTAATAGCGTAAGCGTTTTCAAAATATTAACGAAGAAGTCCCCGGCAACGGCGCCAAAAACTTGATGGGCTAAAACTCGAACAGGCAAGTGTACCCGTCGAATTGTAGTATCAAGGTCGTATTTAAACACGGGGTTGTCAAATATTGCTACTCACGCTTGAACTATTATCCTACCGAAAGAAAATGAGTTTTGAGAATTTTTAAACTAAAACTAAAGATAATTTTTTTGACAAAAAACTTTCTAATAAAAAGCTAGCATTCGATCGAAGATTCACCATAAAATGAAATGAGAGGGATGAAAAGGCATAGTTTTAAATTTGCAAATCATACTCGACCGTGACGGATCCGAAATTAGGAAATAATCTCGCTAGAGCATTAAATCCCCTGACTTATAGACGTTTTGACCGAAATCTCTTTCAAGTCAAAAAGGCCTAAAGCTGCATTATCGAGGTGACCCGCACTATTGTATTTGACTCCAATCCGGAAGATTTACGTCATCCTATCTCTAGGGTTGCATTCAACTCCTTCCTTCTTTGAGTGATCTTTCAAATCAATGAGCCTCTCGACTACTATGAAATGAGATCAAATGCCTACTACCGTATACCGGAAATACGGAGTCGACTCGAGAAAAAATCAAAGAAGGATCGAATATAATTTAGACAAAAATAAAACTATGAAATAAAAGAAACCCTCATCTCATTTTATGGATCCTCACGATCAAACGCTAAAGAAAATTAGCTACGCATAATGGAAATTGAAATCAAAGTAGGATGAAAGAAATTCATTTTCATTACTTGCAAAAATAAAAGAGAACACAATATTTAAAAGGACAATATTGAAAGAAAAGGATTACAATAATGAAAAGACTACAACAATAATGAAAGAAAATAACAACGCACTAACTCTTTTGCTCTCCTACAACTCAACTCCAAAACTTCCCTACACTTCTTAACATAAATTGCTTACAAAGATAAAATTCACTCTCTCCAAAATCTCCTCCTAAAGCATGAGACCATGGTGCCCTTTTATAGATGAGGAGGGAAGATTCTAGAAGGGAATATATTGAAAATGGCAAGGGGGATGGCCGGCCATGTATAATGGGGAGGTGAATGCATGTGGAAATTAATGAGGAGAGAGAGGAAGGTGGATTCATTGCATAATATTTAAAAGAAATGAAATAAAAAAAAGAGAGTAAATAAGGGGGAATGGATGATAATAAAGAGTGGAGAAAAATAATAAAAAGGAGAGAGAGGAAGGATGGTTTGGCAAGTGGCCGGCCAATGCATGAAAAAGTGGATACATGCATGCAATAAATGAGAGGGAGAGAGAGAGAGAACATGCATGAATGTGGCCGACCAATGCATGAGTGGGCTGCTTGGTTTGGGCTTTGTTGTAAGCTCGGGTAGGGTGATTTGGAGAGATGTTGGGCTGCACCATGGATGGGGCGGGCTGCACTTTGTGGGCTGCACTTTAAGTGGGGAGGAGGCCGGGCTGCATCTTGTGAGCTGCTCCAATGAGGTGGGCTGCTTTGGTGGAAGAGGGATGCATCTATATGGGCTCGGGAAGCTTGAAGAGGGGCTGAATGCATCATGTGGGCTTCAAGGGAAAGGGCCGGGCTGCACCAAACTTCAAGGGCTGAAAGTATGTTGGACTCCAACCTACAAAAATAAAATAGAATAGAATGTTAAGTTTATGTTTCAACAAACATATAAACTAAGACAAACAACATAATAGAAAATTTTACAATTAAACCAAATAAGATGCATAAAATAAGGAATTAAAACATAACATTCAAAGAAAATAAAAAATAAAATATAACAAACTTAAAATACATGAAAATATAATTAATCCTAGGAATATCTATGCTAACTTAACCCAAAAATCGATGACTAAAACTAGTCATCATATAACCAGACACTTCTATAAAGTGAAGTTCAATTGAATGTTCTATAGATATAATCCACTGATTGCAAGATTGTAAACATCATTACGGTGTTAGTTATTTGTTGATGCAAAAAATGCGCCTCTAGGTGAGCTCGAGAGGTGAAGGCATTTGATCCGGGATGTGGGGGTAAGAGAGGTGATGAGGACTATTGAGCAGCCAGTTACTTTAATGATTAGTGATTAGTGGTTGAGGCCGAGAGAAGGGAGAAGGGAAGAAGAGAGTGGTCAACTTGCAGCGGCAACAACAGAGTTCGCCCGCCACGGCTAAAATGTCACTCCTGTGACGGGCTTTCCTTTGATTACAAAGCTTGAGTTACAATACGAGCTATCTTCTTTACATAGAAAAGCATAAAGGGTACAAGATAAAACTAGTGGCTAGAAGAAGAAGCCACTAGAGGCCGTGCAGACTGAACTGGAAAATCTCCATGTCGCGCGGACTGCCTTGCCAAAGCTGTTCGCCGAGCTGATGACTGTTGGCCTGAAGGACTAGCCACACGGGCTATTTGCAGAGTCCGCCCGGACTGATGGGCAGACCGCTGGGTAAGGCCGATGGATAGGAATTTATAGCCACATGGTTTGATGTGATGGTTGCTCCGGGGTCATCCTCCTTTCTCAATGAGAGATATGGGGGCCTATTTATAGGCTCGAGGAGGAATCTTCCAGAACTGGGCTTGATGACGTCACCCAAAATGGTTAGAATGCAGAATGGGTATAAGTGCAATGTTGCCTCCTATGCGGCGGACTGGAGCTGGCAGGTCGCACCTGCTAGGCGGGTTGAGGAGGCAGGTCGCTCTCTCCTGGGCGGCCTGAAGGTAGGTCGCCTACTGCTGGGAGATGTGGGGGCAGGCCTCCTACTGCTAGGAAGAAGCGAGTCTGCTACCTACTGGCAGAGTGATGTTGAATCCGCGTTGTGCTATGCCGTCTGAGGGAGAATCCTCCTGGTGCTGGGCAGAGCAAGTCCACTAACCTCAAGCGGACTGAAGTTGAGTATGCACCATGCTATGCGGACTGATGAGGAGATGGCTTGTTGCTGCTGGAAGTGAGTTCGCCACCTGCTGCGGGTTGACTGTCCATCATTTTTCGGTGGACTAAGATCGAGTCTGCCACCTTTGGGTGAACTAGAATTGAGTTCGCCTGCTGCTAGCGGACTGAGGTGGAGTCTGCCCCATTCTTAGGCGGTACACTACCAAGCGGTCTATTGACAAGGTTGTCGTGGACTGGAATGTGAGGCCGCCTCTCACAGGCCGACTGAAGAAGTGCCTTGGTCTAGGCCGGTTCTTTCTTGCGGTAACCTGGAGGAGTATCCTCCTATATCAAGGTGGACTGAAGAAGATTGGAATATTGTCTGCACCTGTAGAAGAAAGAGCGATATCGCCTGGTGATTACCGCTATCACCAGGCGATGGCGCGGTTAGGCCACTTAGCCACGCGACCTGCAAGAGTGGGCTGAAGAAGCAGTCTGCGCCTCTTACCAAGCATGTGGCTACCTAGCGGTCTGGGTGGATAGACTTGGGATTCTGCCCAAGAAGAGCTATCACCTGGCAATATAAATATCACTGGGCGATAGTGTGGTTATAAAATCTAGCTGCTCGGCTTGCTTAACAGCTGGCTGTGAACCCCCGAGAAGAGCTAGAGGAGTCTGCGACTTGCGAGCAAACCGCCCCAAAGAGGATCACCGATTTCTGGGTTAACATGATCCTCACACTTTTTTAAGTTTGCAGGAAACGTCAAAAAAGTAGAGGTAACCCCACAAATCGTGATCCGCCCCTCAGAAATCTGATAGAAAAAATAAATGGCAGGGAGAGATGGAACCTGATGTCTCTCCTCAGAATGGTCTGTAAACGTATTTTTCTCATGCCAAGGAGAAGAATTAAAAGAAAAAGGTACATCTCATGTGTACCTGCTTTGCTCTTGCAAAACAAAGAAGAATTATGAATGTCTTCTATTGTGCTCTGCAAAACAAAGGTGAGAGGTATAGAAGAATAATAACTTGTAAGTACTTGAAGGGAACTTGCAAACACCTGCTAATCTCTGCAAAAAGAATAAGAAGCAGATATGAAAGAAAAATATCTTGTAAATGCCCGAGGGGAACTTGCAAACATCTGCTAATCTCTGCAAGAAGAAGAGTAAGAAGAAGGTATGAAAGAATAATAAATTGCAAGTACATGAGAGAAACTTGCAAACATCTGCTAATCTCTGAAAAAGAAGACTTAGAAGCAGATATGAAAGAATAATAACTTGCAAGTACTTGAGAGAAACTTGCAAACATCTGCTAATCTCTACAAAAAGAAGAGAAAAAAGCAGATATGAAAGAAAAATAACTTGCAAGTACCTGAGGGGAACTTGCAAACATCTGTTAATCTCTGCAAGAAGAAGAGTAAGAAGCAGATATGAAAGAATAATAACTTGCAAGTACCTGAGAGGAACCTGCAAACATCTGCTAATCTCTACAAGAAGAAGAGTAAGAAGCAGATATGAAAGAATAATAACCTGTAAGTACCAGAGGGGAACTTGCAAATATCTGCTAATCTCTGCAAAAAATAGTAAGAAGCAGATATGAAAGAAAAATAACTTGCAAGTACCTCAGGGAAACTTGTAAATATCTGCTAATCTATGAAGGGAACTTGCAGATATTGATGCGGTAACAAAGATATAATTATGCAGGAGGAAAATCCAATAAACCTTGCCATTAACTGAATAGAGAAGTGCTGGGTTGATCAGAGATCAAGCCATAACAATAGTCTTATTGCGCTGTCAGATATGATATCTTTAACATGAAGTTCAGATCAGCTAAATGAACCCATTTTTATTAGACTTTAACCATATGGTTTGTCGGCCAAGAGAACCATATCCTTTGACTGAATAATTGATACCAAGAATATTTAATAAGCACTGTCAATCATCAGCGGATAGAGTTTTATATAAGCTGAGCATAAGCAAGAAGTATAATGCCATAGATCCTTCGGAGAGGTTGAATTTATCCTGAACCTGAAAGAAAATAGTTTTACACAAAAGCAGACTAACCGCGCTCCCTTGGAAGGACACAAAAAAGAAAAAGCAAAATCTTAAGAAGGGACAATGGACGCATTGCTCTCATGCCTTGGGCTACAAGCATCGCTGATCAGTTAGGCCAGGTGGGCCAAGTGGTCTATAACATTGCTTGCTCTTAAAAGATCAGTAATGTTGTGGATCCCCTGAAGGCACGTCTTGAGAGTACCTTGGAGTGTTCGACTATCACAGTATGAGGTGATCACATAGACAAGGCTACACCCGGGGGCCATTGCTTGCCAAGCAACAATCATCTTAGCTGTAATGTATCCCTAGCAGAGCACAGTAGAGCTAACACACTGGGACCTCCCTTGATGCGCGTTGTGTGTTATATACCAGCTGGGATCATAATCACTGAAGTCCGCCTGTACAGATTGGATGGCTCCCACTACACATATGTGAACACTCCCCGCTATATATGGTCCTCGTGGTGTTATGCCAGAAACCAACCCATGGGGGGACGAGCAAGACATGACGATATCTCGTTGGTTCAGCGATCCCTTTGGCAAAGAGAAAATAGAGTGAAGACACTCAAAAAAGTGAAAAGTATCAGTACATGATCTCTGATGTAAAATACTGAAATGAATGAAAGAGTACTTAAAGTGTTCCAGAGAAAATGTTTAGGGAATGCAAAACAAAAGGCAAACAACTATGACTGCAAAGAGCTTTTGAAACTCTATCACGTCCATCTTCATCTCAGAATAGATCTCCAAGGGTGCCTACGTCACCCACATCGATGCTCTCGCTAATATTGAAGTTGCCACCACTGCTGATTTGGCTCACTCCCTTTAAACCGAAGGGAATATCCGCTACTTCTTTGCCTTTCGAAGTAGACAAATCAGAGTGGTCATTCTTCTGGAATAAGTCACACAACTTGCCCTGCTTCAGAATTCTTTCCAACAGTTGGCGCAGTGCTCGATAATTTTCGGTTGGATGTCCTTTCTCTTTATGGAATTCGTAGTAGGGATCTGAATCTTTGGATCTCTAATCTACGGGCTGATAAGGCTTATTATAATCGGTCTTACCTTTCATGACTTGGATTACTTCATGCATAACTTTATCTAGTTTAGATTCTGACAAGTTATAACTTTGTTGCTGGTAAACTGAAGCTACTTGTGGAGCTAGAGCCGGATAAGCAGGAGGAGCTGTCAATTGTAATCTTTGGCCTTGGGAGTGATCCTGACTTGGTAAAAGGTGTTGATGTTGTCAAAAGTTCTTTCCATTCCTTACTCGCGGTTGAATATCCTTCGGAGGAGACTTTGGAGGTTGCCCGTACGAAGAATAAGAATCTTTCTCTATGACGAGTTTGGAGACATAGTTGTGATTGCTCTTTTCACCTCGTATGTATAATTTGGCAAGACTGATCATCTCATGTTATTTCATTGACATTCAGATATTAGCTTCGAACTTAAGTGGTCCTTCCTTCAAACCACTTATCAGAGCGACTCGATACATTTCTGGATCGACATTTTCAATCTCAAGAATCTCTCTTTGTAAATGATCGACAAAATGAGCCCATGTCTCATTCTCTTGCTACCTGATCTCAAACAGGGCTTCTGGACCACCCTTCCTCTTTGTAGAGGTAGAAAACCTGAGCAAAATCTCTCTTCAAAGATCAGCAAAAGAAGCGATGGACTGAGGGCGCAGTCCATAGAACCACTCTCTCGCTTGTCCATCAAAGGACGCTACGAAGAGCTTGCACCCGGTTGCATCTATAAGAGTCTTGAGAGCGATAGCTGAATCGAAAGCTTGCAAGTGTGTGATTGGGTCAGACTCCCCAGTATAAACTGGTAGCCACGGCTCTATGAAGTGAGCTGGAGTCGATTCTTGTCGTATACTTTTTGTAAACGTCGATGGCTCTTCCCGCTCCTCTAACATATAAGGGAAAGGAAAAAATGGTGCATAAGCTGCAGTTGGAAATGGAGTGGGAGGATAAAAAGGAAAAGATGCTGCGAGAGGAGCAACTGCGGGAGCTTAAGGATAGGGATGACTTCCTAAAAAATTCAAGAATCTTGCTGGAATTACTCGGACAGCTTCCCAAAAGAAGTTTTGATGAGATATAAATTCATCATTTTGAGATCACAAAGGACCTACGGCCTGCCCTGGCGGGTAGGTTTCCAGACAGGTCGGCGGATAAATAGGAGGATAGATCGGCGAATAAGCCGACAGATAGGTCCGCGGATTCCCCAATGTTGGTGTTGCGTTGACTGGAGGAACTGGCATTGTTGCGGGTTGTGCCTCTAATCGCTGTGTGATAGCAGCTAGAGCATGGTTGATTACCTGGAACTGTTGGGCGGTTTCTCAGCGTGATTGCTCTAAGGCCTCCCAGAGAGGTTCTTCACTAGGACTTGAAGGAGTAAGGTTCTCGGCAGGTTGATGGTCTGACATGGCTAGCCGTTGGACTTCACCGTCTGTTCGAGATCTGAAGGTCTCGTGTTAAATGTTGATGCCAAAAATGCACCTCTTGGTGAGCTCGAGCGGCGAAGGCATTCGATCCGGGATGTGGGGGTAAGAGAGGTGATGAGGATTGTCGAGCAACCGGTTACTTTAACGGTTAGGGATTAGTGGTTGAGGCTGAGAGAAGGGAGAAGGGAAGAATAGAGGGGGCCGCTTACTGCGATAGCAACAAAGTTTGCCCGCCACGGCTAAAATGTCACTCCTGCGACGGGCTTTCCTTTGATTACAATGCTTGAGTTACAATACGAGCTAGCTCCTTTACATAGAAAAGCATAATGGGTACAAGAGAAAACTGGTGGCTAGAAGAAGAAGCTGTTGGAGGCCGCACAAACTGAACTAGCAAATTGCCAAGTTGCGCGGACTATCTTGGCAAAGCTGTTCGCCGAGCTGATGGCTACCGGCCTAGCCATGCAGGATATCTGCGGAGTACGCCTGGACTGATGGGCAGACCACTGGGTAAGGCCTACCGATAGGAATTTGTAGCCACAAGGTTTGATGCGATGGTTGCTCTGGGGCCGTCCTCCTTTCTTAATGAGAGATATGAGAGACTATTTATAGGCTCGAGGAGGAATATTCCAGAACTGGGCTTGACGACGTCACCCAAAATGGTTAGAGTGCAGAATGGGTCTAAGTGTAAGGTCGCCTCCTATGTGGCGGACTGGAGCAGGCAGGTCACACCTGCTAGGCAGGATGACAAGGCAGGTCACCCTCTCCTGGGCGACCAGGAGGTTGGTCGCCTACTGCTGGGCGACCTGGGGGCATGCCGCCTACTGCTTGGAAGAGGCGAGTCTGCCACCTACTAGCGGACTGGTGTTGAATCTGTGCTGTACTGTGCCGTCTGAGGGAGAGTCAGCCTACTGCTGGGCGGAGCAAGTCCACCACCCATAGGCGGACTGAAGTTAAGTCGCGCCATGCTATGCGGACTGATGAGGAGATGGCTTACTACTGCTGGAAGCGAGTTTACCACCTACTGCAGGTTGACTGTCCTTCATTTGTTGGAGGACTGAGACCGAGTCTGCCACCTTTGGGTGAACTAGGATTGAGTCTGCATACTGCTAGCGAACTGAGGTGGAGTCCGCCCCATGCTTAGGCGGACCACTGCCAAGCGGTCTGTTTACAAGGTTGTTGCAGACTGGAATGCGAGACCGCCTCTCGCAGGCGGACTGAAGAAGTGCCTTGGTCTAGGCCGGTTCTTGCTTGCGGCGACCTAGAGGAGTATCCACCTATGTTGGGTATTGTATCCACAACAACCCAGATTTGATGAAGTCACCCTTGAACTAAGACGAATTAAGTTGTATTTGATGTCTTGTTTAAGTTATGTGTTTGCAGGACTATATTGCCAAGTGTAGACCAATATCAGTCTACAATGGGTCACCAAACACAGGACCATACAATGTAATCCCTCATTGTGAGATCCATGGTGTTGACTCATGTGTAGCCTCTCTATTGGGATACACTTCATGTTTCAAGCACTAAGACTGATTGGTGAAAGAAATGTTGCTGATTTTATTGAAGAAGAGAAAAGTCTATTGAGGAAATTTTTGCTAAGTCTTTTACTCGAGTAGTTGTTTATATACTCGAGTGAAATACTTAGTAATTACTTGAGTAAGTATATCTGTACTCAATTAAGGGAAATAGCTCTCGAGTAGTCTAAATATAGCTCTCGAGTAGCCAAGTCATTTACTTGAGTAGATCCTCTCTTATTCTCGAGTTAACAAAATTTCCTCTCAGAAAATTTTCTAAGTCATTTACTCGAGTAGTCATATTAGTACTCGAGTAGATTAGTCGTTTGTCTCGAGTTACAAAAGATAGGATTTCGTGTTGTTTTACTTCACTCGAGTAGTCAAGTTCATGTACTCGAGTAGTCTATCTACTACTCGAGTAGTGCAGGTTTAATACTCGAGTGATAAGATTTTCATCTCTCCAAATTTTTATAAGTCCTTTAATCGAGTAGTAATTTCCATATACTCGAGTAGTCAATCTCCTCTCGAGTAGTCCAGTCCCAGTACTCGAGTAACCAGAATTTTTCTTCCAGATATTTTTTCCTAAGTCTTTGACTCGAGTAATCCTTCGACCTCTCGAGTAGTATATCTAGTACTCGAGTAGTCTATTTCTACCACTCGAGTAGTTCAACTCCACGTCTCGAGTAATTATATTAGCACTCGAGTAAATCATTTTGTACTCGAGTAATTACTCACTCTTTTTAGATTTTATCCAAGTATTCTACTCGAGTAGTCTTCCTCTATTCTGTCGAGTAATCTTATTAAGTACTCGAGTAGGTAATCTGTTACTCGAGTATTTCAGTCAGATTTTTCCAGAATTTCGCTAAGTCTAGATTTGACGGGAATTTCAAATTGCTTGACGTGATTGGTCCACGTGCACGTCATTAATGATAATTATGACCGTTAGGGAGATCTTATATAAGGTCTTGTCAAAACCGACTAACCCTAACAAGCTGTCAAGTATTATTCTAAGAATTTCTGAATCTTATTCTCTCTATCCAAAAACGGAAGCCGCCGCCGCCGATCTTCTTCGTGCAAATCGCTAGGGCTTTCGATTCAAGAGATTCAGATCAAGTCGACTCACAGATCAAGATTGCTTTTCAATTCTTCATCATCTCTCGGATTGTGTGTGTCCAAGAAATTTTTGATACAGATCTTGCCAAGTTTCTTCTTCAACTTTTCTGATAAAGCCGCAAGGATCAAAGAAGAAGATATAGGTCGAGATTTTCAGATCTGAGAAACAATTACTATTTGTATTTTCATTATTCTCAATTTTATTCTTGTAGGAGATTTCTCTTCGAGTGTAGGAGTTCTTTCTGTCTCCGAGTTGTAGGAAGTTTTTACCTTCCGAGTGTAGATCCGTGTTATGGATTGAGATTATAGGAACTTTGTTCCGAGGCATAGGATTGGTTTTCAATCCGAGATAGTCGAGTAACCGAGTCTAGTGATTTGCTAGATCGGTGAGGGAAAGTCGATGTACCCAAGGTTGAGGATCCACTATAAATCTTTTGTCATCTGTGAATGTTTGGTAGATAATTGTGTGCATAGATCTCTAATTTTTTATTCCGCAAAAAGACGCACAACTCACCTATTCACCCCCCTCTAGGTGATTTAGGTAGACAACTGAACACTTTCAATTGGTATCAAAGCGAGGTTGATCAATAAAAGGTTAACACCTTTATCAGATCTTACCAGTTGTCTTTTGAGAATTTTTCAAGCATGGACAAAGCTAAAGATTTTGGCAAGCTTCCATTGTGCATAAAGAATAACTTTCCCATGTGGAAAGAAAGAATAAGATTTTTCATGAAAGCTGTGGATCCAAGGATCTTCATGATCGTTGAAGAAGGTCCTTACATTCCCATGACCGTCTCCACAATAGATCCAACAAAGAAAGTTCCAAAGAAATTGATAGATCTAGACAAAGACGAGATTGCACTTGTATCTTTAGATAAGAAGGCCAAGAATATAATAGCAAGTGCAGTCAATGACTCCATGTTGTAGAACTTGATCCACTGCCAGTCTGCTAAGGAGATGTGACAGTCCCTTGTCACTTTGATGGAAGGTACAAAAGAAGTTAGGGATGCTAGAAGATCCCTCCTGAATCAGAAATATGAAGCCTTCTGACAAGGACACAAGGATACCATTGCGGACACTTTTGAGAACTTCTTCAAGATAGTCAACGGCCTAAGGGTCTATGGCCGAGTCTTCACAAACGGAGAACTAAATGATAAGTTCTTGAGATCTCTAACCAAGGAAAGGGATAATAAGGTTTGTGTTATCCGGGAATTTGGAAAGCTAGTTGAGATAGACCCGCAGAATCTCTTCAGGAAGCTAATGTCATATGAGCTTTGACTCAATACAAGAAAAGCTGAAGAAGAGAAGAGTAGGTCTGCATCGAAGGAGAATTCTGTTGCTCTAAAGTCAGACACCTCAAGGAAGTCCAAGGCTGCCTCTCCTGCCCCAGCACAAGAAGTTAGTGAAGAAGAAATCTCGAAGCCAAGTACCTCCGGCTCAGAGCTATCTGAAGGAGAGTTCTCTCTACTCTCACGTCAGTTCAAGAAATTCTTGAACAAAAAGAAGCAATGGAAAGGCAAGGATGACTCTTACAGAAGATCACGACATGATGGTGATTGATACCGAAAAGGCTCAAGCAGCCATGACATGTATACTTCTAAACCGAACAAACATATTTCTACTGATATCATTTGTTATTGCTGTAATAAGCCAGGTCATGTCATCGCTGACTGCCCCCACAAGAAAAAGGAGGGTGGAAGAAGAGACGAAAAGAAATCTTCTTACAATAAGAAGAAAACAGAAAAGAGCCTAATAACCAAGAAGGGCAAGACTCTTAGCGACTCCGACTCATCTGAGTCGAGTGAAGAAGAAGATGCCTACTTTGGGCTTATGGCTCAGTCTGATGATGAACAAGAGCACTAGTTCACTGGGAAGGTAAACTCTCACACTCCTCTTTTCGATTCTAATGTTTCTGAGCATGATCATGAGGACAGCTCTTCTGACGATGAGTCTGAACTCATGGCCCAGTGAAAGATGTAGTACCTAAACACCTAGAGGGGGGGGGGGGGTGAATAGGTGACCAATTTCTTTTTAACTTATAATGGCAGCAAACAGTTTTTATCACAGAATCTAATCTACTATTACACAGCATTCACAGCAAATCACAATCACAGCAGACACAGAGTTTTATAGTGATTCCCCAAGCTGTGGGTACATCCACTTTCCCCCTTCGCCTATCTAGTAGTGTACTAGATTCGGCCAAACTTCACCACTGTCTTAGAACCCAAATTGGTTCCTACACCTCAGGCCCAAGGCCCTACAACTCAGCTTTTCCACAAAGCCTACACTCAGCCACAAGGCCTACACTCAGCCAACAAGGCCTACACTCAGCCACCAAGGCCTACACTCAGAGATTTCAATCTCCTACACTCAGGCTCTCAAGCCCTACCCTCAGCCTTTATAATTACAGGCTTACAAACACTCAGATCCAAAGGATCCTACAAGATAAAAATGATTATACAAATGATAACTCAGCAACTCAGAAACAAGAGAGGGGAGTTGTGAGTTTCTTGATGAGTTCTTGGAAGAACTCAGCTGGATTCAATCTGACTTAGCTTTCTTCAAAGCTTCTTGAAAGTAGAACTCAATAAGATTGACTCCTTTTGCAGTTGATCCTTGACCTCTGCTTCTTAAGATCCAGAATATATCTGAACCCTTCTTCTCAGCCTAGTTCCAACGGCTGATTTCTTGGATGGAGCCCTCTCTCTCCAACTTCTTAGATCTGCACTTGGACAGCTAGATCTTCTTGTTTTGATACTTGATCAATAACTTGAACAACTCTGTGAACCACTTTTTTGAACTACTTCAACAACAGTTTCTGTAGACTGTATGAGCCTATTTATAGGCTTCTTCATGGTAACCGGCTGGTTCGGTCCATAACTGAATTCTGACATCTCTGACAGGTACTGTAGACCGGCTGGAACGACAGCTGTCAAGTCATCCAGTCAGTTCTTGAAAGTTCTCTAACTGTCTGAAAGTGTCGAGACTTTCTGTCTTTAAGTGTCGACACTTATAGACCAAGTGTCGACACAAGTTGTGTAAGTGTCGACACAAGTCTACAAGGTGTTGACACAACTCCTTGTGTTGTAAATTCTATATCTCGACACAGTTTCTTCTGCATGTGTCGACACTGAAATTGAGTGTCGACACAAGTACTTGATCTTCTATCTTTTGCTGAATTCTTCTAAGTGTCGACACATCTCCTTTGTGTCGACACAACTTCTTGTGTTGAATCTGTTAAGTGTCGACACTACTTCTTGGTGTCGACACATAGTCTTCAATGTTGATACTTGCTGAGTGTCGACACAGCTCCTTGTGTCGACACTTGATTCTTCTGTTGAGACTTCAGCTGAGTGTCGACACATTCCCTTAGTGTCGACACTTGTACTTAGAATATTTTGTTGATCTTTTTGTTCTTTGCTAAGTTTCGACACAGCTCCATGTGTCGACACTTTCTTCAAGTGTTGAGTCTTCAGCTGAGTGTCGACACATTGTTCTGAGTGTCGATGTTAACCCAGAAATCGGCGATCCTTCCCAAGGTGGCCAGCTGGCTAGTCGCGACCCTTAGGTTCTCCCTTTCGATCGCGACAAGTCCCCGCGTATGCGGACAGTTTTCCCTGTCCGCCTAGGTTTCCTAGCAACCGCGTGCCCTGCGGGACGACGGGCTGTTCCCATGGCTCACCCTCGCGGGACATGCGGTTAGGTCCGCTAATCGTACAGTGCTTTTCCTTGCAGGAGTTCGCCAACAGCACCACCGGGAGCGACCTCCTAATCAAGCCAAGGAGCGGCAGTCTCCTGCCGCCATCCGTCGGGGTCGCCCACCAGGGGCGACCTCCCTGCTGCCCGAGAGGCGGCGGCCTCCTGCAGTCGTCCGCCGAGGCCGCCCACCCTGGGCGGCCTCTGCCCGCCAGCCGGGCGGACTCCCCCTGGAGTCCGCCCAGGCCGCCCGCAAGGGGGCGGCCAGGCCCGCCGGGCGGACTCCCCCTGGAGTCCGCCCAGGCCGCCCGTTAGGGGGCGGCCCCGGTGCCCAGCCGGGCGGACTCCCCCTGGAGTCCGCCCAGGCCGCCCGCAAGGGGGTGGCCAGGCCCGCCGGGCGGACTCCCCCTGGAGTCCGCCCAGGCCGCCCGCTAGGGGGCGGCCCCGGCGCCCAGCCGGGCGGACTCCCCCTGGAGTCCGCCCAGGCCGCCCGCAAGGGGGCGGCCAGGCCCGCCGGGCGGACTCCCCCTGGAGTCCGCCCAGGCCGCCCGCTAGGGGGCGGCCCCGGCGCCCAGCCGGGCGGACTCCCCCTGGAGTCCGCCCAGGCCGCCCGCAAGGGGGCGTCCAGGCCCGCCGGGCGGACTCCCCATGGAGTCCGCCCAGGCCGCCCGCTAGGGGGCGGCCCCGGCGACCAGCCGGGCGGACTCCCCCTGGAGTCCGCCCAGGCCGCCCGCAAGGGGGCGGCCAGGCCCGCCGGGCGGACTCCCCCTGGAGTCCGCCCAGGCCGCCCGCTAGGGGGCGGCCCCGGCGCCCAGCCGGGCGGACTCCCCCCGGAGTCCGCCCAGGCCGCCCACAAGGGGGCGGCCAGGCCCTGCCGGGCGGACTCCCCCTGGAGTCCGCCCAGGCCGCCCGCTAGGGGGCGGCCTCCGGCCTGCCGGGCGGACTCCTCCCGGAGTCCGCCCAGGTCGCCCGCCAGGGGTGGCCTCCAGTTCTCTCCAGGAGCCTCCTTCCGCTTGCTTCCTCAGTCAATAGTGGCGGACGCAAAATCTCAGTCCACGGAGTCCGCGCAGGTCGTCATGCTGATGTCACTGGGCCCCGCTTCTTCAAGAACTTCCCTGGGCCTATAAATACCCCCTGAAGCCTCTCATTCAGGGGGGCTAGAGGCTGGATCCTGGATCCTGGTGGTGGAGACAAGTCTTGCCAGCTGCCCCTGCGGACTCCGTTTTCCAGTCCGTCATCACCTCTCCAGCAAGCTCTGCGGACTCAGTTTCCTGTCCGCGCAGTCCTCCACAGCTCTTCAGCAGCTTTCCAGTAGACTCTGCAGACTCAGTTTCCCAGTCCTCCAGCAGCTAGCAGACTATTTTACTTAGTCTCTGGCAGCTTCTCTTCTCTGCTTTCTGGCAACTTCTTCTCTCTTAGCCGCCAGCTTCTCCTTGTACCCCTTTTATTGATTTGTTGTAAAGGTGTACTTGTAAGCTTGTAACCTCTAGCTTTTAATAAAAGGAAAGCCCGTTGCAGGAGTGGCATTTAGGCCGCGACGGGCGAAGTGTGTTGTTGCCGCTGCTAGCGGCCCCCTCTCCTCTCCTCAGCTCAGCAAGCCTTGCTCCTCTGCTCAGCAAGCCTTGCTCCTCTGCTCAGCAAGCCTTGCTCCTCTGCTCAGCAAGCCTTGCTCCTCTGTTCAGCAAGCCTTGCCCTCAGCTCAGCTCAGCTCTCTTCGGCTTTCAACCTGCAAGTGCAACCGTTGCGATTACTGTCTGCTCGACCGTTCCCGGTCTCCCTCCTCTTCCCCTCTTGATCAACCCTCTCTGTTGATCAAGGCTCGCCTCTTCTCTCAAGCCTCTCCCTTCCTCTACAACCTTCTCCTTCCTCCTCACCTAGCCTGTGAGGCCCAATCACCCCCTCGGTGATAGCTGTCCCCCCGGTGCCGTTTTCGCGCATCAACATTTGGTGCGGTGAGCGTGGATCCGAACAGCTCACGCGCAAACCTTCAGATCAGAACAGGCAGTGAAAGCAACAGTTAATCATGTCAGACCATCAGTCAGCCGAGAACCATGCTCCAAGTCCCAGTGAAGATCCTCTCTGGGAAGCCTTTGAGCAGTCGCGTCGAGAGAATGCTCAACAGTTCCAAGCTATCAACAAAGTTCTTGCTGCTGTAACGCAGCGATTGGACGCTCATCCAGCAGCTGCTCCAGCTGCTCCAATCAACCCAACACCAACAGCAGAGCGTCAGCAAGCTTACTCTCAAGCTTGCCCGTCGTTCTATCCCCCGTACACTCCAACCTTTCCGCAAGGGCCCGCAGCTCCTTTGCGGACTCAAGATGAAGAGTTCGCTGCTCGCCATAACTTCTTCCGGGAAGCAGCCCGGGGAAGTCCAGCTAGAGTTCTCAACTTTCAGGGAAGTCATCCCTACCCTTCAGCTCCTGCCCCTGCTCCTCCTGCAGCAACTTTTCCTTGTTATCCTCATGCTCCTTTTGCAGCTGCAGCTTATGCTCCTTTCTTTCCCTATGCTGTAGGAGAGCAAGAAGAACCTTCACCTTTTGCGGAGAGTGTCCGCCATGAGCCAACTCCAGCAAACTTCAGAGAGCCTCGACTACCAACCTACACTGGAGAGACAGATCCAGTAAAGCACCTCCAAGCTTTTGAGTCAGCCGTTGCTCTCAAGACTCTTTCAGATGCAACCAAATGCAAGCTTCTTGTTACCTCTTTTGATGGGCAAGTGAGGGACTGGTTCTATGGCCTCTGTCCTCACTCCATCGCTTCCTTCCTTGATCTTCGAAGGGAGTTTCTTCTCAGATTCTCTACGTCAACTAAGAGAAAGGGCGGTCCTGAAGCCCTCTTTGAGATCAAGCAGCGCGGGAATGAAACTTGGTCTCAATTTGTTGATCGATTCCAAAGAGAGATTTTGGACATCGAGGTTACTGATCAAGAGATGTACCGAGTGGCTCTTATCCACGGTCTTCGTGAAGGGCCTCTCAAATTTGAAGCCAACGTCCGTGCTCCAAGGACATATCAAGAGTTAATTGCTCTAGCCAACTCATACATCCGAGGCGAAAAGAGCAATCCAGGCTTCGTCTCCAAACTTCTATCCGAGGAGGATCCCTCCCGCAAGCATCCTCCAAGGTCTCCTCGCAATCACGCCCCAACTTACTCAAGGAAGGAGAGAAGGCTTCATCGCCAGCGATACTCCTTCCCGAGCCGCAATGCTCAAGACTCACTGCTGCCGCTAGCTCATTCTCAAACAGCAACTGTTCAACAAGAGCAAGACGATGACTTGCATGAGTCTGATCTCGACGACGTCGTGCAAGAAGTAGTCCAGAACATGAAAGATAGGGCAAACTACAAGAAGCCCTATCGACCGACCGATCAGAGGTCTAGAATCTCAGAGCCTTATTGTGAATTCCACAAAGAGTCAGGCCATCAAACAGAAGACTGCCGAGCATTCCGCCAGCTTGTGCAAAGGATGCTCCGGCAAGGCAAGATGCATGACTTGCTTCCTAAAGAAGATCGCCCTGATCCATCAACTTCAAAGGGCAAAGAACTTGCAGACGCTCCTTGCTCCTCAAGAGGAGTGAACCACGTCGAAGAGCCTCCTCTCCTCGTTGTTCACCCAACCGTCGAATGCTTCGATGCCGACGATGAGGGTGTGCTGGGAAGGCTATTTTAAGCTAGCGATGGACTTCACAGTCCTCCGGAGCTCCTTGCAACCTTCAGGGGTTATCTCAACCCTTACTCTCTCTCCTTTTCAAATATTTTCATTACAACACTTCTCAGTGTTCTTTACTTGCTTTCCAGCAAAGCTTTTATTCAGGGATCCCGTACTGACACAGTTCCCTTCTTGTGTTGCTCCTTCCTCTCTTCTCCCTCTCTTAGGATCGTTACGCCAATGAGATTTCGCCGAGTCTGAAACGTTCCCTTCGTAGTTTGTTCTCGCACTACTGCTTCGACCACACATGGCGGGAGTATACCCATGTGTGTAGTGGGAGCAGTTCATTCTACGATTATGGGCTTCAGACTTAGGATCCTAGCCAACATCTGACACAGAGTGTGTGCTAGGGGAGCCCCATGTGTTAGCTCTGTTGTGCGTCCTATAGGATACATTACGGTTAGGATGATCTTCGTTGGACAAGCAATGACAATCAAGCGTAGCCTTATCTCTTTGCTCATCCTTCAACTGTGGTGGCCGAAGCACTCTCCGGTATCCTCGATCCGTGCCTTCTCGGGTTCGCAACTCCACTGATCAATACACAGACAAGATAGGCCTCTTGGCGCAACCCGTCTCGTTGATTAGTGATGCTTGTACCCAAGGCGAGAGAGCGGTCCTTCTAGCGGTCCTTCTCAGGACCTTTCCCTTGCTTTTCTCTTTTGTGCCCTCCATGAGGATGCGCGGCCAGCCCTCTTTGAGCAGGATCATGCTCGGAATGATTTTTCGGGCAAGTGATGCATAAGGCCCACGGGGAACACCTGTGGCAGCATTCAACCCTCCTTAGTCATTCCGAACATGGACCTCTTTTTCCTTTTCCCCCCTCCTTGAGGATGCGCGGCCAGCCCGCTTTGAGTAGGACTGTGCTCGGGATGATTTTTCGGGCAAGTGATGCATAAGGCCCACGGGGAACACCTGTGGCAGCATTCAACCCTCTTTAGTCATTCCGGGTACAGACCTCCTTTTCTCTCTTCCCTCCTTTCACAGGTGAACAGGTTAATCCAACCTGCTAAAAGGATTTCCAGCCATGTCAACAGCTAGTGCTCGATTCATTAATCTGGACTTCATGATAATGTTCATCGGGCATTTCTCTTGCTACTTGGTCATATCGACCCTATCTCATCAACCTTCATGGGTTATCTCAAAAAGATTTTCAGCAATCACTTTGCTTATGCTCACCTCATATACTTTGCCTGCTCAAGCTCTATCATATGGAGATTCACAGAGCTACTCATTATTCTTGCCAAAGTCTAATGGCGTCAAACATTAATCGAGTCATATCAACATTTTTGGTATGGTTCTGGTGCGGTTATCCTCGCGTCTTATTTGCTTCTAATCTCTCTCCTCACAGAGGTTAGCAAACCCTTGCAAGCCTTCTCCACAGGTACTTGCAAGCTCCATTCATATGCAAATTGTCTTCTTCTAACTTTTCTCTTTGTAGAGAACAACAGACACCTGCAAACCTCATCCAGGTACTTGCAGTTTAAATCATTATTTTATCTCTGCTGCTTACTCTTCACTTTGCAGTGGTTAGCAGACATCTGCAAGTCATTCAGGTACTTGCAGCTTATCTCTATATACAATATCTGCCTCTAACTCTCTTCTTGCAGAAGTTACCAACACTTGCAAGCTCCATTCAGGTACTTGCAAGTTACTTTCATGTACTATGCATACTCTTAACTCTACTCTCGCAGAGACCACCAAAGATTTGCAAGTTCCTTCCAGGTACTTGTAACTCATTTTTTCTGTCCTTGTATACTCTTTCCCCTTCTCGTTTCGCAGAGAATGACAGGTGCTTGGAAGCCTCTATCAGGTACTTGCAAGTTATTATGCCTTTCTGTTTTCCCTCACTATTGTTTTGCAGAACTTTACAGGAGAAGCGCCTTCTTCGTTTTGCAAAATCAAACTCAGGTACACGCTCGATGTAGCACTCATACGTGCTTACCCTTAATTTTCCTCTTGCAGGAAAATAAAACAGGAAACACCAAGCTTGCAAGGAGAGGCTTCAGGTTCTATCTCTCCTTGCTTCCCCCCTCTTTCCTTTGGGGTGGATCACGATTTTCGTGGGTCTCCAACTTTTTCGAAGTTCCCTTCGGAACTTAAAAAAGTGCGGGGATTATGTTAACCCAGAAATCGGCGATCCTTCCCAAGGTGGCCAGCTGGCTAGTCGCGACCCTTAGGTTCTCCCTTTCGATCGCGACAAGTCCCCGCGTATGCGGACAGTTTTCCCTGTCCGCCTAGGTTTCCTAGCAACCGCGTGCCCTGCGGGACGGCGGGCTGTTCCCATAGCTCACCCTCGCGGGACATGCGGTTAGGTCCGCTAATCGTGTAGTGCTTTTCCTTGCAGGAGTTCGTCAACAGCACCACCGGGAGCGACCTCCTAATCAGCCCAAGGAGCGGCAGTCTCCTGCCGCCATCCGTCGGGGTCGCCCACCAGGGGCGACCTCCCTGCTGCCCGAGAGGCGGCGGCCTCCTGCCGCCATCCGCCGAGGCCGACCACCCTGGGCGGCCTCTGCCCGCCAGCCGGGCGGACTCCCCCTGGAGTCCGCCCAGGCCGCCCGCAAGGGGGCGGCCAGGCCCGCCGGGCGGACTCCCCCTGGAGTCCGCCCAGGCTGCCCGCTAGGGGGCGGCCCCGGCGCCCAGCCGGGCGGACTCCCCCTGGAGTCCGCCCAGGCCGCCCGCAAGGGGGCGGCCAGGCCCGCCGGGCGGACTCCCCCTGGAGTCCACCCAGGCCGCCCGCTAGGGGGCGGCCCCGGCGCCCAGCCGGGCGTACTCCCCCTAGAGTCCGCCCAGGCCGCCCGCAAGGGGGCGGCCAGGCCCGCCGGGCGGACTCCCCCTGGAGTCCGCCCAGGCCGCCCGCTAGGGGGCGGCCCCGGCGCCCAGCCGAGCGGACTCCCCCTGGAGTCCGCCCAGGCCGCCCGCAAGGGGGCGGCCAGGCCCGCCGGGCGGACTCCCCCTGGAGTTCGCCCAGGCCGCCCGCTAGGGGGCGGCCCCGGCGACCAGCCGGGCGGACTCCCCCTGGAGTCCGCCCAGGCCGCCCGCAAGGGGGCGGCCAGGCCCGCCGGGCGGACTCCCCCTGAAGTCCGCCCAGGCCGCCCGCTAGGGGGCGGCCCCGGCGCCCAGCCGGGCGGACTCCCCCCGGAGTCCGCCCAGGCCGCCCGCAAGGGGGCGGCCAGGCCCTGCCGGGCAGACTCCCCCTGGAGTCCGCCCAGGCCGCCCGCTAGGGGGCGGCCTCCGGCCTGCCGGGCGGACTCTTCCCGGAGTCCGCCCAGGTCGCCCGCCAGGGGTGGCCTCCAGTTCTCTCCAGGAGCCTCCTTCCGCTTGCTTCCTCAGTCAACAGTGGCGGACGCAAAATCTCAGTCCGCGGAGTCCGCGCAGGTCGTCATGCTGATGTCACTGGGCCCCGCTTCTTCAAGAACTTCCCTGGGCCTATAAATACCCCCTGAAGCCTCTCATTCAGGGGGGCTAGAGGCTGGATCCTGGATCCTGGTGGTGGAGACAAGTCTTGCCAGCTGCCCCTGCGGACTCCGTTTTCCAGTCCGTCATCACCTCTCCAGCAAGCTCTGCGGACTCAGTTTCCTGTCCGCGCAGTCCTCCACAGCTCTTCAGCAGCTTTCCAGCAGACTCTGCAGACTCAGTTTCCCAGTCCTCCAGCAGCTAGCAGACTATTTTACTTAGTCTCTGGCAGCTTCTCTTCTCTGCTTTCTGGCAACTTCTTCTCTCTTAGCCGCCAGCTTCTCCTTGTACCCCTTTTATTGATTTGTTGTAAAGGTGTACTTGTAAGCTTGTAACCTCTAGCTTTTAATAAAAGGAAAGCCCGTCGCAGGAGTGGCATTTAGGCCGCGACGGGCGAAGTGTGTTGTTGCCGCTGCTAGCGGCCCCCCTCTCCTCTCCTCAGCTCAGCAAGCCTTGCTCCTCTGCTCAGCAAGCCTTGCTCCTCTGCTCAGCAAGCCTTGCTCCTCTGCTCAGCAAGCCTTGCTCCTCTGCTCAGCAAGCCTTGCCCTCAGCTCAGCTCTCTTCGGCTTTCAACCTGCAAGTGCAACCGTTGCGATTACTGTCTGCTCGACCGTTACCGGTCTCCCTCCTCTTCCCCTCTTGCTCAACCCTCTCTGTTGATCAAGGCTCGCCTCTTCTCTCAAGCCTCTCCCTTCCTCTGCAACCTTCTCCTTCCTCCTCACCTAGCCTGTGAGGCCCAATCACCCCCTCGGTGATAGCTGTCCCCCCGGTGCCGTTTTCGCGCATCAACAGTCGACACTTACTTCAAGTGTTGACTCTTCTATTGAGTGTCGACACATTGTTCTGGGTGTCGACACATATACTTAGTCTCTTCTGACTTTTGCTGAATGTCGACACAGCTCCAAGCGTCGACACTTTCTGGTGTAGACACAGTTCTTCTAGGTGTCGACACTGCTGTTAATTGTCGACACAGCTTTACTGCACTTTTCTTCACTGAGTGTCGACACAGCTCCTTGTGTCGACACTTTCTGTCTGGTGTTGACTCAGCATCCCTGGTGTCGACACAATGACTCCAAGTGTCGACACTGCTTGCCTGGGTGTCGACACAAGTCTTCTTAAGTGTCGACACTTTCTCTCTGGGTGTCGACACATGGACTTAGAAATTTTTGCTTCAGTCCTGCAAATACTTAACCTGCACAAGTAACTCAAACACATCAAATACATTTTGATGTATATTATTGAGTTGGGTGAGGCTTCTTCAAATCAGGTACATTTAAACCAATGTACCCAACAATCTCCCCCTATTTGGAGAAGTCATAACCCTTAGTCAATGATATACACCATTCATAATAACAACACAAAATGATGTAAGACAGGATTATGTAAATAGGAAAGTACATCACATGTATAAAACTAACATGCATATACAGATAGATTGCATCACAGAACAATTATGAAATAAATTTAACACAACAAATTTATCACACAAAACATTGTTCCAATACTTTGTCATATTCTTTGTCAAAAATTTACAGCATGATTTATATCAAAAGAATACATGGTAAACTTAAGAAATGTTCTAAGCTATTTCTGTTCTGGCTCCTTAATCACTATGCCTTTTCCAGCTTGAACTTTAGCTTGAACAGGAGCATCAGCAACTTCAGCATCAGCAGGCTTCTTGCCATTCAAGTCTTTCTTCTTCAGCTCTTCTGCTTTGATCTTTTGTATTTCAAAGTAATGGTATGGCTTTGGAAAGTACTTGCTAGGCTCCAGAACAGTAGGAGGTAGCTTTCCCATCTTGGCCTTCCTTTTATACTGGACTATTGCCTCCTGCCTGATCTCATGTTTTCTCCATTCAGCTTCAGAAAACCATTTGTTCCTGTCATGCACATTATCTTTGGCAGCTTTCCAGGCAGTTAAAATGATATTCCTTGAGGTAGGGCTCCACTGCTCAAAGTCTGGCCTTTATTCAGCTTGTTCCCTAAACCTCTTCTTAGAAAGTCTAGTTTCTTCTTCTTTCTGTAGAGCTTCTTCTTCTTTCTGAAAAGCTGATTGCATAACTTCAGATATAGGCTGAACCACTTTTTCCAGAATGACATTATACTTCCCTTTAGTTGGGCTATACATGTGATGAATATCAGCTTGCACCATTTCAAAATCTGGTGGATGATAGATCACCTGAGCTACTTCTGGTTGCTTCCCTCCTAAATAGGCATGCTGAATTCCAGATTCAGCAACATTGTCATCATCACAAAGTGGAGGATAGCCCAGTGTAGCTCTGATGGAATTAGATATCCATTTGGCATGATCAGAGCTAGCTTTGACTAAAGCTCTCTCCCCCTTTATGACTTCTCTAGCCATGTGATCTCTGACATCATCCTTTTGGAATCTGATTTGATTATCCAAGTATCTGACTTCATCTTTAAAGAAAGGTTTGAGCTTTTTAAGTTGTTCAGATATGGCCTTCTGGGAGTCTTGAATAGCAGTCTTAACAGCATTGATTTCTTCTTGAAATACCTTGTCAAATTCAGCTTTAATAGTAGCAGTAGAGGTAGAAGGTCCAGCACATATATTCTTTAATTCTATGACAATTGCATTATGAGATGCTGTCAGATTGTCATTCATCCTGAGTTGATTTTCAAGTACATAACTTTGCTTCACAGCTATGTCATCAACTTGGGCTTTTATCTTCTCCTGATGAGTTGTAAGATAGACTACTGCATTCCCACCCTTGTGGAAGCAGTCAGTCATCTCCTTCTTGTTAAGATTCATTTCAAATCTTATTGACTTTATGTCCTGGGCCAGATCAAATTGCAAAGATTTGTGCCCCTCATCTACATACTTTTCAATGGCCTGCCTTTGCTCATCCAGCTTGACTTGCATTGCAACCATTAAAGCACTATAATCCACAGTGGGAGCTGGCTGTGCTATAGGCTGTGGAGCAATAGTTTGGATAGCCTTCTTATAACTCTGGCTTATTCTTTTGAAGACATAGATTTTCTTTTTCCTTGCCCTTGCTGCATCCTCATCTTCAGAAGCTGAGGAGCTGGCAATGTCAACCCTCTCCTTAGGGCTTGGAGGCCTCTCAGTCTGCACATCTTGTGCTGTCTCAGGTTCTTGCCTCACAGGCTCTTCCAGAATGTGCACTTGCTCCCCCTCAGCAGCAACATTATCTCCTTCAACAGCAGTTTCTTTATCAAAATCCTCTTGATCCAGATTTAGAAACAAATCTTCCATTGTAAACTCTTGTGGAGAATGAGCTGGAGAAACTCTGGGCTCTTCAACCACTGGATCAGATACATACTGAGCTGCAGCAGATGTGTCTTCCAAGACAACATCTGGGACTTGGGTATCCAGCTGAATTTGCTGATGAACATCAGACAAATTAGTATCTTCCATAGGAAATTCTAAAGTATTGAGTTCAGTGATTACCTCTAGGATAATGTTAGTTGCTTGTTCACTTTCCAGTGTAGTGGGTTCATCTACAACTGGAAGCTCCCCCTGGCTTTGATCCTTGTGTATGGGGCTAGCTTGAGGTAGCTCCCCCTAGATCTCAGCATCATCTTGAGGAGCTGGAGACTTCACAGCAGGCTCTTCCTCATGCTCATCTGGAGTGAAGACAACCTGTTCTTCACTATCTGAGCTGCTAGTAGACTCTTGAGTCACTGGGGCAAGTTTCCTTTTCTTCTTTAGGGGTGATACTTTCTTAGGAACTTTCTTCTCAGGGGTTGGCAGCTCTTTAGACAACACCCTGTCCCATCTAGAGAAAATTCTCAGATCCATTTTCCTCATGTGATTTATTTTAGTTCCAGCAGCAGTACTCATGACCTCTGGTATGGTACCAGCTAGGTATAGACTTAAGATTCTGCCCAGGTTGGGCTTCTTCAAGCTTTCCTTGATTTTCTCAAATACTATAACAGACCAATCAGTTCTTAGAGTGAAGATAATCCTGGTCATAATATTGAACATAGAGGCAGACACTCTGTCATGCCCTCCTGGCTTGCTTAAAATTACCTTGCCAACTATCTCAGACATGAATTTGCCTTGATTGTTCATGCCTTTTCTATTGAAAACAGAACCAATCTTCATCTTAGAGTCTAGTCCACACCAGGTTAGAGCTTCCCTGGTTTTTGTAGCTGTAACCTCATCTTCCTCTTGAGTTCTTGGTAGCTGTAGAATTTTCCTCAAGCTCTTAGGGGATACCTTAACCTTTGCTCCATGAACTCTGGATTTGATTTTGTATCCAGATTCGTCCACCTTGGCTCCATTGAGGAATTCTAGTACCTCTTTCTTCCAGATTTTTGTCGGTTCAGAAACTAGATATTCTAACCCTGAATCAGCTACTAGGGTTACGACAAACTTGATTTCTTGATCAGCATCTTCGAAAGCACCGCGCACCAGCTCGTATCCTTTGTTGACATTCTCCTGAAGCTTAGGCGTCATTAGAGTTTGTAGAATTTGTCTTGAGAGAAGTGAGGTGTCGACACAGAAGTTTGGTCTCGAAACTTTTGAAAGCGTGTCGACAAACTAAGACAAAATCCTATTTATACCTTTCTGATTTTGAAGATGAACAGGCGGGACAGCTAACTAAAATCGTGTCGACACTGGCAATAAGTGTCGACACTGACTTATAATGTCTCGACACATATGTGTCGACACAAGTTTAGTCAACAGATTTTATGTGTCGACACTTGTTTATGTGTCGACACAACATAACTCGACACATAGTCGAGACTTTACTTAGAAAATTCTGAGTAAATACTAAGTGTCGACACCACATTGGATGTGTCGACACCTACATGTCATGTGTCGACACTAATATTCTGAAGTGTCGACACCAACTTCCTAGATGTGTCGACACCTTTTTCCTGAAGTGTCGACACCACTATTCTGTGTCGACACAGAAATCTCTATGTGTCGACACCTTTTTACTTAGCCATTTTCAATACTATAAACTTACTCTAAGTTTATCATTCCTAGTTCAATTTTAAATCTATTGAACTTAGCTTCTTCTAGGGGCTTAGTATACATATCAGCTATTTGTTCATCTGTTTTAACATATTCAAGTAAAATATCTTCTCTTTCTACATGCTCCCTAAGAAAATGATATTTAATTTCAATATGTTTTGTTCTACTATGAGATACAGGATTATTAGCTATTGAAATAGCACTTGTAGAATCACAGAAGAGTGGAGTTCTACTTACCTGAAATCCATAGTCCTCTAGCTGATGCTGTATCCACAGAAGTTGAGCACAACAACTTCCTGCAGCCACATACTCTGACTCTGCAGTGGAGATAGCCACACTTGTTTGCTTTTTGCTACTCTATGAAATTAGTCTCCCACCTAGGAATTGACAGGTTCCAGTAGTGCTTTTTCTATCTTCTTTGCATCCTGTAAAGTCTGCATCTGAATAACCTGTTAGTTCAAAATCCCCATTCCTAGGGTACCAGAGGCCTAGATAGGGAGTGCCCTTTAGATATCTCAATATTCTTTTGACTGCTGTCAAATGAGACTCTTTAGGGCAGGCTTGATACCTTGCACAGACACATGTAGCATACATGATATCTGGTCTACTAGCAGTCAAGTATAATAGGGAGCCAACTATCCCTCTATATAAGGTTTCATCTATAGGTTTCCCTGCATCATCCTTGCTAAGAGACATATTTGACCCCATAGGTGTCTTCATGGTACTGGATGAATCCATACCATACTTCCTTATGAGTTCTAGGGTGAACTTGGACTGACATATAGATAAACCACTCTCAGTCTGTTTAACTTGGAGTCCCAAGAAAAACTTCAGCTCTCCCATACTACTCATCTCAAATTGACCTTGCATAAGTTTTGCAAACTTTTTGCAAAGGCTGCTTTCAGTAGACCCAAATATAATGTCATCTACATATATTTGGACTAGTATAACTTTGCCTCTAGATTCCCTAAGGAATAGAGTCTTATCTATTTTCCCCCTTGAGAACTTGTTCTCAATGAGGAAACTAGATAGGGTTTCATACCAAGCCCTAGGGGCTTGCTTTAACCCATATAAAGCTTTCCTAAGTCTATAGACATGATGAGGTAGAGTTGGATCAACAAAACCTGAAGGCTGTTCCACATAGACTTCCTCTTTAAGATTACCATTCAGGAATGCTGACTTGACATCCATTTGGTAAACCTTGAATCCTTGATAGGTTGCATAGGCCAAGAACATCCTTATGGCTTCCAGTCTGGCTACTGGAGCAAAGGTTTGATCAAAGTCAATACCTTCTTCTTGCCTATATCCTTTAGCAACCAATCTTGCTTTATTCTTAATGATGACCCCTTGTTCATCCATCTTATTCCTATAGATCCACTTGGTTCCTATTATATTGTGGTCTTTAGGTTTAGGAACAAGTTCCCAGACCTTGCACCTCTTGAACTGATTAAGCTCTTCTTGCATTGCTTCAGTCCATTGTGGATCTAGTATGGCTTCTTCAAACTTCTTAGGTTCAACTTGAGATAGAAAACTGGAGTAGATTTCTGCATTCAGGTTTCTTCTCCTTGTTTGTACCCCTTGTCTTGGATCTCCAATAATCTGCTCTACTGGATGATCTCTAAGATGCCTATTGGCTGGAGGCATCCTAACTTCTGGTTGAACCTCTCCAGCATCTCCATCATGCTGTACTCCTTGTACTTCTTCTGCAATTGGTACATGTAGTTCTCCCCCTGAACAACAACCACTGTCTTCTACTTGCTGTCTTGCAGCAGGTATTTCTTCTATAGTAAGCTTGTTCATCTTCTTTGTTAAACCTGTGGGGCTGCATACACTACTAGATAACTCATTGTTAATAAGTTTAGTCTCATCAAAAACTACATGTACAGATTCTTCTACAACTTGTGTAGACAAGTTGTAGACTCTATAAGCCTTACTGTTATTGCTGTACCCAACAAAAATTCCCTCTTGGGACTTGGCAGCAAACTTTGTCAAGTAAGACTTCCCATTGTTAAGTATGAAGCATTTGCAGCCAAAGATCCTGAAATAGGATAGGTTTGGTTTCCTGCCTTTCACAACTTCATAGGGGGTCTTGTTGAGGCCTTTAGTTATGGTAGCCCTATTAATAACATGACATGCAATATTAACTACTTCAGCCCAGAAATACTCTGGTAGTGATGTATCACTTAATAGGGTCCTACCAGCCTCAATCAAGGTCCTATTCTTCCTCTCAGCAATGCCATTTTGCTGAGGTGTTCTAGGTGAAGAAAACTCTTGAAATATCCCAAATTCTTCACATAGTTTTGTCATGCTATCAGACTGAAACTCAGTACCATGGTCACTTCTTATTTTGACCACTGTACTATTTAGTTCATTCTGAATTTGTCTAACAAACCTATAGAAGACATTGGGTGTTTCAGATTTTTGTCTTAAGAAGAACACCCAGGAAAACCTTGAGTAGTCATCTACAACTACAAAGGTATAGACCTTCCTACCTAGGCTGTGAACTGGCATTGGACCAAAGAGATCCATATGCCAGAGGTATAAACACCTCACAGCATCTTTGTTTTCCATGCTTCTAAAGATGGATCTAGTCTGCTTGCTCTTTTGACAAGCTGAGTAAATACCATCTTTAACACACTTAACTTGAGGACCATTCCTCACTAACTCTTTGCTAAAGAGTTTGCCAATAGTCTTGTAGTTTAGATGAGCTAGTCTCTTGTGCCATTTGACACAATGAGAGACTTTCTCATCTGCTATAAGACATACTTGAGAACCATTGGTCTCACACATAATGTCTAGGCAGTAGACATTCCTCTTTCTATAGCCAGTCAAAATGATCTCTTGATCAGTTGACCTCTTGATATGACAACCATTTTTAACAAATGAGATGTCATACCCTACATCACTTAATTGACTTATACTTATTAGGTTGTGTTTTAACCCTTTAACATAAGCCACTTGAGTAATGGTAACCAAGTTGCTAGAAATGTTACCAAATCCTTTGATGATTCCTTTTTCAGAACCACCAAAGGTGACTTTTGGACCATCTTTGATTGGAATGTAGTCCTTTAGTAGTCCCCTAGTTCCAGTCATATGTCTGGAACATCCACTGTCCAAGTACCATATTGGGGCATGGCAACTTGGACTCACCTGCAAAACAGATTAATGAACCTTAGAACCCAAAGTATTCTTGGGTCCTTGGTACTTGTTAGTTTGCAACCTGACAAAGCTACCTACTGGTTTTCCAATAGGCAGTTTGCTACTCACTTTGGCACTAGCATTGTGCCAACAATCCATTGCAAAATGGCCAACTTTGCCACAACACCAACATTCAAACTTATTGTACCTTTGCTTAGGTACTGTCTTTGCTGTCTTATCTACAGCCGACTTGTTGAATGTTGGGGCTTTGCCCTTGGACTTGGACTTGGACTGCTCAGTCCTTACAGGTCTAATAAAGCCCAGTCCAGCTTTACCTTTGTGATGAACAAATTCATCAATTATGGGTAACACTGACTTAGATTTAGAAAACCTAGCAACTAAGTCCTTCTCCTTCTGAAGATTAATCTCCAGACTTTTGATTTGATCATTTTTAAATGATATAGTACCCATCTGAATCACTGTTATGTGCTTCAACCTGGCTATCTCATTAAGCTTTTGATCAAAATACTTCTCAAAATCTGTTGCATCAGCTTTGAGATCAGCAATTTCATTTGCCTGACTTTTGGATAGGGACTTGCTCTTCTTATAAGCTTGCAACAGCACTTTATATTCATCTATCAGCTGATGAATATCATCCTCAGACTCAGATACACTTTCATCACTTGATGAAGATGAATCTGATTCTGTACTGGCACAAGAAACTGAACTTAAAGTTGAACTTTGTACCTTACTGGGTCCTGGCTGCTCCAGGATTCTGTCATTCTCTGTCAAAGCCATTAGCCCTTGGCATTGACTGTCTTCTTGTTCATATAAAGACTCCATAATCTGCATGAATTCTTCTTCTTCTTCTTCAGCAAACAACCCTATGTATGCCTCAGCATCAGACTCAGTTTCTGAAGAAGAGATATTTGATAGAGTCTTCTCCTTCTTGGCAATAAAAGACTTTTCTTTCTTGCCTTTAAAATGAGTCTTCTTCTTGTCATTAGACTCTTTTCTCTTTTCAGGACAATCTGCAACAACATGGCCTTGTCTATTGCAGCAATAGCACACTATTTTTGAAACAGTTGCCTTGCTAGATTTAGTCCTCTTCCTGTCCTTATTTGAAGACTTTTTGTTCTGATAGAAGCCTTCTTTTCCTTGTGAAGTAGAAGGCCTTGTCCTCCACTATTTCTTCTTCAAGAATTTCTGAAAATGTCTAGTGAAGGCAGCAAAGTCTTCATCACTTTCACTGCTATCAGATTTTGTGCTGACTGACTCATCTGACTCTGATTCAGCAACCTTTGGAGGTGGAGTTGGTGACTTATTCCTGTACTTTCTGGGGGCTTCTGTCTTGAAAGCTACAGTTCTTTCCTTGTGTTCATTTCTTGTTGATTTCTTCTCCTCTTTTCTCACTGTCAACTGCATTTCATAAGACAATAACTTGCCAAACAGTGTAGGTGGAGGAATTTCTCCCAACTTAGCCATTTCTCTAATGGCACAAATCTTTGTGTCCCAATCTTTAGTTAGGGACCTTAGGAACTTGTCATTTAGTTCATAATTACTGAACTCTCTTCCATAAGACATGAGTTCATTCACTATCCTGTAAAACTTCTTATAGCACTCAGTTATGCTATCACCCTTTCCTTGTCTAAAACTTTCATACTCTTGATTTAGCAAGGATTTTCTATCTTGCCTAACTTCTTCAGATCCTTCCATATACACAATAAGGGTATCCCACATCTCTTTGGCTGTCTTACAGTGTATAAGATTCTGCAAAGTGGCATCATCTATGACACTCACTGTAATGTTTTGTGCCCTTTTGTCCATGGTGGCTAGGACAATCTCATCCTTTGTCATTTCAGAGAAATCCTTAGGTGTTCTCTGATTTGCATCTAGAACTGATATCTTCATGGGCACATATAGCCCCTCTTTAACTGTGATGTAAATCCTAGGGTCTGAGGATTCCATAAACAGCCTTACCCTTTCCTTCCAGATCCCAAATATCTCTTTCCTACATAGAGGTAATTTCATGGATCCCAATTCCTTATGATTCTCAGAGGAACCCATGGTTCTTGATTTTCTTGAATCTGTAATTTGACTTAGACTGAATCTGCCAAACAGGATCTCCTCAGACTGTTAGTCCTTTTTGAGGAACCTGGCTCTGATACCACTTGAAAGATGTAGTACCTAAACACCTAGAGGGGGGGGGGGGTGAATAGGTGACCAATTTCTTTTTAACTTATAATGGCAGCAAACAGTTTTTATCACAGAATCTAATCTACTATTACACAGCATTCACAGCAAATCACAATCACATCAGACACAGAGTTTTATAGTGGTTCCCCAAGCTGTGGGTACATCCACTTTCCCCCTTTGCCTATCTAGCAGTGTACTAGATTCGGCCAAACTTCACCACTGTCTCAGAACCCAAACTGGTTCCTACACCTCAGGCCCAAGGCCCTACAACTCAGCTTTTCCACAAAGCCTACACTCAGCCACAAGGCCTACACTCAGCCAACAAGGCCTACACTCAGCCACCAAGGCCTACACTCAGAGATTTCAATCTCCTACACTCAGGCTCTCAAGCCCTACCCTCAGCCTTTATAATTACAGGCTTACAAACACTCAGATCCAAAGGATCCTACAAGATAAAAATGATTATACAAATGATAACTCAGCAACTCAGAAACAAGAGAGGGGAGTTATGAGTTTCTTGATGAGTTCTTGGAAGAACTCAGCTGGATTCAATCTGACTTAGCTTTCTTCAAAGCTTCTTGAAAGTAGAACTCAATAAGATTGACTCCTTCTGCAGTTGATCCTTGACCTCTGTTTCTTAAGATCCAGAATATATCTGAACCCTTCTTCTCAGCCTAGTTCCAACGACTGATTTCTTGGATGGAGCCCTCTCTCTCCAACTTCTTAGATCTGCACTTGGACAACTAGATCTTCTTGTTTTGATACTTGATCAATAACTTGAACAACTCTGTGAACCACTTTTTTGAACTACTTCAACAACAGTTTCTGTAGACTGTATGAGCCTATTTATAGGCCTTCTTCATGGTAACCGGCTGGTCTGGTCCATAACTGAATTCTGACATCTCTAACAGGTGATGTAGACCGGCTAGAACGGCAGCTGTCAAGTCATCCAGTCAGTTCTTGAAAGTTCTCTAACTGTATGAAAGTGTCGAGACTTTCTGTCTTTAAGTGTCGACACTTATAGACCAAGTGTCGACACAAGTTGTGTAAGTGTCGACACAAGTCTACAAGGTGTCGACACAACTCCTTGTGTTGTAGATTCTATGTCTCGACACAGTTTCTTCTGCATGTGTCGACACTGAAATTGAGTGTCGACACAAGTACTTGATCTTCTATCTTTTGCTGAATTCTTCTAAGTGTCGACACATCTCCTTTGTGTTGACACAACTTCTTGTGTTGAATCTGTTAAGTGTCGACACTACTTCTTGGTGTCGACACATAGTCTTCAATGTTGATACTTGCTGAGTGTCGACACAGCTCCTTGTGTCGACACTTGATTCTTCTGTTGAGACTTCAGCTGAGTGTCGACACATTCCCTTAGTGTCGACACTTGTACTTAGAATATTTTGTTGATCTTTCTGTTCTTTGCTAAGTGTCGACACAGCTCCATGTGTCGACACTTTCTTCAAGTGTTGAGTCTTCAGCTGAGTGTCGACACATTGTTCTGAGTGTCGACACTTACTTCAAGTGTTGACTCTTCTGTTGAGTGTCGACACATTGTTCTGGGTGTCGACACATATACTTAGTCTCTGCTGACTTTTGCTGAATGTCGACACAGCTCCAAGTGTCGACACTTTCTGGTGTAGACACAGTTCTTCTAGGTGTCGACACTGCTGTTAAGTGTCGACACAGCTTTACTGCACTTTTCTTCACTGAGTGTCGACACAGCTCCTTGTGTCGACACTTTCTGTCTGGTGTTGACTCAGCATCCCTGGTGTCGACACAATGACTCCAAGTGTCGACACTGCTTGCCTGGGTGTCGACACAAGTCTTCTTAAGTGTCGACACTTTCCCTCTGGGTGTCAACACATGGACTTAGAAATTTTTGCTTCAGTCCTGCAAATACTTAACCTGCACAAGTAACTCAAACACATCAAATACATTTTGATGTATATCCTTGAGTTGGGTGAGGCTTCTTCAAATCAGGTACATTTAAACCAATGTACCCAACACCCAGTACAAGGAGTTAATCATGGCTTACGACAAATGTCGACGAGTCATAAAAACTCAAGCTAAAGAGATAAAGTCTCTGAAAGCTGAAGGCAGCACTCTAAGAGAGGAAGTCGCTAAGACCGACTCACTCAGAGAAAACTTGAATGCTGCCATTGAAGAATATAACAAGGCTCTCGAGCGCTTTGACTTTAAGGAGAAAATCATAAAAGAACTGGAAGCACAACTTGAAGCCAAAAAGAAACTTGTTGAAAGTTTCTCAAAGTCGAAGACTGTTCTTCCATTCATTGCTGAATTCTCAGCTAAGGCCAAGGGAGCTGGGCTAGGCCATGTAAAAGCTCCTAGTAAATCTTCTAAGAGGAATAAGGCTCAAAGAAAGATTAAGGCCGCCAAGAAGGCTTTGGCCAAAGAGAAGGGAAAAGCCCCTCAAGATCAGACTTCTTTTAAGGTCATATTTTTAACAAATGAGTATATGATCTTGACTCATCCTACAGTCACTTTGCTAGGCCTACTTATGTAGAGCCCAAGTCCCGTTACCAAGGATGGACTCGCCCCATAAACTTTGGTGAGAGTCTCTTTAAGACACCTTATGAAGATGTCATTCTTCAGAGCTATGACCCTTTCAATCATGGTCATAACATCAAGAAAGCACCAAGGGTAAAGCCTATTGTGGAAAGGCCCCAGAAGGAGAAGAAATCATGTGATTTCCATCACCATGAAGCTTCTTCCTCCAAGAATGCTGCCCCTGCTAGACCACCAACTCAAAAGGTCAAGCAGGAGAATCTAAGGCAAAGATACAACAAGTTTGACTTTTGGTGATATGTCAAGATTGGTCACTTTGCCATCGACTGCTGGTTTAATCCCAGGAATTTTGCAACTCCTCATGTCAACAATATGGGAAAGACCACTCATAATGCTAACACTCGTAGGGGGAGTATTCTGACAAGAGACCAAGGACACAAACGTGTTTAGGTTCCTAAGGCAAACTGATTTATAATTGCAGGTATGTCCAAAGGCCACCAAAATTCCTATCTGGTATTTGGACAGTGGATGCTCTCGGCACATGACCGGGACAAGAAGCCTACTTCAAAACTATTCTCCAGTCTTGAACAAGCCAAAGGTCATCTTTGGAGGTTCAGACCGAGGAATTACGAAAGGCTATGGTATGATCTCGAATGGTAGAGTATCCTTCTCAGATGTGGCTTATGTTGAAGGATTGAAACACAATCTCATAGCATAAGCCAACTCTGCGATAAAGGATATATTGTTGAATTTCATGCTGATAAGTGCTTGATAAAATCCGTTGACAATATGAAAACGATTCTATCTGACACTCGAAGAAGAAATATATTTTGTTTAAATTTCATTTGTATTGACTCTTCTACACCAGTGTGTTTTATGGCTAAAGATAGTGCATCTCTTGGCGACCAATGACACAAGAGATTAGCACATATTAATTTCAAAACTATTAACAAATTATTTTCACTGAATTTAGTACGTGATGCCCCAAATGTCAAGTACGTCAAAGATAGACCTTGTCACGCATGCGTAAAAGGCAAGCAAACAAGGGCTACCTTTAAATGCGTTATTGGCAAAGATTCTAATAGATGCTTACATCTGTTTCATATGGACTTATTTGATCCACTGCAAGTTAGAAGTTTGGGAGGTAAGGATTATACGTTGGTAATTGTTGATGATTACTCGCGCTTTTCGTAGTGTTCTTTCTGAAACACAAGTCATATACCTTCGACATCTTTACTAATTTTGTCAGGCAGGTCCAGAATGAATACAACTGTTCCGTAGTCAAAATCAGAAGTGACAATGGAACAGAGTTCAAGTCTGGGGCCATGACAGAATTCTGTGAAAGCCTAGGTATCTTTTATGAGTTTTCCTCTCCTCGAACTCCTCAACAGAACAGAGTAGCTGAGAGAAGGAATAGAACACTCATAGAGGCCTGCAGGACCATGTTGAGTGATGTTTCACTTCCGAAATACTTCTGGGCTGAAGCCGTCAACACTGCATGCCACGTGCAAAATCGAGCACTCATAAATAAGAACCATAATAAGACACCTTACGAACTTCTAAAGGGCAGGAAATTGACTGTCTCATATTTTAGAATTTTTGGTTGTAAGTGCTTCGTACTTAACAATGACAAGTATCATACTACCAAATTTAGCGAAAGAGTTTTGAAGGTATTTTTGTATGGTATAGTAGCCATAGTAAGGCATACAGGATATTTAATAGAAAAACTCTGGTTATAGAAGAATCAATACATGTTGTATTTGATGAGACGAGCTTGCTGCAAGACAACTTCTCTAGTGTGTTCATTGATGATGCAAGTACAGATTTAAAATAACTTAACTTGGAAGAACCGTCTGAAGATAAAGGTGAAAAGTTCATCAAGATCACCACTCTAACCCCGATTGGAGAGGTTGATGATCAAGATGAAGAAAACGTCCAAGTTGATGGAGTCACTCCGGTGATTGAAGAAGAAGTTCCAGATGCAAGAACTCTAGAGCTCATAGATCTAAAGGATCACTACATGGACCAAATCATAGGAGATCCCCAGGATGGTGTCATAACTCGTCGAGGTACAATTAACAAGAATTTATATTTAAGTTTTCTCTCACAGGTTGAACCAAAGAAGTTTGAGGAAGCAAACTCAGATGCATCGTGGATAATGCCAATGGAAGAAGAACTAAACCAGTTCAAGCATTGCCAAGTATGGAAACTTGTTCCAAGACCCAAGAATAAGGATTTCATCGGGACAAAGTGGGTCTACAGGAACAAGATGGACGAAGATGGAATGATTATAAAGAACAAAGCCAGACTCGTCGCCAAAGGATATCGTCAAGAAGAAGGAATCGACTTTGACTAGATGTACTCTCCAGTGGCAAGGCTGGAGGCAATCAGGTTATTCCTAGCATATGCTGCTCTTAAGGGCTTCACCGTCTATCAGATGGACACGAAGTCTGCCTTCCTTAATGGTGACATAAAGGAAGAGGTATATGTGGAACAACCTCCAGGTTTCGTTGATTCTAACTTTCCCGATTATGTTTATTTATTGCATAAAGCATTATATGGTCTGAAACAAGCTCCTCGAGCTTGGTATGAGATGTTGTCTAGCTTTCTTCTTGAGAACAAGTTCACAAGTGGAAAGATAGATATGACATTATTTCTTAGGGAAATAAAAGGCAAGATTTTGCTAGTGCAAATCTTTGTCGACGACATTATTTTTGGCTATACTGATTACAACCTCTGCAAGAAGTTTTCAAAACTTATGCAAGGGAAGTTTGAAATGAGCAGTATGAGCGAGCTGAAGTATTTCTTAAGGCTTCAGGTGAAACAATCGGAAGATGGAATTTTCATCTCGCAGACTAAGTTCACCAAGGAGCTAATTAAGAAATTCGGAAATAAGAACGCAACCTCTATGATGACTCCAATGGGTTCAGCTATGTCTCTGGACAAGGATGAGAAAGGGAAACCTTTTAATAAAACCAAGTACAGAAGCATAATTGGATCCTTGCTCTACCTTACTGCCAGTAGACCTGACATAATATTTTCAACATGTGTATGCGCTAGATTTCAGGTGAACTCTAAGAAATCTCACTACGCTACTGCAAAGCGGATTTTGAGATACCTTAAAGGTACACCAAATCTTGGCTTATGGTACCCAAGAAGTAATGATAGCGAGCTAATTGATTTTTCAGATGCAGATTTTGCAGGTAGCAAAGACAATAGGAAAAGCACTTCCGGGACTTGCCAATTCCTTGGAAGAAGGCTCATTTCCTGGAGTAGTAAGGAGCAACCCGAGACTTATACCGCGAATTCCAAAGGTATGTTTGCTTTATTTATTTCTTAATTAGATAAATTAGGGTTATATAAAAAGAGAAGTTTGGATTTCCATTTTCTACACGAATCAAAATCCATTCACTCCAGTAAGCCGACAGACACTTTGTCTTCCGCCGAAAGTTGCAGAGCCCGTGTCTTCTTCTTCCCCGCACCAGCTTTCTCTCAAATCTCTAGTTCATGGCGCCGACGTCTAAGATTGGAATAGGTTCAGAACTTTTTGCCGCAGGAATCGCCGACATATCAGATGATTTTCGCAACCTTCTGATTCTCCTCGACACTGTCGGCCTCATGTTTGTTCTACAGCAGCCATGTGAGATCTTATTTCTAGAAGTTGAAGAGTTCTTCAAGAACATCAAGGTCAAGAGAAATGGAACAGTCCTTAAGTCCAAGGTTAAGGGAATCAAGATGAAGCTCTCTAAATCCTCTGTTTCCAAACTTCTTTGACTGCCAATTATTGATGAAGAAGATCACCTTGGTCCTGAGGATTCTGATAGGGTCTGTATGTTCCGTGGTCTCTCACCAGAAGTAGAGATCATCCGCCGCTCAGAACTCAATCTAGAAGGAAAGCTCTTGGTTGACATTATTGGGAAGATCCTTCTATGCAAAACAAGATCAATCAGAGACATTTCTACCAATATGTTTGACATCATGACAACAATCACTTGCAGGAAGAAATTTCAATTTGGTATGTTAATTTTGGACAAAATCAGAGAGAGCATCAAGGCTCCAAATTATGCTAGGATTATCTCCCTTCTACTCCATGAGATCAATCCTCAAGTCTTCAACTTCTCCAAAGGGGCCATTCTCCATCACATGAAGAAAGTCTCCATTTCATCCATTCAGAGATGAGACTTAAAGCTCTTGAACCCTGTTTAATCTGCCAAAGCTCATGACCTTCCTGCTACAGAGGATGGGACCCCATCTCCCTCTCCACTTCAGGTTGCCAGCTCATCTGGTGCAACTGTTAAGGGGGAGACTGCTCCTTCTGTTCCAGGAGACAGAGTACCTACCACTCATGAAGATGTTCCATCCACTCATGAAGATGTTCCATCAGATGCTCAACTCCAAGAAACCCTTCTCTCTACTAATGCAGCCATCAATGATATGATTGCAGAGTTAACTTCTGAAGAACCTCTTCCCCCACTTTAAAAAGATCAAACCACTGAAGCTTCCAAGCAGCCAACTCCACTACCATATCCTACTCATACTCCTCCTAGATCTCCAACCCCATCTCCTCAATCCCCTATTCACCACTCTCAGGCTGCTGACAAAGAGCAGGTTGAGACCATTTTGATTCATGATGATAAATAAAATTCCCCAGAACCAGCTGAATCTCCCCTGAAGAACTTGGATTTCACTATCCCCACCTTCATTACTGAAGAAGGGGATGCCCTTATTCACACCACCAGAGCCCAGAGCTCAGTCACCGTTGAAGAAATTGCCCCATGGTTTGCTCCTCCTCCTCTAGTTCCCTCTACATCTACTGCTGCTCCTCCTGCTGCCAATGATCTTATGGGTATGTTTGTCCAACTGCTTCAAGAACAAAGGAAATATTTTGATGATTCATTCAAAGCTGTCACTGAGAAAGTCACTACTCTTGAGAAAGAGATGAGCAGAGGCTTTGTTGAAATTCAGCATAATACAGATCAACTAAGACATCTATTCTAGATTGGTGGAAAAGCTCTGGACCATACTATCAATAGTGTTGGTCATGTCATGGAACAAGGTGTCACTCTTGCCAACAACCAAATTGAGTTAGATAAGAGAATAGAAGCAAACAAAATGAAGATCTGTGAAGAGGTAGACACATTCAAAGATGATGCAATCAATACTCTGACTGTAGAAGTCAGAAAGGGAGAGAGTTTAGTAAAAGAATATCTAGAGAAATCAGATGCAATCAAGCAGAATTTCTGGGAAGCAAAGATGAAAGAGATTCATGATGATGTGCTAGGCCAGATTCAAAGTGTGAAGTTTCATACCTATGATACAACAGTCTGGATGCACAATCAGATTCTTCCTGAGTTCCCAAAAGATCCAAACATCATTCCTCACCATCTGAACCCCTTAGCTACTGCTGCTCCAGCTTCAGCCCCACATCCTTCTTTCTCCCTTAGGCCTGAAGGCTGTGATGCTCCTCCTCTAGATTCTTATGCTTAAGTCTGGCATGCTGACCCAACAGATATATTTCTCCATGTCCCTCCAGAAATCCATATTCCCAAGAAAAGAAGATATGGTGATGGTGCCTCAGTAAGCAGGTCAATTCCAGTTCCAGATACAAAAAAGAGGAAAGCTCCAGAGTTTGCTGAGATCTGGTCCCCAACTTCAAAGTCTCTCATACTGGATACTCTCAAGCTTGTCATGTACTTTAATGAAAACATGAATGATCATTACAGATCCCAGGAATGAGAATTTTATGAAAAGTCAATGACAAAGAGAAGGCTATATGACAAAGAATTTGGAAGGAACAACCCTGCTGCTCCTCCAAAGCCTCCAAAGTACTATCCCACGCCCTACATCTACCAAAGAAGACAACGAGAGAAGAAATACAAGCAGCACCATCAATTCTAAGCATAGAGAATTATGAGAGTGTGGATATGATCTATGTAGAAATGATATTTTGGACAATCTTATTTATATAATTCTTAATTCTGATCATTTACTCTTTGATTATATTCTTATGCTTATTGCACTGCTTTCTCTATTACATATCTAGTTCTTTTTATGTATATATAATTCACCTTAGTGTAAAGGGTTCTGACTTCTACAAATAGGGGAGATTGTTGGGTATTGTATCCACAACAACCTAGATTTGATGAAGTCACCCTTGAAATAAGATGAATTAAGTTGTATTTGATGTCTTGTTTGAGTTATGTGTTTGCAGGATTATATTGCCAAGTGTAGACCAATATCAGTCTACAATGGGTCACCAAATACAGGACCATACAATGTAATCCCTCATTGTGTGATCCATGGTGTTGACTCATGTGTAGCCTCTCTATTAGGATACACTTCATGTTTCAAGCACTAGTACTGATTGGAGAAAAATGTTGCTGATTTTGTTGAAGAAGAGAAAAGTCTGTTGAGGAATTTTTTGCTAAGTCTTTTACTTGAGTAGTTGTTTATATACTCGAGTGAAATACTTAGTAATTACTCGAGTAAGTGTATCTGCACTCGAGTAAGGGAAATGGCTCTCGAGTAGTCTGAATATAACTCTCGAGTAGCTAAGTCAATTACTCAAGTAGATCGTCTCTTATTCTCGAGTTAACAGAATTTCCTCTCAGAAAATTTTCTAAGTAATTACTCGAGTAGTCATATTAGTACTCGAGTAGATTAGTCTTTTGTCTCGAGTTATAGAAGACAGGATTTTGTGTTGTTTTACTTCACTCGAGCAGTCAAGTTCATGTACTCGAGTAGTCTATCTACTACTCGAGTAGTCCAGGTTTAATACTCGAGTGATAAGATTTTCACCTCTCCGAATTTTTCTAAGTCCTTTACTCGAGTAGTCTATCTACTACTCGAGTAGTCCAGGTTTAATACTCGAGTGATAAGATTTTCACCTCTCCGAATTTGTCTAAGTTCTTTACTCGAGTAGTAATTTCCATATACTCAAGTAGTCAATCGCCTCTCGAGTAGTTCAGTCCCACTACTCGAGTAACCAGAAATTTTCTTCCAGATATTTTTTCCTAAGTCTTTGACTCGAGTAATCCTTCTACCTCTCGAGTAGTATATCTAGTATTCGAGTAGTCTATTTCTACCACTCGAGTAGTTCAACTCCACGTCTCGAGTAATTATATTAGCACTTGAGTAATTATATTAGCACGCGAGTAAATCATTTTGTACTCGAGTAATTACTCACTCTTTTTGAATTTTCTCCAAGTCTTCTACTCGAGTAGTTTTCTTCTATTCTCTCGAGTAATCTTATTAAGTACTCGAGTAGGTAATCTGTTACTCGAGTATTTCAGTCAGATTTTTTCCAAAATTTCGCTAAGTCAAGATTTGACGGGAATTTCAAATGGCTTGATGTGATTGGTCCACATGTACGTCATTAATGATAATTATGACCGTTAGGGAGATCTTATATAAGGTCTTGTCAAAACTGACTAACTCTAACAAGTTATCAAGTATTATTCTAAGAATTTCTGAATCTTATTCTCTCTGTCCAAAAACGGAAGCCGCCGCCGCCGATCTTCTTCGTGCAAATCGCTAGGGCTTTCGATTCAAGAGATTCAGATCAAGTCGTCTCATAGATCGAGATTGCTTTTCAATTCTTCATCATCTCTCGGATCGTGTGTGTCCAAGAAATTTCTGATCCAGATCTTGCCAAGTTTCTTCTCCAACTTTTCCGATAGAGCCGCAAGGATCAAAGAAGAAGATACAGGCCGAGATTTTCATATTTGAGAAATAATTTCTGTTTGTATTTTCATTATTCTCAATTTTATTCTTGTAGGAGATTTCTCTCCGAGTGTTGGAGTTCTTTTTGTCTCCGAGTTGTATGAAGCTTTTACCTTCCGAGTGAAAATCCGTGTTGTGGATCGAGATTGTAGGAACTTTGTTCCGAGGCGTAGGATTGGTTTTCAATCCGAGATAGTGGAGTAGCCGAGTCTAGTGATTTGCTAGATCGGTGAGGGAAAGTGGATGTGCCCAAGGTTGGGAAACCACTATAAATCTTTTGTCGTCTGTGAATGTTTGGTAGATAATTGTGTGCATAGATCTCTAATTTTTTATTCCACAAAAAGACGCACAACTCACCTATTCACCCCCTCTACATGATTTAGGTAGACAACTGAACACTTTCAACCTACATCAAGGCGCACTGAAGAAGACTTGGATATTGTCCGCACCTGAATAAGAAAGATTGATATTGCATGGAGATTACCGCTATCGCCATGCGATGGTGGGGTTAGGCCACTTAGCCGCTCGACCTGCAGGAACTGGCTGAAGAAGCAGGCCGCGTCTCCTGCCGAGCATGCGGCTACCTAGCAGTCTGGGCGGATAGACTTAGGAGTCCACCCAAGAAGAGCTATCACCTAGCGATATCAATATCGCTGGGTGATAGTGCGGTTATAAAATCTAGTTGCACGACTTGCTTAACAGCTGGTCGCGAACCCCGGTGAAGAGTCGGAGGAGTCCGCGACTTATGAGCAAGCCGCCCCGAAGAGGATCGCCAATTTCTGGGTAAACATGATTCATATTAGAGGTCATGTGAAGGGTTGATTGGTATAACTGTCAACCTCCATATGGTATTCCTCTATGTGTGCGATGACTGATTGAACTATCTTGATGTTGTGCTAATGAAATATGTTGTGCTACATTTCAAGGCTGATCCAAGTGTCGCTCTACTTGCATGCATATTCATAGTATATTTCTTACTTTTATGCAAAAGAAATAAAGAACGTGATTGATACATGTGATAGCTCATTTTGTGTAGAATATGATTATGATTTCAATGTTGCCCTTTTTATATCTTGAAGTGCTGATATGCAGAGTGATGTGGTTTCTCAGGATTTGTTGGGGGTCTCCATGAAGAGGGGTATTGTTACACGACTTGTGATTAGCTCATAGCTGACCCTCATTCTCCTCTCATATATATTTGGCTGCATGTCCCAGATTGAGTGCAAGGTTGCACCAGCGCCATAGTTAAAGCCAACATAAATGAATAGATTCTTGAAATGCTTTAGTTTTATTTTACTTTAAGTATAGGGTCTATATGCCCCAGAACTTTTGTCATATGGTTTGAATGAAAGTTTGTAATGGTCATAAGACTGAGCACTCCTTAATCTCTATGATCTAGTAGTGGACATTCTAATGGGATTGCTTGTATTTTCTTTTTGTTATATTGCTAGATATATGAGTTTTATGCTTATCATATTTTAATATTTTAAATGTTGGATCCATATTATATGGAAGTTACATGTGGAGCGTTACAAATGTTATTCAAATTCATCATTATTTGGCTTAAAATGTTTAAATATGCTTTTATGGACTTACTTTTCTTTGTCTAAAGTTGTTGCTTTAAGTTATGAAAATATGATTATATTACTTTATTATGCATGCATATCATGCATCATACTAATAAACATGCCTCACCTCTCATTAATGTACAATTAGTATAATGCACATTATCATAATTTGGTAAAACATTTGTATAAGAAGATCAACATCAACAACTCACTCGAAAAATGCTTCAACAACCTCACAACGTAAAGACTAGCACTAAGACTATGACTTGATAGTTTTAACAATGTTATGTCCGCAAGACTAATGAAACTTCTGCATCAAACCCTTTTATTGTAGATGGATGTGGTTGTAGGAAATACAATAGTAGGTTTAACGATGCCAAAAAAATGGTGTAGGAAAAGTAGTATTTATGTAGGCTAGGAGTTTTATGAGGTTATTTAAGATGAAATTTGAGTTATTTTGGATATTCGAAGTTCTTTTACGTTAAACACTTGAATTATAAGAAAGATGGATTTAAAACAACTAACAAGACAAAAATACAATCATCAATAATTTTGTGTCGTGTGATGAGTTGCTAACCGATAGTGTCTAATCTTAACAATCATGTAGAAGAATAATACTAAGGCTTTTAAAAAAAATACCATAGCCAAACTACTTTTGTATTTTCTATTGAGTGGATAACTCGAGCTAATACCGATCGGGCAGTCCTTTGCTAGGTCGTTGCCTACTCCTTCCTTGAAAGTCCTTCAAGAGTCGCACACTCTCACTCTTAGTACTCATTCACTCAGAGGAAAAAAGTACAAAGAAGAACAATATAGCAATAGCTAACAATTATAATTTTCATTCATTCAAAGGATGATTACAACAAGATTATGCATGCCTATTTATAGATCTTAAGAGCCATGAAAGGTGAGGAGGGAATGACTTTCGATTCCATGTATTTGGTTGGAGGTTGGGACATCATTACGGTGGTCTTTAGTCACATGTTTGAATGATGAAGAAAATAAGATAGCTTATGTGTGAAATTGGAGAACTTTATGGTGACTATTAATGACATGAAGAAAATAAAATAGTTTGTGTGAGAAGGGGGTGGTTTATGGTGGCTAATAATGATATGTAGGATATAAAGTGATTTATGTGTGAAAAGAGAGAGGTTTATGGTGTTCATTAATGATATGCATAAATTTAAGTGGTTTATGTATGAAAAGAGGGTGGTTTTTGGTGGCCATCATGTTATAAAGAAAAAAGTGGTTTATGTGTGAAAAGGGATGGTTTAATATGTAGGCTAAGTTATGTTGGGTTTGAATGGTATTGAGCTTGGCTTGCTCAAGATCTATAATATATCCTACAATATTAAAAGCCCGTATTACATAAGTGATAGCCCAAAGTACATAAGGCTTAAAACTTAATTTGAAGGTGTGTTGACATCATGTGTGTTGATGTCAACTTTTCTACTGTCTTGATTTAACTTGTTCTGCATCAGCTCCCCCTGGCTTTAAAGAATTTGACTCCATCGTATATGAGTCTAGGTAAGCCTATAGGAGCTTTGAATCCAACTATTGTAGCTCTTCAATAGTAATCCTGGAATCATCAATTTGGGATAGACCTTTCCAACAAACAAGAAATCGATGAGTAACACCATCAACTGAACATATCACCTGCCCATCAAGTATTTGCATTGACCAATGAGACCTCAGACATCTTGAGGAAGGGTTTGGCAGTAGACTACCAGCTAGTTTCTACATGTCAGTACTAATAGGAGTATCCATACCGAAACCATAATACTTAGTTAAATCAACAATATTGAATACTGGTGAATAACCATCATCTATAGGTATATCTAATTCAAAAGCATTATTATTAATATTCTTAATGATCTTATATGGACCAACTCTTTTATTGGTTATCTTCTTAATAGTGCCAGAGGGCATTCTTTCTGGTCTCACCTTCACAAGCACAATGCCTCCGACTGCGAATTCAACAGGGTGTCTATGTTGATCAGTTGCTTTCTTATAACATTCATTTTTAAACGTAAGTTTTTGTTGAATCTCCATATATAACTCATGCATGTGTTCGACAAATAATGATGCAAATATTGATGTATTATAAGTAGCAGATAAATCAATGAGATTGTCGGGATTTCTTGGGTCATATCCTGTAGCAATTTGAAAAGGTGACATGCTCGTGGATCTATTAACAGAACTATTATAAACAAACTCAGGGATATGCAGAACTAAATCCCATGTAGTAAAATGTTCTTCGACTAAGCTCCTAAGAAGTTCTCCATGGATATAGTTCATAACTTCGGTTTGACCGTCAGTCTGGTTGTGGTATGCAGTAGAAAAATCCAGCTTAGTTCCTTGTTTCTTTCATAGATTTTTCCAAAAAATAGTTAACAAAGTGCACATACCTATCATAAATAACTGCTTTTGATAATCCATGTAGATAGACTACTTCCTTCATGAAAAGTGCGGCAATATGCAAGGCATCAGTTGTTTTATGAAATAAAATGAAATGGGCCATTTTGGGGAACCTATTAACGATAACGAATATGGAGTCATAACGATGTGTTGTGCGCAACAACCCTAACACAAAGTCCATACTAATGTCCTCCCATGGTCTATAGGGTATGGGTAAGGGGTTATATGAGCCAGCCACGAGCCACCCTCGCTTTACCAATTGACAAATACAACACCGCCCAACAATACGAGCCACATCACGCTTAAGGCTTGGACAAAAGAATCTATCCTCAATGATAACAATGGCCTTATCTCAACCAAAATGACCAACACCTCCTCCTGCATGCATTTCTTCAATGATGAAGTCACGATATGAAGAATCAGGAATACAAGGATATGTTTCTCGAAATAAGTATCCATCTTTCATTTGGTACTTAGTGTGAGAACTCTGAGACTTGGAATCAAAAGATGCATAAATATGGCAAAAATTATTATAATTAATGAAATCATTCTTCATCTTATCAAACTTGGTGATTGTAGTGCTCATGACCCTCATAGTAGTACATACTCAACTTAGTGCATCTACCACTTTTTTCTTAGAACCAGATGTGTGCTTAAGGACAAATGTTTACTCTTGTAAAAATTGAATCCACTTAGCTTATCGGGAACAAATCTTCTTTTGATAGTTTATATATTTTAGTGCTTCGTGGTTAGAATACAACAAAAATTCTTTAAAAAGAAGATAATGTCTCCAATGACGAAGTGATTGAATAATAACATAAAATTCTTTAGCATAGGTTGAATACTTTTGTCGACCCATATTTAAATTTTCGCTAAAAATGCAATAGGATGACCTTCTTGCTTTTGGACGCCACCAATGGCAACTCCTGAAGCAACATAGGATACTTCAAAAATCTTGTTAAAATCTGGGAGCCTCAAAACATGGGGTCTGGATAAGCAATTCTTAATCTCTAAGAAGGCCTTAGAGGCTGCGACAGTCTATCTAAACTCACCCTTTTAGAGACATTGAGTGATAGGTGTCATTATAGTGTTGAATCCTCAAATAAATCTACGATAGAAGGTTCCTAATCCATGAAAACTATGAACTTCATGAATATATCATGGTACTGGCCACTCTTGAATGGCTTGTATCTTTTCAAGGTCTGTAGAGACTCCTTCACTTAACACAACAAAACCTAAAAATATAGTCTAGGACGTCATAATGAAGATTTTTAAGGTACACATAAAGTTGCTCTCGACGTAGAATGTCAAATACTTGTCGAAGATGTGAAAGGTGATCATTCCTAGATTTGCTAAAAATTAAGATATTGTCAAAATATATGACGAGAAATTTCCCAATATGTGGTTGAAGAATATTATTCATGAATCACGTTAATGTGCTTGGGGCATTAGTTATCCCAAATGGCACTACTAACCACTAAAATAGCCCTTCTTTTGTTTTAAAGGTAGTCTTCCACTCATCACCTTCTTGCATGCAGATCTGGTGGTATCCGCTTTGAAGATCAATCTTCGAGAAGGTGGTTGGTCCTGACATCATATCTAACATACTATCAAGTCTTGGTATTGGAAATCTATATTTAACTGTAATTTTATTTATCATACGAATGTCAATGCATATTTGCCATCAACCTGACGTTTGAGCTCAACATGCTCAGTAAGACTCATCCGATGATGGGGGTAGGTTTGGGAGCGTAGATCTAGGAACGAGATCCATCGTATGTTGAATACTTCTTAATGGTGGTAGTTTAGCTGGTAACTCTTCTCAACAAACATCCTTGAATTCTTGTAGGAGGTCACTTACCTCAAATGTTAATGTGTTCATAAGCACCATACTAGGTGAATTTAAGATAACTAGAACAAACATAAGAGGGTGGTCTATTTCCTTTTTTAACTCATGTCTATTAATGATATGAAGTGACTTATGTTCAATAGGAGTTGATGAAGTCACTGGTTGTTTTGGTGCATCTTTTTTAGATTTAGCAGGTTTTAGGATTACACGCTTACCTCCAAAAGCAAATGTATGTGTTTGATCGACCATGATGTGTCATATCCAAATCGTATAACCATGGTCTTCCTAAAAGTATATGTGCAACATCCATGTGGAGTACATCACACCATATCTTATCACTATACTGACTTAACTATGTTGGCACCAAACAACGTTGAGAGATAGATATGGATGTTATATGTATCCAAGCAACTTTCTATGGTCTAGGGTGAGGTTCAGTAGTAAGATTTAGTCTAATAAGAGCTATCGTTGAGACAATATTCATACAACTACAACTATTAATTATAATTTTGCACGTCTTCTTTCCAATTTTAGTAATAATAGTAAATATTTTTGGGATCTTCCAAAATTCATCAGTCTGTGGTGTTGTAAGTATACACCGTACAACTGCAAATTGATTAGAATCATGTGCTTCTTCAGATTCTCCAGCTTATTCGAATGGCTCTTCATCACTATCTTCTAATTCTCGTGATGACTGAAGGGTTTCAAATCCTATATGAAGGTTGTACGGGCACTGAGATGCATAATATCCCATTTGTTTGCAACTAAAGCATGTGATATTTGTGGCTTTGGAACCAGTATTTTCGTTAGATGACTTAGAGCCAGATGTCTCTGCGATGGCCTTTCCTTTAAGATCAGGGATTAATGTAGAAATAGTTGATGTAGGCATGGACGGTGCTACCCTTGGTGCTTGGTTATGTTGAGTGGAGGCATGAAATTTATGTTGTTGTTGGGTCTTGAGGTAAGACTCAATTCGAATTGCCATGTGAGAAGCTTCCTCTAAAGTGTTCACATCTCGAATGGTCATTTCGACCTTAACATCTGGTCATAACCCTTCTTTAAATCGAGTAATGGATGTCTTAGGAGTTTCTAATATGTCACATCTAAGCATTATATCATCAAAGCGAGCTGAATATACATCCACAGTTATGGTTCCTTGCTTAAGATCATGTAATTTTGAGAAAAGTTGACCATAATATGACTCGGGATGGTATTTCTCAGATAAAAGTTCTTTCATCTCCATCCAATTACCCACCTCTCAATTTTTACGCCATTCCTTCCTCTCTACGGCTATCCAGTAGGTTCGAGCGGGTCCTTTTAACATTTACCTAGCAAACCTGACTTGAGAGTTTGGTCAAATATTAATCCAATCAAAATATTGTTTAATATCAGTGAGCCAATCAGAAAAGACTCTAGGATTTGTGTTTCCATCAAAGGTTTTAGCTTCGATTTTAGCTCTACGAGTAAGGTCATCATCGATATGTCTTTCTATATTCCTTGGAATAACATGATTAGGGTCAAACCTTTGGTCATCTTGATGGTAATGATGTCTTATAAATCTTCTTGGTTCTTGATCAAGATGATCATCTAACTCAAAATCAGAAAAAGGATTTCCTACGAGTTCAGAATTTTGAATGTTAGGCCTTTGTTTAGGTTTATCTTGATCAATCGGTTGTTTTAGTGTCTTAATGGGAGTTTGTCCACTATTATTTTCAAGCCTCTCCACTCGATCCACCAAAATTTGGTTGGAAGTCTCCATTCTTCTCAACCTCTCTATTATGTTTTGTAACATGTCTTCTATGATTATATATGTATTTATAGCATATTGTGCACCACTGCGAGTAGACATTGATGAAAATTTTATAAGATGAAAATATTTAAATATGATAAAGCGACAAACCTTGATTTCTAGACCACAATGGGTTCTATTTTATGGCTTAGTTCCTTCTAGAAAGTTATAGAGGACTTCAAAGCAAAGAGATGAAAATTTATTTCATAATTTTTGGAGAAGTATTCTAGAAGTCATGATTTTTTAATAAAGTAGGCACCAAGCTGAATTTAAGAATTCAGCAATGCATGAGTTAGAAGAAACAAACGAGATTTATATCTAATCTTTGAGTTTCCTGCACAATTTTTGGGTGTATTTAGGAAATACACTAAAGTTACGATCTGTAGTGTTTCAAATTTTTTTGACCATTGTTTAATAGAATTTTAGTAAAAAAAAGTTAAGTTAATAATACATGCATGAATGCAGCTAGAAAAAAACAAAAAAATATGCCAATGATTGATGCGCTAACGACAAGTGCACCGGTCGCACAAGTAATATAAAATGGGAGAATATCCCCATGTATCGATCCCTTGAAGAACGCAGAGTGAGTTCATGATTCAATTGCTAGAAAATTAATTATAAAGGTAAAAATAAAATACGAGGCTTGGCTTTGATGAGTGAATGAAAAGAAAACACTAAAACTACTAGTGCGGGTGACCTTCACTGCTTCGCAAGGTGGATGGAAGAGAAGGCTAGCGGAGGGAATGACTCGATTAGGCGAAATGAGGGTCGTAAGCATCTCTTCGCAATGCATGCCACGAGCAATCACTAGTGTGACACTCACACAATGGTGGGGGTGATGAGATGGAATGGGGGCGCTCCTCACATGAATAAACCACAAAGCATTCACATAGACATGAACGATTACAATAAAACTAAATTAGGTTTTATATAAACACATCCAAATATCCAACAATCCAAAGAGAAATCAACTACAATTGAAGATGGGGATATAATACAATCTAAGCACGAAGTCTCGTCCAAGTTTCATGGCCAGAATCAAGGGTTGTCACGCCTCGTCCACGCTCAGACTTCCACTGCCATCCGGGGTCCAGAAGATACATCACCTTCTTCCAATATACCCGTCTTCTTCGTCAATAGCCTCTGATTATAACCTTCGCCGAAGAACTCTCCAAGAGCGGAGAGAAATCCCTCGGAATGCAGCTTGGAGCCTTGCAGATGATGGAGGAGGGCGAGAGGAAGTTCTAGCAAGAGATTAGCGAGACAGCTTGACCGGAACTCCTCGAGATGATGGCCATAGGTGGAGCGGTGGAAAGGGGCGAGCTGGAACCCTAAGGCACAAAATAATACGTTCTCCTCAAAATGAGCGGAGTCCTGCGGCTTAAATAGTAAATAGTCAAAAAAGGTCATGCACTTTCGAACGCACGGCCATACGTGAATTATGTGTTAATAACAACACATAACTCCCACATCCTAATACAGCAAGAGACCATGCATTTTTGATCACGTACAGGCAAAACAGCTCGTGCGAGAAGAAATTGCATGGTTAGTAATAGATCACTGAAAATCAGGCAAACTAGGCAAATCGTGTGTTTCTTTCGCGCGTGGTTGAGCCCAACTGTGCATGAAGAAAACGCACGAGCATTAAAAACATAAAATTTTAGACAAAAAGACAAGGTCGTGTAATTTGGTCAAGCACCTGCAAAACAGCCCGTGTGTGAGCAAATCGCATGGCCCAGGGCAGAGCAACAAAAAAAACTATAGGCATTGCACGTTCGCGCCGATCGTGCGTGAAGAAAAATGCACAATTGTGTGATTCCTACAGAGAAGAACATGGTAGTAATGGGGATCTGCCCACCTGCACAACAACACACATCCTGGAGCACACCTCCAGCACACATAAAATCATAGAAATAACAACATAAAAACAAGCTAGGGAGCATCATGTGCTTACCCCCAACAAAAGCGTGCAATTGCACACTACAATGAACCTGAGAGTGCACTATGTGCACAGTAACAAAAAAAGAGAAATATGAGCAATAATGACCAAAAAGTGTAGTACACGCGAGTGAAAATTAGCCCAGATGAGTCTGAAAAACACTACAAATATCAGAGTTATCAATGAGGCAACAATTGTTTTTTGTTTTAGAATGTTTCCTAGGTAAGATTTAGGGAAAACTTTGCTTTGATATCAATTTGATGTTGACTAAGAGGTTTATGAGGTGATTTAAGATGAAATTTGAGTTATTTTGGAGATTCGAAGTTATTTTGGAGATTCGTAGTTCTTTTACGTTAAACACTTGAATTATAAGAAAGCTAGTTTTAACACAACTAGCAAAACCGAAATGCAATTGTCAACAATTTCAAGTCATGTGATGAGTTGCTAACTTAGAGTGTCTAATCTTAACTATCATATAGAAGAATAATACTAAAGCATTGAAAGAGAAATACCGTCGTCAAATTATTTTTGTATTTTTTGTTGATGGGATAACTTGAGCTAGTACCGATCGAGCAGTCCTTCTCTGGGTCGCTGTCTACTCCTTCCTTGAAAGTTCTTCTTCAAGGGTCGTACACTCTTACTCTTAGTAGTCTTTCACTCAAAGGAAAAAGTACAAAGAAGAACAATGTAGCAATAGCTAATAATTGCAATTTTCATTCATTCAAATAATTTTTACAACAAAACATTCATGCCTATTTATAGATCTTAAGTGTCATGAAAGGTGAGGAGGGAATGACTTTAGAGTCCATGTATTTGGTTGGAGATTGGACCATCATTATGGTGGTCTTTAGTAACATGTTTGAATGATGAAGAAAATAAGGTAGCTCATGTGTGAAAGGGGAGAACTTTGTGGTGGCTATTAATGACATGAAGAAAATAAAGAGGTTTGTGTGAAAAAGGGGTAGCTCATGATGGATAATAATGACATGTAGGAAATAAAGTGATTTACGTGTGAAAAAGAGGATGGTTTATGGTGGTCATTCATGACATGTAAAAATTTAAGTGGTTTATGTGTAAAAAGGGGGTGGTTTATGTTGGTCATCATGATATAAAAAAAGATGGTTTATGTGTGAAAGGGGGTGGCTTAACATGTGGGCTAAGTTATGTTGGGTTTGGATGGTATTGGGCTTGGTCTGCTCAAGATCTATAATATATTCTACAATATGAAAAACTCATATTACATAAGTGATAGCCCAAAATATTTAAGTCCTAAATTGCGAGTGAGCTCATAAGTGTGCTCAGAATAAAATACATAATTAATTGAAATACAGATTTAATTTGAAGGTCCATTGATATCATGTGTGTCGACGTCAACTTTTTTACTGTCTTGATTTAACTTGTACTGTATCAAGTGGGATGGAAAGGAGATGTAAACCTATGAGAACAACTCCTCAGTTGGGAAGTGCTTCAAGAGACGCTCACGGAATCACTAGCACTAAGATTGTGGCTTGATAGTTTTTGCAATGTTAGGCCTAAGCAAGAGTTAAGAAACTTCTGCATCACAGTCTCTATTTGGGATGGTTGCCGTTGTAGGAAATGCAATAGTGGGTTTAAAGCTGCCAAAAAATAGTGTAAGAAAAGCAGTTGGAATAGAAAGGAGATGTAGACCTATGAGACCAAAAAATGATGTAAGTAGGATGGTTCATTGCTTTTCAAAAAAAAACCAAAATATATATTTTTGACACACTTTCCCACCGCCGGATAACCAAACGTCTTAAAAATAGTGATGGCAATGAAAACATATCATTTTTCATCGTCACCTCTGTCCTAAATAAAGTTGAAGTCTCATTTACAGTTGGCTACAATTTAATTTCCAAGTCAATTGTCTCTTGCATTGGAATAGAGGCAGGTGATCATGATTCTGAAAGCCAAGTTGACAAATGCATGCCTAATAAAGAAAAGAACAACAAAATTGTAATTGAAAGATCATGATTTTGAATTAAGTATATCGAAAAATCTTACAGATAAATACCCTAAGAACACATACATCGAATGTCATAATAAAATCAAATACAATAGAAAAAAATCACATAATTTTTACACTTAGTTCTCAATTCATCTCATTCATTTAATTAGATGGTGCACTCTTTGATGTCTTCAAGCTATCAACAACAACCACATCAGTGAGACCGACCTCTCCCTTCTTCTTTCTCTCTGCTATTTGCATCTTGGTTGTTTTGTAATATAATACATGCAACACTAGTTGTGTTATTGAAAACAATAGCCCCAATGTGTTAGGAATCTGCATAACAAAAGTTACAATCATTAATTGTAGAAAATGATCCACACAACCTTTTAATGTAAAATATTGAATTGAAAAATAGACTTAATTTGTAAGTTTAGGATCATTCCATTCACAAAAAATATAATATAATTTGTTTTGCATAAATTTATTTATAAATATATTAAATATAAATGTTTAATTCCTCAGAAATTTTCAAGGAAAATTTAAATTGTAAAGAAGTATATTAAACTTTTGATGTTTCAAGAGTTTAAAATTCAATTGTTTGACCCATTTTTACAAGTTGACAATAAAAATAATAGATTACTCTTTATAATTAGTAAAATATTAAATATAATTATGGTGATTGATAGTGTGCACTAAGTAAACATGAATCAATATTAAAAACAAACAAATTGTATGCAGAGAATTTACTCACTGTAATGTAAAGATCAAAGCGAATGAGAGCATAGATGGTCCAACAGAGCCCGTTAAAGAATGAGGCAACTGACAATGAGAGAGGCATGTACTCCACGCTCTTGTTCTTTATCACCGACCTCTGCACCATGCGAAACATTATCACCACCAATTCACGCACATACATTCAATACTCAATGATATATATATGTTGGTCGATGCACATACCATAACCGTGAGAGGTGCGAGATACATTATGATGCAAAAGATGACACATAGGATACCAACGATGAGCGAGCGTCTTTCATGTGTGTGGAAGAAGACGAGGACAATGGCAGATACAGTAGCGACAATAGCCAAGTCACCGATGAAAAGAAGTAGGGCCTTCGATCGCTTGGGCCCATCAGAGAAGAACAGGTAAAGGATGACATAACATAATTCGATGGCAGTTCCCGCGGCATTGATAGTGAGAACCAATGTGCTATTTGGGTGAACAATGGGCAAACCATATAGCATCCAAAGCATGCAATTCAATAGCGTTGCCACATACGGGATAACAGAGAACTCTTCCACAGATTTCTTCTTCCATATCCTAATAAATGTGGGTCTAAACCCCCAAAAGTAAGTATCTATTAAATATAAGCATACATATCTTATATAAGGGCAAAATAATGTTTTAAACATAATTCATAATAAATGCTTTAAGAACTTTTACTAATTAAACTAGAAGAGTGAGCTAATTTTTGCAGGTCAAATACTTGGAGACTTGGAGACATGCCCTTGACTTACAATGGGGATAAGAAGAGTCCTAAAGCTATGGCATTGCCGACGATCCCAACAGCAGTGCGCATTGCATCGATGGAAACCATTATTGCAGATGTTGAAAAGAGTTAAAATTCTCAGAGATGGAAGAAAATTAATTTGTATAGAAGGTGAAGGAGGATATTGACCCGATGAAGAAGAGAAAAATAGTTCCAACATATATATAAAGAAGTGGGAATGGAACAAGGTTAATTATTTTAATGTTTACTAGCTAGACAGATTCAAATGATTTTATTTTTATAGATTTATTTAAGTTGAATATATAATGAAATAGTATTTGCCGGGGAAGAGAAGCTAAACGGGAAATTTTTAAACCTCGATTTTTGTTAGCTTTATATTTGCAAGGAATTATATTAGCCTCCTATTGATTGTTTCAACAACCCACGCCAACATGCAAGCCAAAGTTCTAAGACTGAAAACTCCATCAACTTCAAGTTAATATATACAAATATATGCACAAAAAATATTATTTGTTTTGAGTAGTAATTTTCCACCAAAATGGGCGAAAATTATATTTTTTTTCACATTTTTTTATATTTGTTGATCATAATACTGGTGAGCGAAAGTGAATAGTGATTGTTGCGGGCCGCTTAGCACTATGCCGATCTGAAAGGGTCGAACTGTTTTAGCTCGAGAACGAATCAAGCTCACAAACTGTTTAACGAGAACGAATCAAGTTTCCTTCCATGCAGGAAACTTTGTGAGTTTACCCAGGTGAATTGTCGGGACTTGGCCAGTTATGAGCTTATCATTTTGCGCATGTTCCGGAAGCAAGTGTTCGAGCTTTGAGCTCGCTACGGCCTACATTGCACTAGACTGTGAGGGCAATAATCTATATGTTGACATCGAGGAGTGGCCATCGGGCTGATTGCCCCGAATTTTCTGAGTATGTCTTCTTTTGTTGTGCAGCATTGGTTACTTTTTCTGAGTTTACAAAGATGCTCTTTTATTTGAGCCTCTAGCATTATAGTTGTTTATTGATGGGATCTAAAGTCTCGTCCCCTTTTTGGGATGGTTGTGTGGGCTTGCTGCTTAGCGTAGGCATTGATGGTCATCACTCATTTTTGAGCTTGCAGCTTGGAAATGGTACCAGAGGTCGCTACTCGGAGTTGGCGTTAGAGGTTGACACTCTGATGTGGCGTAGAGATACTTTTGTCCTCCTTTGTTGGGGTCAAAGGGCTTGTTTCTTAAGGTTAATTAGTTTCGTATGTCATCGCTCGGCGGTAGTTCCGGGGGTAGATGCTCAGGTGGTATTGAGGAAACTCTTTCTGCCCTTACCAGGGGTTGGCGCGCTTATCACATAAGGTTAGTTTCGGTGGCCGTCGCTCAGTGTTAGTGCTAGAGGAATATACTCAGATGTGGCATAGAGGGACTTCTGTCAGCTCTTACTAGTTGGTTAACTTGTTGTTTGACTCTGAGGGTCATCACTCAGCAATGATACCAGAGGTAGACGCTTGAATGTTGCGTCGAGGGACTTTTGTCCACTCCTATTATACCGCTTGGCTAACTTATTATTTGTCTCCGGAGGTCATCACTCGGCGTTGATGCCGGAGGTAGACGCTCGGAAATGGATAGAGGGACTTTGTCCGCTCTTTTCAGGGGTGTGCTTAGTAGCATGCGTCAATGGATGCGCGCATTTACGAATGTGATGTGTGTGTATCTTTAATCAAAGGTCGATAGATTTGTTTGAGATATATGAGAGAATGATATCTGACATTGTCCCTGATGGGTATGACCCTTCTTTGATAAGTGAATGCTTGGTCCTTTTTAGAGTGGCACAAGTCTTGTTTGGCGCGCCTATTTGAGAGAGGGTATATAATGAGGAGTCATGCGTGCCCAATTTACTACAAAGCAGTGCACATATTAAATTGCTGAGAGATTGAGCGGATGTGGGTGTGTTGTATACCTGTACATACATGAACATGCGGGAGAGCTGTGCACTCACGATCATGCTGAAGGGAGGCACGTAAATGAATTTTTGGGTTAAGGTTCCCAACAAACTATGTGGTAGAGTTCTGTTTGTGTGAGGAACAAGGGAACTTGGTTCCCAATAGACGTGGAGTCCTTAAAAAAGGCAGGAGTTTCCATTTAGATTACTTGAACACCTTGTTGGGTGAGGGAGGTGTCTGCTCTTGAGATATCTGAATATTCTATTAAGAGTTGTCGGAATCTCTGCATGGGATATTCGAACACTCTATTGAGAAAGACCAGTATCCACTTGAGATATCTGATCACTCTATCGGAAGAGGCCAGAGTCTCAGCTTGGGATATTTGATAACTTTGTTGGAAGAGGTCAGATTCTCTGCTTTAGATGTATGATCACTCTATTGGAAGAGGTCAGAGTCTCTGCTTGGGATATCCAATCACTCTATTGGAAGAGGTTAGAGTCTCAGCTTGGGATATCCGATCACTCTGTTGGAAGAGTCCAAAATCTCCACTTGGGATATCTAATCACTCAGTTAGAAAAGACTATAGTCTCCGCCTGGGATATCTGATCACTCTGTTAGAAGAGGTTAGTGTCTCCACCTAGGATATCTGATCACTCTATTAGAAGAGGTTGGAGTCTCCGCTTGGGATATCTGATCACTCCATTAGAAGTACACGAAGTCTCTGCTTCGGATATCAGATCACTCTGTTAAAAGAGACCAAATTCTCCACTTGGGATATCCGATCACCATGTTGAAAGAGGTCAGAGTATCCACTTAGGATATCTGATCACTATATTGGAAGATGTCGAAGTCTTAACATGAGATATCTGATCATATTGTTGGAAGAGGCCAGAGACTCCGCTTGAGATATTTGATCACTTTGATGGAAGTGGTCACAGTCTCTGCTTGGGATATCTAATCACTTTATTGGAAGAGCATAAATTCTCAACTTGGGTATCTGATCACTCTATTGGAAGAGTCTAGTGTCTTTGCTTGGGATATCCAATCACTTTTTTTGAAAGAGCTCGGAGTCTCCGCTTGGGTTATCTGATCAATATGTTGGAAGAGGATGGAGTCTCCGTTTGAAATATCCTAACATTCTGTTAATAAGATCTTGAAACATGTAATGAAATTGAAATTATTACTTGTTATTCATGGATACGAGAGAGGGCTCGCAGATTATTTGGCCTTTCACATCTACGCTCGTAAGCATGAGAGAGGGCTCTCTCCAAACAAGGAAGATAAATTGCAGTATTGCAACTTCCATCATGGATATGGACATAGTAATGAAGAATGCAACAGGTTGAAGAAGGAAATTGAGTGCCTTGTATGATAAGGGATTCTTAGAATGTTCTTATTAAATCAAGTCCCAAACTAGCCTGCGATGCCCGAGCTCGCAAGTGATCAACCTCCCATGCGTCAGGGTGCCAAGGGGTAGAAAAATGGTTGAGGAAGTGGAGACTATAGTTGGGTCCCCCTACCTTTCTTCTCAAGTTTACTCTGTCACCCAGATGATAAAGTCCCTGAAAACTAGAAGGCACAACAAAACGCCGCCATTAGTTTCAGAGATGAAGACTTGGAGGGACCATGCATGCCGCACCAAGACCCCCACATCATCGACGTAGGGATCAAACACACCTACTTTAACACCAAAAGAATTTTGGTGGACATTAGAAACTTGGTAGACATTTTATTTACTACATAGTAAAGATCATGAAGGAACATCTTAGTTCAACGGTGAGGGCTGGTGCATGGCTTTGATAACAAACCTGTCCTGGTAAAAAGGTTGATCACTCTCCCCGTCACTCAGGGCAAGTTTTGAAACAAACGACATAAGGCTTTCAGTTCGTAGTTGTAGAATCTAACACTACGTACAACGTCATTTTTCTTCGCCACCTCCAGTCGTTATTCAAGGCAATTTTCTTCGTACCACACCCAACAATGAAGTTCATCACTATTGAAGGTGTGGGTGTCGTACAATGGAATCAAGAGATAGCCTGTCCATGTTATTTATGACAATCTTAGCCTGGACATGGAGCAACTATTAACATAAGCGCATTCGATTTGCATGTCGAGCTCATACCACAACATGGTGCTTTAGAAAAGGTCCTTGTAGGAGCCTGATGCAAACAAGCCAAGAGCACCACGTAAAGAGATTTCTCCTCGTATAGTATGCGCCTCATCTATTATCAATCTCTTTTTTCTTATTTCGGATACCTTTGTTTTAATATAATAAGCTGTAAATCCAAACGTGCGCACATATCTATGATAAATAACTATGGTTGTTTTTTGATTTCATGCAGGTCAAGGGAAAAAGAATCTTCGAAGTGTAAGGTCACGATCTCCAATGCTAATGCCGAGCACTAAGCTCATAATCTGAGTGTCAACATCTGGTGCTTACACCAAGAAGCGGTCCCATTCCCTCTGCAATCGGGCAGGAACATGAATTCTTGACATCAAATCTCTGAAGGGTAAGCCCTCAAACTAAGTATGAAAGGGGCACCCATCCCCCCAACACACACACACACACACACACACACACACCGAGCAGCAAGCTCGTACCCTACGACCAAGGAGGGCCTACTTCCCTCCATGTCCTTGTGGGAACTGGGATTCCCATAGAGCAACGACCTATGGTGCCAACACGGAGGAGTGAGCTCACGACTAAAGCGATGACCTATGGTGCCAACACTGAGCAGCGAGCTCACAACTAGAGCGTTGATCTCTGGTGTCAACATTGGGTAGCTTGCTTACAACTAGAGCCATGACCTCATGTACTAACACCAAACAACAAGCTCACAACCAGAGCGATGACCTTTCGTGCTTACACACGTCACAATCCAAGAAAATAAATTAGAAATTCAAAGACAAGTTTCTAGGAAATTTAAACAAGTCAAACCCACAAAATATGACAAAAATTTAGAAGAAAAGGAGCAAGTGAGAGAGCAAGAACACCACTTGCCTCAGTTTCTACTCCAATCGGTCTTTCAATTTACTGCACATCACGGATCTAGCCAAAAGAAGGCGCGGGTAAGCGGAATCTACAAGGATTTGGCCAAAAGAGAGGTTAGGGCCGAAAACGCTAACGAAAAACTTCCAAGAAATGGGAAATACTTATCACGATCGTGAAGATCTCGACAAGAGCTTTCCGGATCTATGCTTGGTTTGCGATTCCGAGCACCGTAGCTCCGACGGCGGCGATCCAAAGCTTCACGAACTTAGAACCCTCACCGTCACTCTCGCTCTATGGTTCGGTCAAGAAGAAGATGAAGTTGTTCTATTTATCCTTAAGTATGTATATATATATATATATATATATATATATATATATATATATATATATATATATATATATATATATATATATATATATATATATATATATATTCTTTTGTCTAAATAGGAAGGAGGCGGACAATTTACGTGCGGGTGCGCGGAAAATGAAAATATTAGATTAAGATGGCTCCGAATCGAAAAGTGATCAACATGAAAGTTGTAGATCTCGTCGAGAAGAACAAAATCCTTGCTAACTATTTTTCTAAATGATGCCGTTTTGACCCTCAAAACAGCACCCGAAGACATGCTGAAACGAATTTCTCGAGAATGAACTACAGTACTCGAGAACAAGCTTAAAGTTCTCGAGAACTAACTTCAGGATTTCCCGGGAAGGATCTACAGTACTCAAGAACAAGCTTAGAGTTCTCGAGAACTAATCTCCAGGATTTCCCGGGAAGGATTTTACGTTCTCGAGTACTGGCTTTAGGATTATTGAGATGGCTTTTGGATTATCGAGAAGGACAACTGACCACTCGACCAGAAGGAATCAGAGAAAACATTTGCATGAACATTATTTTTTTGTCATTGTGAATAGTGAATTTTGTAAATATACTCTTGATCAAACTTTAGGAATAAATAGTACTTTTCATTTTTGAATAGTGCTTTAATATTATAATAATCATATTTTGAACAAGGAAATACAAGTTCAAAACGGAGGCCCAAACGCGCGCCGAATTAAACGAAATTCACACCGTAGGCGAACACTGACGTTGCGAATCCAACGGCGAAGACAGAACCAAAATCTGACATGTCGTTCTCAAGATATAAATTTTCGAAGTGTACGGCGATCATAAATTGTACAAAACTTCGGAAATTCGCCGAGACTCGAATATCGCTCGGATCGCGATGAAACTTGACGAGCATGTCAAAAATTAATTAATTTAATTTTCTAACGTGAAATTTTTCATTTCGAAAATGATTCACAAATTTGGCTGACTCGGTCGAACAGACGCGAAAACGCACTAACGACGACGCGTCATCAACTACACGTTAACGTAACGCCCCTTACGTCATTATGACATCACCAAGAAGATTAAATAATTGTCGGAAAATCAGGGGCGTTACTGTAAGACCCCCCTTTTTTTTTCTTTCTCGACACCGGGGTCTTAGGCCCAGAACCGCCGTTTTGCGGTGACTCCTTCACGCCCTGAAGGGTCATCACCACAAAGCGCCGATTCTGCCGGCCAATTCGATCACAGAAAAGTAGCATAAAGAAGTCATGAAAACTAACTGTCCACAGAAAATCACATGTCATAATAAATATAACTCCACGAAGGGAGTGTCCACAGAATAATACATCAGAGTAGCAAAAACGGGCTTATGCCCGGTACATCATATCCTCACTACAAAAAGATCACTCATGCGGAAGCAGAAAAACTACTCAAGGTCGAGACTCACGGTCTCGGCTGTATGAACTCCGGAGCTAGACTGCCCCACCTCCAAGCGCACCGGTCTCTGGGGCTGCTCCTCCATGCTGGTCTCCACGATCCCCTAAATGATGCGGTTCGAAAACCGTTAGTCTAAAAGACTAAGTCCTATCATCCCCCGCCCCTTCCCCCACGGCTCCTAGGCACCGAGCGGAGAGGAAGAAAGGGGAGGACTTGAAGGTGGAGAACATCAAAAGCAGATGGCAGCGGTTCTATACTAGCAAATTCTATAGCATGTAAAGACGATAAGCTGAATTATGAAAAGTAACCTTTACTTATGTGAAAACACATAAGCCAAGGGGTCTTCTGCAAGGCTCCCATCGTATAAAAAGTCTCATACCAATTTATACGTTGGGGTGTCGGTTATCAAACAGCAGTAACTATATATATCAAAATTAACCTTAATTTATAAACTTGCCCACACAAGCTTATAGACCAAGGGGTCATTTTGCAGGTCCTAAAGTATAAGCGTCTCATTCCACTTATACTTTAGGTGTCAGTGTTAAAAAAATCGATTATGCTATGACATGCAAGTGGGTATGATGGATCATACAAGTGCAACGCACACACCCGACTCTGTGCACACAGACCTTTAGTTCCCCCTTTCTGGAGCCGTAACCTCCCAGGATACCTCCGTAGTGGCAGACAGAAGCGGTGGGTTGGGCCTCGCCCACCTCTAAACCAGTAAAGCACTACCGGTCAGACCTATCGTACGCCTCAACGCTTGGTGCACGAAGCGGACTCCTGCGTACTCTTGCCGGCTGGCGCACCGGACTTCTGTTGGCGAAGTGCTAACCACACTTGCCGAGTCAATGTATTGGCGTCGGTGCATCGACCCTCTGATACCGAAGACCCACCACCTTAATTTTCCTTCCCTTTTATGCACATGCAAATTTAGCGTAATCAAGAACCGAGCCGAAGCTCCCCGGACCAACACGTCCGTCTCAAACAATCGAGCCGAAGCTCCCCGGACCCAAAGTCCGTCTTTTAACCATCCGAGCCGAAGCTCCCAGCTAACTTCCGGTGCTATCAGTGTTTGTGAAAGGTGCAACCCTAATTACTAAGTTACTCTTTTCAGCTTGTTAAAAACAGTTTACGTTAACCCAGGACTGCCCCCGGTATTCCCTGTGAAGGGCTCTCAAGGGGCACTAGGAACTGTGTTGGGATTATGCCCAGCGTTCCCTTTCTCAAGGTACTTATTTTTGTTATTGGTTGATTCCCTTACCCATTACTTTCTCATGTTCTGATATGCTAATCCTAGGGTGATTTGACTCCAACTCTCCTTGGGTAGGACGATCTTTCGTCGGACCCGAATGCCTCTAAACCCTAGACAAAAACCACACTCTCCTCACTCATCTTCCATAGATGCCACCCATTCTACATATCCTTCCAGCAATCCATCAAATCCATCCCACGCTCTAATTCATATCCAAAATAATTTCCTGCAGTTTTGCTATATGCAGACCACTTAAGCTACATGAGCCGTAAAAAGGGAAGTACATAAAATACTCATCCAATACCCCTATGATAATTTCTAGAGGGCTAAAATGATATTTGAAGCATAAATCCAGAAATCCATAATTTTTCCTAATTTGTCTGATAATTTATTTATTTATTCTAGTATCCGAAAAGCCCAAGTTTGAACATGAAGTAGCAATTTCAGACAAGATAATGTTCCAATAAATTTATGGTAATTACAAAATGCCTAATCAACTCTAAGGACTAAGTCTTCAAATTTTTCAGCAAGGTTTGGGCCCTTAAATTTAATTTCAAAGTTACCTCATAAAAAGTCAATTTAAAAGCTTTTACAGTAATAATGCCTCCAAAAATTCAGAAAAAATTCAGGGATAATTGTGATGGCCGAAAAATACCTTAGAAAAAGTTTCATAATTTATCACTTAAGAATAAGGCTATATGTGATTTTCTCATGAACTTTCAAGTTTATGGGTTAATGAACAAAGTATACTAATTAGCCATCAAATATTTCCACAAAAATTCTCACATGATAATACTGAGCTAAAAACACTAAGTAGCAAGTTTCATGATTTTTCAATAAGTAATGGGCTCTTGCAAGGATTATTTAGTATGTAATCAAAATAAAGCACTTGTGAAGTAGATGCCCTAACTAGTTATCCAAAAATTCTATCAAAATTCATACATGATTAGCATAGCCGAAAACTACCTCTGCCAATGTTTCATGCCCTTTCAATGGGCAGTGAGACCACAATAGCCAAATTATTAATTAGGTCAATCCTATTGGTTACAAATGAAGTGCTACAAATATTGATCAAAATTCCTCAAGTACATTATCAGAGGCTCAAAATATCCTAATCCCCTCACTACCCAAATTTGGTTAAGATTCAAAATGTTTAGCTAACCTAAACCTACACTACAAGTTTTAGGTCCTAAGCTAGGGTTAGGGTTTTGGGGCCCCTACCCTTTTCAAAATTAGCTAATATTTTTAACAGAGGGTTTTACACATCCTAGGAACCTCCTTGCAAAATTTGATGTTCATCCAAGGTGTTTAGGGTTCATGCCCTTCACAAGGCAAAAAGGTCCCTCCTTAGGGTTTGGCCTAGGAACTTAGGGCAAATCAATTCCACACTACCCCACATTCCATGGGGAGGTGCTAAGTGCCATAACAAGTCAGTGGCCCAAATTTCAGCCTTTGTTGAGGTGATTTGGTCACTGAAAATCAGAAATGCACTTTTTGACCAAAATGCCCTTATTAAGGTATAGTTAGGGTTGGGTCAAAACCTATTCAAAACATATCCAAAATTAGGTGAAACTCTATACAGATACCTAAAATGAACCCAGGGACCACTCACCAAAATTTGGGAGGGTTTGGAGGTGTTTAGGGCACCTATTTAATTTATTTAATAATTATTAAATTTTTACAAAAACTATAGAAATATTTTCTCCAAAAATTCCCATTTTTGGACAAGCCCTAGGTATAGCTAGGGTAGACTCTCTGTCAAAGTTTCAACTGATTTGGGCTAGGGATGAAGTGTGGGCACTCAATTTAATGACTGCCTAGCCCTAAGGGTATGTCCCACCAAAATGGGTGCCCTGGTCAGACCATACACCCAAATGGGTTCAAACAAATTTTAAAATAAAATAGACTCATAGGGCTACAACTTTCCTGTTGAAAGTTTTTCCACCAGAAGAACCTAAGTAGTTTTAAAAATTAAAACCCTTTAATATATAATGTGACAGAATGAAATATTCCAGAAATAATTTCCTATAGTTTAGTCCCTGATGCAACACGAATCTTGGCGCAGGGATCAACGACATCCGGTCATCTTCTTCGTTGAGCCGACGGCCAGGATGCGTTCTTCCTGGGCCGACTTCAAGCGGCTGCCGCCGACCATCCAGCCCCTTCCCCGGCCGGCCACCGCCACCACCACCTCCGTTGAGGTGGGGGCTATCGCCAGGCGGCGGCTCTGCCGCCGGAGAGGCGTTTTCCGGCGGCTATAGCAAGAAAATTTTCATGCCAAAAGCCATGAAAATTCCGGATTTGATCAGGCTCAATTGAGCCCGAATCTTAAGCCTAAGAGGTCCTATGATCTACCCGAGAGTTAAGAAGAGGGGGAGGACCTTCCTGGCGGCCTGAATGCGAGAAGAGCGGCGGGATACCATTGACGACGGCGGCGGCGCTCGGCTTCTGCAACAGCATAGTGGGATGGTTCGTCTCCTCCAGGTAAACGCTCTAAAATATTCCCCTTGGCCCCCTGATGGTGTTTAAATGGCAAATGGGGAAGAGGGGAGGCTGGTTCTTCAATGGCCATCAACACCATTAAAGGTGTGGCTCGGGTAGAGTGGAGGGGAGCTGAATCCATCCCTTGGTGGCCGGGAAACGGCTGGAATCAACTCCTCTCCCCTAGAGGAGTTGATTGCAGCCATAAATGGTGGCTGTTAGCCTCCCTTGGCCGGCCTTCCACTCTCCCCTTCCTCTTCCTCAATTTCTCTCTCCTCCATTATCATGGAGGGGAGCTCCTTTCTCTCTCCTAGTCACCTCTGGTTGACTAGTCAACCTCACAAGCTAAATGCAGCCCACTTGGTTATGATGGTCATGGGAATGGGGTTAGCCTAAGGGAGAAGTGGCTTGGGCTTGGGTTAGCCCTTTTGGGCTAGGTTTGACTTGACCTAAATGAGGGTTGACCTAGGCCAATTTGACCATCTGGGTTGGCTCCATTGGGTTTTTAGTGGCCCATTGGACTCCCTTAAGGTCTAGGGTTACTTGAATAGGGTTGGTTGGGCATCTTGGTGGTCACATGCCCCTTGGCAAGGGCACTTTGACCATCTAGGGCTAGAGTTGACTTGGGTCAACATGACCAATTGGGTTGACCCCTATGGGTCCTGGGTGACCCATTGGCTTCTCCTAGGGTCTAGGTAGGGTTATGTAGGGTTACCCTGCACTTTGGAGGTCACATACCCTTAGTAAGGGTACTTTGACCAGATTAGGGGCTTGAGTTGACTTGGGTCAACCTGGCCTCTAGGGCTAACCCCAATGTGTCCTTAGTGACCCATTGACCTCACTTTAGGGTTAGGAGGGCATAGGTGGGGTCCTCTAGGCTAGGAGTAGGTCAATTGACCCTAAGTAGGATAGTTTGACCCATTTAGGGCTAGGGTTGACCTTGGTCAACTGAGCCTCTTGGGTTGACCCTAATGGGTCCTTTTGGCTCTAATGGGCCTCCCAAGGTATTAGGGGTGTTGTGGTAGGGTCTTGGGGTTAGGGTGTGGCCCATGGTCATCCTAAACCATGCTGAGAGTTCTACTATTTGCAGACCATGATGATCTTCCACATTCTGTCCCCTATCTCTTGGCCCATTTCTGGCTTCCTAGGGTTTTGTCATGACCTAGTCATGGCCAAAACCACTCTTAGGTGTCTAGTTGGAAATGAGATGTTACAAATCCCAATAAACAAAACAAAGATTTCGTCCCCGAAATCAAGGTTGAGTCTACGGGACTTACTACCGAAGAAAAGAACCTTGTAACATCCCAGCATGGCGCCTTGTTTGCTAAAATAGGTTTAAAGGGAACCCTAGATCTATAACCATTTCTCCCAATTGGCAGACCAAGATACTAATAAACAAGGATAAGCCCCCAATAAACAAAAGATAAGCCTCTATCTGCCTAGTGCAGCCCTTAGTAAATTAAAGCAGGAGAATAAATTAACATCTTGAGGGGTCTGAGAGGTATACCTGACTGAATAGCTCTGGGTATCTTTGTCGCATCAGGTCCTGCGGCTCCCAGGTATGCTCCTCCTGGCCGTGGTTCCTCCACAGGACCTTGACTAATCGGACCTTCTTGCGACGCAGGACTCGTACTCCTCGGTCGTCGATCCTAACCGGCTCCAAACGAACTGACTGGTCTGAAGCTACCGGCCCTTCGGTGGTCAAAATCTGCTGCTCCGGGCGTAGCAGAGCCCTCCTCAGCGAAGAAATATGGAAGACGTCATGCAGCGCTTCCAGCTCTGGTGGTAACTCTAGCCGGTAGGCTAGGGGTCCGATCCGCTCCAGGATCCTGTAAGGGCCCATGTACCTAGGGCTGAGCTTCTTCCTCCGACCATGCACCCGCGAGACTCCATGCATGGGCCGGATCTTCAGAAACACCCGGTCTACCACCTGGAACTCCACCTGCCGATGCCGGGCGTCATAGAACTTAGCCTGTCTACTCTACGCCTCTAGCATCCTGTCTCTGATCAGCCTCACCTGTGCCTCGGTGTCTTCAACAAACTCTGATCCCAACACCTTCGGATCTTCGTTCTGAACCCAAGAAAGCGGGGTCCGGCATCTCCTCCCGTACAAGGCTTCGTAAGGCGCCATCCTGATGCTGGACTGGTGGCTGTTGTTATAGGATAACTCGACCAGGGGTAAGAGTTTATCCCACGGTTCCCCGCGGTCCAAAATGTATAGCCTCAAAAGGTCTTCCAGCGTCCGGTTGGTACGTTCTGTCTGCCCGTCTGTCTGGGGATGAAATGCAGTGCTGAAGGTCAATCGCGTGCCTAAGTAAGCTTGAACTGATCGCCACTCCGTGGATGTAAACCACCCATCACGATCTGATACTATCGTCCTGGGCACGCCATGATAACGAATGAACTGCTCCACAAACTTCCGCACCAGTACTCCTACTGATTCGTTCTTCCTGATCGGTATAAATCGAGCCACCTTGGTCAACCGATCAACGATTACCCAGATCGAGTCATTCCCTGTCCGAGACCGGGGAAGCCCATGTATGAAATCCATGGCTATGTCATCAAACTTCCACTCCGGCACCGGGAGTGGCTGCAATAATCCTGCGGGGTTCCTGCACTCCGCCTTCACTAGCTGACATGCCTCACAATGGGTCACGAAGTAAGAGACATCCTTCTTCATGCCCGGCCAGAACATAGTCTTCTTCAAATCAGCCGTCATCTTTGTGATCCCCGGGTGCACAGAATACCGGCTGCAGTGCGCCTCCGTCATAATATCCTCCCGGATCTGGCCTCCCTCCGGTATATACACCCGTCCTCTGAAGCACACCAGGTCGTCCCTCAGTGTGTAATCTCCTGCAGTGCCTGCCTCCATGTCTTGGAAGGTGGGCTCTAACTTGGCATCCTGCCTCTGTCCTTCTCTGACTCGGTCTTTGATGTCATCGGTAACGCCCATCGCGGCCAAGTACTCCTCATAGAGCTCAGGATCGTCAGACGACACCAGAGTAATGTGCATGTCCTCTAGTCTCTGCAGCAGCTCCATAGACATCAACTGAGGCTTTGCTCCTGCTGTGGCGGCTCTCCTACTCAGTGCATCCGCTACCACGTTCGCCTTCCCCGGGTGGTAGTGCATCTCATACTGATAGTCAGATAGAAACTCCACCCACCGCCTCTGCCTGATGTTCAGTTCCTTCTGCGTGTCCACGTACTTAAGGTTCTTATGATCGGAGTATATATCACAGTAGACTCCATAAAGGAAGTGTCGCCATATCTTCAGTGCGAATACAACTGCTCCCATCTCCAGGTCATGCACTGGATAGTTCTTCTCATGGGTCTTCAGCTGGCGGGAGGCATAAGCTATGACGTGTCCGTTCTGCATCAGCACCGCTCCCATCCCCTGATATGAGGCGTCGGTATACACCTGGAATCCTTCCTTCCCATATGGAAGGGCCAGAATAGGGGCTGAGATGAGTCGGTCCTTCAGCTCCTGGAAGGCTGCCTCACACTGTGGCGTCCACACAAAGGGCACATCCTTCTTCGTCAAGGATGTGAGTGGAAGGGAGATCCGAGAAAACCCCTCCACGAATTTCCGGTAATAACCGGCAAGCCCCAGGAAACTCCGCACGTCCGTGGCCGTCTTCAGCGGCGGCCAATCCCTGACTGCCTGAATCTTTGCCGGGTCCACCGCCAGCCCGGCTCCGCTGATAATGTGGCCTAAGAAAGCCACCTCCTTCAACCAGAACTGACACTTGCTGAACTTCTCATAAAGGCGATGCTCCCGCAGTCTCTCCAAGGTCAGTGCCAGATGTCGTGTGTGCTCCTCCTCCGTCTTAGAATAGATAAGGATGTCGTCTATGAATACTATGACGAACACATCCAAATAAGCCTCGAAGACCCGGTTCATGAGGCTCATAAACGCCGACGGAGCATTCGTGAGCCCGAAGGGCATCACGATGAACTCATACAATCCATATCTACTACTAAAGGCCGTCTTCGTAATATCCTCCTCCTGGATCCGCAGCAGGTAGTAGCCTGACCTCAAGTCCAGCTTCGAGAAATAATGGGCTCCCTCCAGCTGATCGAACAACTCGTCTATCCTGGGGAGCGGATAGGTATTTCGGACGGTCAGCCTGTTTAGTGCTCGATAGTCGATGCACAGGCGAAGAGTGTCATCCTTCTTCTTCACGAATAGGACCGAAGCTCCCCATGATGAGGAGCTCGGCCTAACAAATCCTGCTTCAACCAGCTCCTGCAACTGTGTCCGAAACTCTGCCAACTCCTTCGGGGCCATCCGATAAGGGGCCTTGGATACCGGCTTAGCCCCTGGTACCAACTGAATATGAAAGTCCTTCTCCCTATGCAGAGGCAGTCCTGGCAGCTTATCCGGAAAAATATCGGCGTAGTCACGAACCACCGGAATGCTAGCAATCAGGTCCTTCTCCTCAGTCATCTCGAATAATACCTGATATACCTCGCCTCCTTGCATGTGAGCCTTAGCGGCCTGAATAGATGAAAGCAGGCGGCGGGAAACCGGAGTAGTACCTTCGAATGTCGCATAAGTATCGCCGTGGCTCAGCACGACCCTCCTCGCCGGGCAGTCAATCTGGGCATGGTTCCAGACAAGCCATGTCATGCCCAAGACAAGGTCGAAGTCCGGCATTCTCAGGATCGTCGTCGGGGCCTCGAGTGTCAACCCGTCTATGGTAACCTCCAGGAGGCACTTCTCTGTGGACTGGATCTCCATCCCATTGGGGAGACGCACCCTCCTGGATAATCCCGTATAATATCGAATCTGGTCCAGATCCTTGACGAAATCCTCCGACACAAAGTTGTGCGATGCCCCCGTGTCGAACAGGGTATGGGCAGGCTTGCCGCACACCATCACCATTCCTAAATCAGTTTTTAAAAAAAACTTTGGTGTAAGGTTTTCTAACCTAGGTTGTGTAGTAGTTCTATCAATACTTAATATGAGCAGGGAATAAATTCAAAACTAAAATTACTCTCATACCTGCAATAACCCTGTCCGGGTTCCGGGGCTGTGCTAAGTCCAAAGCGTAAATCTGCTCCTCATTCTGCCTGCGGTCGCCTCCCTGGTAACCACGTCCTCGACCGCGTCCTCGGCCTCCGAAATGCTGGGCAGGTGGGCCACCCTGTGGTGCTGGAGGTGGTGCCCCCCTCATAGGGCAGTTTCTCTGGAGATGTCCCACCTGGTGACAATGGAAGCACTCCGGCGGGGGATACGCCCTACCCCCGGGTCTCGGCATCTCCTGAATCTGGAGAGGTTGAGGGGCCAAAACCACCTGCTCTCTCGGCTCCTGCCTCACCTCCTGATGAGGCTGATCCTCTGTCCTCCTCCCATCTGGTATGGTGCCTCGCCGCTGATCATTTCGGGCCCTCCGGCCTTGATCCTCCGCTTGCCGCTTCCGGCCCCGAGTGGCGTGCTAATCGGCCTCAATCCTCTTCGCCATCTCCAAAATCCGGGAGATAAGCCCGTCAGAGACAGACATCAAGGCCTCCCTCAACTCCTCTTTTAGGCCCTTATAAAACCACTTGACGTAACCTGCTTCGTCCAGCTGGTAAGAGCCCGCATATCGGGCCAAATGATCGAACTCTCGGTGGTACTCCACCACCGTCCTGGTGCCCTGCCTCAGCTGCAAGAACCGCTCCTCCAACTCGTCCCTGGCCGACTGCGGAACAAAGTGCTCCAGCAGCGTGGCCCTGAATTCCTCCCAAGTGATTTCTGCAATCTCCCTATCAGCATATGTCGTGTCCAACAGCGTCTTCCACAACCTCTTAGCATGGGACTCCAAGCAAGATACCACCAGGGCCACCCTCTCCTCCCAAGGGCATCGTATCCCAGTCAACATCTCGTACATAACATCCAGCCACTCCTCTGTCCGCACTGCCGACTCTGTCCCCAAGTATGATGGGGGAGAGAGTCCTCGGAAGGTGCTCATCCAGTTGGCCCCTGGGTTTGGCTGCTGGGCTGGAGCCTGCTGAGCCCGGAAGGCCTCAAGGATAGCTATAAGGGTCTGCCCCATATCTGACTGGAGGAAAGGTGTGGGGACCATGGGAGGTGGTGCAATATCTGGGGTCTGCTGAGCTCCACCTTGTGGGGTGGGCTGAGCTGGGGGCTGCAAAACGAACTACATTAGTAGGTAATCGACTCAATGCCTAATGAAAGTGGACAATTTACATGTGATTCCCCCCATATGGGCACACCACTGCTTCCGCTGCTTAGTTTGTCCCCAAACTAAACTCGCGCGGGGGTGACCCAGGGTTGTGGACGGCTACTTTTTGATCGAGGTCTGCGCTTTGATACCACTTGTAAGACCCCCCCCCCCTTTTTTTTCTTTCTCGACACCGGGGTCTTAGGCCCAGAACCGCCGTTTTGCGGTGACTCCTTCACGCACTGAAGGGTCATCACCACAAAGCGCCGATTCTGCCGGCCAATTCGATCACAGAAAAGTAGCATAAAGAAGTCATGAAAACTAACTGTCCACAGAAAATTTCATGTCATAATAAATATAACTCCACGAAGGGAGTGTCCACAGAATAATACATCAGAGTAGCAAAAACGGGCTTATGCCCGGTACATCATATCCTCACTATAAAAAGATCACTCATGCGGAAGCAGAAAAACTACTCAAGGTCGAGACTCACGGTCCCGGCTGTATGAACTCCGGAGCTAGACTGCCCCACATCCAAGCGCACCGGTCTCTGGGGCTGCTCCTCCATGCTGGTCTCCACGATCCCCTAAATGATGCGGTTCGAAAACCGTTAGTCTAAAAGACTAAGTCCTATCATCCCCCGCCCCTTCCCCCACGGCTCCTAGGCACCGAGCGGAGAGGAAGAAAGGGGAGGACTTGAAGGTGGAGAACATCAAAAGCAGATGGCATCGGTTCTATACTAGCAAATTCTATAGCATGTAAAGACAATAAGCTAAATTATGAAAAGTAACCTTTACTTATGTGAAAACACATAAGCCAAGGGGTCTTCTGCAAGGCTCTCATCGTATAAAAAGTCTCATACCAATTTATACGTTGGGGTGTCGGTTATCAAACAGCAGTAACTATATATATCAAAATTAACCTTAATTTATAAACTTGCCCACACAAGCTTATAGACCAAGGGGTCGTTTTGCAGGTCCTAAAGTATAAGCGTCCCATTCCACTTATACTTTAGGTGTCAGGGTTAAAAGAATCGATTATGCTATGACATGCAAGTGGGTATGATGGATCATGCAAGTGCAACACACACACCCGACTCTGTGCACACAGACCTTTAGTTCCCCCTTTCTGGAGCCGTAACCTCCCAGGATACCTCCGTAGTGGCAGACGGAAGCGGTGGGTTGGGCCTCGCCCACCTCTAAACCAGTAAAGCACTACCGGTCAGACCTATCGTACGCCTCAACGCTTGGTGCACGAAGCGGACTCCTGCATACTCTTGCCGGCTGGCGCACCGGACTTCTGTTGGCGAAGTGCTAACCACACTTGCCGAGTCAATGTATTGGCGTCGGTGCATCGACCCTCCGATACCGAAGACCCACCACCTTAATTTTCCTTCCCTTTTATGCACATGCAAATTTAGCGTAATCAAGAACCGAGCCGAAGCTCCCCGGACCAACACGTCCGTCTCAAACAATCGAGCCGAAGCTCCCCGGACCCAAAGTCCGTCTTTTAACCATCCGAGTCGAAGCTCCCAGCTAACTTCCGGTGCTATCAGTGTTTGTGAAAGGTGCAACCCTAATTACTAAGTTACTCTTTTCAGCTTGTTAAAAACAATTTACGTTAACCCAGGACTGCCCCCGGTATTCCCTGTGAAGGGCTCTCAAGGGGCACTAGGAACTGTGTTGGGATTACGCCCAGCGTTCCCTTTCGCAAGGTACTTATTTTTGTTATTGGTTGATTCCCTTACCCATTACTTTCTCATGTTCCGATATGCTAATCCTAGGGTGATTTGACTCCAACTCTCCTTGGGTAGGACGATCTTTCGTCGGACCCGAATGCCTCTAAACCCTAGACAAAAACCACACTCTCCTCACTCATCTTCCATAGATGCCACCCATTCTACATATCCTTCCAGCAATCCATCAAATCCATCCCGCGCTCTAATTCATATCCAAAATGATTTCCTGCAGTTTTGTTATATGCAGACCACTTAAGCTACATGAGCCGTAAAAAGGGAAGTACATGAAATACTCATCCAATACCCCTATGATAATTTCTAGAGGGCTAAAATGATATTTGAAGCATAAATCCAGAAATCCATAATTTTTCCTAATTTGTCTGATAATTTATTTATTTATTCTAGTATCCGAAAAGCCCAAGTTTGAACATGAAGTAGCAATTTCAGACAAGATAATGTTCCAATAAATTTATGATAATTACAAAATGCCTAATCAACTCTAAGGACTAAGTCTTCAAATTTTTCAGCAAGGTTTGGGCCCTTAAAGTTAATTTCAAAGTTACCTCATAAAAAGTCAATTTAAAAGCTTTTACAGTAATAATGCCTCCAAAAATTCAGAGAAACTTCAGGGATGATTGTGATGGCCTACAAATACCTTAGAAAAAGTTTCATAATTTATCACTTAAGAATAAGGTTATATTTGATTTTCTCATGAACTTTCAAGTTTATGGGTTAATGAACAAAGTATACTAATTAGCTATCAAATATTTCCACAAAAATTCTCACATGATAATACTGATCTAGAAACACTAAGTAGCAAGTTTCATGATTTTTCAATAAGTAATGGGCTCTTGCAAGGATTATTTAGTATGTAATCAAAATAAAGCACTTGTGAAGTAGATGCCCTAACTAGTTATCCAAAAATTCTATCAAAATTCATACATGATTAGCATAGCCTAAAACTACCTCTGCCAATGTTTCATGCCCTTTTAATGGGCAGTGAGACCACAATAGCCAAATTATTAATTAGGGCAATCCTATTGGTTACAAATGAAGTGCTACAAATATTGATCAAAATTCCTCAAGTACATTATCAGAGGCTCAAAATATCCTAATCCCCTCACTACCCAAATTTGGTTAAGATTCAAAATGTTTAGCTAACCTAAACCTACACTACAAATTTTAGGTCCTAAGCTAGGGTTAGGGTTTTGGGGCCCCTACCCTTTTCAAAATTAGCTAATATTTTTAACAGAGGGTTTTACACATCCTAGGAACCTCCTTGCAAAATTTGATGTTCATCCAAGGTGTTTAGGGTTCATGTCCTTCACAAGGCAAAAAGGTCCCTCCTTAGGGTTTGGCCTAGGAACTTAGGGCAAATCAATTCCACACTACCCCACATTCCATGGGGAGGTGCTAAGTGCCATAACAAGTCAGTGGCCCAAATTTCAGCCTCTGTTGAGGTGATTTAGTCACTGAAAATCAGAAATGCACTTTTTGACCAAAATGCCCTTATTAAGGTATAGTTAGGGTTGGGTCAAAACCTATTCAAAACATATCCAAAATTAGGTGAAACTCTATACAGATACCTAAAATGAACCCAGGGACCACTCACCAAAATTTGGGAGGGTTTGGAGGTGTTTAGGGCACCTATTTAATTTATTTAATAATTATTAAATTTTTACAAAAACTATAGAAATATTTTCTCCAAAAATTCCCATTTTTGGACAAGCCCTAGGTATAGCTAGGGTAGACTCTCTATCAAAGTTTCAACTGATTTGGGCTAGGGATGAAGTGTGGGCACTCAATTTAATGACTGCCTAGCCCTAAGGGTATGTCCCACCAAAATGGGTGCCCTGGTCAGACCATACACCCAAATGGGTTCAAACAAATTTTAAAATAACATAGACTCAGATGGCTACAACTTTCTCGTTGAAAGTTTTTCCACCAAAAGAACCTAAGTATTTTTAAAAATTAAAACCCTTTAATGTATAATGTGTGACAGAATGAAATATTCCAGAAATAATTTCCTATAGTTTAGTCCCTGATGCAGCACGAATCTTGGCGCAGGGATCAACGGCATCCGGTCATCTTCTTCGTTGAGCCGACGGCCAGGATGCATTCTTCCTGGGCCGACTTCAAGCGGCTGCCGCCGACCATCCAGCCCCTTCCCCGGCCGGCCACCGCCACCACCACCTCCGTTGAGGTATCGCCAGGCGGCGGCTCTGCCGCCGGAGAGGCGTTTTCCGGCGGCTATAGCAAGAAAATTTTCATGCCGAAAGCCATGAAAATGCCGGATTTGATCGGGCTCAATTGAGCCCGAATCTTAAGCCTAAGAGGTCCTATGATCTACCCGAGAGTTAAGGAGAGGGGGAGGACCTTCCTGGCGGCCTGGATGCGAGAAGAGCGGCGGGATACCATTGACGACGGCGGCGGCGCTCGGCTTCTACAACAGCACAGTGGGATGGCTCGTCTCCTCCAGGTAAACGCTCTAAAATATTCCCCTTGGCCCCCTGATGGTGTTTAAATGGCAAATGGGGAAGAGGGGAGGCTGGTTCTTCAATGGCCATCAACACCATTAAAGGTGTGGCTCGGGTAGAGTGGAGGGGGGCTGAATCTATCCCTTGGTGGCCGGGAAACGGCTGGAATCAACTCCTCTCCCCTAGAGGAGTTGATTGCAGCCATAAATGGTGGCTGTTAGCCTCCCTTGGCCGGCCTTCCACTCTCCCCTTCCTCTTCCTCAATTTCTCTCTCCTCCATTATCATGGAGGGGAGATCCTTTCTCTCTCCTAGTCACCTCTGGTTGACTAGTCAACCTCACAAGCTAAATGCAGCCCACTTGGTTATGATGGTCATGGGAATAGGGTTAGCCTAAGGGAGAAGTGGCTTGGGCTTGGGTTAGCCCTTTTGGGCTAGGTTTGACTTGACCTAAATGAGGGTTGACCTGGGCCAATTTGACCATCTGGGTTGGCACCATTGGGTTTTTAGTGGCCCATTGGACTCCCTTAAGGTCTAGGGTTACTTGAATAGGGTTGGTTGGGCATCTTGGTGGTCACATGCCCCTTGGCAAGGGCACTTTGACCATCTAGGGCTAGAGTTGACTTGGGTCAACATGACCAATTGGGTTGACCCCTATGGGTCCTGGGTGACCCATTGGCTTCCCCTAGGGTCTAGGTAGGGTTATGTAGGGTTACCCTGCACTTTGGAGGTCACATACCCTTAGTAAGGGTACTTTGACCAGATTAGGGGCTTGAGTTGACTTGGGTCAACCTGGCCTCTAGGGCTGACCCCAATGTGTCCTTAGTGACCCATTGATCTCACTTTAGGGTTAGGAGGGCATAGGTGGGGTCCTCTAGGATAGGAGTAGGTCAATTGACCTTAAGTAGGCTAGTTTGACCCATTTAGGGCTAGGGTTGACCTTGGTCAACTGAGCCTCTTGGGTTGACCCTAATGGGTCCTTTTGGCTCTAATGGGCCTCCCAAGGTATTAGGGGTGTTGTGGTAGTGTCTTGGGGTTAGGGTGTGGCCCATGGTCATCCTAAATCATGCTCAGAGTTCTACTATTTGCAGACCATGATGATCTTCCACATTCTGTCCCCTATCTCTTGGCCCATTTCTGGCTTCCTAGGGTTTTATCATGACCTAGTCATGGCCAAAACCACTCTTAGGGGTCTAGTTGGAAATGGGATATTACAGTTACAGTCACCCCTCCAAAAAGGAAGTTTTTTCCCGAAACTTGGAACATGAAATGAAACAAGAGGGCAGACGGAGAGACATGATAGAAGAATTCATTATACAATAATACTAACCAGGGATGGCTAGGAGAACAACTGAGGATGAAATTCTCTCATTGCGGATTCCAATTCCCAAGTTGCACCTCTAGCCTCCTGATTGCGCCAGAGATCCTTAACCATCGGAATTGTCTTTTTTCTTAGCACACGATCTTGCGTCTCTATTATACGGACATGTTATTCGACATACGAGAGATTAGGCTGCAACTGGGGTACTGAGTCTAGGACATGCCGATCACTACTAACGCACTTTCGCAACTGGCTCACGTGAAACACGTCGTGAACACCAGAGAAAGAATCAGACAATTCCTGTTTATAGGCAGAAACTCTGATGCGCTCCAGAATCTGAAAAGGTCCCACATACCTGGGATCTAGCTTATGGTTCCTTACAAATCTCTTAACACCTGGCATCGGAGAGACCTTCAGAAATACCATTTCCCCAACTACAAATTCCAGATCAACTCTGTACTGATTTGAATACTTCTCGTATCACTCCTGAGCCAACCTCAGCTTTTCACAAATATGCATCACTGAAATGCTCATATCCTCCAGCGCTTCCGGACCGAGGAAAGGCTTCTCACCAACTTCTTCCCAAAACAGGGGGGGTTCGACAACGCCTTTCATATAAAGCTTTAAAGGGCGCCATCTGCAAACTCTCCTTATAGTTGTTATTGTGCGCGAACTCCATCAGTTCGAGGCGTTTATCCCAAGCCCCACCATGGTCCAGAATATATCATCTAATCATATCCTCCAAGATCTGATTCACTCTCTCCGTCTAACCATTTGTCTGAGGATGATAGGCGGTAGAATACCTAAGGTCAGTACCTAGAGCTCCTTGTAAGCTTTTCCAAAAACGAGACATGAACCTGGAATCTCTATCTAACACGATACTCGTAGGCACACCATGCAACCTGATGACTTCGTCCAGATAAAATTCAGCTATCTTTTCCATAGAATAATCAATTTTGAAAGGCACAAAGTGGGCACACTTGGTTAGTCTATCCACCATAACCCACACTACATCATGCCCTCGGGAAGATCTTGGCAAACCGGTTATGAAATCCATGGACAAACTCTCCCATTTCCAACTTGGTATGTCTAAAGGCGTTAACTTACCACCCGGCCTTCTATGACCAGCTTTGACATGCTGGCAGGTATAACATTCAGATACAAATCTAGCGATGTCGTTCTTCATACCTGATCACCAAACAATCTGCTTCAAATTTCTGTACATTTTCATGGAACCAGGATGATAAGCAACACTTGAACCATGCGCTTCACTGCATATTCTTGCTCAAATGTCCCCAACAGCGGGAATACAATATCTGCCACGATACTTTAGGGTACCAACGTCATCAATTGAAAAGTCAAGTAATTTCCTTTTCTCGGTCCTACTGTGGAGGTGCTGCAAATCAAGATCGTCTTTTTGATGTAGCTAGTGAGAGTAATCCACGAAGGCTCTTCCACCTCTAAGCTACTCGGTGAAGCGCTATTCCCTACGGTTATGTCCTTAAGCAAAAATCCCTCTACAAGGGCTTGCAACGAGAGGTTAAAGATATGAACGGGCTTTCGGCTCAAGGCATCTGCTACAACGTTTGCCTTATCGGGATGATAAAGGATATCAACTTCGTAGTCCGCAACATATTCTAACCATCTACACTGGCGTAAATTCAACTCTTTCTGAGTGAAGACATATTTCAAACTTTTGTTGTCCGTGTAGATTTTGCATGACACTCTATGCAAAAGATGTCTCCACAACTTCAAGGTATAAATGACGGCAGCAAATTCCAAGTCATGTGTAGGATAATTCCTTTCATGGACCTTCAGTTATCTCGATCCATACGCAATCACTTTGCCGTCCTACATCAACACACAACCGAGTCCAACTCATGAGGCATCCACATAAACAGTATACTCTACTCCTTCCATCGACAATGTGAAAATTGGAGCAGAACACAGTCTTATCTTGAGCTCTTGAAAATCTTCCTCACATGCATCACTCCAAACAAAAGCTGTGCTCTTTTGCATAAGCCTAGTCAACGGCGCAGAAAGCATAGAGAATCCTTTCACAAATCTTCTGTAGTAATCTGGCAACCCTAAGAAGCTCCTTATCTCCTTAGGCGATGTTGGTCTCTTCTAATCCAAGACTGTGGTTATCATCGCGGGATCCACTGAGATACCATCCTTGCTTACAATGTGTCCTAGGAATGACACCTGAGACAACCAGAACTCGCACTTGCTAAGCTTCACATACAACTTGTGCTCCCTCAGAGTAGTCAAGACCAAACGCAAGTGCAAGACATGCTCTTCTGTATTTCTAGAATATATCAGGACATCGTCAATGAATACAACCACAAACTTATCCAGAAAATCTGTGAACACCCTGTTCATCATGTACATAAAAGTTGACGGTGCATTCGTTAATCCAAACGACATTACCAGAAATTCAAAGTGACCATATCGGGAACAAAAAGCAGTTCACGGAACATCTGACTCATGGATTCTTAACTGATGGCAGCCTGAACGGAGGTCAATCTTCGAGAACACGAAACTACCCCGCAACTGGTCAAACAAGTCATCGATCCTAGGCAACAGATATCTGTTTTTGATAGTCACCTTGTTCAGTTCTCGATAATCTATGCATAGCCTCATCGTTCCATCATTTTTTATTCACGAAGAGAACTGTTGCACCCCAGTGGGAAGAACTGGGTCTAATAAAATCACACTGCAATAACTCATCCAGTTGAGTACACAGCACCTCTAACTCATGCGGCGGCATGCGGTACAGTGCTTTTACAATAGGGCGAGTGCCTGGCTCAAGATCTATAACGAACTCCACCTCTCTCTCAGGAGGAAGTCCAGGAAGACTAATAGGAAAATCATCCGGGACCTCACGCACCAGAGAAATGTCCTCAACCCGAGGCACAACAGGTGCAGCTTCCAGAACAGAAATGAAAACAAGGAAAGAATCGCATCCAGACTCTAGAAATATACGAGCACATACCTCAGAAATGATTGAAGATTCCTGATGCGGCAAACCATACACACTAACGGGCTGGCCTTTATCTCCTTTGAAATCCAAGTGCTTGTGCTTCCACTGAATGACGATATCATAGCTGGACAGCCAGTCCATGCCCAAAATCACGTCGAAGCCTTCCAAATCTAACACCTTCAGATCCGCAAAGGCTAGAAAACCACCTAGGAAGATATGACATTTTAGGATACCCTGACTTGACATCACTAGCTCCCCTGAAGGAAATTTGACGTTCAGGGAAGTGTCTAACTGGTCGAGAACCCAGCGATGTCGGTCTACAAAAATCCTTACCACAAAGGAGTAAGTAGCACCTGAATCGAACAGAATGCGTGCCCACCTATTATTCACCTTAAATTCACCTAAACACATTGCGCACACAACTAAAATGTAGAAACCATAAATCTACCATAAGAGATTACTAGCTGAGTTGAAGACTAACCTGAGATCACTTGAGTCGATGATTGTGCTTCCTCCTTGGTCATCACATTCAACTTTCCTTTTCCCTTGTCCATGTAAGGCGGGGGCGGCGGTAGAGTTTGCAACGAAACTACATTTAGTGCAGGCTGTCTCTACGGGCAATTAACCCTCATGTGTCCTTTTTGGATGCAGGGAGAACAAGCTCCAGTCTTCTTGCCATAATGGGATGCATCGTGCTGCTTCTTTTGGCAATAAGTACAGACAGGGCCTCCCTTTGGTACATCCTGGATCACGTGTATCTGAGACTGCTTCCGCGCATCCAGTCTCTTAAAGCACTTTTCAAAAGGGTGGCCTGGCTTACCACAGAAGCTACATGATTCCCTTCAATCCTTCTTCGTTGCAGGGCCAAATGCACTTGTACTTCCACCATCATCAGATTTCCTCTTGTCCTTCTTTGCATGCAATCCCCGATTCTTCGCATTATCTATCTCCTCAACCTTCAAGGCGGCCTCTACTACTTCTGCAAAGATCTCAGATCTGTACACGCTAGCCAACTGCTGGATGTCATACCTCAGACTACCCAGGAAGCGTTTTACTCTACCTTCTTCAGACGCTACCAGATCTGTGGCAAAATGACAGAGCTTGCTAAACTCGATCTCGTACTCACTAACAGTGAGTTACCTCTGCTTCAGGTGTAAAAAGTTGTTCATCAGACTGTCTTGCTTGACTGATGGCAAAACTTCTTCTGTAACATACTCTTGAATGCATCCCAAGAGAACCCATCAGTAAGATTCTCCTTTTTTCTAATCCATCAACTCTTCGCAAGTCCTTTGATCTGGTACGCCGCAATCATCACCTTCTGATCGGAGGAAATGCCATAATAAGAAAATATTTCTTCATTGGCGATGATCCAGTCATTCAATGCCAAGAAGTCTGCCCTACCATCATACGTAGGAGGTCCTAGTCGCTGGATGTGAGAATGAAATTAATCTCTGGTGATAGTACAATTGGGGTTACTAGAGCAATAAGAGGAGTAGGAACAGTTTCACCCACGACAGGGTCCTGTACTCTAGTCTGCTGTCTGACGACAACAGCCAACAACGATTGTATCTGAGATTGCATGTCCACCATCTGCCTTGTCAGGGCCTCATTACTTTATCGTAGCCCTTCAATCACTGCTTCACTCTGGGCACCAGAAGACTCACCCTACGACTGGGGATTCAACCTCATCGTAACGCGTTTAGCTGACATTTCTACAGAACAAACGGATATCTAGTCAAAACCTTGTCTAAGACATCACAAAATGGGAAGATATTCCCTTAGCAAAACTGTTCTGAGGTCATATTCTACAGATACGAGCAAACAACTTATCAAGGACCTAGCTTAAGACACCTAAGCTAGTAAACTCGAATATCCTAACCCAGATCAGATAAGAAACAAACAGACTCAATTCAGATCAGGAACGAAAAGATACTTGCTCTTATTGTTACCTTGCTCTGGGAAATTAATGAAATGATGTTGTGCTTCTAACTTATTCTTATAATATGAATGCGTGAATGTTAAGTTTCATTTCAAATCATGTGTGTATAGGAGACCATGCGTTTATGATCACGCACGGGTAAAACAACCCGTGTGAGAAGAAATCGCACGATTAGTAATAGATCACTGAAAATCAGGCAAACTAGGCAGATCGTGTGTCTCCTTCATGCACGGTTGAGCCCAACTGTGCACAAAGTGTGGAAACCACCCGTCATCGCACATCTTCCCAAAACCCCGAGGTTGTAGGAAGGGGGGACGGGGATACATAAACACCAAGGACCACCCGCTGCAGGCGATGTGGGACTAATCCATCAATGGGATGGCGGGGATATTTCGCCACACGGGGGGGGGGGGGGGGGGGGGGGGGGGCACAGGGGTCAACACCCAGACCTGGAACGCGATGGGGAACCCAAATATGCGGTCCCACACACACCCAATCCCACTGGACCTTGGTTATCAACACACCCCCGCAGCGGGATAGCTCTGATACCATGTGGAAACCACCCGTCACCACACATCTTCCCAAAACCCCGAGGTTGTAGGAAGGGGGGACGTGGGTACATAAACACCAAGGACCACCCGCTGCAGGCGATGTGGGACTAATCCATCAACGGGATGGCGGGGATATTCCGCCACACTGGGGGGGCACCGGGGTCAACACCCAGACCTGGAACGCGACGGGGAAGCCCAAATATACGGTCCCACACACACTCAATCCCGCTGGACCTTGGTTCTCAACACGAAGAAAACACACGGGCAATAAAAACATAAAATTTTAGACAAAAAGATGAGGTCGTGCGATTTGATCAAGCACGAGCAAAACAGCCCGTACGCAAGCAAATCTCACGGCCCGAGGCAGAGCAACAGAAAAAAAAACTATAGGCATTGCACGTTCGTGCCAATCTTGCATGAATAAAAACGCACGATCGTGTGATTCCTACAGAGAAGAACAGGGTAGTAATGGGGATTTGCCCACCTACACAACAACACACAGCCTTGAGCACACCTCCAACACACATAAAACCATAGAAATAACAACATAAAAACAAGCTAGGGGGCATCAATGGCTTACCCCCAACAAAAGCGTGCAATTGCACACTAAAATGAACCTTAAAGTGCACTATGTGCACAGTAACATAAAAGGAGAAATATGAGCAGTAATGATCAAAAAGTGTAGTACACGTGAGTGAAAATTAGCCCAGATGAGTCTGAAAAACACTACAAATATCAAAGTTATCAACGAGATAACAAAATATTTTGTTTTAGGATGTTTCCTAGGTAAGATTTAGGAAAAACCTTGCTTTGATACCAATTTGATGTTGACTAAGAGGTTTATGAGGTGATTTAAGATTAAATTTGAGTTATTTTGGAGATTCAAAGTTCTTTTACTTTAAACACTTGAATTATAAGAAAGTTGGCTTTAACACAACTACCAAAACTGAAATGCAATTGTCAATAATTTCAAGTCATGTGATGAGATGTTAACTGATACTGTCTAATCTTAACTATCATATAAAAGAATAATACTAAAGCATTGAAAGAGAAATACCGTAGTCAAACTACTTTTGTATTTTTGGTTGAGGGGATAACTCGAGCTAGTACCGATCGGGCAGTCCTTCTTTGGGTCATTGTCTACTCCTTGCTTGAAAGTTCTTCTTTAAGGGTTGTACACTCTCAGTCTTAGTAGTCTTGCACTCAGAGGGAAAAAGTACAAAGAAGAACAATGTAGTAATAGCTAACAATTGCAATTTTCATTCATTCAAATAATTATTACAACAAAACATTCATGCCTATTTATAGATCTTAAGTGTCATGAAGGTAAGGAGGGAATGACTTTAGAGTCCATGTATTTGGTTGGAGGTTGCACCATCATTATGGTGGTCTTTAGTAACATGTTTGAATGATGAAGAAAATAAGGTAGCTCATGTGTGAAAGGGGAGAACTTTGTGGTGGCTATTAATGACATGAAAGTGGTTTATGTGTGGAAAATGGGTAGTTCATGGTGACTAATAATGACATGTAGGAAATAAATTAATTTGTGTGTGAAAAAGAGGATGGTTTATGGTAGTCATTCATGACATGTAAAAATTTAAGTGGTTTATGGGTAAAAAGGGTGTGCTTTATGGTGGTCATCATGATATAAAAAATGGTTTATGTGTGAAAGGGGGTGGCTTAACATGTGGGCTAAGTTATGTTGGGTTTGGATGGTATTGGGATTGGTCTGCTCAAGATCTATAATATATTCTACAATATGAAAAACCCATATTATATAAGTGATAGCCCAAAATATTTAAGGTTTAAAATGCGAGTGAGCACAGAAGTATGCTCAAAACAAAATACATAATTAAATAGAAATACAGATTTAATTTGAAGGTCCGTTGACATCATGTGTGATGTCAACTTTTCTACTGTCCTGATTTAACTTGTACTATATCAAGTAGGATGGAAAGGAGATGTAAACCTATGAGAACAACTCCTCAGTTGGGAAGTGCTTCAAGAAACGCTCATGGAATCACTAGCACTAAGATTGTGGCTTGACTGTTTTAGCAATGTTAGGTCTAGGCAAGACTTATGAAACTTTGGCATCACATTCTCTATTTGGGATGGTTGTGGTTGTAGGAAATACAATATTGGGTTTAAAACCGCCAAAAAATAGTGTGAGCAGTTGGAATAGAAAGGAGTTGTAGACCTATGAGAACAAAAAAAAGATTGAAGTAGGACGGTTCACTGCTTTCCATAAAAGACCAAAAATATATATTTTTGACACACTTTCCCACCGCCGGATAACCAAATATCTCGAAAATAGTGATGGCGTTGAGAACAGATAATTTTTCATGTCACCTCTGTCCCAAATAAACTGAAAGTCTCATTTACAGTTACTTCCAATTTAATTTCTAAGTCAGTTGCCTCTTGCATAGGAATATATAGAGGCATGTGATCAAGATTCCGGATTCCAAGTTGACATGTTTATGCCTAATAAAGGAAAGAACCTCAAAATTGTAATTGAAAGATCATGATATTGAATTAAGGATATCGAAAAATCTTACAGATAAATAACCTAAGAACACATACATCGAATGGTATAATAAAATCGAATACAATAGAAAAAAATCACATAATTTTTACACTTAGTTCTCAATTCATCTCATTTAATTAGATGTCGCACTCGTTGATGTCTTCAAGCTATCAACAACAACCACATCAGTGAGACCGACCTCTCCCTTCTTTTTTCTCTCTGCTATTTGCATCTTGGTTGTTTTGTAATATAATACATGCAACACTAGTTGTGTTATTGAAAACAATAGCCCCAATGTGTTAGGAATCTGCATAACCAAAATTACAATCATTAATTGTAGAAAATGATTGGCACAACCTTTTAATGTAAAACATTGAAATGAAAGATAGACTTAATTTGTAGGTTTAGGATCATTCCATTCACAAAAAATATAATATAATTTGTTTTGCATAAATTTATTTATAAATATATTAAATATGAATGTTTAATTCCTCAGAAATTTTCAAGGAAAATTTAAATTGCAAAGAAGTATATTGAACATTTGATGTTTCAAGAGTTTAAAATTCAATTGTTTGACCCATTTTTACAAGTTGACAATAAAAATAATAGATTACTTTTTATAATTAGTAAAAGATTAAATATAATTATGGTGATTGATAGTGTGCACTAAGTAAACATGAATCGATGTTAAAAACAATCAAATTGTATGCAGAGAATTTACTCACTGTAATGTAAAGATCAAATCGAATGAGAGCATAGATGGTCCAACAGAGCCCGTTAAAGAATGAGGCAACTGACAATGAGAGAGGCATGTACTCCACGCTCTTGTTCTTTATCACCGACCTCTGCACCATGCGAAACATTATCACCACCAATTCACGCACATACATTCAATACTCAATGATATATATATGTTGGTCGATGCACATACCATAACCGTGAGAGGTGCGAGATACATTATGATGCAAAAGATGACACATAGGATACCAATGATGAGCGAGCGTCTTTCATGTGTGTGGAAGAAGACGAGGACAATGGCAGATACAGTAGCGACAATAGCCAAGTCACCGATGAAAAGAAGTAGGGCCTTCGATCGCTTGGGCCCATCAGAGAAGAACAGGTAAAGGATGACATAACATAATTCGATGGCAGTTCCCGCGGCATTGATAGTGAGAACCAATGTGCTATTTGGGTGAACAATGGGCAAACCATATAGCATCCAAAGCATGCAATTCAATAGCGTTGCCACATACGGGATAACAGAGAACTCTTCCACAGATTTCTTCTTCCATATCCTAATAAATGTGGGTCTAAACCCCAAAAAGTAAGTATCTATTAAATATAAGCATACATATCTTATATAAGAGCAAAATAATGTTTTAAACATAATTCATAATAAATTCTTTAAGAACTTTTACTAATTAAACTAGAAGAGTGAGCTAATTTTTGCAGGTCAAATACTTGGAGACTTGGAGACATGCCCTTGACTTACAATGGGGATAAGAAGAGTCCTAAAGCTATGGCGTTGCCGACGATCCCAACAGCAGTACGCATTGCATCGACGGAAACCATTATTGCAGATGTTGAAAAGAGTTAAAATTCTCGGAGATGGGAGAAAATTAATTTGTATAGAGGGTGAAGGAGGATATTGACCCGATGAAGAGAAAAATAGTTCCAACATATATATAAAGAAGTGGGAATGGAACAAGGTTAATTATTTTAATGTTTAATAGCTAGACAGATTCAAATGATTTTATTTTTATAGATTTATTTAAGTTGAATATATAATGAAATAGTATTTGCCGGGGAAGAGAAGCTAAACGGGAAATTTTTAAACCTTGGTTTTTGTTAGCTTTATATTTGCAAAGAATTATATTAGCCTCCTATTGATTGTTTCAACAACCCGCGCCAACCTGCAAGCCAAAGTTCTAAGACTCAAAACTCCATCAACTTCAAGTTAATATATACAAATATATACGAAATTATATTTTTTTCACATATTGTTTTTCTATTTGTTGATCATAATTCTGGTGAGCGAAAGCAAATAGTGATTGTTGCGGGTCGCTTAGCACTATCCCGATCTGAAAGGATCGAACTGTTTTAGCTCGAGAACGAATCAAGCTTACAAACTGTTTAAAGAGAACTAACATCAGAGATGGTTCGACTTTTTACCTGGAAAAATAAGGAAAGGGAAAAAACCACGGGACGGCACGATGCCGACCAAATCCGCTAATTTGTTTTGAGGTTACAAGTGTAAAATCTTCGAGAGAGTGACAGGTCTCCGCTCCGATTACAAGTACATGAAGGTGAAAAAAACAAAGTCTTCATTGACGCTCGCGTGTGCGGCTTCTAGAACTGCTAAATGAGGATGCACTATTCTTATTACATGGATCACCATTTTTCTAAAAACGACGACGATGCCCCCTAGGCGGTCCGGGCATGCTCACCGATGAGGATGGAGCTGGTAGCGATAGTTGACGACGACTGAAGGCGACAACAACAGAAGTTCGTGGTATGCCGCATGCGCGCATAGGTGGGTGTGCGCGAGGGTATAATTTCTAAAAACTATAATTTCCTGCGCCTCACGCGTGACTGTTGGCATGCACGCTGCACATGCATACGCAAGGAGCACGCGGGTGCGCGCGAGGGTACGCAATGCACGTGGGAGTGCGCAATGCGCTGGGGATGGGAGCTCAATGCACTGCACGGCGTGGGACTAAGCTCTTGGGGGTGCACATGGGGGGTTGTGTGCGCGAGGGCTAGTTCTACACGTGCACGTGATGCTCAAGTGTGTAGGGTTCGTAGAAAGCGCGTGGAATCTTGTTGTGCACGGGCGCATGACTCCTCGGGCGTGCTCATTACACCTAGTTCGGGTTCGTTGCAAGCCATGTCTCCCAATCATTTTCACTTGGTCGAGGCAATCCATTTAAGTGATCTAGTCGGGGCCATGATTTTGACAAGGCCAACCTGATCCAGAACAAGTTTAGAGGAGTCCCATCAAATGCCCCCAATTTCCAGAGATCTTTTTAGGAGGAAATGAGTTCAAAAATTCTTTCCTGATGGTCGGATGTTTTTCGGCGTGCAAGTTTTTTGTTCAACCGTTGTATTGGAATCGTCCCTCCATTCAGGAAACTTTGTGAGTTTACCCAGGTGAATTGTCGGGTCTTGGACAGTTATGAGCTTATCATTTTGCGCATGTTCCGGAAGCCGGTGTTCGATCTTTGAGCTCGCTACGGCTTACATGCCGCTAGCCTCTGATGGCAATAATCTATATGTTGACATCGAGGAGTGGCCATCGGGCCGATTGCCCCGACTTTTCCTAATGTTTGTTGTTTTGTATTTGAAGCGGGAGGTGTGGTGTAGCACCATAGTATGTCTTCGTTTGTTGTGCAGCCTTGGTGACTTTTTCTGAGTTTACAAAGATGGTCTTTTAATTGAGCCTCTAGCATTATAGTTATTTATTGATGTGATCTAAAGTCTCGTCCCCTTTTTGGGATGGTTGTGTGGGCCTGCTGCTTAGCGTAGGCATTGATGGTCATCACTCATTTTTGAGCTTGCAACTTGGAAATGGTACCAGAGGTCGCTACTCGGGGTTGGCGTTAGAGGTTGACACTCTGATGTGGCGTAGAGAGACTTTTGTCCTCCTTTGTTGGGGTCAAAGAGCTTGTTTCTTAAGGTTAATTAGTTTCGGAGTTCATCGCTCGGCGTTAGTTCCGGGGGTAGATGCTCAGATGGTATTGAGGAAACTCTTTCTGCCCTTACCAGGGGTTGGCGAGCTTGTCACATAAGGTTAGTCTCGGTGGTCGTCGCTCAGCGTTAGTGCTAGAGGAATATACTCAGATGTGGCATAGAGGGACTTCTGTCAGCTAGCTCTTACCAGTTGGTTAACTTCTTGTTTGACTCTGAAGGTCATCGCTAGGCAATGATACCAGAGGTAGACGCTTGAATGTTGCGTCAAGGGACTTTTGTCCACTCCTATTATACCGCTTGGCTAACTTATTGTTTGTCTCCGGAGGTAGTCGCTCGGCGTTGATGCCGGAGGTAGACGCTCGAAAACTGCGTAGAGGGACTTTTGTCCGCTCTTTTCGGGGGTGTGCTTAGGAGCATGCATCCACGGATGCGCGCATTTACGAATGTGATGTTTGTATATCTTTAATCAGAGGTCGATAGATTTGTTTGAGATATAGGAGAGAATGATATCCGACATTCTCCCAGATGGGTATGACCCTTCTTTGATCAGTGAATGCTTGATCCTTTTTAGAGTGGCACAAGTCTTGTTTGGCGCGCCTATTTGAGAGGGTATGTTATGAGGAGTCATGCGTGCCCAATTTACTACAAAGCAGTGTGCATATTAAATTGCTGAGAGATTGAGCGGATGTGGGTGTGTTGTATACTTGTACATACATGAACATGCGGGAGAGCGGTGCGCTCACGATCATGCTGAAGTGAGGCACGTAAATGAACCTTCGGGTTAAGGTTCCTGACAAACTATGTTGTAGAGTTCAGTTTGTGTGAGGAACAGGGAACATGGTTCCAAATAGACGTGGAGTCCTTAAGAAAGGCAGGAGTTTCCATTTAGATTAGTTGAACACCTTGTTGGGTGAGGGAGGAGTCTGCTCTTGAGATATCGGAACATTCTATTAAGAGTTGTCAAAATCTTTGTATGGGATATTCGAACACTATGTTGAGAAAGACCAGAGTCTCCACTTGGGATATCTGATCACTCTATCGGAAGAGGCCAGAGTCTCAGCTCGGGATATCCGATAACTTTATTGGAAGAGGTCAGATTCTCTGCTTCAGATATATGATCACGCTATTGGAAGAGGTCAGAGTCTCCGCTTGGGAAATCCAATCACACTATAGGAAGTGGTTAGAGTCGCAGCTTGGGATATCCAATCACTCTATTAGAAGAGGTTAGAGTCTCAGCTTGGGATATCCGATCACTCTATTGGAAGAGTCCAAAATCTCCGCTTGGGATATCTAATCACTCAATTAGGAAAGACTAGAGTCTCCACCAGGGATATCTGATCACTCTGTTGGAAGAGGTTAGTGTCTCCACCTAAGTTATCTGATCACTCTGTTGGAAGAGGTTAAAGTCTCCACTTGGGATATCCGATCACTCTATTAGAAGTGCATGAAGTCTCCGCTTCAGATATCTAATCACTCTGTTAGAAGAGACCAAATTCTCTGCTTAGGATATCTGATCACCATATTGACAGAGGTCAGAGTCTACACTTAGGATATCTGATCACTATATTGGAAGATGTCGAAGTCTTAACATGAGATATCTGATTACATTGTTGGAAGAGGCCAGAGACTCTGCTTGAGATATTTGATCACTCTGATGGAAGTGGTCACAGTCTCTGCTTGGAATATCTAATCACTTTATTGGAAGAGCATAAATTCTCAGGTTGGGTATCTGATCACTCTATTGGATGAGTCTAGTGTCTCTGCTTGGGATATCCAATCACTTTTTTTGAAAGAGCTCGGAGTCTCTGCTTGGATTATCTGATCAATATGTTGGAAGAGGATGGAGTCTCCGTTTGAAATATCCTAACATTCTGTTAATAAGATCCTTAAACATGTAGTGAAATTGAAATTATTACTTGTTATTCGTGCATACGAGAGATGGCTCGTGGCTTATTTGGCCGTTCACATCTACGCTCGCACGCATGAGAGAGGGCTCTCTCCAAACAAGGAAGATAAATTGCAGTATTGCGACTTCCATCATAGATATGGACATAGTAATGAAGAATGCAACAGGTTGAAGGAAATTGAGTGTCTTGTATGATAAGGGAGTCTTAGAATGTTCTTATTAAATCAAGTCCCAAACTGGCCTGCAATGCCCGAGCTCGCAAGTGGTCAACCTCCCACGCGTCAGGGTGGCAAGGGGTAGAAAAATGGTTGAGGAAGTGGAGACTATAGTTGGGTCCCCCTACCTTTCTTCTCAAGTTTACTCTGTCGCCCAAATGATAAAGTCCCTGAAAACTAGAAGGCACGACAAAACGCCGCCATTAGTTTTGGAGATGAAGACTCAGAGGGACCGTGCATGCCGCACCAAGACCACCACATCATCGACGTAGGGATCAAACACACCAACTTTAATGCCAAAAGAATTTTGGTGGACATTGGAAGCTTGGTAGACATTTTATTTACTACATAGTAAAGATCATGAAGGAACACCTTAGTTCAACGGCAGGGGCTGGTGTATGGCTTCAATAACAAACCTGTCCTGGGAAAAAGGATGATCACCCTCCCCGTCACTCAGGGAGAGTTTTTGAAACAAACGACAAAAGTCGTTCTGTTCGTAGTTGTAGAATCTGACTCCACGTACAACGTCATTTTTGGTCGCCACCTCCAGTCTCTACTCAAGGCAATTTTCTCCGTACCACACCCAACAATGAAGTTCATCACTATTGAAGGTGTGGGTGTCGTACGATGGAATCAAGAGATAGCCCATCCATGTTATCTATGACAAGCTTAGCAAGGACATGGAACAACTCTCAACATAAGCGCATTCGATTTGCATGTCGAGCTCATACCACAACATGGTGCTTCAGAAAAGGTCCTTGTAGGAGCGTGATGCAAACAAGCCAAGAGCACCAGGTAAAGAGAGTTTTCCTCGTATAGTATGTGCCTCATCTATTAGCAATCACTTTTTTCTTATTTCTGATATCTTTGTTTTAAGATAATAAGCTGCAAATCTAAACATGCGCACATATCTATGATAAATAACTATGGTTGTTTTTTGATTTCATGCTGGTCAAGGGAAAATGGATCTTCGAAGTGTAAGGTCGCGATCTCCAATGCTACCGCCGAGCACCAAGCTCATAATCTGAGTGTCAACATCTGGTGCTTACGCCAAGAAGCGGTCTCATTCCCTCTGCAATCGGGCGGGAACATGAATTCTTGACATCAAATCTCTGAAGGGTAAGCCCTCAAAGTAAGTAAGAAAGGGGCACCCATCCCCCCCCCCCCCCACACACACACCAAATAGCAAGCCTGTGCCCTACAGCCAAGGAGGGCCTGCTTCCATCCACATCTAGGTGGGAACTGGGATTCCCATAGAGCGATGACCCATGGTGCCAACACCGAGGAGTGAGCTCACGACTAAAGCGATGACCTATGGTGCCAACACTGAGCAGCGAGCTCATAACTAGAGCATTGATCTCTGGTGTCATCATCGGGTAGAGAGCTCACAACTAGAGCCACGACTTCAAGTACTGACACTGAACAACAAGCTTACAACCAGAGCGATGACCTTCCGTGCTTACACAGAGTAGCAAGCTCATGGTCATAAATAATGGAGGCAACAACTGTCACAACTCGCATTTTCTCTGTATTTAAATAATACGTCAGAGTAAGAGAAAATATGCGATGTGATGCCACGCCGTGCAAGGGACAACTGCAGACGTTCAGGCAACCAAGTTCTTGCATTTACTTTATGTAAAAGACTTATGAAATTAAGTTTAAAAACACATATAAGTTCTTTGAGTTTACTGTCCGTGTCCCTCGGTTGGGTGAATCACTAGTCCATAGGTGAGAAAATATATAAGTTTATACTGCGAAAAATACTTAGTTTGATTAATTTGTTATCCTATATGAGAATGAAAGCTTATCATAATATAATGATGATGTGACTTCTATATTTAATATAAATAAAAAAAAGACTTTTATAGCACTTAAAAGTAGTAAGTTTTGTAGTTAAAAAGTTATGTCATGTCAATATTCCAGAATACAGTTTTGTATACTTAAAAGTAACTATATGCATCCTAACATAAATCATTCTCAAAGAGCAAGTATCAAACTATCAAAAGTAACCGCGGTAAAAGCAGCAAGTATTCTAATACAGAAAAATCTAAGACTATGGGCGCCAACAACTGACACGAACCCATAGGAAAATCTGACAAGTCTAAACAAAGACAACTACCTCAATGCTCTGAGGTGGAAACAAACGGCCGCAGCAACTCGCAGCACCAGAAGCACAACTTTATCAACTAAACCTGCTACTGCTCTGGACCTGGGGCATTCAAAAGAAGAACACCTCAGAAGCAAGTTACAAGTGGTGCAAAAAGTAAAGGTAGACCAAACAAACCTCAAGGTGAACGAAAATCTACAAGACGACAGTAACAAAAGGTCAGTAGCAGAGCAACGGAAACAAAACAGTAAATCTAGCCGAGCAAGAAAGGCTAATCACAACAGCTGGACAGAACAGAGTGTCAAACATCAGAAGTTCATACATTCATCTTTCTTTATTATTCATGTTATTCATCATTTTAAATGAGACTGATCAGCTCAACAAAAAAGAGTACAGTGCCGGGGAAAAAGGTCCACAACACGCACAAACCCAGCCAAAATGCACCATACCGAGGGAGAAACCCCAAAGCGCATAGACCAATAGCTAAGATAATGTGTCGGGGATGAAGGTCCACAATGCGCACAGACTCAGCCATAAGGCACTGTGCCGAGGGAGAAACCCCAACGCGCATAGACCATCAGAGTTTTTTTTAGTTACATAATTATACACGCAGAGTTTCTTCTATTCATTACAGACTAACGGACAACGGACTATAAATTGACTCTTAATGAGACCAACACATCGAAAGGACACTTACCAACTAGGACTTACCCGACGAGATTTCAAAGAGGGTCAACAAATGACTTGGACTGTATAAGGACATTGCAAGGGTTAAGCAAGGTGCAGCGCGATCAAAACAACGGGATGCACAAGGTGTCGCAATGATCAAAATGACTCAACAGTTAAAGTGACACGACCACTACCTTTGTTTACCACCCTACAGGAAAAATATTTGGAGTAATGGTTCTAGGTGAAACACACGTCACAATCCAATAAAATAAATTAGAAATTTAAATACAAGTTTCTAGGAAATTTAAACATGTCAAACCCGCAAAATATGACAAAACTTTAGAAGAAAAGGAGCAAGAGGGAGAGCAAGAACACTACTTGCCTCGGTTTCTACTCCAATTGGTCTTCCAATTTACTTTACATCACGGATCTAGCAAAAGAAAGGCGCGGGGAAGCGGAATCTACAAGGATTTGGCCAAAAGAGAGGTTAGGGCCGAAAACCCTAATGAAAAATTCCACAAAACGAGAAATACTTACCACGATAGTGAAGATCTCGGCGAGAGCTTTCTAGATCTATGCTCGGTTTGCGATTCCGAGCACATTGCTCTGACGGCGGTGATCCAAAGCTTCACGAACTTAGAACCCTCGTCGTCACTCTCGCTCTCTGGTTCGGTCAAGAAGAAGACAACGGGTCGCATCGTGCCCACTCTTTTGGCAATAAGTACAGACAAGGCCTCTCTTTGGTGCATCCTGGATCACGTGTACCTGAGACTGCTTATGCGCATCCAGTCTCTTAAAGCACTTTCCAAAAGGGTGGCCTGGCTTACCTGTAACACCCCAAAATTCGAAAGAGGGACGGGCAAAGTCCAGGGCCAAGTTTGGGTCCTGGTAAGGGGTCACACGGCCTAGGACACGGGCGTGTCCATGGCTGTGTCTTGCTCGGGTTTGATGGAGAACTCGGGTGGGCGAGGAACTGCGCTCGACGAAGTGTCAAGACAGTGAACACAGCCTAGGACACAGGCATGTCCATGGCCGTGTCGTGTTCGGGTTCGACGATTTTCGCGTGGCCGACGAAAATGCGCTTGATGATGGTCGAGAGGAGGAATACGGCCTGCGACACGGGCGTGTCACAGGCCGTGTCCTGCTCGGGATGATAGTCGGGCCGTGTGAGGGGATAAACATGGCCTGGAGCCCAGGCATGTTCATGTTTTACATGGGCATGTCAAATGTGACACGGGCGTGTTGAGTACCCGTGTTCTTCTCGGGTTATGTTTGGTCCTGCGTCGATGGAGGAACATGCCCAGGCATGCGGGCGTGCACTGGGTGACACGGGTGTGTCAACTTTGACACGGGCATGTTCAAAGCCCGTGTTCTGTTCTGGGTGCGACGGTTCCGGCATCGATTGAGGCACACAACCTTGGACACGGGCGTGTCTCAAGCCGTGTTTGGCCAAGGAATTTTGGTTTTAAGTGCGAATCGTGGCCGTTCGTTTCCTTCTTTTATGATCTGATGGTTCAGTGATATCCTGGCTGAGTTATGTTCGGGAATCGGGTTTGAAACCCTCATTTCTTCTTCAAGTTTCTCTTCTTAAGGTTTTAGAGAGAAGGGAGAGCAAGGAAGACGGTGAAGGAGAGATCTGGCTGTCGGAGAAGCGTTGGAGCCCCAAATCGCGTGTCGAGTCTAGATCCGCAGAGGCAAGTCCGTTGCAGTGGTTTTCATTCGGATAAGTTCTCATGGCTAGGAAGAGGGGCTGTAAGGTAACAAAACTTCTCCTCTTAGTTTTAGTATGCGTGTTTAGCATCTTTTCTTTCAAGCTTTTGGGCACCAAATCTCTCAAATGAGAGGGGTTTGGGTCGCCATGGTTCAAGAGGAACCTCTGGGTTGATTGAGTCCGTCCCTGACATGATTTTGCATTAGAGATCCGCTCTGTTAGTTGATTAGGCATTGTGGGTGAAGGCATAGTCGCGACCATTAGTCCGACTCGGTGATATTGCATAATGAGCCTTAAGGATTTTGTAGAAATCCGTTGCGGCAAGATGTCGTTTGTGATGTTTGTGTTTTTCCCCTTTTTCTCGAGTGAGTATGTGTAGCTGGAACCGGACAAGGTTAGCTCCGCAATGATGGTAGAAGGTTTCCTTGGTGGACAAGGTTAGCTCTGCATTAGCGGTAGATGGTTTTCTTGATGCGCGGGGACGTTGCAGTACAAATGATGGATTAGGGTGGGAATGACTATGGATTGTGATGTACTAAGGCGCGGCTTTGTCTCTGTGATCAGCTGGCTATCCTGTGACGTGAAAGTCATGTGGGGAGAGTGTCCCGGCGAGACCAGTCCCCTTATGTGAGACTGACGAGAACACCAAGCATGGGGCAAGCCCGGGCAATGAGGCCACGAGCGGGTGGCGTCCAATAAGGGTTCTTAGAATCGGTCAGTGTGTGAGACGGAATCCTTACGCGAGAAGTCAGAGCTTGCAGGCAAGCCCAGATCTAAGAACCATGAGCAGGTGGGGCCTTGGCAAGAGTTCCGTGTGGCGGCTTGTATGTTGTTAGGGTAATGGCAGTACCCTTTTGTTTGTGGCTTAATGCCAATGGAGAAATTGGAAGTACCCAGATGTGATGATGATGTGCTAGTTGCATACGCAATAGGGTGCTTTGGGTGAAGCCCAGGTTTGCATACATGCTGCATTGTAGGCCCCTTTTTATTATATGCTCAATATAGAAAACGTGTTTATTGTTTGAGACATCCAAACCTGTTCTTTTAGAGCTTTACTTATTTTTGTATATGGTATACGAAATGCTGACTTGCAGGGTGGAGGGGTACCCCGGGGTCCGTTAGGGGCGGCCGGGAGGAGATGTGTTCGTTACACAATTTGAGGTTAGCCTTTGCTGACCCACGTTTCCACCAAATTTTATAGGGCAAGGATCGCAAGCAGGAGCCAGCTCGTCGGCCAAAAAGGCCTAAGCCTCATGAAGTGTTTCAAGTTTCATACTAGCTCTGTTTTATGGCATTGTATGTTTGGTGCTCTTGTCTCCAGCTTGCATGCCGAGGTAGTCTAGGGGTGCCTATGCACATTGTTGGTGGATGTTACCTTTTGAGTTTGGTATCTCTATTATTGTAAGGCCATAAGGCCATTTCGATACTCTTGTGTATGTGGATAACTTCTAGTCCCTGTTTCCGCTGTTGTTTGGTTTTGAGTTTTGAGATTAGGTAGTTCATATCATCTTTTAATGCTAAAGCTGTAGCGTCTGTATGTTGTGGGGTCCCGACCGGACCCATATTATACGGTCATTACAGGAGAGGTGTTACATTTTGGTATCAGAGTCAGGTTTCGTCCAAGGTCAGTGCGTATAGAAGTTATCCATATAAGAGTAAAGCGGGACCATGAGTGTCCTTATGTTTGAGTCTTGTGATTCGAGACTGATTCCTTGTTTTCTTGTTTTTGTTAAGAGTGCAAGCAACGAGGCGGGTACGTCGAGACCGAGAGAAGAGCTTTCAGCGAGCAGCGCAACTGCTTAGGGTCCTTTAGGAATGGGTGTAAACCCAGCCGATTTTTGTCGCATGCTTGCAGAAGAGATGGTGGCAGGCCAAGCAGCAGCAACAACTCAATTAGCAATCCCTATTGCTCAGGTAGCAACTCCTGCTACCCCGGATACGGTGACGGCTGTGCCGGGCGGAGAAGCCGGGCGAGCAGAGCCGTTGGCCGAAAGGGTGGTTGTCGGGCATGGAGACAGGTAGATGAAGTATTTTCTGAGCTTTCATCCTCTAACATTTAAGGGAGTTGGTACATCGACTGATGCGGAGGATTAGTGGGAACAGATGCAAGAGATTCTGAGGGCGGCAGAGACGCCAGAGGAAAAGAAATCTGAGTTTGCGGCCTTCATGTTGGAGGGAGACGCGAAGTTGTGGTGGGTGAGCCATAGTGGCCTCCAGTTCCCCGGACATACCCCATCCATGGAAGAGTTTGAGAATGCTTTCCTAAAGAAGTACATTCCTGTTTCGACAAGGTTAGCCCTCCAAAGGCAGTTTCTGCACTTGATGCAGCGAGATAAGACGGTGGACGAGTATGTACAGGAGTTCACTCGATTGGGTCATTATGCAGGAACGACAATGGCAGACGATGAGGAGAGGGATAACCTCTTCTACCAGGGGCTGAGGGAGAATCTAGGGCAACCCCTCATCGCCATGAATATAGATGGTTTCAATGAGTTGGTTGAGACTGCCAGGACGTTGGAGAGTGATCTGGAGCGAAGCCAACGTCGTAAGGGTTTCGCTCCCAAACAAGGGGAAGGGAAGCCTTCTCAATCCCAAGGAAAGTCTGAAGGGAATAGGTGGAAGAAAAAGCCTCACCCATTCAAGTCCAGTGAGTAAAGCAAATGGACATCTGTAGGGTCTCATTCTAAGGGACCACCGACATGCTTTAATTATGGCAAGGTGGGGCACATTGCTCTTTTTTGTAATCAAGGAGGTACGGAGCAGGAGCTAAGGCAGGAGCAGACTCTGCGCTCCGGCCCTAGTGCCACAGAGAAAGGAAAGATGACGGAGTCTAACGCTTCTCGGTTCCAACCGGTGCAACCAAGGCCTACAACCTTGGACAGCAGGAAGCGATCCGATAACCCGACGTGGTGACAGGTATGAGGAATTTTAAATTTAATCTCATACTTCTTACTTTCAAACCATTTATCTTTGATGCCTCTATTTTAGGCTTTCTGTTATTTTTCAGATACCCCGCTAGGGTATTGTTTGATACGGGAGCATCATACTCTTTTCTTGTGGAAAGCTTCATCCGAAGAATTGGAGTCGAGTCATTATTGGCGGACGCAGAGCTGAAGGTGTGCATGCCCAATTGGTCGTCCATGACCACCGGGTCAAAAGGGAGCATTTGTTGGACGCTAGACAGAGTTGACTTCATGTTGATAACATCGGTCCTACCGTTGGTTGAGTTTGATGTGATTTTGGGAATGGATTGGCTAGCAGAGCAGCGTGCTAGTATTGACTGTCTATCCAAGGTGGTGACCGTGAGAGGCGAAGGGCAGGCCGAAGTCAAGTTTGAGGGCCTTAATGGAGTGGCCTGTTCCCTGATTTCGACCATGCAGTTGGTGCGGGCAGTTAACTAGGGGGGTAGCTCTTGTAGCATTATTGGAGGTTTGCCTTTCCAAGTTATCACTTGGGGAAGTGCCCGTAGTGACAAAGTTCAAGGATGTGTTTCCTGATGAGCTTCCTGGAGCACCTCCTCGCCGGGAGATTGATTTCTCGATTGAGTTAATACCAGAGGCTAGGCCGGTGTCACGACCTCCGTTTAGGATGACACCAAAAGAGTTGGCCGAACTCAAGGTACAGTTGCAGGAACTGTTGGAGCAGGGGTATATCAGACCCAGTTCTTCACCGTGGAGTGCGCCTGTGTTGTTTGTGAAGAAGAAAGACGGTAGTATGCAGTTGTGCATAGACTACCTAGAGTTGAATAAATTGACTGTGAAGAATAAGTATCTGATTTCTCGGATAGATGGCCTGTTCGACCAGTTGGTGGGGTCGGTGGTGTATTAAGTTGGACCAGAAGTAAGGAAACTATCAGTTGTGAATTCGAGACGAGGACATACCCAAGACAGTGTTTGGTACGAGGTATGGTCACTTTGAGTTCTCGATGATACCGTTCGGGCTGACGAACGCACCATCTGTATTTATGGATTTGATGAATCGAGTATTCCAGGAATACTTGGACTCTTTTGTAATTGTCTTTATTGATGATATTCTGGTGTACTCCAAATCGGAGGTGGGGCATGAGACTCACTTGAGAGTAGTCTTGCAAGTGTTGAGAGAGAACCAGCTTTATGCAAAGTTCTTGAAGTGCGAGTTCTGGCTAGAGAAGGTGGCATTTTTGGGCCACGTGATTAGTGGGGATGGGGTGGCAGTAGATCCATCAAAAGTGGAAGCCATCAGAGATTGGCCGATTTTGAGAACCGTGGCAGAAGTCTGAAGTTTTATTGGACTAGCCGGGTACTATAGAATATTCGTAGAAAACGTTTCACGGATAGCTCTACCCCTCGCATCATTGACTCGTAAGGACCAGAAGTTTGTGTGGACTCAGGAGTACGGTCAGACATTTGAGTCACTGAAGGAAAGGCTGATGACAGCTCCAATCCTAAGTCTACCGAAAGGGACCGAAGGATTTCAAATTTTCAGTGATGCATCGGGATGCAGTTTGGGTTGCGTTTTGGTGCAACATGGCAGTGTGATAGCCTATGGGTCTAGGCAGCTGAAGCCTCATGAGAGGAATTACCCCGTCCATGACTTGGAGCTGGCGGCGGCAATTTTCGCGTTGAAATTGTAGCGACACTATGTTTATGGTGCAAAAGTGGAGATCTTCACGGATCACAAAAGCCTGAAGTATCTCCTAGATCAGAAGGACTTGAATATGCGGCAGCGTAGGTGGGTCGAGTTCCTTGGAGACTACGAGGTGGCGATTCAGTATACGCCAGGCAAATCCAATATGGTGGCAGATGCCTTGAGTAGAAAATACTCAGGGCAAGGGAATTGGATCGAAGCTCATGATGAGCGGTTGGTGCTGGACTGGGAGTCCCTCAGCTTGGAGTGCATAACAAGGCACGAGTCTAGCATGGCTCGGTTGAACTAGATTGAAATGCAGAACAATTTGGCTGATCGTATCCGGGAAGCGACTCGTTTGGATGTGGAGTTTCAGCCTTACGTGGCGGAAGCTCAAACGGGCGAGAGCGGCGCCTGGGAGATAGTTGATGGGATTCTGAGGAAGGATGGAAGGATCTATGTACCGCAGTTCGACAGGCTCCGTGAGGAGTTGATGTTCGAGGCTCACTTCACAAAGTACTCCATTCACCCAGGCAGTACAAAGATGTACTTGGATATGAAGAAATACTTTTGGTGGCCTAGATTGAAGCGGGACGTAGCTTTGTATGTGAGTTGATGTCAAACTTGTGCCTTGGTGAAGGCCGAGTGTGAGAAGCCGGGCGGGTTCCTGAAGCCTCTTCCAATCCCTGAGTGGAAATTCGATGTCATCTCCATGGACTTTATGCATGGGTTACCTAGATCACAGCAGGGTAACGACGCAATTTGGGTGATCGTGGATCGCTTAACCAAAGTGGCTCACTTCATCCCAAATCAGAAGGAGGACAGCATGGAGAAGCTGGTAGAGTTGTATGTTCGCAACATTGTGCGACTACATGTGATTCCTAAGAGTATAGTTTGTGATTGCGATGGACGTTTCACGTCCAAGGACTGGAGGTTGGTTCAGAAGAGTCTGGGCACGAAGCTAAAGTTCAGTACGGCTTTCCATCCTCAAACTGATGAGCAAACCGAAAGAACGAACCGTACTATGGAGGATATGCTGAGAATGTGCATTCTTGACTTCGGCAAGAAGTGGGAGGATCACCTCTTCATGGTAGAGTTCGCTTATAACAATAATTACCAAGCAAGTATCAAGATGGCGCCATACGAAGCTTTATATGGGAGGCAGTGTCGAACACCGATGTCTTGTACAGAGGAGGGAGACATCAAACTTTTGGGAAAAGAAGTGGTTGTTGATGCATGTGAGTTGGTGCAAACCATTCAAGAGCGTATGAAGGTGCCTCAAGATCGGCAGGCAAAATATTTTAATTCTAGCCACCGAAAACTGGAGTTCGCGGTAGGCGACTGGGTCTATATAAAGATCAAGCCGTTCAAAGGCGTTTCGTGCATTTGCCGACTCAAGAAGTTGAGTCCAAGGTTTTTGGGACCTTTCGAAGTTATAGAACGGGTGGGAGAGGCAGCGTACCGGTTGGCGTTGTCCGCAGAGCTGAGAGGATTACACGACGTCTTCCATGTCTCCATCTTGAGGAAAGCATTAGTGGAGGCTAGTGTGGTGATCGAATCGGCATCAGTGTCGATAGAAGAGGACTTGAGGACGCGAGTTCGTCTAGTTGCTATAGAGGATTCAGAAATTTGGCAATTGCGGAACAAAGAGGTCAAACTCGAAAAGTCCGATGGGATAACTGCGGTCGTGAGGAGCTCTCTTGGCAGCGAGAACAAACCATGTTGGAGGAGTATCCAGAGTTTTTCCGTTCAGGTATCATTTAAGTTTTGTGTACCCCTTTTTCTTTCTGTAATTTTGGGACGAAATTCTTTTAAGGGGGAGAGAGTTGTAATACCCCAAAATTTGAAAGAGGGACGGGCAATGTCCAGAGCCAAGTTTAGGTCTTGGTAAGGGGTCACACGGCCTAGGACACGGGCGTGTCCATGGTTGTGTCGTGCTCGGGTTCGATGGAGAACTCGGGTGGTCGATGAACTGCGCTCGACGAAGTGTCGAGACAGTGAACACGGCCTAGGACACGGGCGTATCCATGGCCGTGTCGTGTTCGGATTCGATGATTTTCATGTGGTAGATGAAAATGCGCTCGACGATGGTTGAGAGGACAAACAAGGCCGGAGACACGGGCGTGTCCCAGGTCGTGTCCTGCTCGGGATGATAGTCGGGCCGTGTGAGGGGATAAATACAGCCGGGAGCCCAGGCGTATTCTTGTTTGACATGGGCGTGTCAAATGTGACACAGGCGTATTGAGTACCCGTATTCTTCTCGGGTTGTGTTTGGTACTGCGTCGATGGAGGAACACACTCAGGCACATGGGCATTTACTGGGTGACACGGGCGTGCCAACTTTGACACGGGCGTGTTCAGATCCCGTGTCCTGTTCTGGGTGCGACGGTTCCGGCATCGATTGAGGCATACGGCCTTGGAAACGGGCGCGTCTCAAGCCGTGTTCGGCTGAGGAAATTTGGTTTTAAGTGCGAATCGTGGTTGTTCATTTCCTTCTTTTAGGATCTGATGGTTCATGGATGTCCTGGCTGAGTTATGACCGGGAATAGGGTTTGAAACGCTAATTTCTTCTTCAAGTTTCTCTTTCTAAGGTTTTAGAGAGAAGGGAGAGCAAGGAAGAAGGTGAAGGAGAGATCCGGCTGCCGGAGAAGCGTCGGAGCCCCAAATCGCGATCCGAGTCCAGATCCACAGAGGCAAGTCCGTTGCGTTGGTTTTCAAGTGGATAAGTTCTCATGGCTAGGAAGAGGGGCCGTAAGGTAACGACACTTCTACTCTTGGTTTTAGGATGCGTGTTTAGCATCTTTTCTTTCAAGTTTTTGGGCACCAAATCTCTCAAATGAGAGGGGTTTGGGTCGCCATGGTTCAAGAGAAACCTCCGGGTCGATTGAGTCCATCCCCGACATGATTTTGCATTAGAGATCCGCTCTGTTAGTGGATTAGGCATTGTGGGTGAAGCCGTAGTCGCGACCGTTAGTCCAACTCGGTGATGTTGCATAACGAGCCTTAAGGATTTTGTAGAAATATGTTGCGGTAAGTTGTCGTTTGTGATGTTTGTCTTTTCCCCCTTTTCTCGTGTGAGTACGTGTAGCCAGAACCGGACAAGATTAGCTCCGCAATGGCGGTAGTTGGTTTCCTTGGTGAACATGGTTAGCTCTGCATTGGCGGTAGATGGTTTCCTTGGTGCACGGTGATGTTGCAGTATAAATGATGGATTAGGGTGGGAATGACTATGGATTGTGATGTGCTAAGGCGCGACTTTGTCTACGTGGTCGGCTGGCTATCCCGTGACGTGCAAGTCATGTGGGGAGAGTGTCCTGGCGAGACTAGTCCCCTCCTGTGAGACTGACGAGAATGCCAAGCATGGGGCAAACCTGGGCAATGAGGCCACAAGCGGTTTGGTCCAGCAAGACTTCTTAGAATTGGTCAGTGTGTGAGACGGAATCCTGACGCGAGAAGTCAGAGCTTGTAGGCAAGCCCGAGTCTAAGAACCATGAGCGGGTGGGGCCTTGGCAAGAGTTCCGTGTGGCAGCTTGTATGTTGTTAGGGGAATAACAGTACCCTTTTGTTTGTGGCTTAACGCCAATGGGGAAATTGAAAGTACCTAGATGTGATGATGATGTGCTAGTTGCATACGCAATAGGGTGCCTTGTGTGAAGCTCGGGTTTGCATACATGATGCATAGTAAGCCCCTTTTTATTATATGCTCAACATAGAAAACGTGTTTGTTGTTTGAGACATCCAAACCTGTTCTTTTAGAGCTTTACTTATTTTTGTATATGGTATACGAAGTGCTGACTTGCAGGGTGGAGGGGTACCCCAGGGTCCGTTAGGGGTGGCCGGGAGGAGATGTGTTCGTTACATAGTTTGAGGTCAGTCTTTGCTGACCCACGTTTCCACCAAATTTTACAGGACAAGGATCGCAAGCAAGAGCCAGCTCGCTGGCCAAAAAGGCCTAAGCCTCATGAAGTGTTTCAATTTTCGTACTAGCTCTATTTTATGGCATTGCATGTTTGGTGCTCTTATTTCCGGCTTGCATGCTAAGGTAGTCTAGGAGTGCTTATGCACATTGTTGGTGGATGTTACCTTTTGAGTTTGGACTCTCTATTGTTGTAAGGCCATAAGGCCATTTTGATACTCTTGTGTATGTGGATAACTTGTAGTCCCTGTTTCCCCTGTTGTTTAGTTTTGAGTTTTGAGATTGGGTAGTTCATATCATCTTTTAATGCTAAAGCTGTGGCGTCTGTATGTTGTGGGATCCGGGTCGTGCCCATATTATACGGTCATTACAGGGGAGGTGTTACATTACCATAGGAGCTACATGCTTCCCTTCGGTCCTTCTTCGTTGCAGGGCCAGATGCCCTTGTACTTCCACCATCATCAGATTTCCTCTTATCCTTCTTTGCATTCAATCCCCGATTCTTCGCATTATCTATCGCCTCAACCTTCAAGGAGGCCTCTACTACTTCTGCAAAGGTCTCAGATTTGTACACGCTAGCCAACTGCTGGATGTCATACCTCAGACCACCCAGGAAGCGTTTTACTCTACCTTCTTCGGACGCTACCAGATCTGGGGTGAAACGACTGAGCTTGCTAAACTCAATCTCGTACTCACTAACAGTGAGTTGTCTCTACTTCAAGTGTAAAAAATTGTTCATCAGACGGTCTTGCTCGACCGATGGCAAAAACTTCTTCTGTAACATACTCTTGAATGCATCCCAAGAGCACCCATCAGTAAGATTCTACTTTTCTCTAATCCACCAACTCTTTGCAAGTCCTTTGATCTGGTACATCACAATCATCACCTTCTAATCGGAGGAAATGCCAGAATAAGAAAATATTTCTTCGATGGAGATGATCCAGTCATTCAACGCCAAGAAGTCTACACTACCATCATACGTAGGAGGTCCTAGTCGCTGGAAGTGAGAAATGAAATTCATCTCTAGTGATAGTACAACTGGGGGTACTAGATCAATATGAGGAGTAGGAACAGTTTCACCCACAGCAGGGTCCTGTGCTCTAGTCTGCCGCCCGATGACAACAACCAACAACGATTATATCTAAGATTGCATGTCCACCATCTACCTTGTCAGGGCCTCATTACTTTATCGTAGCCCTTCAATCACTGCTTCACTCTGGGCACCAGAAGACTCACCCTCCGACTGGGGATTCAACCTCATAGCAACGCGTTTAGCCGACATTTCTACAGAACAAACGAATATCTAGTCAAAACCTTGTCTAAGACATCACAAACTGGGAAGATATTCCCTTAGCAAAACTATTTCGGGGTCATATTCTATAGATACGAGCAAACAACTTATAAAGGACCTAGCTTAAGACACCTAAGCTAGTAAACTCAAATATCCTAACCCAGATCAGATCAGAAACAAACAGACTCAAATCAGATCAGGAACTAACAGATACTTGCTCTTGCTGTTACCTTATTCTAGGAAATTAATGAAATGATGTTGTGCTTCTAACTTAAGTTTATAATATGAATGTGTGAATGTTAAGTTTCATTTCAAATCATGTGTGTACATATGTCATCATGCAGTTCTTTAACTTGACACGTGTGTTTATGCGATGATATGTTACATATGCAGTGTTATGCATTCTAAAAAGGCCTTAGTGCATGTTATGAGCGGCGTACACATACAATGTTATGCATCCCATACAACTTAATATTGTATGTAATGAAAATTAAAACGTGTTAATAGACATCCATGTGATGATGGTTATGCATCTCATACTTCATAATCGTCGCATGTTGTCACCTATGGTGGATCCATATACAAACACATATTATGCATCACATACTACATAATATGTCATGTATACTTTTTATCATACTATGACTGCAATGTTTATGCTTCCTTCAAGATCTACTGATGACATATCGGTGTGTGTATGCAATGAAATGATACGATTAGAGTTTTCCTTAAGCAAAAGTTGTTCTACAGGCTTGCCAAACCAATCAATCCTCTTGCAAAACCTCCCTCTGATACCAACTGTCACAACCCGCATTTTCTCTGTATTTAAATAATACGTCAGAGTAAGAGAAAATACGCGTTGTGATGCCACGCCGTGCAGGGGACAACTGCAAACGTTCAGACAACCAAGTCCTCGCATTTACTATATGTAAAAGACTTATGAAATTAAGTTTAAAAAAACATACAAGTTCTTTGAGTTTACTGATCGTGTCTCTCGGCCGGGTGGATCACTAGTCTATAGGTGATAAAATATATAAGTATATGCAGCAAAAAATACTTACTTTGATTTGTTTATTATCATATATGAGAATGAAAGTCTAGCATATTGTAATGATGATGTGACTTCTACATTTAATATAAATAAAAAAAGACTTTTATAGCGCTTAAAAGTAGTAAGCTTTGCAGTTAAAAAGTTATGTCATGTCAATATTCCAGAATACAGTTTTGTGTACTTAAAAGTAACTATATGCATCCTAACATAAATCCTTCACAGAGAGCAAGTATCAAACTATCAAAAGTAACCGCAAAAAAAGTAGCAAGTATTCTAACACAGAAAAGTCTAAAACTATGGGCGCCAACAAACGACACGAACCCATAGGAAAATCTGATAAGTCTAAAAAACGATAACTACCTCAATGCTCCGAGGTGGAAACAAACGGCCGCAGCAACTCGCAACACCAGAAGCACAACTCTATCAGCTAAACCTGTTACTGCTCTGTACCTAAGGAATTCAAAAGAAGAACACCTCAGAAGCAAGTTACAAGTGGTGCAAAAAGTAAAGGTAGGCCAAACAAATCTCAAGCTGAACGAAAATCTACAAGACGACTGCAACAAAAGGTCAGTAGTAGAGCAACAGAAACAAAACACTAAATCTAGCTGAGCAAGAACGACTAATCACAACAGCTAGACAAAACAGAGTGACAAACATTAGAAGTTTATACATTCATCTTTCTTTATTATTCGTGTTATTCATCATTTTAAATAAGACTGATCAGCTCAACAAGAAAGAGTACAATGCTGGGAAAAAAGGTCCACAACGCGCATAAACCCAGCCAAAAGGCACCATGCCGAGGGAGAAACCCCAAATCTCATAGACCAATAGCTAAGGTAATGTGTCGGGGATGAAGGTCCACAACGCGCACAGACTCAGTCATAAGGCACTGTGCTGAGGGAGAAACTCCAACACGTACAGACCATCAGAATATTTTTTAGTTACATAATTATACACACAGAGTTTCTTTTATTCATCATAGACTAACGGACAATAGACTATAAATCGACTCTTAATGAGATCGACACATCGAAAGGACACTTACCAACTAGGACTTACCCGACGAGATTTCAAAGATTGTCAACAAACGACTTGGACTGTATAAGGACATTGCAAGGGTTAAGCAAGGTGCAACACCATGTGGAAGAGGAACAAACTCTCATGTACGAGAGCGCTCAAGCGCCTCCAACTCAGCAGACATAACAACCTGTCACTTAGGTATCTAGGCAGTATCACGGTAGGAAGCCGGCTCTAGAATACTGCAGGTAGTAGGAGGAATGGTAGATAGGTCCGACGTTAGGGTATCAAGGCTAAGGCGTTCAGAAGGACGCCTCTCACGAGGTGAGTTACGACGCACAGGAGGATCATCCACAGGACACACGCTGTAGGAGGGAGGCACTGAGTCTGGGGGCACTGGAGGCGAGGAGATAGGAAGAGGACGACAAGTATAGTGATAAGGAAGAGGAGAGACACGATCCCAAGTGGATAGCTCATCAAAGGGAGAGGTGTGTGATGGAGGAGAGGAGTCAGGAGCTGACGGAGTAGACTGCGGCAAGGAAGGAGCTGACGAAGTAGACTGTAGCAAGGGGAGAGGAGGGGGACATACCAGAGGGTAGGATACATGAGGCGGAGAGATGGGAAGAGTGAGAAACTATATGTCAGAGGGAGTAACAGATGAGTGTGAGGTCGAGGAAATAAGGGACACGAAGAAAGGGTGAGACTCATCAAAAGTGACATCATCTGAGATGTCAAGTCGACGTGCAACAAGGTCATAACATCTATAGCCTTTGTGCTCAGTACTAACCCAAGAAAGGCACAAGGAACAGACTGAGCAGAGAGTTTAGCATGCTCACGTGGAGAGAGAAGAACATGGCATTGAGAAACAAAAACACAAAGATGAGTGTAATGTGAGGGGTCAAGAGTACAGACACTCACTGGGGCACTGACCCTGAAGGAAAGTGGAGGGTTGCATATTAATAAGATAGACAGTAGTGGAAACAGCCTCAGCCCAAAAGTGAGGAGAAATGTGAGAGGAGATAAGGGTGCGAACTGTCTCAATAATATGATGGTGCTTCCTTTCAGCAGTGTCATTCTAAGCATGAGCACCGGGACAGACAGGCTGAGGGAGAGTGTCGTAAGTAGCTAGCACATCTCAAAAAGTATGAGAGACATACTCCCCCTCGGAGTCAGAACGGAAAATGAGTATGTAAGCAAAAAACTATAAGCGCACCATAACAGAGAAAGTAATATAGATTTTAAAAAATTCATATCGAGAATGCATAAAGTAGACTCAACAATAACGAGAGTAGTCATCAACGAAAAGAACATAGTACTGGTGTCCATCCTTGGATACAAAAGGTGTGGGTCCCTAGACATCAGAGTGAACTAAATCAAAGGGGTGTTGAGACCTAGACTCATTAGACGGATAGGGGACTTGTAGTTGTTTACCGAGCTTACAACCTGAACATGAGTGAGACCGATTAATAGAAACACAATCAAGAAAACCATGACTAATGAGAGAATCTAGACGTGAACCACTGGGATGACTAAGACGGTGGTGCCACTGAGAGAAACCTACTGAAGGAAGACAAAGGTAGGAAGTTGAAGGTGACCATGAAGTGGATGGAAGGTGGAGACGATCAAGGGCGTACACCCCGCAATGACGACGACCAGCCCTAAGGAGTGCCATGTAATAAAGGGCGTACAAACCTATTCGTGGATTATTTCTATTCTTTTTTTACCATGTAATAAACTCCGTATAGAGGAGTCTCACCTTATGTCAATTAATGAATTCATTGTTTCCCATGCACAACAATTTTAAAGAGGATAGAAATATTAAAAGGAATTCAAAGTTGTGGGTAACCAAGGGTCGTCTAGACTCTTAGACTTTCTTAATAATTAAATAATTCAGAATTTTAATTCTTTTTTTATTTCAAAATTGTTGTATAGCAAAATACTTAATTTTAATTCTTTATATATTTTTAACTTCCCAAATGATCCATATTCATAAGGGTGACTAAATTTTACGTTGGTCGTCTACCTAACACAACCCTCACCATTTTTCATCCGGGCTTAGGACCGACATATGTTGGTTTAATATGGATGTGTGGACACACAAGATTGGATAAAATTAGGAATGAACGTATCAAGGATAAGACAGGAGCATCACCAATTGCAAAGAAGATGCGAGAAGTTCGTCTAAGATGGTTTGGACACGTACAAAAGAGACCATTAGAGGCACATGTTAGGCGTTGTGAGAGTCTAGTCACTAGGCATGTTAAACGAGGGAGGGGTAGACCAATAAAGACTTGGAATGAAATTGTAAGGAAAGACATGATGTACTTAGGCATTAGTGAGATTATGACAAAAGATAGGGCACAATGACGACAAAGGATCCATATATGGAGAACCCACTATAGTGGGATAAAGGCTTGAATGTTGTTGTATATATTTTTAGCTTGCCATGTTTATCACTGGACCTAATTTGACAGACACATTTACATTTGTGTCATGCATGTTCCGCTCACATTTACCTTATTACTTGCACTCGTGTATTTTTGTTCACATTGCGCAAGTCACTCATCCTTCACCATTATGATTTATCAGTGGACCGAACAATAAGATACAGAGCAAAAATAAGGTAAATATGCAGGACACAGATGCAATAAAAATGCATAAGATATTAATATAACATGATGATGCGTTGTTGGACGCCTATATATGGAAAGGTTAGAATAAAAGGACCATTTTATTCTTTCCAATTTATTTTTGATGACAGGTTGAAAAATTCAACGAATCGTAGTTGTGCAGCAGAAACGTGATGGGCCCATAACCCACCGATCCCAGGATCGAAACCTGACTCTGATACCATGTTGGAAGAAAAACTAAATTGCTTTTTATTCATCCATATAGGGTATATTCAAAGGAGTACATGAGACTCATAAAGGTGGACAAACAATGTGAGACTAAACCACCTCATATGAAAACATTAATAAAATAATACTAATAATCTAATCTCAACACTTTGTTAGGCACACAATACTAAAAACTGTCTACTTGTAAACAATCAAATTTCATGAGTCAATAATTCATAAAGAGTAGCAGTGTTCAATAAGATTTTACCACTTAATGCATCTACAGCCATGAGGATCACCTGCATAAATATATAGGATACAAAACACCAATATTTGGACAAACCACCAACAAGGCAGTAACTAATTGTTAACAGAAATAGAAAATATACTCCCGAAACAGGTTATGAATAAATTAGTCAACTTAGTAGGGTAATTTTTTTGGTAAGCCAGACTTATATGTGTTGAAATTTGTGAAGTGGAAGTGGGCGACGGGACAGGCCGCGCGGCCTGTGGCGGACAGCCTTGGCGGACTGGGCGGACTGGGCGGACTGGGCGGACTGAGGTTTGCGGCCTGGTGAAAAGTCTGATGGAAGCCGGCCGTGTTCTGAGCGGGTTGTTGTATGGAGTCCGCGGTTTGGTGTGGCCTGGTATCTGCGGATAGAGAGGCTTGCGGACTGGTGCTTTGCTCAGTGGTCGCGGGTGCAAGCTTGTGCTGAAAGGCGGGTTGGCTCTTGTCCGCGGGAAGCTTGCGGACTGATGTGTCCGCAGTATTGGCTGTTGCGGACTAAGCTTAGAGCTTGGCTGAGGCCTTGTCGAGCTCTGGTGGCACAGCAGGGAGTTGCTGTGGAGATCGTTGTGGCGGCCTGGTTTTGGAGTCCGGGATTAGATCGCTGTGGTAGGGCAGGAGTGCGAGGAGCTCGCGGACTGTGGCGGTCTGCGCTGTGGTGTTTTGGCGGACTGGAGTTTTGCGTCCGCCAAGCTCGCATTAGCCCCTTATGGTTTTGGGCTTGGTCACACTTGGTGCCGAGTTCAGTGTGTCCGCCGTATCCGCCGAGTCCGCTGTGACCGGGCGGTCTGTATTTAGCTGTCTTTGGTCGTGGACTTGTGGCGGATTGAGGTGTGTGTCTTGCGGACTGCCTCGGGTTGGTGCGGACAGCCATTGAAGGGGGTTTGCTGTCCTGAAGCGGTTTTAGCTTTGCGGGCTGATGCCTTGTCCGCTTAGCTTAGGCGGACTGGAGAGGGTTCGTCAATGGTTGCCTTGCTCCTGGCGGTTTTCCTTGGTGACCGGCTAAGTCCTCGCGGACTCAGCGGACGGTGGTTTGTATTCGCGCGGGCTGGGGCGGTGTCGCTATCTCTTGGGCGGTGACCACACTCCTCACCCGGCCTATAAATAGGACCCCCCTGGCACATCTACAGTAACTTGAGTGAACAGTAAGTTGGGGTGTGCGAAGTGCTGCGGTCTGTGTTTGCCAGTCCGCACGGATTGTTTCAGGCTGACGGTTTGCTGTGTGCAGGTCGCGCGGATAACTTCAAGGAGCCAGGAGTGTGGCTGTGACTTCGGTCAAGTGCTTGGAAGTGTGCGGTCTCTGCGGACTCAGCAGGAGGTCGCTCTGCGGCTTGTCAGTTCTATTTCATCTTTGCCAGCTTCAATAACCTGTCCCGCCGGCTTCAGGCGGGTAGGGGTGTTCCTCAGTTCGGGTTCAGCAGAAGGCGAATAACGGTGTGTCCGCGCGGCCTCGCGGCTTCGGCGGACTCTGTGGTATTCGGCGGATTGCAGCATAGTTCGGGCGGCTTCGGCGACCTCAGCGACCTCGCGGTCTCGGCGGACTCGGGTTCTGTCCGCCCGACTTGTTTTTTGGTGCTTCTGTTTTTCAGCTGTTATACTAGCGAAATCATGTCTCGCTATGTATGCCTCGCATTGTAAAGAAGTGAATGAATAATAGACCTGCTTGTGCTTCCATTGTTTGTTGTGATTTACCTTTGTTCCTCTTGTCCTTGGTTTCCGCTGGTTCAACGTGCGAACTGGGTAGTTCCGAAGATATTAATTTGGCGTTTGGGCTATCTTGCTGACCACGTTGAGAAAATTTAACATGGTATCAGAGGGAGGTTTTTGAGGTTTCTGAGGTTCAGTTGCGTGAGCGGAAGTCAGCCAGTGTTGTTACTCTGTGATTGAGTGGTGATCAACCTATGTTGTTGCTCGGAGCTGCTGAAAGGTTGCCAACAGGTGTTGCAATGGAAGGGAGCTTAGCAAGAGGTCTGGGCATTGAACTCTTAACACCGACTAACTTTAAGAAGTGGAAGTCGTGCATGAAGAGTTATCTTCTTGGTGAGGAGCTGTGGGATGTCGTTGGTGGAGACGATAGGCAGGAAGTCACTGCTGCTTTCGGTACTGCTGAGCAGGTGAGGCTCTGGAGAAGAACAAATGCTAAGGCGGAGTTCGTTCTGAAGAGAGCTGTGTCTCCGGAACTGTTTGATCACATCATTGGATGTGAGTCAGCTGCTGATATTTGGACAACCATTGATGAGTTGTTGATGATTTTTCTTGCTAACAAGTAATAATTCAATGTGATTTCATTCTACATTCTAATACAATTATGTAGATGGACTTAACTAGATTGAATTAGCATTCAGGCAAGCGCACCTATCAATCGTAATATATGAGAAATCTACATCTCGTGTCGTATTCCACAGGGTCGTTTCAACTATTCGTACTCACCCTCCCTTTATTTTCATACCTCTAAACAAAAGTGATATTTAAACTACATTATCCTAACTATGACCAATTGGATAATTCAATATTGGAGAAATAAAAACGATAGAACATGAAGCTTTTAAATAATTACATGAACAATTTCATTTACTAGTTCAATTCTAAGCAATCATGATATGAAAATACTGTTAATTTGTGCAATGTAAAGGTAAATTTTTCATCAAAATTCTCTCTCGAGCAATTCCAAATCTAAACCTAAGATAGTAAATTTTCTCTCGAACAATTCACAACACTCAAGTTCGCATTAATTAGAATACCTTTATTACTACATAAATTCATGAACATTATTTCTAAGTTAACATGAATTCTTTTATCCGTGTTCTAATTTTCCAAACAAAATATCTCTCGATCATAGAGTTTGAAATACAAAGTGAATTATCATCACAATATGAACATACTAAATTCATTGCAAATAACCAATTTCTCAATCTAGCCAATTGCAAATTTTGTAAAATAAATAAGTAATTCAAAGGGATGATTAACTCTTAGTTTGATTGCATAAACACAAATAAAATGCTACAAATATAACATGAACAAGGTGATACATGATTACTAGAATGTTCAAAGCAAAATTCATGCAAATTAAAACATAAATTGAAGATGGATCATCAAGAGGAAGGAAGGATTCAAGGGTTTAATGATTGAATAAAAATTACATAAGAATACCCTTCAATCCTCCTTGTCTTGAATGCTCCTCCTCGGCCTCCAGCAGTTCTCCAATGCAGAAATGATCCAAAAAAGTTCCAAATAAATTTTTCTACAGGAATTTTATAGTTCCCTTGCAAACAGGTCGGACACGGGGTCGCACACGGCCGTGTGCCAGGCCGTGTGGACGGTTCCTAGTGGTTCCTGGACGGTTCCCCACGAAAAGGCGTGTCTGGTAGTGGGCCGTGTCAGATGACACGGGTATAGACACGGCCGTGTGTACGGCCGTGTCCCTCAGACACGGGTTGATCAGCAGTCGTGTGCAAAGATGACACGGTATGCACACGCCCGTGTGCCATACCCGTGTGAGGCTCCTCTGTCTGCGCCCAAATTCTTCAGTTCCAGGTACCTAGGACACGGGTAGGCACACGGCCGTGTGCCTGGCCGTGTGCACCAAATTTCTGTCCTGTCATCGGCCATGTAGACTCCGTGAACTCCTCTGTTTGCTCCGAAACTTTTAGGTCCATTGGTTGGCATTACCTGCAATAGAAAAATAATAGACTCAGAAAATGGTTTAAACAAGAACTGCCGAAGATTTCTAAATACGCTCTTCTATCTATGATACGACAATTTCTTTGCTGTTATCATGAAATCAACACCAAAAGGGGCAGAAATGGTAGATATGATTACAATTATGATAGTAAAAAGCCTATCATAATCGTACTCATCAAATACCCCCAGACTTAGATGTTTGCTTGTCCCTAAGCAAACTAATTCAAACACCTGGGTTACCATTAAATAATTTTGCCTCCGCACACTGGTTGCTATGAATTTAGGAGAACTTTGGTGATGTAATCGCATAGGAAATAATTTAGCAGACTTTTCTAAATATATATTTATCTTAAAATTCCTCTAGTATATCATTTTAACTATCTCTCACTCGCTTTTAGAAATAAAGGTATAGTCATCTTTAATAAATATGAGGAGAAAATAACAATCTCTATAAAATACGTATTAGCATTTCAAAACTTATAAGTACTCTTACTGATAATCATGAGCTTACCCTTTTTACACCCTCATCACGGCACAATTTAGAATTAGTAAGGTTGGATCCTTAGGACTTGAATTTTGGTGTAGCCTTTTTGGCTTAGGATAGAAGATTAAAGGTGAGGTAATCAAGGATAATTTTAATGAATTTTTCACACCTAAATCTTGATTGAGCCTTATGTTGGAAAATACTTAACATATTTCAATTTTATGTAAACACCCCCAGACTTTGCAATTTGTATATTTCCCACATTTTGAAGGGCACTCTATTTTTTATATACATTTTTTTTTTTAACCAAGGGACCATAGTAGGGATCATTCCAAGTGGGTGCAAGTATACACGCACTCAGGCCACATATCACTATGTCTTTTTTTTTTTGGGTTCAAAGTAGGGATCATTCCAAGTGGGTGCAAGGATACACGCACTCAGGCCACATATCACAATGAACAAATCATTCCAAGCAGGCATCAATGATAGGTGTGCTAATAGGTAAGGATTTGGCCTTGGTGAATTTTAATAGTAGAGCATCAAAAGGATGGGGATTAGGTTCAAATGGGGTGTGCAAGGGTATCATGTTAAAGGTGTTGGGATAACAAGGCTCAAGCTATCCAATATGAGGCCTAAGTCATTTCCGCCTTTACTAATTAACTTATGTAATGTTTTGAGGAATGCTAGAGGGTGAGTCCTAGACATCAATAGGGAGTAATTTTTAATTTTAAAATTCTAATACCAAATTATAAAAATGTTACACTCATCGACTCACTTTATTATAGATAAATATATTTTCTAAAATAGAGTGTTGGATAGTTACTAATATAGAGGAGTAATCTTAAAATTAAATTATATAGAGAAAATTAAGCTAAAAAAAATTTCTATGCTTAATTACGAAATCAACAAAGTTGAATACTCTATGAGTCTACATCAATTCATTTTAATCAGTGTGCGAAGGTAAATTAAATATTTATAATCCCACATGAATGAATAATGAGAGCTTACAAGGTCAAACAAAAAATTTTTAAAGGGTGGTATAATAACTTGAGTATTATGATAAGCAGGTTAGAATTAATTGTAACCACATGAACAACCATTCTACCCCCAGACTTAAGATTTGCAATGTCCTCAGTGCAATGTAAAAAGCGGACATAGAGTGATTTCATGATGATATATAAAAAGAACAACTGCTATCATAATAGGTAGAAGAGCACAGTAAAGAAATGGGAGCTATAATGAAATACTCTGATATATAATAGGTGACAGAACAGAATACACTGATAAAAAAAAATACAAGATATGATATATAAAGATAGAACTACATCGATACAAATCAGAAGTACTCATGGTGGCCTGTCGAATCATCCGGGAAGGAAGGCGGTGCTGGAGCTGGCGGCTGGCGAGGGGCGATCCCAAGGTGGTCTCTAATCTGATGAAGGAGATCCTTAATTTCCTGATGTTTCTCCTTAATTTCCTGAAAGCGTGGCGAGAGCTCGGTGTCGAAAAACTGTCGGAACTCGCGCGAGTATCGTGACTGTGGTGGAGGTAGGTGCAGTAGACGACTCGCCATGAGCGTAGGTGGAACGGGGTGGAGGCACCAACGGCTCGTCGAGGTCAGGATCTATCTCATCATCACTTGTCGGCCTGTACATGCGGTCCACGTCGAGCAATAGAATATATGACCCCTCCCCGGCCCTGACGGGCGGTGACGAGGCGGAGGGCGCGAAGACTAGCCATCGTGATAGGCACGGTCTTTGCGACCACTGTCATCTGGGGGAGGGCTAAAAAGATGCCCATATTCTTCACGAGACGCGTAATATAGGGGGCTACGCAAATAGACCCTATACGAGGGGTGTCAGCCTGGTGAAGAATGAACTGGGCTAGAAGGTACCCGAGATGTAGAGGATATCGTGAAGTCATGCTGTATAGGTATAACAGATCCTGCCTACTAACAACTCCGGAGCTTTCGCCCCGGCCGCTCAACGTGTGGCTGAGTAGATGGTGGATGTAATGGAGGGCGGGGGAAATCAATTTGGATGCCTTAGATCTCTTGGCCTCGTAGGCGCCAGTGTCGAAAGAAATCTGGCGCCATATACCACCGGCCATATCGCGGTTGGGGAGATCGAAGTGGAGTTCGGGGTAGGCGGCACTAAAAAGGAACGACTCCTCATACACCCCTAAATATTGGATGAATTGGAGCATGGTGAGTGTGTAAAATGTGCCCCCCACTCGAAACGAAACAATCCCCTCGGGCGCGTGCGGTGCGTCGATGAAATTTGGCCTAAAGCTGGAATAAAATGACGACAGGAACTCTAAGGTGAGTTCCCTAAATCCTAACTCTTCTATGGCAAAAAATTGACTCCACCCCGTTACAGAAATCAGCCCCCTGACATCTCCTGCCAGGTTTATCTCCTCAAGTACGCTCCAATCTATCATGCGTATGTCTTGAAATTTTTTGGATTGCAGGCGATTGTAGCGGGCGGTGTGCGATGCATCAGTGAAAATTAGCGGGGTAGCAGCATCCCGCCTCTCCGTGGAGACTTGCAATTCCGGTCGGCGACGGCGACCTCCACTTCTTCCGGAAGACATGACGTAGATGGGGAGAATACGAGTGAAGGGGGGCTAGAATTGGAGAAAGAGGTGCCTTTGGGGATCTGGCCACGGGATGAATGGTGCTGGGAGAGGGTTTGGAGTGAGCAAGGAAGAAAACCACACGGCCCCTATTTATACTTGCTGAACACGGGTTCGCACACGGGCGTGTGCGAGCCCGTGTTAGGGAATCTTTAACCTCGTGGAACACGGGGTGCGTCGGTCCGTGTAAAGTAATGGCACACGGGTGAGCACACGGCCGTGTGTGCACCCGTGTTAGGGGATCCAATGCCTCGTGGAACACGGGCCTGCCTCGGTCCGTGTAGTCAAATCGGCTGGGGTCAGTGCGTCAGGTGGACACGGGCGACAACACGGCCGTGTGTCGCCCCGTGTCGCAGCTGGCACGGTACGCAAACACGGGTAGGTAGGAGACACGGGCGTGTGTAATCAGACACGCCCGTGTTCGATGTCTCGACACATCGGTCTCGACGATCGTCGAGACCAATGCACACGGCTCGGAACACGGGTTGGTGCCAACCCGTGTTGTGCTCGGGATGAAAACGCCCTTATGCCGAATTAAATCCACACGGCTGGGCCTGAGCCTGTGTCGTGTACACGGTCACGCACACGGCCGTGTGTGTAGCCGTGTGCGTCTCCAGAAAAATTTTTTTGCAGAAAAATTCTTTTTTTCTTTTTCTCATTAAAATTTGATGGAAAATTTTTTTTCATTAACATTTTTTTTCTTTAATTTTTCATTACAACTAATTAGACTTATATTAAAACAGGAATACTTAAAAACAACTACTATACTTAAAATTAAATTAGTCAAGACGGAGGCAGGTTTCTAAACGAGGGAAGTCCATAGGGAGTTCACCATAATAGGGTTTAAGTCGGTGACCATTAACCTTAAAATCTCCCTTCTCGGGGTGAGTTAACTCGACGGTACCGTAGGGAAAGACTTCTTTAACTTTAAAGGGTCCGGACCACTTAGACCTTAACTTCCCTGGGAATAATCGTAATCTGGAGTTATAAAGGAGGACTTGGTCACCTTTTTGGAATACCTTGGGTTGACGAAGGTGACGGTCATGAAATAGTTTGGTTTTCTCCTTATAAATCCTGGAGTTCTCATAGGCCATAGTTCTCCACTCATCTAATTCGTTAAGTTGAAGTTTACGCTTCTCTCCTATAGAATTAGTGTCAAGATTTAAGGAGCGTATTGCCCAATACGATTTGTGTTCTAATTCTATAGGTAGGTGACAAGATTTACCGTAGACTAATCTAAAGGGGGTGGTCCCTATAGGTGTTTTGTAGGCGGTCCTATAAGCCCATAAACAGTCGTTAAGTTTCCTAGACCACTGCTTCCTATTCCCTTCTATAGATTTTTCTAAGATTCTCTTAAGTTCTCTATTGGAAACTTCAACTTGTCCACTAGTTTGAGGATGATACGGAGTGGCTATCCTATGTGTAACTCCATATTTTTCTAATACTTTGTCTAGTTGTAGATTACAAAAATGTGAACCCCTATCGCTAATAAGTGCACGTGGTGTGCCAAATCGTGCAAATAAAGATTTCAAAAATCTAATTACAACCCTACTATCATTAGTAGGCAAAGCTTGCGCTTCAACCCACCTTGATACGTAATCTACAGCTACCAAAATATATTTATTCCCAAAAGAAACTGGGAATGGTCCCATAAAATCTATACCCCACACATCGAATACCTCACATTCAAGGATAAATTTTTGAGGCATTTCATGTAATTTAGAAATATTACCTGCTTTTTGGCAAGAATCACATGAAAGCACATACCTTTGGGCATCCCTGAATAGAAGGGGCCAATAAAAACCGGAATCAAGAACCTTTTTAGCGGAGCGATTCGCTCCATAGTGACCACCAGCAGGACCTGAATGACACTGCTCCAAAATCTTCCAACCTTCCTCCGCTGATACACACCTTCTTATAACAGAATCTGCACATATCCGAAAAAGAAAAGGGTCCTCCCAAAAGTAATATTTCAAGTCAGAGAAAAATTTCTTTTTCTGCTGATATGAAAAGTCTTTTGGAAGGACCTTAGCCACAAGATAGTTTGCATAATCTGCAAACCATGGATAATCTAGTTGTATATTTGTAGATATGGCAAATAATGATTCCTCAGGAAATGTATCAGAAATTTCAGACTCATCTAACATTGATCGTAGTGGGTTTTCTAAACGTGAAAGATGATCTGCCGCTAAGTTTTCCGCTCCTCGTTTATCCCTAATTTCTAGATCAAATTCTTGTAGAAGAAGAACCCATCGGATTAAACGAGGCTTTGCTTCCGCTTTGGCTAGCAAATATCTAAGTGCAGAGTGATCCGTATAAACTACCACTTTGGATAATGTTAAATATGATCTAAATTTATCAAAGGCGAATACCACTGCTAAGAGTTCTTTTTCAGTAGTTGTATAATTCTCCTGTGCATTATTAAGTGTTTTACTAGCATAATATATTGGGTGAAAATGTTTGTTTCGGCGTTGTCCTAAAACAGCCCCTACCGCAAAACTACTAGCATCACACATGATCTCAAATGGTTGACTAAAGTCAGGTGCGATCATAATAGGAGAATTAATTAATTTTTCTTTTAAGAACTCAAAGGCGTGTAGACACTCTTGTTCAAAAATAAAAGGTGTGTCCTTTTCTAAAAGCCTTGTAAGTGGTTTAGCTATTTTAGAGAAATCTTTAATAAAACGGCGGTAAAATCCCGCGTGTCCTAAGAAACTTCTCACTGCCTTTACGGAGGTTGGTGGTGGCAATTTTTCTATGGTCTCTATTTTTGCTTTATCTACTTGAATTCCTTGGCTTGAAATTTTATGGCCAAGTACTAACCCTTCTTGTACCATGAAATGGCACTTCTCCCAACTAAGCGCTAGGTTTGTCTCCTCACACCTCCTAAGAACTTTCTCTAAATTATTTAAACACAACTCAAAAGAGTCGCCAAAAACCGAAAAATCATCCATGAACACTTCCATGATATCTTCAACATACTCGTTAAAGATGGCTAGCATGCACCTTTGAAATGTGGCGGGCGCATTACATAACCCGAAAGGCATACGTCTATAGGCAAAGGTACCAAATGGGCAAGTAAATGTTGTTTTCTCTTGGTCTTCTGGTGCTATAGGAATTTGAAAGTATCCAGAAAGTCCATCTAGAAAACAATAGTAAGAGTGTCCTGATAAGCGTTCTAATATCTGGTCGATGAAGGGAAGAGGGAAATGGTCTTTCCTAGTGGCATCATTTAATTTCCTATAGTCTATACAGACACGCCAACCTGTTACTGTTCGCGTTGGAATTAATTCATTTTTATCATTTGCCACTACGGTCAGGCCACCCTTCTTAGGAACTACTTGGACAGGACTAACCCATGAACTATCCGAAATAGGGTATATAATACCAGCATCTAATAACTTTACAATTTCAGCCTTAACTACCTCTTTCATATTAGGATTTAGCCTACGTTGCGGTTGATAGACGACTTATAGTTTTCTTCCAAAAGAATTTTATGGGTGCAAAAACTAGGATTAATACCCTTTATATCAGATATTTGCCACGCTATTGCACCTTTACATTTCTTCAATACGGTTATCAATTTTTCTTTTTCAAGTTTGGAAAGATTTGAAGATATGATAACTGGGTACGAAGAATTTGTTCCTAAGAATGCATACTCAAGATGATCCGGTAATTTTTTTAATTCTACTATTGGTGGATCCTTAGCATTATTCTTAAGAATTTCATGATCTCCTTTAGTAATTAAACTATACTCCGTTGTTCTATTCATAGCAACACAATTTTCTAGAAAAAATAAATGTTCAATAATGTCATTATTTTTATCATAATCTAGATAATTGTTAGTTATGCAAATTTCTAAAGGATCTTTGAAATAAAAATTAGAATTTATAGAAGACATAAAATCATCAATACCATGAGAAAAATAGCAATAATCATCGTTATCTAAAGATTGTTTCATAGTTTTGCCAATTTGAAAAGTGACTTCATCTTCTCCTACTCGCAATACTAATTTACCATCAAAAACATCAATAAGTGCTCTAGATGTAGCTAGAAATGGACGACCTAGTATGAGTGGTACTTCTATATTTTCATCCATGTCTAAAATAACAAAATCAGCAGGAAATATAAATTTATCTACCTTAACTAATACATCTTCCACTATTCCTCTAGGATACTTAACCGATCGATCTGCTAATTGAATACTCATTCTTGTTGGGCTAAGTTCTCCTAGGCCTAGTTTCAGATATAAATTATAAGGCATTAAATTTATACTTGCTCCTAGATCTGCTAAAGCCTTATTTACTTGTAAATCACCGATTAAGCATGGAATTGAAAATGAACCGGGATCCTTAAGTTTTTGTGGCAATTTATTTTGCAAAATAGCAGAACATTCTTCACTTAATGTTACTAATGATAATTCTTCTATTTTCTTTTTATTAGAAATCAAATCCTTAAGAAATTTTGCATATTTAGGCATTTGAATAATTTCAGAAAAAGGTAAATTAACATGTAATTGCTTAAACATAGATAAAAATTTACCATACTGCGCATCCATGCGCTCCTTGCTATGCTTTGCTGGATATGGTAATGCTGGTTGGTACTCCATCGGTTGTACATTCATGTCGCTTGGTCCTTCGCCGCTAGACTCCATTTTGGGTGCTTCTTTTGCAGGCCTTGGGTCTTGTAACTCCTTTCCGCTCCTCAATTGAACGGCTTTTGCATGCTCCCTTGGATTTATCTCTGTATTCCCTGGAAGTGCTCCTTGCTGCCTTTCAGAAACCATCCTTGCAAGCTGACCAATTTGATTTTCCAAGTTCCGAATTGAACCCTCTTGATTTCGGAAGGCTACATCGGTAGTTTGCATAAATTTGGTAAGCACATCCTCCAATGTAGGCTTCCTTGGTTCCAACTGTGGTTGTTGTCCAAACATGGGCTGCTTCCCTTGATTTCCTTGTCCTCCCCAAGAGAAATTGGGGTGGTTTCGCCATCCAGGATTATATGTAGAGCTATATGGGTTATTGGCTTGATTGAAAGGTGGTCTAATATTGTTACCCATATAGTCAACATGCTCTTGAACTTGCGGTTCACATCCAGGCATTCCAGTGCATGAAGGGTCCCATTGTTGTGGTGCCATGGAAGGTGATGCTAAGGCAAGGTTGTCCATCTTTTGGTGAAGTTTCTCCACTTGAATTGCTAAGGCGGTGACGGCATCTACTTCATAAATTCCTGCGGGCTTGCTAGGCTTTTGTCTTACGGTAGTCCATTGGTAATTGTTCATTGCCATGTCCTCTATCAACTGCTGAGCCGCTTCAGGTGTCTTGTTGTTCAAAGTTCCTCCACTAGCCGCATCAATCATTTGTTTGGTGGCTGGATTTAGACCATTATAGAAGGTCTGAATCTGAAGCCATGAAGGTAAAGCATGGTGGGGACATCTCCTTAACAACTCCTTGAATCGTTCCCATGTGTCATACAACGATTCAGACTCCAATTGAATGTATGTAGAGATGTCATTCCTTAACTTCGCAGTCTTCGCAGGTGGAAAATACTTCATTAGAAATTTCTCAACCATCATGTCCCAAGTAGTGATCGACCCTCTAGGTAAGGAATTCAACCACTGCTTCGCCTTATGCCTTAAAGAAAATGGAAACAATCTCAATCGAATGGCGTCGTTGGAAACACCATTGATCTTAAATGTGTCACATATCTCTAAGAATCCGGCCAAGTGAGTGTTAGGATCCTCATCTTGCAAGCCATCATACTGAACATACTGTTGCACCATCTGTATCACACTAGGCTTCAATTCAAAATTGTTGGTAGCTATCGGCGGTCTAACGATGCTTGACCCGGTTCCTTGGAGATTAGGCCTAGCAAAGTCAGACATGGTTTGCTCATTTTGGTTGGCCATAGTATCTAAGTTTTCAAGATGATTCTCTCCTTGGTTTACTGTTTCCTCTTCTGATAGTCCGTTTGAATTATCTGTGGTATTAATTCCCACGTCCCTTAAGTTAGTGTTATGGAGAATTCGTTCTGGGTCAGGATGAAATGGTACTAGCCCAGAATTTTTGCCCCTGGTCATAGACTAACAGACTACAAAAAAAAATATTACGCAAAATAATTATTCAAATTCTAATTTACAACTATATAAATAAAAATTGGTAGATCAATAAAGATTAGGATTTCAAAATATTGAAAACGATCCCCGGCAACGGCGCCAAAAACTTGATGATTTTTCTTGCTAACAAGTAATAATTCAATGTGATTTCATTCTACATTCTAATACAATTATGTAGATGGACTTAACTAGATTGAATTAGCATTCAGGCAAGCGCACCTATCAATCGTAATATATGAGAAATCTACATCTCGTGTCGTATTCCACAGGGTCGTTTCAACTATTCGTACTCACCCTCCCTTTATTTTCATACCTCTAAACAAAAGTGATATTTAAACTACATTATCCTAACTATGACCAATTGGATAATTCAATATTGGAGAAATAAAAACGATAGAACATGAAGCTTTTAAATAATTACATGAACAATTTCATTTACTAGTTCAATTCTAAGCAATCATGATATGAAAATACTGTTAGATTTGTGCAATGTAAAGGTAAATTTTTCATCAAAATTCTCTCTCGAGCAATTCCAAATCTAAACCTAAGATAGTAAATTTTCTCTCGAACAATTCACAACACTCAAGTTCGCATTAATTAGAATACCTTTATTACTACATAAATTCATGAACATTATTTCTAAGTTAACATGAATTCTTTTATCCGTGTTCTAATTTTCCAAACAAAATATCTCTCGATCATAGAGTTTGAAATACAAAGTGAATTATCATCACAATATGAACATACTAAATTCATTGCAAATAACCAATTTCTCAATCTAGCCAATTGCAAATTTTGTAAAATAAATAAGTAATTCAAAGGGATGATTAACTCTTAGTTTGATTGCATAAACACAAATAAAATGCTACAAATATAACATGAACAAGGTGATACATGATTACTAGAATGTTCAAAGCAAAATTCATGCAAATTAAAACATAAATTGAAGATGGATCATCAAGAGGAAGGAAGGATTCAAGGGTTTAATGATTGAATAAAAATTACATAAGAAATACCCTTCAATCCTCCTTGTCTTGAATGCTCCTCCTCGGCCTCCAGCAGTTCTCCAATGCAGAAATGATCCAAAAAAGTTCCAAATAAATTTTTCTACAGGAATTTTATAGTTCCCTTGCAAACAGGTCGGACACGGGGTCGCACACGGCCGTGTGCCAGGCCGTGTGGACGGTTCCTAGGTGGTTCCTGGACGGTTCCCCACGAAAAGGCGTGTCTGGTAGTGGGCCGTGTCAGATGACACGGGTATAGACACGGCCGTGTGTACGGCCGTGTCCCTCAGACACGGGTTGATCAGCAGTCGTGTGCAAAGATGACACGGGTATGCACACGCCCGTGTGCCATACCCGTGTGAGGCTCCTCTGTCTGCGCCCAAATTCTTCAGTTCCAGGTACCTAGGACACGGGTAGGCACACGGCCGTGTGCCTGGCCGTGTGCACCAAATTTCTGTCCTGTCATCGGCCATGTAGACTCCGTGAACTCCTCTGTTTGCTCCGAAACTTTTAGGTCCATTGGTTGGCATTACCTGCAATAGAAAAATAATAGACTCAGAAAATGGTTTAAAACAAGAACTGCCGAAGATTTCTAAATACGCTCTTCTATCTATGATACGACAGTTTCTTTGCTGTTATCATGAAATCAACACCAAAAGGGGCAGAAAATGGTAGATATGATTACAATTATGATAGTAAAAAGCCTATCATAATCGTACTCATCAGTTGTTCAATAGGAAGAATGTGGCGCGGCTTCAGTTCCTGGAGAATGAGTTGGCCAGGGCAACTCAGGGAGACCTTTCCATTTCCAAGTACTTCTTAAGATGAAGAGCTTGTGTGCTGAGCTGTCGGCACTGGATCCTGATGAGCCAATCTCTGAGGCAAAGATGAAAAGGCACATTATCCGCGGCTTGCGGAAGGAGTATGTGGCCTTTGTCACATCTGTTCAAGGGTGGGCTACTCAGCCGTCGTTGCTGGAGCTGGAGAATCTGCTTGCCTCGCAGGAGAGTTTAGCAAGGCTGATGGCTGGAGTGAACCTGAATCAGGAAGGCAGCGAAGCTCTCTTCTCAGGAAAGAAGAAAGGATGGGAAGGGAAGAAGAAGAAGGTGCAGGCCGCTGTTGAGAAAGAGACTTCAACTTCATATCCGCCGGAGAGGAGCAATGCTCCTAAGGACTGGAAGAAGAATCTGAAGTGCTACCGGTGTCATCAGCGTGGGCACTTCAAGCGGGACTGCAAGGTCAAACTGCAGCCTGGGCATGCTGCGGGAAAGGAGGAAGCTTGTTTGAGAAGTGAAGAAGCAGAATGGGGCGGAGCTTTCTTGACGGGCACTTGTGTCCGGGCCTTGTCTGCTGAGGACTTCAACGGCGAGTGGATCGTGGACTCCGGGTGTGGTCATCACCTCACCAGAGACAAATCGAAGTTCACCTCCATGCAGGCTTACTCAGGTAATGAAGCTATTATCACTGCTGATAACACTGTTTATGCAGTAGAGAAAGAGGGGGTCGTGTCATTGGGTAGTGATCAGGGGCCACTTACGTTAAGGAGTGTGTATCACGTACCGGGCATGAAGAAGAACCTCTTCTCGGTGACCAATGCGGTGGACGCTGGGTATCACATTTTGTTTGGGCCAACAGACGTGAGGTTCCTTCGCAACGTATCAGCGGTGAAGGCTGATGTTGCTCATGTTGGGAGAAGGGTGAAGAGCTTGTATGTTCTTTCCACCAGTGCTTATGTTGATAGAATGAAGGCCAATGATAGTGCGGCTATCTGGCATGAGAGGCTGGGGCATGTTGGCATGGACAAGCTAAAGGCAATGGCGAGTAGAAGTCTGGTGAGGGGGTTGCCGAAGTTGTCCTCCTTTGGTGATGGGCATGTTTGTGCGGGCTGTCAATACGGTAAGGCACATCGCCTTCCGTTTGATAAATCACAAACAAGGAGCAAGAAACCATTGGAATGTATTCATGGCGACCTGATGGGACCGACGGTTACTGCCAGCCTTGGTGGAAGCAGATACATGCTTGTCTTGGTTGATGATTACTCAAGGTATACTTGGGTGTACTTCTTAAAGGAGAAGTCGGAAGCCTTCCGTTTGTTCGTGGAGTTCAAGGAGTTGGTAGAAGGCCGGCTTGGCTTGCGGGTTAAGAAGTTTAGAACTGATAACGGGGGGGAGTTTGTCTCTTCCGAGTTTTCTAACTTCTGCAGGAAGCACGGGATCCAACGGGAGCTTACTTGTGCTCACACTCCACAACAAAATGGGGTAGCGGAGCGGAAGATCCGTCATTTGACGGAAACCTGCAAATGTTGGCTGCATGCGAAAGATATCCCAAGGTCCTTTTGGGCGGAGGGAATGTCTTGTGCTGCTTATATTATCAACCGAATGCCACTCAGCCCTATCAACATGAAGACTCCTATTGAGCTATTGCTGAAGGAGAAGCCGAGTGTTGAACACCTTAGGGTGTTCGGTTCAACTTGCTATGTGCATGTCCCGGATGCTTCACGGACAAAGCTGGATGCGAAGGCAAGGAAACTTGTCTTTGTTGGCTATGATGAGCGGAAGAAGGGATGGAAGTGCATGGACCCTGTGACGAAGAAGTTCGTGGTGTCAAGAGACGTTGTCTTCGACGAGCTGACGTCATATGGAGGTGGCTCGGTGGAGCTAACCGGAAGTAGCAAGGATGATGAAGCACCGGTGGAGGCTGCTGAAGGCCTGGAAGAGGAGCTTGCTGTTTCACCAGCAGCTCCTGTTGCTTCGAACTCCGAGGCTGAGCCTTCTGGCTCAGGAAGCAGGGGGAGCACTGCTCAATGCTTGCCCCAGGTAGGAGTGGAGCCTGAAGAAGCAACGGAAGCCATGAGCAAGGAGCCGTGTCTTCGGAGATCGAAGAGGGTGGTTAAGCCACCGGCTCGGTACTGTGATGGGAATGCAGTGAGCTTTGTCTCCTGCTTCTTTGCAGGTCCTCTGGATGAGCGAGAGCCTGCAAACTTCAACGAGGCCACTGGAGTAAAGGAGTGGGATGATGCCATGAAGGAAGAGATTGATGCTCTGAAGAAGAATGAAACCTGGGACCTTGTGCCCAAGGTTGATGGCGTTATTCCGGTTACTTGCAAGTGGGTGTATAAGTTGAAGAAGAAGGCTGATGGGAGCATTGATCGGTTCAAGGCTCGCCTGGTCGCTAGAGGATTCTCACAGCAATATGGAGAAGACTATGAGGAGACATTCAGTCCAGTTGCGAAGATGACTTCTGTTAGAGTGGTGATCGCCTTGGCTGCTAGCATGGGATGGAGGTTGTGGCAACTCGATGTGAAGAATGCCTTTCTTTACGGAGAGATTGACAAGGACATCTTCATGGATCAGCCGCTTGGTTTTGTCTCTGAGAAGCATCCGGACTATGTCTGCAAACTCAGGAAGGCTCTCTATGGGTTGAAGCAAGCTCCTCGAGCGTGGTATGGGAAGATTGCAGAGTACTTGCAGTTCTGTGGATACCTGGCTTCCAACTCGGATTCAAGCTTGTTCGTCAAGAAGAAGGGAGAGCTAAAAGTCTTGGTCCTGCTGTATGTGGATGACATGATCATCACAGGGAACTCGGAGGAGGAAGTAGCAAGGCTCAGGGCAGAGCTTGCTATACGCTTCGAGATGAAAGACTTGGGAGAGTTGCATCACTTTCTTGGTCTGGAAGTGTAGAGGAAGGAGTGCAGGGTTCTCATTAGCCAGAAAGGGTATGCTGATCGCATTGTGAAGCGGTTTGGCATGGGCGAAGGGAAGAAGTGCTCTACTCCACTGGAATCTGGGCTGAAGCTTCGACGGGATGAGGGAAGGGTTCTTCTTGATCCCTTGGTGTTCAGGGCTCTTGTTGGGAGCTTTATTTACCTGACGATTACAAGGCCGAATATCGCTTATGCTGTTGGCCGAGTAAGTCGGTATATGGCTGAACCAAGGCAATCTCATCTAGTGGCGGCGAAGGGAATTCTGAAGTATGTCAAGGCTTCTTCTAACATGGGACTCCTCTATAGAAGGGACGCGGAGGTTGCGTTGCTCGGGTACACAGATGCTGACTATGGCGGTGATTCGGATGATCGAAGGTCTACTTCAGGTTATGTGTTCACTTGCGGATCAGCTAGCATCTCGTGGTGTAGCAAGAAGCAGGACTCAGTGTCGGTTTCAACCACGGAGGCGGAGTATAAGGCTTCGGCCTTGGCTGCTCGGGAAGTCGTTTGGTTGAGGAGGCTTATAGAGGATGTTCATGAAGAAGTGCAAGGGCCTACTTTACTCCGGGGTGACAATGAGAGTGCTATCAAACTGGTTAACAATCCAGTGTGCCACGCCAGGACCAAGCATATAGAGATTGATCACCACTTCATCAGGGAGAAGGTGTTGGAGGGGTCTCTGCTGGTCGGGCATGTTCGGAGTGAGGATAATCTTGCTGACATCTTCACGAAGCCACTGTCGAAGGGGCCCTTTGAACGCTTGCGCAGCTTGCTGGGCTTGGTCACCACTTCTCACTTCAAGGGGGAGTGTTGAAATTTGTGAAGTGGAAGTGGGTGACGGGACAGGCCGCGCGGCCTGTGGCGGACAGCCTTGGCGGACTGGGCGGACTGGGCGGACTGAGGTTTGCGGCCTGGTGAAAAGTCTGGTGGAAGCCGGCTGTGTTCTGAGCGGGTTGTTGTATGGAGTCCGCGGTTTGGTGCGGCCTGGTATCTGCGGATAGAGAGGCTTGCGGACTGGTGCTTTGCTCAGTGGTCACGGGTGCAAGCTTGTGCTTAAAGGCGGGTTGGCTCTTGTCCGCGGGAAGCTTGCGGACTGATGTGTCCGCAGTATTGGCTGTTGCGGACTAAGCTTAGAGCTTGGCTGAGGCCTTGTCGAGCTCTGGTGGCACAGCAGGGAGTTGCTGTGGAGATCGTTATGGTGGCCTGGTTTTGGAGTCCGGGATTAGATCGCTGTGGTAGGGCAGGAGTGCGAGGAGCTCGCGGACTGTGGCGGTCTGCGCTGTGGTGTTTTGGCGGACTGGAGTTTTGCGTCCGCCAAGCTCGCATTAGCCCCTTATGGTTTTGGGCTTTGTCACACTTGGTGCCGAGTTCAGTGTGTCCGCCGTATCCGCCGAGTCCGCTGTGACCGGGCGGTCTGTCTTTAGCTGCCTTTGGTCGTGGACTTGTGGCGGATTGAGGTGTGTGTCTTGCGGACTGCCTCGGGTTGGTGCGGACAGCCATTGAAGGGGGTTTGCTGTCCTGAAGCGGTTTTAGCTTTGCGGGCTGATGCCTTGTCCGCTTAGCTTAGGCGGACTGGAGAGGGTTCGTCAATGGTTGCCTTGCTCCTGGCGGTTTTCCTTGGTGACCGGCTAAGTCCTCGCGGACTCAGCGGACGGTGGTTTGTATTCGCGCGGGCTGGGGCAGTGTCGCTATCTCTTGGGCGGTGACCACACTCCTCACCCGGCCTATAAATAGGACCCCCCTGGCACATCTACAGTAACTTGAGTGAACAGTAAGTTGGGGTGTGCGAAGTGCTGCGGTCTGTGTTTGCCAGTCCGCACGGATTGTTTCAGGCTGACGGTTTGCTGTGTGCAGGTCGCGCGGATAACTTCAAGGAGCCAGGAGTGTGGCTGTGACTTCGGTCAAGTGCTTGGAAGTGTGCGGTCTCTGCGGACTCAGCAGGAGGTCGCTCTGCGGCTTGTCAGTTCTATTTCATCTTTGCCAGCTTCAATAACCTGTCCGCCGGCTTCAGGCGGGTAGGGGTGTTCCTCAGTTCGGGTTCAGCAGAAGGCGAATAACGGTGTGTCCGCGCGGCCTCGCGGCTTCGGCGGACTCCGTGGTATTCGGCGGATTGCAGCATAGTTCGGGCGGCTTCGGCGACCTCGGCGACCTCGCGGTCTCGGCGGACTCGGGTTCTGTCCGCCCGGCTTGTTTTTTGGTGCTTCTGTTTTTCAGCTGTTATACTAGCGAAATCATGTCTCGCTATGTATGCCTCGCATTGTAAAGAAGTGAATGAATAATAGACCTGCTTGTGCTTCCATTGTTTGTTGTGATTTACCTTTGTTTCTCTTGTCCTTGGTTTCCGCTGGTTCAACGTGCGAACTGGGTAGTTCCGAAGATATTAATTTGACGTTTGGGCTATCTTACTGACCACGTTGAGAAAATTTAACAATATTTCTTCAGAATAACAGGCAAAACCCTGGTTAGATAACATTTTGGATTGCATTTTCTCGGCACACGCATCATATATGGTCCTCTAAGTACCTTTCCTCCCTTTCGCGGAAGCTTCTTTATGATTTTCACATCTCTTGATAAATATGAGATGAACCAGTCAACATCAAATATCCGTAAAATCACTGAAGAATCCAAATACAGAAAATGGAACATATGTTAATTTGAAGTATTAAGATAGTAGCATTACTGAAAATCGGCAGTTTTAAATCCATATGAAAGCACACCTAGAATCTTTCCAAAAGGATCTTTGATCAAGCTTTGGAACAACAAGGGTCGCATTCAATATGCGTGCTGCAACAACGGCATCGGTTACCTGAAACAAGCAATAGATACAGCTATTACTCACTTCATCAATAAAAAGGCAGCCCGGTGCACAGAGCATCCCCGCGCAGCGAGGGTCCGGGGAAGGGTCGCACCACAAGGGTGAAATGTAGGCAAGCCTTAACAGGTCAACCCATGCCCTCAAGGCCACGCGGCAACACCTTAATGGTCAAAATTTGTTTAACTCTGTTAGAATAACCCATGTATTGGGCCCATGTTTTAGGCCCATTTATGCTTTCTCTCTTTTTAGTCTCACATCTTGTATAGAATTTGTTCTCTCTCTCTCTTTCTCCTATATATTTTTATTCTCTACTTGTATTTACATACTCAATTAATACATACAAGTTATATATTTGTATTTACATGGTATCAGAGTCAGGTCTCGATTCTCGCGGTCTCCTTTCTTCTGACCGCACCTATTGATCTCTCGCGCGGCCTGCCTCCCGCGACCTCTCTCGCGGTCTGCCTTCACGAGCTGTTCGTTTCTATTCGCTTGCCTCTGCGGCTTACCCCGCTCAGTCCGCTCCTTTTCTGCTACCTCCTGTTACTCTCCTTCTCCCGTGGATCCCCCCCCCCCCCCCGCCCCACCTCTCTGTGCCTTTTATAGCCTTTCCTCCTTCCTAATTCGTGGGGCCACCTTCTTTTCTGTCCGCCGCGGCCTGTCTTCAGTCCGCCGTTTTGCTCTCTGCTGTGATCTGCCTGACCGTGCGGGCTGTTCCTTTCTCACCCGCATCTTGGTCGCGGTCACCTGCTCTTCTCCTCTCTGTCCGCGCGACTTGTCTCTGCCCGCTGCGGACTTCTTCTCCCTGTCCACTTCTGCTTTTCCCATATCTGCTTGTCTCTATACTCGCGGTTTGCTGCTGTGATCTGCCTGACCGTGCGGGCTGTTCCTTTCTCACCCGCATCTTGGTCGCAGTCACCTGCTCTTCTCCTCACTGTCTGCGCGACTTGTCTCTACCCGCTGCGGACTCCTTCTCCCTGTCCGCTTCGCCTTTGGTCGTGGACTCCTCCAACCGCTTGTGTTTTCTTCACACCTTAACCGGGCGGTCTCTGCTCTAGTCGCGCCGACTATTCTCTTCTTACGGACTGCTCCTGTCCGCTGCGGCCTGGTTCCTGTGCTTTGACCGCTACTGTGCTCACCTAGACCGTGCGGACTCTCTTCCTTTTCGCATTTGGCGGCGCTTCCGATATTACCTCGTTTGTTGCTTGGGCTAAAACTATTACTGAAGCCTGGATCCAGCATCAGCCGCCCACCAATGATCATGTTGCTCAGCGCGCTCAGAAGGAAGCTGCCCGCATTGCCATCATCATGGCCCGCCTTCCATCTCATCTTCAGAGTCTTCATGCTCAGGTCCTGGCTGCTCCCCTCACACCATCTTTCTCTGATGTCTGCTCCATGATTCTCCGGGTCTCTCCTCCTCCAGATCCTCCTGCTCCTTCTCCACTGGCGCTTCTTCAGCAGGCCCCTCCGCTCTTACCATCCCCTCCCACTTCTGCTCCGGGGGGACGTTCGGGCTAACGGGGCTGTGGTCGTGGTGGTCGTGGCCGGCCAAAGTGCTCCTTCTGCGGGAAAGATGGTCATCTTGAGGCGACCTGCTATAAGAAAATCGGCTACCCCCCTCGTCCGACAGCTTCTGTTATTACTGAAGTCAGTTCTCCTGATCTTGAGACCGTGCGCCTTTAGCTCCAGCATCACCAGGGTCTGCTCAACCCACCCTCGGCCTCCGTCGCCTCCGTCTCCAACACAGGTACTGCTTGTCTCTCCACCAACCCGGGTTGGATTGTGGACTCTGGTGCCACTCATCACATTACTTCGCACCGGCCTGCAAAGTACTCGGATTCTCCTTATCCGAAGTCTATCACTGTGGCCAATGGGGCGCTGGTTCCTGTCTCCGGCTCGGCAGATCTTTCTCTCACCCAATCCATCCCTCTTCGCTCGGCTCTTCATGTTCCGAGTTCACCCTTTAATTTACTCTCTGTTGGGCATCTTACACGTGATCTGGATTGTTCTGTTATATTCACTTCTTCTTCCTTTGTTATACAGGATCGGCGGACGCGGACTACCATTGGTAGCGGCCAGCTGCGGAACGGGCTCTAACTTCTTGATGAGTCTCCCACCATTCTGTCTTCCGTCTCCTCCACTGCCTGGCATGACCGCCTTGGTCATGCCCCTCTACCGGTTCTACATCGGGCTCTTCCAGATCTTCCTTTTACTTTTTTTCAGTGTGATTCATGTATCATCGGCAAACAGCCGCGTTCTTCTTTTCCTTTGCATTGTACTCGGAGTGCAGCTCCCTTTGATCTAGTTCATTCGGATGTATGGGGTCCATTTAGGATTCCCAGTATATGTGGTTTCCGTTATTTTATCACCTTTATTGATGATCACTCTCGCACTATGTGGCTCTACTTACTCCGTGAACGCTCTGAGCTTCCTCGGGTTTTTCGTGTCTTTGTCCTCGAGACCCGGACGCAATTCCACACCACACTCAAAACCCTCCGTACTGACAATGCTCGCGAATACACCAGCCACGACTTTACCACTTTGTGTTCGGAATACGGGATTCTACATCAAACCTCTTGCGCATACACACCTTAGGAAAATGGGGTTGTCGAACGAAAGAACCATCATTTACTCGATGTCGCCCGCTGAAAGAAATTGTACCTAATCACCTGAGGGGGGGGGGTGAATAGGTGACTTAATTTTTTTTTAAACTTTTTAGGCAGATTACAGATTATATCAATTCTTCACAGCAATCAATCAGCAATCACAGAATAAATAAGCACATAGTGAACACACAGATTTATAGTGGTTCCCTAAGGTTTGGGTACATCCACTTTCCCCATTCGCCTATCTAGTAGTGTACTAGATTCGGCCAAACTCCTCCACTATCTCAGATCCTCAGATCTTACACACAGAACCCCAAACAGGTTCCTACAGCTCAGGCCCAAGGCCCTACAACTCAGTCTTGTTCTAAGACCTACACTCAGCCACAACAGGCCTACACTCAGAGAAACAAATCTCCTACACTCAGGCACACAGGCCCTACCACTCAGCCTTTATAATTGCAGGCTTACAACTCAGATCCCTAAGGATCCTACAAGAAATTTAGAATTACAAAGTGTATACCTACAACTCAGAAAAAGAGAGATGAGTTGATAGGTTCTTGATGAGTTCTTGGAAGAACTCTGCTGAGATCAATCTCACTTGGCTTTCTTCAAAACTTCTTGAATGTAGAACACAATAGGATTGATTCTCTGCAGCTGATCTTCAATCACTGCAACTTAAGATTCAGAACAAAGTCTGAACCCTTCTTCACAGCCTGGTTCCAACGGCTGTCATCTTGGAAGGAGCTCTTTCTCTCTCCAACTTCTTAGATCTTCACTTGATTCTTCAATGAATAGCTAGATCTTCTTCTCTTTTTCAATCTCTTGATCTTGTGTAAATCTGTGTTGAAAATCTTCTTTTTCTGTAGACAGTATAAGCCTTTATATAGGCCTTCTTCATGGTGCCGGCTGACCCGGTTTCTAACGGCTTTCTGACATCTCTAACAGTTGCAGTAGACCGGCTGGAATGGCAGCTGTCATGTCATCCAGTCACTTCTTGAAATATTTGTAACTGTCTGAAAGTGTCGAGACAATCTGTCTTTAAGTGTCGAAACTTGTAAACTAAGTGTCGACACAAGTAGACTAAGTGTCGACACTAGCCTTCAAGGTGTCGACACAACTCCTTGTGTTGTAGAACTTATATCTCGACATTGCTTCTTCATCATGTGTCGACACTGATATTGTGTGTCGACACAACTTCTTGTTCTTCAGTACTTAATTGAATTCTTGTAAGTGTCGACACAACTCCTTTGTGTCGACACATCTTCATGTGTTGAACTTGTTCAGTGTCGACACATCTTCTTGGTGTCGACACTTGCCTTCTGGGTTGATACTTGCTGAGTGTCGACACCGCTCCTTGTGTCGACACATTCTTCTTCTGTTGAGACTTTGGCTGAGTGTCGACACATCTCCTTTGTGTCGACACTTGTACTTAGAATTTTTTGTTGAACTTTGCTGAGTGTCGACACAGCCTCCTAGTGTCGACACTTTCTTCATGTATTGAGTCTTCTGCTGAGTGTCGACATATTCTTTCTTGTGCCGACACTTATACTTAGACTCTGCTGACTTTTGCTGAGTGTCGACACAGCCTCCAAGTGTCGACACTTTCTGATGTAGACACAGTTCCTCTGGGTGTCGACACTGCTTCTAAGTGTCGACACAACTTTACTGGACTTCTCTTCATTGAGTGTCGACACAGCCTTCATGTGTCGACACTTTCTGTCTGGTGTCGACTCTGTATCCCTGGTGTCGACACAATTACTCCAAGTGTCGACACTGCTTTCCTGGGTATCGACACAAGTCTTCTTAAGTGTCGACACTTTCCTTCTGAGTGTCGACACATGGACTTAGAAACTTTTCAGCTTTCCCTGCAAATACTTAACCTGCACAAGGCAACTCAAAATACATCAAATACATTTTGATGTATATCATTGAGTGGGGTGAGGCTTCTTCAAATCAGGTACATTTAAACCAATGTACCCAACAATCTCCCCCTATTTGGAGAAGTCATAACCCTTAGTCAATGATATACACCATACATAATAAAATTACAGAATGATGTAAAACAGGATTATGCAATCAGGGAAAGTACATTAACATGTATTAAACAAAACATGTACACACATATATCTCAGAACAATTATGTAATAGATTTTTCACACAACACATTGTTCTAACAACTTTGTTATATACATTATACAAAAGTTTACAGAATGTTTAAAATCAAAAGATTACAGCTGTAAACTAAATATAATTCTAATCTATTTTTGCTCAGCCTCCTTGATAACTATGTCATTCCCAGACTGTATCTTTGCTTGCACAGGGGCTTCAGCATCTTCAGCAGCAGCAGGCTTCTTGCCTTTAAGATCCTTCTTCTTTAGCTCTTCAGCTTTGATCTTTTGCCTCTCAAAGTAATGATAAGGCTTGGGAAAGTACTTGCTAGGCTCCTGGGCAGTAGGAGGTAGCTTTCCCATCTTTGTCTTTTTCCTATATTGCACAATGGCTTCTTACCTAGTCTCATGCTCCCTCCACTCCAGTTCAGAAAACCACTTGTTTCTATCTTGAATATTGTTTTTGGCAGCCTTCCATGCAGTTAAGATAATATTCCTTGAAGTGGGGCTCCACTGTTCAAAATCAGGCCTTTGTTCAGCTTGCTCTCTGAACCTCTTCTTAGATAATCTGGCTTCTTGTTCTTTCAGTATAGCTTCTTGTATAGCTTCAGATACTGGCTGAACCACCTTTTCTATGATGACATTTTGATGTCCCTCAGGTGGGCTATACATTGATTGTATATCAGCTTGTACCATATCAAAGTCTGGTGGAGGATAGATCACCTGAGCTACTTCAGCTTGCTCACCTCCAAGATAAGCAGGATTAATCCCAGACTCAGCAACATTATCATCATCACATAAAGGAGGATAACCAAGAGTAGCTCTGATAGAATTAGAAATCCATTTTGCATGATCAGAGCCTGCTTTGACTAACACCCTCTCCCCCTTTATGACTTCTCTTTCTATGTGATCCCTTAGATCATCTTTCTGAAATCTGATTTATGCATTTAGGTAATTGACTCCATCCTTGTAAAAAGGTTTCAACCTTTGGAGTTTTTCAGTGATCAACTTCTGAGAGTTTTCAATAGCAGAAGTAACAGCAGTTATGCCTTCTTATAAAGCTTTATCAAACTCTGCCTTAGCAGTAGCATTAGCTGTAGTTTGCCCAGCATCTATATTCTTCATCTCTGTGACAATTGCATTGTGAGAAGCAGTCAAATTGTCATTCATCCTGAGCTGGTTCTCCAGAACATATCCTTGCTTCACTACAAGTTCATCCACTTGTGCTTTGATCTTTTCTTGATGAGTTGCTAGATAGACTACTGCATTCCCTCCCTTGTGGAAGCAGTCAGTCATCTCCTTCTTATTTAGATTCATCTCAAATCTAATAGACTTAATGTCCTGGGCCAGATCAAATTGTAGAGATTTTTGCCCTTCATCCACATACTTCTCTATGGCTCGCCTTTGCTCATCAAGCTTTATCTGCATAGCAATCATCAGAGAACTATAATCTACAGATGATGCTGGCTATGATATAGGCTGTGGTGCAATAGTTTGCAGAGCTTTCTTATAAGTTTGGCTTCTTCTCTTAAATACTTGGAATTTACTCTTCTTTGCTCTTGCAGCCTCCTCATCTTCAGAAGCAGATGTACTAGCTATATCAACCCTCTCCCTAGGTAGCTCCTCAACATCCTTTGGCTTCTCAGCCTCTTTCCTTACAGTTTCTTCTAGAATCTCCACTTGCTCCCCCTCAGCTTGGGCCTTCTCCCCCTCAGCAGCAGCACTTTCTTTCTCAGAGTCTGTTTGTAGAAGATCTGGGAATAGTTCTTCTAGGGTAAATTCTTGTGGAGGATGGGGTGGAGAAACTCTAATCTCATCAACTACTTGATCAGACACTACTTGATCTGCAATAGATGTGTCCTCCATGACAACATCTTGAGGTTGACCAGGAACCTGAGGTTGCTGATTTTCAGTAGTTAATGTGTCAGTTATAATTGCATTCTCAATAGATAAATCTAATTGGTTTATTTCAGTTATTACCTCAAGTATGGTTTGTGTAGCTCTTTCACTTTCAAGAGGAGTTGGCTCTTCAACCAATAGAGACTCCCCCTGGATAGAATCCTGGTGAAGAGGGCTAGCCTGTGGTAGCTCCCCTTATCTCCCTGCATCATTTTGTCTAGCTGGAGACTTGCCAGCAATTCCAGTGTCTTCTTCATCAGGAGTGAACACTACTTATTCCTCTGAACTGCTTGATGATTCTTGAGCCACAGGGGCTAACTTCTTCTTCTACTTTAGTGGGGTTTCCTTCTCAGGTGTTGGCATCTCCTTAGACAAGACCCTATCTCATCTTGAGAAGATTCTCATGTCCATCTTCCTCATGTGATTGATCTTTGATCCTGCAGCTTGGCTCATTACTTCTAGTATACTACCAGCCAAGTAAAGACTTAGTATCCTACCCATATTAGGCTTCTTCATGCTCTCTTTAATCTTATCAAAGACTACTACAGACCAATTAGTTTTCAATGTGAAGATAATCCTTGTCATGAGACTGAAAATATGGGCTGATACCCTGTCATGCCCTCCAGGCTTACTCAAGATCACCTTTCCAACAATTTCAGAGAGGAATTTTCCTTTGCTGTTCATCCCCTTCCTATTGAACACTGATCCAATTTTCATATTGGAATCCAGACCACACCAAGTTAATGCTTCCCTAGTTTTAGAATCAGAAACATTCTCTTCTTCCTTAGTCCTTGGTAACTGAAGTACTTTTCTCAAACTCTTAGATGAGACCTTCACCTTTTCTCCATGAACCCTTGACTTTATCTTGAATCCAGATTCGTCTAGGGTTGCTCCATTCAGAAATTCTAATACTTCTTTCTTCCATATCTTTGTCGGCTCTGAAATAAGAAAATCTAACCCTGAGTTTGCAACTAGGGTTACCACATCCTTGATTTCCGATTCTGCATCATCAAATGCATGCCGCACCAGTTCATAGCCTTCGTTCACGTTCTCCTCGAGCTTGGGCGTCATTAGGGTTTGAAGAATTTGAATTGAGAGAAGAGAGGTGTCGACACACAAGTTTGGTCTCGAAACTTTAGTGAGCGTGTCGACAGACAATGGCGAAATCCTATTTATACCTTTCTAGAATTGAAGATGAAAGGGCGCGTCAACAAACTTAAATTGTGTCAACACTGTTGAAAAGTGTCGACACAGACTTATAATGTCTCGACAACTATGTGTCGACACAAGTATAGTCGACAGAATATATGTGTCGACACTTGTTTATGTGTCGACACCACTTAACTCGACACTTAGTTGAGACTTTACTTGGTTAATTCTGTGTAAATTCTAAGTGTCGACACCACCTTGGTTGTGTCGACACCGACCTTGTATGTGTCGACACTAATTTTCTGAAGTGTCGACACCAACTTCCTAGATGTGTCGACACCTTTTCTCTGAAGTGTCGACACCAATTCTCTGTCTCGACACAGACAACTCTGTGTATCGACACTATTTTACTTAGCCATTTCTGTAAACTTATTCTAAGTTTATCATACCGAGTTCAATTTTAAACCTATTGAACTTTGTTTCTTCTAAGGGCTTAGTATACATATCAGCTAGTTGATTATCAGTATTTACATATTCTAGTGAAATATCCTCTTTTTCAACATGTTCCCTTAGAAAATGATATTTTATTTCAATATGTTTAGTTATACTATGGGAAACAGGATTTTTGCAATTGATATAGCACTAGTAGAATCACAAAAGAGTGGTGTTCTACTTACTTGAATACCATAATCCTCAAGCTGATGTTGTATCCATAGAAGTTGAGCACAGCAACTTCCTGCAGCCATATATTCTGATTCTGCTGTGGAGATAGCCACACTTGTTTGTTTCTTACTACTCCAAGATATCAGTCTTCCTCCTAGGAATTGATAGGTACCAGTTGTACTTTTCCTATCTTCTTTGCAGCCTGCAAAATCTGCATCTGAATAACCTGTCTGTTCAAAGTCTCCATTCCTAGGGTACCAAAGGCCTAGATAAGGAGTGCCCTTAAGATATCTCAGTATTCTTTTGACTGCTGTCAAATGAGACTCTTTAGGGCATGCTTGGTACCTAGCACAGACACATGTAGCATACATGATATCTGGTCTACTTGCAGTCAAATACAATAGAGAGCCAACTATCCCTCTATACAAAGTCTCATCTACAGGTTTCCCTGCATCATCTTTGCTAAGAGACATACTTGACCCCATAGGAGTTCTCATGGTACTGGAAGATTCCATACCATATTTTCTTATCAGTTCTAGGGTAAACTTAGACTGGCATATGGATAAACCATTCTCAGTCTGTCTAACCTGGAGACCCAAGAAGAACTTAAGTTCCCCCATACTGCTCATCTCAAATTGTCCTTGCATTAGTTTTGCAAACTTCTTGCAAAGACTACTTTCAGTAGACCCAAATATGATGTCATCTACATATATTTTGACTAGAATTATCTTGCCTCTGGATTCCCTAAGGAATAGAGTCTTGTCTATTTTCCCCCTTGTGAATTTATTCTCAATGAGAAAACTAGACAGGGTTTCATACCAAGACCTAGGGGCTTGTTTTAACCCATGCAAAGCCTTCCTAAGTCTATAGACATAATTAGGTTGAGTTGAATAAACAAAACCTGATGGCTATTCCACATAGACCTCTTCCTTTAGATTACCATTCAGAAAGGCTGACTTAACATCCATTTGGTATACTTTAAATCCTTGATAGGTTGCATAGGCCAGGAACATCCTTATGGCTTCCAGTCTGGCTACTGGAGCAAAGGTTTGATCAAAGTCAATACCTTCTTCCTGCCTATATCCCTTAACAACCAATCTTGCTTTGTTCTTAATAATTATTCCATGTTCATCCATCTTGTTCCTGAAGATCCACTTGGTTCCAATTATGTTGTGGTCTTTTGGTTTAGGAACAAGCTCCCAGACTTTGCACCTCTTGAACTGATTCAGCTCTTCTTGCATTGCCTCAATCCAATGAGGGTCTAGGATGGCTTCTTCAAACTTCTTTGGCTCTACTTGGGATAGAAAACTGGAGTAGAGTACTGCACTCAGATTTCTGCTCCTTGTTTGTACCCCTTGTCTTAGATCACCAATGATTTGATCTGTTGGATGATCTCTTAGATGTCTATTAGCTGGTGGCAGCCTGACTTCAGGTTGAACTCCTTCAGCTTATTCATCTTGCTGCACTCCTTGGTCTTCTTCTGCATTAGGTACATGTAGTACTCCCCCTGGACAGCAGCCACTATCATCTACATGCTGACTTGCAGTAGATCCTTCTTCAATAGTGAGCTTGTCTATCTTCTTAGTTACACCTGTGGATCTGCAAATACTTCTAGACAACTCATGGTTAATAAGTCTAGTTTCATCAAATACTACATGTACTGACTCTTCTACAACTTGAGTAGACAAGTTGTAGACTCTATAAGCCTTAATATTGTTGTTGTACCCAACAAAGATCCCCTCTTGGGACTTGGCAGCAAACTTGGTCAAGTAAGACTTTCCATTGTTAAGTATAAAGCACTTACAACCAAAGATCCTGAAATAGGATAGATTTGGTTTTCTGCCTTTCACAATCTCATAGGGGGTCTTATTATGGCTTTTAGTAATGGTAGCCCTATTAATTACATGGCATGCAGTATTAAGTACCTCAACCCAGAAATATTCTGGTAGAGATGTGTCACTTAATAGGGATCTACCAGCCTCAATCAATGTTCTATTTTTCCTCTCAGCAATGCCATTTTGCTGAGGTGTTCTTGGTGAAGAAAATTCCTAAAATATCTCAAATTCTTCACATAGTTTTGTCATACTATCAGACTGGAATTCAGTACTATGGTCACTTCTTATCTTGACCACTGTACTGTCTAGTTCATTCTGAATTTGTTTGACAAGGCTATAGAAGATACTAGGTGTTTCAGATTTCTGTCTAAGGAAGAACACCTAGGAAAACCTTGACTAGTCATCTACAACCACAAAGGTATAGACCTTCCTACCTAGGCTGTGAACTGGCATAGGACCAAAGAGATCCATATGCAAGAGGTATAAGCACCTCACAGTATCTTTGTTTTCAATGCTACTAAAGGTGGATCTAGTCTGCTTGCCTTTTTGACAAGCTGAGCATATTCCATCTTTAATACACTTAACTTAAGGACCATTCCTCACTAACTCTTTGCTATAGAGTTGGCCAATTATCTTGTAGTTAAGATGGGCTAGCCTCTTGTGCCATTTGACACAATGAGAGACTTTCTCATCAGCTACAAGACACACTGGAGAACCATTGTTCTCACATATAATGTCTAGGCAATAGACATTTCTCTTTCTATAACCTGTCAAAATGATCTCTTGATCATTTGACCTCCTGATATGACAACCATCTTTGACAAATAAGATGTCATATCCTAAATCACTCAGTTAACTTATACTAATAAGGTTATGTTTCAAACTTTTAACATAAGCCACTTGAGTAATTGTTATATGAGAGCTAGAAATGTTACCAAAACCCTTGATGATTTCTTTTTCAGAACCACCAAAGGTGACTTTTGGACCATCCTTGATAGGTGTGTAGTCCTTTAGCAATCCCCTAGTTCCAGTCATGTGCCTGGAACATCCACTGTCCAAGTACCATATTGGGGCATGGCCACTTGGACTCTCCTGCAAAACAGATTAGTTGACCTTAGAACCCAAAGAATTCTTGGGTCCTTGGTGCTGGTTAGTTTGCCTCTTAACAAAGCTACCTGCAGATCTTCCAACAGGCAGTTTGCTACTCAACTTGGCACTAAAATTGTGCCAACAGTCTATGGCAAAGTGGCATACCTTGCCACAGCACCAGCACTCAAATCTATTGTACATTTGCTTAGGTACATCCCTTGCTGTCTTATCTACAGCTGGCTTGTTGAGAGCTGGGGCTTTGCCCTTAGACTTGGACTTTACAGTCCTAGCAGGTTTAGTAAACCCTAATCCAGGTTTACCTTTTTGATGAACAAATTCATCTATTAATGGTAGAACAGATTTTGGTTTAGAAAACTTTGCAACAATGTCTCTCTCCTTCTGAAGACTAATCTCCAAATTTCTGATTTGATCATTCTTGAATATTATAGTCCCCATCTGAATAACTGTTATGTTTTTCAGCCTGGCTATTTCATTCAGTTTTTGATCAATTAGCTTATCAAAATCAGTTGCAGTCATTTTGAGACTTGCAATCTCCTTAGCCTGACTCTTGGCCAAGGATTTGCTTTTCTTAAATACTTGCAACAGAACTTTATATTCATCAATCAACTGGTGAATATCCCCTTCAGATTCAGATCCACTGATATCACTTGATGCTGAAGTAACTGAATCTGAACTAGCACTAGAAATTGAACTTAAAGAACAATTTTGCACCTTACTAGGTCCAGGCTGCTCCTGGATTTTGTCACCTTCTGTTAAGGCCATCAGTCCTTTGCACTGGATATCCTCTTGCTCATATATAGAGTTCATTATCTGGATGAACTCTTCTTCCTCTTCTTCAGCAAATAGTCTTATGTATGCTTCAGCTTCTGACTCAGTTTCTGAAGAAGATATGTCTGACAGGCTTTTGTCCTTTTTGGCAACAAAGGACCTTTCCTTTTTGCCCTTGAATTGAGTCTTTTTCTTATCATTAGACTCTTTCCTTTTCTCAGGACAGTCAGCAATAACATGTTCTTATCTGTTACAGCAATAGCAAACAATTTTTGATAAAGTTGTTTTGCTTGACTTAGTCTTTCTTCTGTCTTTCTTTAATGACTTCTTGTTCTGATAATAGTCATCTTTTCCCTGTGAAGTGGATGGCTTTGACCTCCACTGTTTCTTCTTTAGAAACTTCTGAAAGTGTCTAGTGAATGCTGCAAAGTCCTCATCACTTTCACTGCTTTTAGATTTTCTGCTTTCTGATTCATCTGACTCAGTCTCAGCCACTTTTTGAGGTGGAGATGGAGACTTACTTCTGTATTTCCTGGTGGCTTCTATCTTGAATGCCACTGTTCTTTCTTTATTCTCAATTCTGGTAGTCTTCTCCTCTTCTTTCCTTACCATCAACTGCATTTCATAGGATAGCAGTTTTCCAAACAGTGTTGGAGGAGGGATATCTGCTAACTTTGTCATTTCCCTTATGGCACAGATCTTGGTGTCCCAATCCTTTGTTAGGGACCTCAAGAACTTATCATTTAGCTCATAATTACTGAATTCTCTTTCATAGGACATTAGCTCATTGACAATCCTATAAAACTTCTTATAGCATTCTGTTATGCTATCAGACTTACCTTGCCTGAAACTTTCATATTCTTGATTTAACAAAGACTTTCTATCATGTCTCACTTCTTCTGAACCCTCCATGTACACTATAAGAGTATCTCACATCTCCTTAGATGTCTTACAGTGTATCAAGTTCTGAAAGGTAGCATCATCTATGACACTCACAATGATATTCTGAGCCCTCTTGTCCATTGTGGCTAGAATTATCTCATCTTTTGTCATTTCAGAGAAGTCTTTAGGTGTTCTCTGATTTGCATCCAAGACTGAAACCTTCATAGGCACATATGACCCTTCTTTAACTGTGATATATATTCTAGGGTCTGAGGCTTCCATAAACAGTCTCACCCTTTCTTTCCAGATGCCAAAAATCTCTTTTCTGCAAATGGGCAATTTCATGGATCCAAGCTCCTTATGAGTCTCTGTTGAACCCATGTTTCTTGATTTTCTTGATTCTGCACTTTACTTAGTTTGAATCTGCCAACAGGATCTACTCAGACAGTTAAGTCCTTTTTGAGTAACCTCACTCTGATACCACTTGAAAGAAATTGTACCTAATCACCTAGAGGGGGGGTGAATAGTTGACTTAATCTTTTTTTAAACTTTTTAGGCAGATTACAGATTATATCAATTCTTCACAGCAATCAATCAGCAATCACAGAATAAATAAGCACACAGTGAACACACAGATTTATAGTGGTTCCCCAAGGTTTGGGTACATCCACTTTCCCCCTTCGCCTATCTAGTAGTGTACTAGATTCGACCAAACTCCTCCACTATCTCAGATCTTACACTCAGAACCCCAAACAGGTTCCTACAGCTCAGGCCCAAGGCCCTACAACTCAGTCTTGTTCTAAGACCTACACTCAGCCACAAGGCCTACACTCAGCCACAACAGGCCTACACTCAGAGAAACAGATCTCCTACACTCAGGCACACAGGCCCTACCACTCAGCCTTTATAATTGCAGGCTTACAACTCAGATCCCTAAGGATCCTACAAGAAATTTAGAATTACAAAGTGTATACCTACAACTCAGAAAAAGAGAGATGAGTTGATACATTCTTGATGAGTTCTTGGAAGAACTCTGCTGAGATCAATCTCACTTGGCTTTCTTCAAAACTTCTTGAATGTAGAACACAATAGGATTGATTCTCTACAGCTGATCTTCAATCACTGCAACTTAAGATTCAGAACAAGGTTTGAACCCTTCTTCACAGCCTGGTTCCAACGGCTGTCTTCTTGGAAGGAGCTCTCTCTCTCCAACTTCTTAGATCTTCACTTGATTCTTCAATGAATAGCTAAATCTTCTTCTCTTTTTCAATCTCTTGATCTTGTGTAAATCTGTGTTGAAAATCTTCTTTTTCTGTAGACAGTATAAGCCTTTATATAGGCCTTCTTCATGGTGACCGGCTGACCCGGTTTCTAACGGCTTTCTGACATCTCTGACAGTTGCAGTAGACCGGCTGGAATGGCAGCTGTCATGTCATCCAGTCACTTCTTGAAATATTTGTAACTGTCTGAAAGCATCGAGACAATCTGTCTTTAAGTGTCGAAACTTGTAGACTAAGTGTCGACACAAGTAGACTAAGTGTCGACACTAGCTTTCAAGGTGTCGACACAACTCCTTGTGTTGTAGAACTTATATCTTGACACTGCTTCTTCATCATGTGTTGACACTGATATTGTGTGTCGACACAACTTCTTGTTCTTCAGTACTTAGTTGAATTCTTGTAAGTGTCGACACAACTCCTTTGTGTCGACACATCTTCATGTGCTGAACTTGTTCAGTGTCGACACATCTTCTTGGTATCGACACTTGCCTTCTGTGTTGATACTTGCTGAGTGTCGACACCGCTCCTTGTGTCGACACATTCTTCTTCTGTTGAGACTTTGGCTGAGTGTCGACACATCTCCTTTGTGTCGACACTTGTACTTAGAATTTTTTGTTGAACTTTGCTGAGTGTCGACACAGCCTCCTAGTGCCGACACTTTCTTCATATATTGAGTCTTCTGCTGAGTGTCGACACATTCTTTCTTGTGTCGACACTTATACTTAGACTCTGCTGACTTTTGCTGAGTGTCGACACAGCCTCCAAGTGTCGACACTTTCTGATGTAGACACAGTTCCTCTGGGTGTCGACACTGCTTCTAAGTGTCGACACAACTTTACTGGACTTCTCTTCATTGAGTGTCGACACAGCCTTCATGTGTCGACACTTTTTGTCTGGTGTCGACTCTGCATCCCTGGTGTCGACACAATTACTCCAAGTGTCGACACTGCTTGTCTGGGTGTCGACACAAGTCTTCTTAAGTGTCGACACTTTCCTTCTGAGTGTCGACACATGGACTTAGAAACTTTTCAGCTTTCCCTGCAAATACTTAACCTGCATAAGGCAACTCAAAATACATCAAATACATTTTGATGTATATCATTGAGTGGGGTGAGGCTTCTTCAAATCAGGTACATTTAAACCAATGTACCCAACAATCTCCCCCTATTTGGAGAAGTCATAACCCTTAGTCAATGATATACACCATACATAATAAAATTACAGAATGATGTAAAACAGGATTATGCAATCAGGGAAAGTACATTAACATGTATTAAATAAAACATGTACACACATATATCACAGAACAATTATGTAATAGATTTTTCACACAACACATTGTTCTAACAACTTTGTTATATACATTATACAAAAGTTTACAGAATGTTTAAAATCAAAAGATTACAGCTGTAAACTAAAGATAATTCTAATCTATTTTTGCTCAGCCTCCTTGATAACTATGCCCTTCCCACACTGTATCTTTGCTTGCACAGGGGCTTCAGCATCTTCAGCAGCAGTAGGCTTCTTGCCTTTAAGATCCTTCTTCTTTAGCTCTTCAGTTTTGATCTTTTGCCTCTCAAAGTAATGATAAGGCTTGGTAAAGTACTTGTTAGGCTCCTGGGCAGTAGGAGGTAGCTTTCCCATCTTTGCCTTTCTCCTGTATTGCACAATGGCTTCTTGCCTAGTCTCATGCTTCCTCCACTCCAGTTCAGAAAACCACTTGTTTCTATCTTGAATATTGTCTTTGGCAGCTTTCCATGCAGTTAAGATAATATTCCTTGAAGTGGGGCTTCACTGTTCAAAATCAGGCTTTTGTTCAGCTTGCTCTCTGAACCTCTTCTTAGACAATCTGGCTTCTTGTTCTTTCAGTTTTGGGCCCATTTATGTTTTCTCTCTTTTTAGTCCCACATCTTGTATAGGATTTGTTTTCTCTCTCTTTCTCCTATATATTTGTATTGTATTTACATACTCAATTAATACATACAAGTTATATATTTGTATTTACAAACTCTTTTTATGTAATTGAATCCCAATATGAAATCAATAAGAGGCTCATTAACAATTGGAGAGAAACTGATTTAATGCAAGGACCCTAAAATGGTAGAATAGCAAATCTGAAATTGAGTCCAAGTGTTTGTTTAACGGTCAATTGATTTTGAGACAAGTGTTTGAAAACGATTGGAACTGATGACTTCTGAAGTTTTGGTGTTCATTTGAAGCAAATAATTGAAACTTGGTTCATATGTTTGAAACTCATCCCCATAAAGGTGAGAAATGAGTTTCACTTATGACTGTTGTTAAGGCACTTAAAACCTTTGTTTTCAATTAAACAATAATAAATTATTATTAGAACCTAAGCTGCCAATGTAAAACTATTAGTACTGGGCAGAGAGGACAAGAACCTATCAAGTACACAAGGCAACATGAGAATCTCAATGCCGAACTAAATATCTAGCAAGCTCATTCACGTGTAAGAAAATGTGGAACAAGATGACCCTTGTGTAAAGGAATGGGTATGGAATGAAGGAAGAAAAATGAGGGAGAGGCCGAGAGGGTCGTTCGCCAAACCTATCCAAATATCATATTAAAATATATGTTGTGACACCCTAAAAATATTTGGCCTAGAGGCAGAGAGTGCCAATCGACACTCCGTCGAGTTCTTATCGATGCAGGTGCGTGGAGTGGATGTCGTCGTTGCGTCGAGTTCCCATCGACGCAGGTGTGTCGAGTGGCTTTCGACGTTGCGTCGAGTTCCCATCGACGCAAGTGCGTCGATTGGATGTCGACACTGCATCAAGTTCTTATTGACGCAGGTGCGTCAGGTAGCTATCGACGCTACGTTGAGTTCTTATCGACGTACGTCGCAGCAGGGTATCGTGAACCGGTTTCGTAAACTAGCAATTTCTGGATGTCCAATCTTTTGGGGCTTGATCCAATGGCAAGGGTCGTGTGTTCATGAACCCTAAAAAGGATAGAGCTGATTATTCTAGTCATTCATGGCTTGGTGGGCATGAGCAAGAAATAGAGCGGAGGAGGAAGAAGACCTAGATTTGCCTTCGTTGGAGCTTCGAAGCTCCGTTTGCCGATACGAACTGGTTTTATGGAGGGGCGTGAAGACGAACATGTTCATCTATGCTATTCAAGGTTTCCATGAGTAGGAAGAGGTGTCGTAGGGTAACGACATATCTACTACCAGTCTTAGAATTCGTGCATGACATCTTTTCATGCCTTTATTTTTTGCAGTTTCATGGCACCAGATCTCTCAAATGAGAGGGGTTTGGGCCACCTTAGTTCAAGTAGATCTACCAAGTCAATTGAGTCCGTCCCCGACATATTTTGCATTAGTGACCGCTTCGCTAGTGGATTAGACATTGTGGGTGATGCCGAAATCATGACCGGTGGTCTGATTCAGTGACATTGTTTGGCATGCATTTTAGGGATTTTGCGAAAAATCTGTTTGCGGCAAAGACGTCGTTGTGATGCCCTTATATTTTCGTATTAGAACGAAAGTTAGCTAGGGCGGGAAAATGTAAATGGTAGATTGTGATGTCCGTTTGTATGTGAGGGCGTTACTTTGTCTTTGTGGTCGGCCGGTTAACCCGTGATGTTGTGATTCATGTGTGGAGAAGGTCTCAACAGGACAAGTCCCCTCTTGTGAAAACTGACGAGGACGTCTACAATTTTGGACAAGCTCAATGGTGTTGTGATCCATGTGTGGGTGAGATCTAATCGAGAGTCCTTGGCATCAGTTGTGCTTGACTTGGTGATTTGGCGAGAACGGTGGAGCTGAAGGACAAGCCCGATGGTGTTGTAATCCATGTGCGCTTGGGGTCTCAGCGGAGTTCTCGGTCTTGGGCCTGTATGTCATTGGGTAAATGAGAGTACCCATGTGATTGATGTGACATGATGATGTGCTAGAATCATACACGCTATACGGTGCTTTGGGTGATACCTAGATTTGCATACATGCTACATTGTAGGCCCCTTTAATTTAAATGGTTAACATAAAAATGTGTTTGATGTTTGTAGCACTCATCACAGTTGTTTTTTTGTTATTTTATATTTTATTACAAATGCATACGATGTGTTGACCTACAGGGTGATGGAGTGCCCCGGAGTCCGCTAGGGACGGTCGGGAGGAAAGGTGCTTGTTACACAGTTGAGGTCAGCCTTAGCTGACCCACGTTACATCAAATTTTTATAGGACAAGTATCGCAAGTTGGAGCTAGCTCGCCGACCAAAAAAGCATAAGCCTCATGAAGTGTTCCTCCTCCTGCTTTGGTAGTCCGTTATGTTTTCTTTACTCTATTTTCGACTTGCATGCTGAGGTAACATAGAATTGATGTACTCTTGATCTGAATGATATGATTAAAGTTGATTTGATCATATAATTGATGTAAGGTCATAAGACCATTTTTAGACTCCTATGTGACTATTGTCAACTTCTAGTTTCTGTTTAGTATTTTTGTTGTTTTATATTCTGAGTTTTGAGATGAGTAGTATTCATATATTATTTTATAATATCAAAGTTACGGTGTCTATATGTTGTGGGCCCCGACAGGACCCATATTATATGGTCATTGCAGGGGAGGTGTGATACGAAGAACCCCACGATCTTGTTCAACAAGATCTGGGTCGGAGAAGGATTGCCCTTCAGTGTCTCTGACGAACTGCTAGGTTCGATCAAGGATGAGGCAGCGACAGCTAGTGCCAGGGCGAGTCTCGCGACAGTAGCAATGATAGGCTATTAGGTTTAGAATTCGGGAAAACAGTTTTCCCTGAAGTCCTCAAAAATCACTAAGGAAAACCTAATCACATGTTTATTTATACTCATGGATGTAAATCAGACACGCGCTTTCCTTATCTACAGACCCGGAACTTAATTGGAGCAAACTGCCAAGAGGTGTCGTGTTAACACAATGAACATGACGCTTAAACACCAAGTATCGAGTCAACATGATGCTTAACCACGATGCTCATCGAGCCAACACGACGCTCGGTTGTATAATAAGTCCAACTCTAATGAGTCAAGCAATCAGAGCCCTCACCACTCTAAAATTGTAGGAATCCTTGAACTTAGTAATTGTGGAAGCTTCTGCAACTTCAATGTCCTTCTGTGTAGTAGACATATGCGCTCTATCCTCCTTCAGCTGCAACATGTCAACCTCTATCTTGGACATCATCTCTGTCCTGACCACCTTGACACAGCGGAGGGACTTCAAAAGGCTCGCCTCGGCCACAACAAGATTCCCCCGAGGCGCCTCGTTCTCTGCCCGAGAAGTAGAAAGATTAGACTTTCACCTATCAAATCAAGATAGGGCCTTCTTCCTCCTCTACCTACCAGAAATCTGGGACTCCTTTGATGAGGCCATCTTTGCCAGAAGAGACAAAATCATCCTTCATGGTCGCGAAGTTGTTGTCCCGTGTAATTAAGGCCTCACACAACTAAAACAAACACCGGATTAGAGTGGTAACAATATGCATGAACAAGGAACGATCAAAGAAAATGACAAATGTACCTTCAACATAGCAGCCTGAAAGGAGGAGGGCTCGTGCTTGCCCTTCACAACAACCAGTGGAAATGTCGGCCCATCTCGCAATGCCATCTCATCTGCGAGAAACTTTGGAGTCTCCTCAACCATAGGAGTAGCAGGAGGGGGGGTCCTCAAACTCGCTCAAGTAGTTGTCGACAACCTCTATGACAGTCTCGGGAGCGCCGGAAGACGACCCAACCTCCAAGCACTTAGCAAGAAGACCAACTTTCCTCTTCTTGCCATGCTCTTAGGCGTCGGCGTAGATCCACATGACGTTAGTAGATGTACCCACCAAGACCAGTATCTTCTCACCAATGAAGGCACTAATACCCAGGAGCATGCTCGCCAGCTCGCACAGATCCTCAAAGTTCAGCACAGAAGAGATCTATTTCCTTATCCACAAACTTGCAAAAATGCCTCAAGAGCTCCTGCCAAGCCTCCAGAAATCTCCAAGGATTCTTGATGAACTCAAAGAGTGCTCCCATGATCGTAGTCGGTCTTTCCCTCGATAGCAAGCCACTTCTTATTATTCCTCACCTCAATACGATCACTGATGCCAGATCAAATAGTTGGGTTTTCTATACAGAAGTGGGACATCACATTATATGTTTGCAGTAGAATAAAATTACAAGAAAACCCTAAATAGTATTAGGATATTGCGATATCCTTGAATCAAGAAATATATGTAAACAACAAATGCATAGTACCTGTATGAGATTGAGTCTTTACTCAACCAAGATGCTCCAAAGGACTGCTCCAGAAAACTTTGTCTAATAGGTGGCTGAGTCCACGCAGAAATAGATCTGCGACTGTTGGGTTTTCTGTAAGGTATTCAGTATTTACTCAACTAAGATACTCCAAAGGTCTACTCCAAAAACTTTGTCTAACAGCAGGCGGTTGAGTCCACACAAAAATAGATCTGCAACTCTACAGGTATCCCTACGAGCAGTAGAGAACTCCAAGGACTTGTCCCACAAGAACTAGGTCGGAGAAGGAGTGCTCTCTGCGCCTCCAAGAATTGCTAGATTCGTTTCTAAGAGAGGTGACAACAAGAAGATGTCACGACAGGATATAGGGTTTGGGACAAGTGACATATTTAAAAGCACACACAGAAGTCACGCTCTTATTAAAAAAAACCCTTTTTCTAAGTCTATTTATACCCAAGGATATCAAACGAACATTATCGCCTTAAAAATCTGCTAAGAACTCGATTTGCATCAATATGCATCGACTTGCAGTCGACGCGCGTCGATAAGAAATCGACGCAACGTCGAGAAGCAATCGACGACATTCGACGCAACTTATGCCGACACGTAGTCGACGCACCAACGTCGAATAGAAATTGAAGCAACGTAGATATCTACTCGACGCAGCGTCGACTAGGAACCGCTATAACTTTGAATTCACCTGCGTCAAGAGGTAGTCGATGTGCGTCAATACGCACTCGACATGAGTCGATGCACACTCGACACAACCCGTCAGTTTTCTTTATGTCATTGAATTTGTCCTTTATTATATTTCATATGAGTGAAGCCAACACAATCCTTTCTCCAATTTCTCCAAGCACTCTTATGTGCGGCCCTATAGGCTCATATCGTGTTGGCAATGTGACTAATTGCTTGACTACTTCCAGATCACCAAAGAAACACTAACAGACTCCCACTTGATCTAGAACGTATCAACGAAAGTCTCACAAACAATGAGTGGCATTTAGTAATACATCATTGCTATCCAAGCAATGAGAGTTCATAACTCAATAAGCTTTTTGTGACCAATGTATCCGTGTTGTCACGTCCTTTTCTCCCTTACATCCGGATTGAACTAGAGGTACAGACCGTGTCACCCTTATAATTATTCAATCCCAATTTCTTGATCTAGAATGGATTTCTAAAAATTAGTGAGCGTAATATCATATATTGACTCAACCAAGCATGACCATTCATTTCTCAGTTCCCTTCCATCAAAGGGCCCATGGATGCAACTCCTATCATATAGGAGGACAAACTACATTTCTATGCACACACAAACACCCAATTGATTCATAACATACTAAAAAACATCTTTATCATCAACCTTTCTCAAGAAAGACTTTTAATGACATCAACAAATGCTCTTCCTCACTTGATGAATGTTATGACTTCAGGTCAAAGAACCGCAAATACAATTGCCACTTGAGATCTACTTGTGACATATTCATATAACAATCCACAAAGCAGTCTCAGGGTGGGTCTGTCCAGTACAACTTATTCACTAACAAGTACATATATGATGACTTAATATCACAATATCATAACCTATGAGAATTGGTTATTAGTCAACGCACATACTAGTCTTAATGTATAATCATTGCCCTGATTTCTAAGATAATACATCGACCACTGATCATTTAAGAATAATGCATCTTATAAACATAGACCCTCACATTCAAGTCACGCACTTGAATTCATATGGAAGCAAACATCCTAATTGTACAACCCCGTGTTCGCCGAGTGGGTCCGCCAGGTCAGGCGAGCGGGCCATGACACCTTGCCCGCACCTAGAACAGTATGCAGCAGGGCTCCGGATGGCCAGCTCGCTCTCGCCCAAGCCAGGCAGGCGAGCCGCGCGAGTTGGCCCCTACCCCCTCTCTCTCTCGCGCCGGGAATTCGTCGAGCAGAGTTCGGGCTCGACATTCGTCGAACTAATATTCGGGGTAGGGTTCGACGGGTCCAGATCAGCGAGCCCCCTTCCGGGGCTCCCGCAATGGAAGTTTGAGACCGGGCTAGCCCGCTCTTCTACAAGTGACCTGGCCGCCAGCCTGCCTCGGCAGAGGCATTGGCGGGTCGCAGTGGCCTGGCTCAGGCTCGCCCAAGCGGAAAAGGCGAGCTGCGGGGCCAGGTCGCACCCGCCCCCTGGGCATGAAGAGTAGTGGCGAGCTGACCTCCATACCCATGGGACCTGCCCAGTGGGGCCCAGAGGTAAAATTATCTGGATGCCCATCCCATGGTGCGAATAACTCGTTAGAACAGCGGAGTTGTGCTGTTGGCAGACCAAGTTGGGCTGCACATAGCTTGTTAGAACAACGGGGGTTGGCTATTTGCAGGCCGTTTCCAAAAATCTATAAATAACACCCAAGGCGCACCTCAGAAAGCACGCTTTCATACTCACTTGCTCCTTAGTCTTTTATTGCTTTCTGAGGTAGTCTTAGCTCGGCCTTTGGCTAAGGAGGGGAAGCGCTCTAAGATCTTCCGGGTGTGTGATGGGTCCTCCTCACCGAGCCCTTGGGTTTGGTCCTCTTTGCTTCCTTTGTCATTTTGCTTGTGGGAAAGAAGTAGGTGTGCGATCACCCCTTCCCCAAGGGTGAACTCCACAGAGACCGGTTTTCGGTTTCAACATTTTGGTGCGGTGAGCATGGAGAGTGGTTAGCACAGAAAATTTACAACAGGCTCGATGGCGGGAGGACAAGGCTCAGATAGGTCAGACTCACCGCCCCCACCACCTCTGGCCATGGTGGGGATGTTTGAAGACTTCAGGAATGAGGTACTCAGCCTCGTCAAGTTCGCACTCGGCGCGCGGGCCAAGTGCTCGACTCCAGCCATTCCAATTGTTGTCGCCCCGTCTCTGGGCAAGGAGGCTCCCGGTAGGTAAGCCGGGAAGGAGGTCGCCAAAGAAGGAAGGGGAAGCGAGCTCCCCAGGCCACCTCACCACGAAGCCAGGCGGGACGTGATCGCTGAGGGCGTCGAGGAATTCGCTCTCAGAGATGACGGCGGGGGGAAGTCGTGCTCAGAGAAGGTCCAAGCGCACTTGCCCTGCCCGTCCGCGTCGCCGCTGTCGCCGCCCATCTCGCAGAAAGTTCGCTGAGCGGGTGAGGAAGTCTCCACAGGAAGCAAGTGAGTCGGGGTTCACAAGGAGCATAAGGGGAGAAGCTTAAATGTGATGGATGAGCAAGGGCCGACAGGACCTATTTATAGAGAGAAAAAGGGCGGGCAAATCTTCCGCTGACGGGAAAAGTGCGGATAACAAAAATGAGGCCTGATGGTTCAACTTCCTGGCTCGCAACTGCACCGCAAGGACCATCTGATAGCGAATTGTGCCCTACCATGTACGCACAAGTGGCGGGCTAGCTGCGGCTCTCCTCCGCCCGAAACCATATGCGAGCGAGGGAGACTTGTAACCGACGAGTTCCCGGTCCGCTCCCGCCAAAATCAGATTGGCGAGCGGGGCAAGCCTATTCGACGGCCTGGCACCCGCTTAAAAAGGAGGTGGGCGAACAAGATCAGATTGGCAAATCATCCGTCGAGGAATTCGCTCTCAGAGATTACGGCGGGGGGAAAGTCGTGCTCAGAGAAGGTCCAAGCGCACTTGCCCTGCCCGTCCGTGTCGCCGCTGTTGCCGCCCATCTCGCAGAAAGTTCGCTGAGCGGGTGAGGAAGTCTCCACAGGAAGCAAGCGAGTCGGGGTTCACAAGGAGCATAAGGGGAGAAGCTTAAATGTTATGGATGAGCAAGGGCCAACAGGACCTATTTATAGAGAGAAAAAGGGTGGGCAAATCTTCCGCTGACGGGAAAAGTGCGGATAACAAAAATGAGGCCCGATGGTTCAACTTCCTGGCTCGCAACCGCATCGCAAGGACCGTCCGATAGCGAATTGTGCCCGACCATGTACGCACAAGAGGCGGGCTAGCTGCGGCTCGCCCCCGCCCGAAACCATATGCGAGCCAGGGAGACTTGTAACCGGCGAGTTCCCGGTCCGCTCCCGCCAAGATCAGATTGGCGAGCGGGGCAAGCCTATTCGACGGCCTGACACCCGCTTAAAAAGGAGGTGGGCGAGCAAGATGGCTTCATCCGTGCCCACCCAGAAAAAACTAGATAGCAACATAATAGAAATAACGTGCGTCAGAAATTAAGCCCGCCGACGGGCGAGAGAAGTCTCAGATTATTACAGATGATAAAATGTTCCAAAATGAGAAACCCACCAAAGCGAGTTGGCCTAAAATGCGGATGCAGCCTGACCCGGCGATAGACAGCGGGAAGGGGGCAGGCGGGTCGATACTGGATCCATTTCCACCTGCACCGCCTCTGTGTCCCGGTTCGGGGCGGCACGAGAGGATATTGGTAATCGCGAACCACCACCAGCTCCTGCTGGGCCAGGCCGACTTGCTTCGTGGCGTGCCTGAGCAGCTCCTCGGCCCGCGTGATATGCACGCCAGGAGAAGTAACCTCCTCCCCTTCAGCTGGGCCACACGCTCCTTCCAGGGCCGCGAGTCGCGCCTCTATCGCAGTTTTGTCCCGGTCAACCATGTTAAAGATCTCCTGTAGCAGAAGAGTATGCTTTTGAAATAGCCGCGTCACTTGTCTCTTCATCCCCGCCGCATCCGCCGGGTCGACCAGATACTCTGAAACCCCCCCTCCCCCCGCTTCGAGGGGAGGCGAATATCCCTCGCTCATCTCAGTTTTAGAGGAGATCGCGTTGTAACCTGCGAAGAATAGAGTCAGAGGGGACGAGCGAGAACAAAAAAGGCATAAGTACGAGCTTACCAGGGGTTGGCACTCCGCCCGCACTGGTGGACGGTCGAGAGGAACCCAACCGTCCCTGGAAGGGTTCCCCTTAGAGAGCTGCAAGGGATTTCCCTAGCCCGGGAGGAATCGACGACTGAGGGGTACCTGGGGGGGACACCCCAGGCCCGAGGGACTGGCGACCCGCTCGGTTTATAGCGGGAGCGAACAATCCTCCTCCCCACCGACTCCTTCTTCACAAGGCGACACCTGCAGGGGAAAAAGTCAGAAATGAAGCGACAAGCCAGGAGGGAGTTACGCATACCTCAGGGATAACCTCGGTGCCTGCTGCCGAGCTGGAGCCCGGGAAGTCCTTTGTCGGGGACTTCCTGACGATCTTTCCTTTTACCGGCCTGAAGAGAGGGCCCGAAGACCCGCGCGCCAACCACGGTGCAGCCTCAAGGGCCTCTTCCTTGGTCTTTTAGCTCACAGCTGCCAGCCGGGCTCGCACTTCCTCACTGACAGGCATGGTGCAGCTACAGTTCACTAAGAAAGGCAAAAGAAGGTAGGGATTCCCCTGAGGGCTCGGCGGTGTATTTACAGCCAGGGGGTGGGACCCACCAAAAGATTCCATGACAGCTCAGCACAGCACTCACCGAACACGCGGGTTGGATTATTCTTTCTGAGCTTGGTCAAGCTCAAAAAGAGCAGGGATTCTGTACAACCCCGTGTTCGCTGAGTGGGTCTGCCAGGTCAGGCGAGCGGGCCATGACACCCTGCCCATACCTAGAACAGTATGCGGGCGGGCTCCGGATGGCCAGCTCGCTCTCACCCAAGCCAAGCAGGCGAGCCGCGCGAGCTGGCCCCTCCCCCCTCTCTCTCACGTTGGGAATTAGTCGAGCAGAGTTCGGGCTCGACATTCGTCGAACTAATATTCGGGGTTGGGTTCGACGGGTCCAGATCAGCGAGCCCACTTCCGAGGCTCCCGCAGCAGCAGTTTGAGACTGGGCCGACCCACTCTTCCACAAGCGACCTGGCCGCTAGCCCTCCTCGGCAGAGGCATTGGCGGGTCGTAGTGGCCTGGCTCGCGCTCGCCCAATCCGAAAAGGCAAGCTGCGGGAGCCAGGTCGCACCCGACCCCTGGGCGTGAAGAGTAGTGATGAGCTGACCTTCATACCCATGTGACCTGCCCAATGGGGCCCAGAGGTAAAATTACCTGGATGCCCCTCCCATGGGTGCGAATAGCTCGTTAGAACAACGAAGTTGCGTTGTTGGCAGACCAAGTTGGGTTGCACATAGCTTGTTAGAATAGCGGGGGTTGGGTATTTGCGGGCCTTTTCCAGAAATCTATAAATAAGGCCCAAGGGGCACCTCAGAAAGCACGCTTTCATACTCACTTGATTCTTAGACTTTTAGCGCTTTCTGAGGTAGCCTTTGCTCGGCCTTTGGCTAAGGAGGGGAAGCGCTCTAAGATCTTTCGAGTGTGTGGTGGGTCCTCCTCGCCGAGCCCTTGGGTTTGATCCTCTTTGCTTCCTTTGTCATTTTGCTTGTGGGAAAGAAGTAGGTGTGCGATCACCCCTTCCCCAAGGGTGAACTCCACAGAGACCGGTTTTCGGTTTTAACACTAATGAAATATATTATGTTAATTAATCTATCACATAGAAACTAATTTACATAATAAAAGAACTTGCCATAAATGTAAAAAGAAATATACAATACTCTATTCATCACATGAATAACAACTGACACAAATACAATCCACAAGTCTCCCACTAGAGACGATCATTCAGGTATTTAATACCCATTGATATAGTATGACAATCATGCTTTCTCTAAATAAGAGACTTCGTTAGTGGATCCGCAATATTTTTTTCAGTCTGTACTCTGCATATGCTCACATCTCCTCAATCGACAATCTCTCAAATAAGATGGAATTGCCGAAGTATGTGCTTGAAGCGTTGATGAGATCTAGATTACTTAGCCTGTGCAATAGCACCATGTTGTCACAATAAAGAATTGCATGATCAACAATGCTAGGAACTACATCAAGCTCGTCGATAAATTTCCTAATCTACACAGCCTCCTTTGTCGTATTTGTAACGACGATATATTCGATCTCAGTTGAAAAATTAACAACTATCCCTTCCTTGGAACTCTTCCAACTTACAACTCCTCAATTCAGACAAAAGAAAAAACCTGATTGAGACTTTGAGTCGTCCCCATAATTTGGAAGCTAACATCCATGTAACCCTTTACAATAAGCTCTTTCTCTCCACCAAACACCAAAAATACATCCTTAGTCCTTCTAAAGTACTTTCGGATATTCTTGACTGCTGCCCAATAACCATCACCGAAATCAGACTGATATCTGCTAGTCATGCTCAAAGCATAGAAGACATCAAGTCGAGTTTATAACATCACATACATGATTGATCTAATTTATAAAACATATGGAATCAAATTCATGCGGTCCTTATCTTCCAAAGATTTAGGACATTGGTCCTTAGAGAGACTTACGCCATGAGACATAGGTAAGAATCCCTTCTTGGACTCAAACATGTTGAATCGTTTCAACACCTTCTCAATGTATGTACTTTGGGTCACACCCAATAACTTCTTCGATCTATCTCTATATATCTTAATACCAAAAATATAAGTCACTTCGCCGAAATCTTTAATAGAAAAGCAGTCTCTTAGGCTGTTCTTAACAGCTTGCAGGGCTGGAACGCCATTCCCGATCAGCAATATCCTGGAGGCAAGGCTTTGTAGCTGAACCCTGGAGTGAACCTGAGGATGAATCCACATCTTCCAGCTCCAATGAAGATGAAGAAGAGGCAAGGGCCAAGGAAGTATGCCTCATGGCCATTGATGCCTCAAGAAGTCAATCAGATGAAGAGGAAGAATCTGAAAATGAAGAAGCTTCAGAAATAGAAGCTGATCCGGTACTTTTATCTTTTGACTATAATTCTGATGCTTTCAAATTTGAATTTAAAATCATGTGTATTGATTTAATAAACTCTGAAAAGGAAATCAAAACACTTAGGGAAAGACTAGCTAATCAAGAAAATATAATTTCTGAAAACAATAAGCTAAAAGATAAACTTACACTAGCTAATGAACAAATTATTCCTTTAAAAACTGAACTATGTGAGACCAAACAACTTGAGGAATCTCTCAATGGGAGAAGACTTAGGCTGATGGACATCACAAGCACAGTCAATGCCAGACTAAATGTCAAACTGGGCTTGGGTGCATCATCAAGTTTACCTCTCATTCTCAAGAAGAACATATTATCAACCCCCATTAAATTTGTGTCAGCTAAAAATAAAGAAGTAATGAACAACAATCAAACTGAAATCACACATAAAAATAAGAAAAATCAAAATCAGAAAACCTTAGACAAAAATAAAGTTCAGCAGATTTTGTCGAACTCAGATCGACGAAATGTGGCAAGTTCGTCAAACTCAAGTCGACGAACGCTGAACGCAAATCTATATAACAATCATTCATCTTATTACGATCGACGAACGGTGTATGTTTCGTCGAGCAGAGGTCGACGAACTTGGGGCACAAAAAATGACTATGTTCATTCTCTGAGCAGAGATCGACGATCTCATCTTGTTTCGTCAAACTCTGGTCGACGAACTCACAACTATTCGTCGAACCCAGTCAGACTTAGTAAAAATCATAATTATGATAACAACTCTAATCAAACTAGGAAACCATTTAACCCACTTGCTGATTGGATAATTCACCTTGAATATATCACTCATTAGGATATAAATCACAAACTGAATATTCTATGATTTCAAGTTTTTCCTATCAGCAAGACAAAGGACCCAAGGTAACCTGGGTCAAGAACAATTAATTATTTTCTCTGCAGGTGAAAAGCTGTCCACTTGTTAATCAACTATGGTATCTGGACAGTGGTTGCTCCAAGCACATGACTGGCAGCAAGGACAACCTATACAATTATAAGTCCAAGCTGGGACCAAAGGTAATCTTTGGTGATTCAAAGTGTGGCCAGTCTGAAGGCTATGGAGAAGTAAGGATTGGAGCAGTCACATTCAAGAAGGTGACTTATGTAAAAGGACTCAAGCATAACCTCATCTCTATCATCCAATTATGTGATGAAGGTTATCAAGTACACTTTAACTCAATATTGTTTGCAATCAAAATAAATTATGGCATAAAAGACTAGGACATATAAACATGAAAAATATTGCTAGACTATCTAAAGACAGCCTTGTAAGAAGCTTACCTTCTGGTCCCTACAAGAAGGAAGGTCTTTGCAGGGCTTGTCAACTAGGCAAACAAACTAAATCTAGTTTTAAATCAATTAATAAAAGTGATTCACCTAGGATTTTATACTTGCTACACATGGACCTATTTGGACCTATTGTTGTACAAAGCCTAGGAGGGAAATCCTATACTTTAGTCATTGTAGATGACTTCTCAAGATTCACTTGGGTGTTATTTCTGAGATCTAAGTCAGATATCTTTAAAGTTCTTACAGATTTTCTCAGGACCATACAGATTGAGTACTCTACTCATGTTGCATTGATCAGAAGTGATCATGGTACAGAGTTTGAGTCTCTTCTTATGCATGAGTTCTGTGAGAAGGAAGGTATCAAACACTGCTTCTCAGCTCCTAAAACTCTCCAACAAAATGGGGTAGCTGAAAGGAAGAATAGAACCTTGATTGAGGCTGCAGGCACATTACTTGCAGATGTTTACATGCCACTATCCTTTTGTCTAGAGGCTGTAAGCACATCAAATTATATACTGAACAGAAGTTTGATACATAAACTTAAGAATATGACTCCCTATGAATTACTTAAAGGGAAGAAACCTAAAATCACATATTTTAAAGTATTTGGTTGCATATGCTATATACATAATAACAACAAGAAATATATTAGAAAGTTTGAAGCTAAGGCTGAAGAGGGAAAATTTCTAGGATATTCCCAAGTAAGCAAAGCTTATAGGGTGTTTAACAAATCTACTTTAAAATTGAAGAATCAATTCATGTTACTTTTGATGAAACTAACATGTCTTATAAGGAGAAAGAGATTTCTACCAGTAACACTTTGCAGGTAACTCACTTGTATGAGAAAATGGGTGAATTAAACCTTCCACAAGAATCTATAGCACCATCTCCTCCACAAGTTATTGAAGACAGTGAAGATGAATCTTTGGAAGAGGCTGAACCTCATTCAACAGCAAACATAATTCCACAAGAGGAATTAAATCCAAATATTGTTGTTGAACCAACTCCACCCACTGATCTTGTCATACTAAGGGATCACCCTAGATCACAAGTGATTGGAGACATAACAGTAGGTGTACATACAAGGCATCAACTCAACCAAGATGTGATGTATGCCTGTTTTCTCTCTCAAGTTGAACCTCAATTCATAAAATATGCTGAGCAAGATCCTCACTGGATCATTGCAATGCAAGAGGAACTCAACCAATTTGAGAGATGTAGAGTTTGGGATTTGGTTCCAAGACCCAAAGACTACCCAGTCATTGGAACCAAATGGGTATATAGAAACAAACTAGATGCCCAAGGTGCAATTATGAGGAACAAGGCTAGGCTTTTTGTTCAAGGTTATAGGCAAGAAGAAGGCATATACTATGATCAAACCTTTGCACCACTTGCAAGGTTAGAAGCAATTAGAATCTTTCTTACCTATGCTGCCTAAAAGAAGTTTAAAGTCTACCAGATGGATGTGAAAAGTGTCTTTCTAAATGGAGTACTAAAAAAGAGGTTTATCTTGAACAACCTCCAGGTTTTGTCTCTCCAACCCATCCTTCTTATGTATTTAGATTGCATAAAGCCATCTATGGTCTAAAGCAAGCTCCAAGAGATTGGTATGAGACCTTAGCTAGCTTTTTGATAGAGCATGAATTCACTAGAGGCATAGTAGATAAAACATTATTCACTAGGCACCATAAGGATAAAATCTTGTTAGTACAAATTTATGTGGATGACATCATATTTGGGTCTACTGACTCTAAACTATGCAAGATATTTTCTGACCTCATGCATTCTAAGTTTGAGATGAGTAGAATGGATGAGCTCTCCTACTTCCTTGGTCTTCAAGTGAAGCAACTACCTGATGACATCTTCATCTCCCAGGCTAAATATGCTAAAGAGCTTCTTAAAAAGTTTGGGATGACTGATGTCTCAACTAAGAAAACACCTATGACTACTAATGTTGTAATAGATTCTGATCCACATGGGAGACCTGTTGACCAGAAGTTATATAGGGGCATTGTTGGGTCACTATTATATCTTACAGCTAGCAGACCTGATATAATGTTTGTCACATGTCTTTGTGCTAGGTTCCAAGTGAACCATAAAGAATCTCACCTAGTTTTTCTAAAAAGAATTTTGAGATATATAAAGAGTTGTCCTAGTCTAGGCCTTTGGTATCCTACTGAGTTAGAATTTGATTTAACTGGATATTCAGATGCTGACTTTGCTGGATGTATGGTAGACAGGAAAAGTACCTCAAGAACTTGTCAGTTCCTTGGTATGAGATTAGTGTCTTGGTTCTGCAAAAAACAATCATCTGTGTCTACATCAACAGCTGAAGCAGAATATATAATAGCTGGCAGTTGCTGTTCACCGATGTTGTGGATTCAGAATCAACTCCTGGACTATGGTTTCAACTTAAATAATTCAACTCTATTATGTGATAGCACAAGTGCTATATCCATAGTATAAAATCCAATCCATCACAGTAGGACTAAGCATATAGACATTAGGCATCATTTCATTAGAGAGTGTGTAGACAAAAAAAATCAAACTTGTCTATATCTACACTGATTTACAAAGAGCAGATATTTTCACCAAACCCTTGGATGAAAGAAATCACTTGCTCTTTATAAATCAGCTGGGCATGATCAATGGAGAAGGCTTGATTTAATTTCTGTCTACACTCGACGAATTTTTCAAAGTTTGTCGAACGGAGTTCGACGAATTGGGAAACGTTCTTGAGATATTCGTCGAACGGAGATCGACGAACTCTCTGTGAGTGAAGTTGTTTTTGTCAAACAGAGATTGACGAATCTACTTCAGAAAACTTTCATCGAACGGAGCTCGATGAAATGTCTTCAAATCTTCAGACCGAGCTCGACGAATTATTTAACTACACTTTATTTCGTCGATCTCAGATCGAAGAATTATTTATTTTTCGTGGAACGGAGTTTGTCGATTCATATTTCGGAAAATCTTATATCTAGGTTTTCTTTGACCTCCGTCCCGTGCTTTCAGTTCCCTTGGACTTGATCTTCGTTTTTCTCTTGCAGGTGAACTAATGGCGATTCCAGCAGGCAGCCTTGCAGCGATGAAATTTGATATAGGATTTGATGTGGACTTTGATTCCTTCCAACATTCAGACCCTATCTTTCTGGACATCCTGCAACTCCTTGAAGAACAGCAATTGAAGAATCTGATGTCCACCAGGATCAAGATAGCTGGCGCTGAGATCAGAGAGTGAGTCTACACTTCTTCCACCACCGATGAGAATACCATGACCGGAACTATATCGGGTAATGTCGTCTCCCTTACTCCTGCAGTGTTAACCAAAATTTTTGGATTAACTAATGACGAAGAAGAGTTGGAAATCAGTACTGAGGAATTTGATGAAATGCTGGGTATGATGGGTTATTCTGGCAAAACCCCTAACAAACTACTGAAGAAACACCTCTCTGCTGAATTTAAATTCCTAGTAGATATTGTGGGCAAGGTGTTGCTGGGCAAGCACACTGCTCATGATTACATAATCAGGCACCAATTCTTGGTAATGTGTGTTGTGGTGAACAAGAAGCAGGTGAACTGGGCTCAGATTTTGTTTGAGCTGATTAAGAAAAAGAACAATAAAAAGGAGGTTTGTTTTGGAAGAATTCTAGGAATCTTCCTGAAGGAAAAGACTGCTGAATCACTGGTCTCCCCGACCATATTTATCAATGCTTCCAAGAGGCTCACATGTACCCTATTTGGCAAGTGGGAGAGGAGCATCACCAAGACCTCCAAGGCTTCCTCCTCCTCCACCAGGCCTTCTGAGAGTACCAGGGCTGCTCCAGCCACTTCCTACCCTACTGAAGATATCCCTCTCCATCTCCACCTCCTCCAGCTCCTTAAAGTCATCCTCAGATGCTACACCCACTCCCCTCCCAAGTTCCTATCACAATCCATACTCCCACACCTCCATCCTCCCCAATACATATATCCCAAACTCATATTCACCTTCATACCTCTCCTCCATCCCAACATGGTCCACATATTCCCTCCAACACTCCCACTCCCTATCCCCATGGTACACCAACTAACTCCCCCTTCCTCTCCCTTACCCCATCATCTGGCCAACATCCCCTCCTTCACTCTGCCCACTTCCCCTATTCAAACTTCTTCCTCTCCAGATGCTCAAATGATAGATGCTTTACCTCCTCCACCATCATCTTACATCCCTCCCTTTGTTTCCATTGCCACATCTTCTGTCACACCCTCTGCATCTCTGTCATTGGACCCCTCCATTATTCCATCTCTCATTGCACTTCTTACTCCCGTCCTCAAAATAATTATAATAGAGGCTATTTCACCTCTTGCTACCTCCATATCTTCTCTTGTTGATAAGATATCTACTCTTTCTGCTCCTCCCTCTTCAATTAGGGGCCAGCTCCAGTATACACTGAAACCAGGCAGGGGGAGATACTCAATGAAGAAGCAGTAGCAGAAACAGCAGCACATGTAGTAGCAACATCAGAAGCAGTAAGAACAGAAGCAGTAGACACAGCAGCAGTAGCAGCAGAAGCAGCAACAACAGCAAATACAGATGCTGATATAGATTTATTTTATTTAATTCAGTTTATTGACTCTGATATGGATTTAGATGATACAGTAACAGAGGAAATAACAACTGATGGAGATTATATTATAAATCCCACAGTTGATCTGTTGAATTTGTTGAAAGTTTTTGATACAACTTATTTGAGTGAACTTCTAGAAAATAGAATACAGTCATCTTTGGCTATAGTTCCTTATACCTCTCCCATAAGCCCCAAGGTTGTCATGCAACTTAAGGCTACTTTTGTCATTCCAGAGGCTCTTGTCCTGCCATCTCCACCCAAAGCTGATCCCATCATTATTTCATCCCCTCCAAAAGATAGTTCTGCTCCTACCTTCATAATGGATGATTCACCAATGCCTGATCTTGATGCACTGATCATGGCAGATATAAAAGAAGAAAATAAAACAGTAGCTGAAAGCACTATTATGTATAGCCCTTCTGTTCCAGCTTCAGCTCCTCCTCCAACTCCTTCTCCAGCTCCTACTCAGGCTGAAAAGCCCATTGATAAATCAGTACTAAAGGCCATTTATGCCTTACATGATACTCCTCAAGACTCTGATGATGAGGATGATGATGAAGAGGACTTTGATGATGAGCCTAAGAAAAAGAAAGTCTCCAAGAAAAGAAAGGCTCCTACACCTCCTGCCCCAAAACCAAATCCTGCAAATGATACTCCATATTATATACTACAGAAAATCACACCTTATAAGGGCATGCCAGCATGGATGTGGCTGTCCAAGAATCAATAAAAAGAAAGGAAGAAAAGCAGGAGATACTCACCTTCTCCTCAGAGATTCAGAAAGGATCCTCCTCCTCCACCTGCTGCTGGTGCTTCAAGTTCTTCAACTCAGAGGACTACCCAGTTTCAAACCTATCAGAGACATCAGAGTAGGTCCTCCTCTTCTTCAGGAAGCAGCCAACAGAGGCAGCATTCATCAGGCAGGCAACAACAACATCATCAACAACAACAGCAACCTCAACATCAACAACAACAAATTACAGAACATCAAAAAGCTGAAAGCTCAAAGATACCTGCCTCCCCTCCTGTACCATTTGAAGATCCTGAGACATCTACAACTGCTAGGATGGCCAGGTTCCAGGAACTGGTTGGCCTATCCATGATTAATAAAGCAAAAGCTGAAAGAAAGGATCCTTCTCAATATTCAACCATGTCCAAATACATGAAGGAAGAGATTAACAGGTTTGCTAAGGCTAACAAATTTTTTCAATGTTGATGATTATATGAAATTGCATCCTGAAGTTGTAGTGCCAAGGGCTACCTCCCTAAATATCATTGGAGCTGCTGACATGACAATGATAAAAGCTCAAGCAGGTGATCCTAACATGGAAATTAAGTTTACTCAGCCAGGTGACAAAGCTAAGGAGGATAAGCCAAAGGAGCCCAAGAATAAGAAATAAACATTGTGAATTATTCTTAATCTCTCTATTGTTTTAGAAACTGCCTGTATATAGTCCTGATACAAAGCTCTTTGTATATATACATCTGCTGCATATGTTAAAATTCCTGCCAGATATATTTTTCTTGCCTTAGTATTAATGTGAGTCTATAATTAGTGACCTTACCTAAATAGGGGGAGATTGTTGGATCCCTAGTTGGATTTGGGCTAGGTTCACTAAACTAGGATGTTTGACCCAACATGTATAGCTAGGGTCATGTATGAGTCCTACAGTATAGGCCATGTCCTTAGAGTCAACACTGCATGGACCAGCCATCAACAGACTGCAAAAGACTCAAGACTTATAGAAATTTCAAAGACTTAGAAAATGAGTTCGACGTTCGTCGAACTCAGGTCGACAATAGTCGTGCTCAACTCGACAAACTCAGAGAAAATTCTTCGAGCTGAGCTCGACGAACTTGGTTCTCAGGTCGACGATCTATGGACATTATACTTCAATATTCCAAGTCTAGAATTCTTCTCACTGAACTCCAGTCGACGAAGTTAAAATATCAGCTCGACGAACTGAAAGAATTAGTTCCTAAACACCTAGAGGGGGGTGAATATGTTCAATTCTTTTTCCTTCTAAGGCAGAATATTAATTCAGTTAATTAATAGAAACATATAGTTCTACAACTATCACAGCACAGAAATAACAATACCGCACACAATCACAGATGGCACACTGATTTATAGTGGTTCCCCAAGGTCTGGGTACATCCACTTTCCCCCTTTGCCTATCTAGCAGTGTGCTAGATTCGGCCTAACTTCTTTCCTTCTCCTCAGATCCGCAGATCTTACAGCTCAGAACCCAAACAAGGCTCCTACAACTCAGAGTGAGTCCACACTCCTACAGCTCAGGCAATCTGCCCTACCTCAGCCTTCAACAAGGCCTACAACTCAGAGATGAAAATCTCCTACAACTTAGGCTCTCAGCCCTACCTCAGCCTTTAACAAGGCCTACAACTCAGAGAACTTAATTTCCTACAACTCAGCCTTTATAAATCAGGCTTACAACTCAGATCTTAAAAAGATCCTACTGAAAATATATATAAATTTGAAATTTACCACCACCCTGGTTGAGAGAAAGGATGGAAGGTTTCCTGATCAGTTCTTGAAAGAATCTGATATTAGAGATCAACCTGTCTTAGCTTTCTTCAAAGCTTCTTGAATCTGAACAAAGTAGGGTTGATCTCCTTTGAAGTTGATCTTCAATCAGCTTCTTTCTTGAAATTTAGAAATCAACCTGAATTCTTCTTGGCAGACTGGTTCAGAATCTGCACTTAAGAGACTTGTTGATGTAAATCCCTTTCTTCACTTGAATAGATGGAGCTCTCTCTCTCCAAATTCTTCTGAAGATTCTTCTGAATTCTTCTTTTAATTCTCTTGACAAACTCTGAGTAGATCACCACTTAAGAATGTCTTCTTAGATCTTCTGTTGAAAATCTTCTTCTGTTTTTCGTGTTTACTCTTTTTTATCTCATATCATATATATTCTTCTTCTGTTGATAGAGAATGTCTTTATATAGACTTCCTCCATGGTAACCAGCTGATACAGTTTCTAACGAACTTCTGACAGCTCTGACAGCTTCAGTAAACTTGTTGAATATCACAGCTGTCAAGTCTTCAGTCACTTCTTGAAATTCTGTCTCTGTCAGCAAAGTGTCGAGACTGAACTTCATCATGTGTCGACACAAGTAGACTAAGTGTCGACACAAGCCTTGGTGGTGTAGACACAGCTCCCTTGGTGTTGACATTGCTTCTCGACACAGCTTATGTAGAATGTGTCGACACTAGTTCTGTGTGTCGACACAGTCACTTCTTCTCTTCACAAAAAAAAAATCAACTTTGTTGAAACTCTGTTATGTGTCGACACAAGTCCTGTGTGTCGATACAGTTGATGTCGACAAAGTCTTCTGTGTGTCGACACTGCCTCTGTGTGTCGACACAGTTGATGTCGACTAAACTTTTCTGTGTGTCGACACCGCATCTGTGTGTCGACACAGTTTCTTCTGGTATTGACACAGCCTTTCCAAGTGTCGACACAATTGACTCCAGGTGTCGACACAGCTTTTCTCTAGTGTTGACACAAGCCTTCATAAGTGTCGACACAGCTTCTTCTGGTGTCGACTCATGAACTTAGAAACTTTTCCTGCATTCCTGCATTTTCTTAACCTGCACATATAAACTCAAAACAACATCAAATACACCTTGATGCATATCATTGAGTAAGGTGATGCTTCTTCAAATCTGGTATACATTTTTCAATATACCCAACAATCTCCCCCTATTTGGAGAAGTAATAACCCTTAGTCAATGATATACACCATTATGATGTATAAACACACATTATGATGCATAAAAACATTACATGACAGGGTAACTTATAAACAAAACATGTATAAAATGTCATCAGAGAATAATGATGCAAACATAATGGGCATTAATCATTGTTTTGTTTAAACTTTCAAAAGTTTCTTAACAATAGTTTACATAGATTTTTAAAACTAAAGATTACAATGTTGTAAAATCTAGTTAATCTATTCTAAGGCTGATCAGTCTCCTTGATGAATATGCCTTTGCCTGACTGGATCTTGGCTTGTGCTGGAGCTTTAGTATCTTCAGCTGGCTTTTTGCCCTTCAGATCTTTCTTCTTTTGTTCTTCAGCCCTTATCCTTTGCCTTTCAAAATAATGAAAAGGCTTTGGGAAGTACTTTCTAGGCTCCTGAGCATTAGGAGGTAGCTTCCCATCTTTTGTCTTTCTTCTATATTGTAGAATGACTTCCTGCCTAGCTTCATGCTTGTTCCATTCTTGCTCAGCATACCATTTACCCTTTTCATGGGTCTTGTCCTTCACAGCCTTTCAGGCAGTCAATATAATATTCCTAGAAGTAGGACTCCATTGTTAAAAATCAGGCTTCAACTATGCCTATTCTCTAAATCTTTTCTTTGAAAGTTGAGCTTCTTGCTCTTTATTCAAAGCTGCCTCTGACATTTCTACTTTCTCAATGATAACATTTTTAGTACCCTCTGGAGGGCTGTACATTAAATGTACTTCTTGTTGAATCATATCAAAATCTGCTGGAGGGTAAATGACCTGAGCAACTTCAAGTTGATCACCTTCAAAATAAGCAGGTTGCACACCTGACTCAGATATATTATCATCATCACATAGGGGTGTATATCCAAGGGTGGGTCTGATGCTATTAGATATCCATTTAGCATGATCTGAGCCTGCTTTGACTAACACTCTCTCCCCCTTTATGACTTCTCTCTCAATATGAGCTCTGAGGTCATCTTTCTGAAATCTTACTTGGTCATCTAGATAATTAACACCATCTTTATAAAATGACCTCAGTTTCAGTAGCTGATCAGAAATGATCTTTTGAGAATTCTTAATAGTTGTTTGTACAACAGCTAGTTCTTTCTGTAATTGTTTATCAAAATCTGACTTCAATTGAACAAAATGTTCAGTCCCAATAGGAGCTTGTTTGTGAACTTCTGTGACAATTATATTGTGAGATTCTGTCAGATTGTCATTCATCATGATCTGATTCTCAAGGACATAGCCTTGCTTAACAAGTATATCATCAACTTTAATCTTTATTTCTTCTTATTGTTTTGCCAGAAAAACTACAGCATTACCTCCTTTATGGAAGCAATCTGTCATCTCTCTCTTATTCTGATTTACCTCAAATCTAATTGATTTGATATCTTGAGCCAAGGAGAATTGCAGATCTTTATGAGTTTCATCCATATATTTCTCCATGGCTATCCTTTGTTCATCTAACTTTACTTGCAAAGATAACAACAAAGAACTATGATCATGTGCAGGAACTGGTTGTGGAGCAGTTTGCAATGCCCTTTTATAGATTTGGCTTCTTCTTTTGAAAACAATCAGCTTTCTCTTCTTTGCTTGAATTTCTGCTTCATCTTCAGAAGCTGAAGTACTTGCTATATCAACTCTTTTCTGAGGACTAGGAGGCAGTTCCTTTTCATTCCTAGGTTGCTCCCCCTCAATTCCAGCTTACTCCCCCTCAGTTCTGACTTGTTCTATATCAAGGAACAACTCTTCAAGGGTAAACTCTTGTTGAGGTTGGACTGGAGGCACTCTTAACTCTGGAGCATTAGCAGCTGTAGATGTATCCTCCATGATAACATCTGGTGCTTGATTGTTGAGTTAAGTGGTCTGGTCAACATCAACCAAGGACATAGTTAGTGTTTCATCCTCATTATTGAAAATTGATTGATTAACTTCTTGGATTACCTCAAGAATAGTTTAAGTAGCCATTTCACTTTCTAAGTGTGTTGGCCCTTCCTCAAGATGAGGCTCCCCCTGCACCTGAGCACCATCTGTAATGTCTTGTGTAGGAGATTTTTCAGCAATCTATCGTCTCTCTTCATCAGGCATGTCCTTTGTTAGGACTCTATCCCATCTGGAGATTATCCTTATATTCATTCTTCTCATGTGGTTGATCTTAGAACCAGTAGTCTGTTCCATTACTTCTGGAATTGTTCCAGCCTGTTCTATAAGCAATCTAAATTTGGCCTTTGTTGATCGAGACATATCCATACTTAGATTCAACTCTTTTAGAATATGAATGTATACTTCTACTAGATTAAGACTTTAAAAACTGACAACTACCATTATAACCCATAAGCATAAAAGAGTCATTCAACACCGAAACGTTTAGTACTGACACGACTAGGAGGAATCTAAGATCGGTAAGTAAAAGATTCTATTATGAATGGGGGCGATGAACTCATGCTAAAGAGAACGAAACATGATTCAGAGCATGACAATTGAAAAGATAGGGTAATAAATAATCCTACTAAATTTGATTAAATATTACCAGAAGAAAAGTGAGCGTTTCCCTTAAAGGGTTCAGATCTCTTTAAATGAATCTATGCATCATGCGATAAACACGAGAGCTCATCCTTACACGTATACGTTCCTGTCTTGACTCCATGCACTAACCTGAGATTTTTCTTCTATAGAACTCAATCTTGTATGAGGGCACATACTAATCCGTGAAAGTTACCTCATGTGACATACTGACATGATTTATGACCTTGTCATATGAAGTGCGAAAAATTCAAGATTTGCAATAGGGAGAATCATAAATAAAAGGTGGCAAAATCACGATTTTATCAATAATCACTTCTAAGGCAATACCAAAGAATTGCTAATACACACAACTAAAACATTTGCTACAAAAAAATCTCAATTATTACATACAACTGCAAAATCATAGTTTCACCCAACTGTAACAAATCAACCAACAAATGATATATATTTAAAGATAATTGTTACAATTGCAGTGTATACAACCACAAAAAAAACATACAACTGAAAAAATGTATAATAACTTAACTGTAAATGGCTAAACTGACAATCCAAGAAATAGAATTGTGAATCACTCAAAATATGCAACTTTAACTATAGCCGCACGACAGCACACAGCTATGTAAGGCCTGGTAAATGTGTCTCTGATGCAACCCTCGTCGCATCCGAGAACGTGTGACGCCACCACGCGCCATTATTTATTTCATGCAATTATTTATCTTTGTTCGTTTTCGTTGCAATTAATTATTTCATGTATTTCCCTTTGCATGCACTTGTTACTAGTTTTGGCTTATCAGTGTGACCGGCCAGTGAGACCATTAATAAAAAGGTCCGGTAATTTAAGTCGTTAGGACGTAGGAGGCAAGCTTAATTTATTTAACGGAGCGTATAAAATTAATCCCAAGATTGTGAATCAAATAATTTCCGAAACTATTATTTGAAAGGAAATCCAGCATTGTTCAAGGGCTGGTAAATGGAAGTTAATATTGGAGAAAATCTTATGTGTCTAAGTTTGGGAAAAATAATAATGATTAAGATCTTTGGAAATAAAAGAAGGAAATAAGATGGTGTTGTTCACTGGTATAAATATCACTGCTCAGACAGAGCAGAGCACCGGAAAATTAAGAAAATATCACTGCCTCATTCTTGTGAATGCTGCCGGAGTCGACCTTGCGGGTTCCTCCAACTGCCGCCATCGTCGGCGTCCTTTCCCGTCCCAGGCGAACAACCTGACGGCTTCTCCGCTCGTGCACTCTCCGCCACCCGTACCTAACAAGAACCGCTGCCCAGAATCCTGTCCGTCGAAGATCTGCCTCTGCTCTCGGGTCGCTGTCGACGACAGCCTCTTGATTCCGGCGATCTGACTCCTGCACAGTCCAGTAGAGGACTGGCCATTTCCTTCCCGAGCCGCATCTCACCTGGATCGATCTTCACCGTGGATTTGGGGAAAACCAGTCTCGCCTGGATAATGCACTCTTTCGCTATTTTAGAACTATCAAATTAATTTTATGCGACACAACTAAATAAAGTTAAGCTTGCCTGGAACGTTCAATCTGCTCTTGTTATCGTTATTTCATAAGTTGTTTTGTGATTATGCTTGTGGTTGTGTAAGTTCCGCAAAACATTCAACTCAGTCGCACTCGAGGGATCCACCTCTAACGATTTTCATGACTTTTTAGTAAAATTCATTACGATGAGTAACGTTTGCGCGCGAAGCCTCAACTTGGGCCACTCGGCCTCTCTTATTAAAGAAAAATAAAATCATTTTTTAAAATTAATTTTTATTTCATAATTAAATATATTATTTTGTTTAAAAATATATTTAAGTTGAAAAACCCGAATCTAGTTTACATCAGTTTGGTATCGGAGGAGTTGTGATTCGCTCCTATCGCGAAACACGCGATCCGTATTTCAAATTTTTTTAAAAAAATCTTTATTTTATTTTATTATTATTATTTTAGTAACGAAAAAACAAAAAAATTCAAATTATTTTAAAATGGAAAATCGTGTAGGGAAAATCGAAGATAACGTCACCGGCTTGAGTACACAAATTCAAAACCTCATGAACACTATTGAAGCGCTAACCGCAAGTGTCAACGAGAACCAAAGGAGCGTTGGTCAAGCGATCACTGGGTTACGTGCGAGTGTGAATGCATTAGAGGTCAACCAACACTTAGGCCTAAATCCACCACCCCCGGTCGAGCACTATCAAATCGTCGGAATTTGGAACAAGAAAATCCACGACATCTCGAGCCGGTAGTCCACAATATAAGAGAACCGCCTCGTTGGAACTTAGGAATAAAATTAGATGTTGACGATTTTGAGGGGCAGATAGAGCCTGAGAGTTTCCTGGATAGGTGTGATAGGATGGATCGTTACTTTGTTTGGAAGCAATTGCCTCCAGCTAGGCAAGTAGAGTACGCCGTCCTTAGGCTAAAGGGGTCTGCATTAGTCTGGTGGGGACAATTAGAGCGCGCTAGATTCAATTTAGGATTACCACCCAACACCACCTGGAATGAATTTAAGGCCCAACTTAGGAAACTCTACGTACCCCATGATTATATCCAGACTTTATATCATAGATTCCATAATCTACGACAAGAAAAGACAACAGTAGATGAGTACACTGATGAGTTTCTTGTACTACAGTCGAGGCTAGATCTTCGTGAGGATGATGACATGACTGTATCCCGTTATCTTAATGGGTTACGCTATTCCATACGAGATCAGCTAGAGTTGCACCATTATCGCGATTTAGGGGAAGTTTCTAGCAGAGCCCGTAGAGTGGAGTCACTACAGAAGCCCACATCCGGAGTCAGATCTACAGATAAGTCTACCATGAGTGTCACCACAACCAAGAGAGGAACTAAACATATGGTGCATTCATACTAATTTACAAAAAAGCATCTAAATCTAGGTTTGCAAATACCAAAGGACTTATGCAAACAAATATTGCTCACAAAATAACATATGGGAGTTGTTAAAAGTGTTGGGGTCCAGCCCCTAAAGAGTCGATGGACTTGGATTAAATCAGACCAGGTCTGGAGTTGTGCTGGAAGCAGATGTTGAGCTCTCTGTCTCCAGGTGCCGAGTGGAGCAGGTACCAGCCAGGCGTCGAGTGCATCGAGTGTTCTTAGCTAGGCGTCAAGTGTGGTGTTTAGGCGTCGAGTGAGCTCTTCCAGACATCTAGTGATGGTTGACGGATGTTGTTCCGTGAAATCACGTGTTTTTATTGTTGTCTGATGTTTAGGGCTTGATTTAAGGGTTGAGATAATCTCGCCTTTTGCCATAAATAGGCCTCGACTTATTCCAGAACTAACACATCAATTATTTTTGGTCGTCAGAACGTGAAGATCGTTGTTTTAGGGTTCGGCCTTCTGTCATTGCTACTACCAGAGTTCTTTTTCAGGAAGAACAACAGAAGATTCTTAGATTGAAGCTTTGTCTTCCCTGAAGGGTATTTTTGCTTTTTTTCCGCCTTCACCTTACTCTAAGAGTTTAGAAGTGAGATTTGGAGTTTGTGATTTCTTGCTTGGAGAAATGATTATTTCTGTAATCTGGGAAGGGGATTCAATCTATAAATCTCGGGGGATCTAGGTTGGACAAACCTAGTGTCTGTTATTATAATCCTTATTTTCTTTAGTGGATTTATGTGTGCCCCCGCCCCATGATTTTTCCCTTATTGATTTGGAGAGGATTTTCTACGTAAAATATGTGTGTTCTTTGGTTGCTTTATTTTTCTATTTGTGTTGGTTGCATTTTTTTATCTTTCAAGTGCCTGGTGGTGCTGGGATATCTTATTCCCAACAAGTTGTATTAGAGCTAAGTTCATTTGTCTCTGATTGGTCGTTTCATCCTGAATTTGGGTCAACGGTAGGTGACGATACTCATCCACTCCCTACATTCCAAAATCTCGTTTGTGAATTAATCAGATTTACCTTGGACCGTCGGGTTGTAAGATGGAGCAGAGCACAAAAAAGATTAACATAAATGACAAGAATTGGAGCATTTGGAAGCCGTGGATGGAAGATCTTTTATATTGTATAGATCTCCATACTCCATTGTTCGGGAGGCCGACTACCATGCTGAATGAAGAAGAGTGGAAGAAGATGGATCAGAAGTGAAAGTTCACCTAGTGTCAACTATCTTCACCTATGGGGGGGGGAATAGGTGACGTGCAGCGTTTTTGCAGAATTTAAATTGTACCTGCACACGAAAATAAAACAACACAGCACAACAGAGTACACAAGCTATTTATAGTGGTTCCCCGACTTGGGTACATCCACTTTCCCCCTTCGACCTATCTCCCAACACGGGACGACTCGGTCTCTTCACCAACAGGATTGAAATCCAATCCTTGCACTATCGGAAGGAACCCTTCCACACGTAGGAGTCAACACTTCCACAACACGGGTTGCACTCAACCCTTACAACACGGAACCACCGTTCCTTTACAACAAAATAAAATAGAATGTACAAAAGATACAAACCACGTTTGGAGACAAAGGTGTCCCTCTTTGTTGACGACGTGTTCTTGAAGTCCACAAAGAGTCCACAACCCTAGATCTCTCTTGGAGAGGATCTCCCCGGAACCGGCGGCGGCAAGATGGGCGGCGGCTAGGTTCACGGGATCGGCGGCAACAACGATGTGCGGCTGTAGTTCTTTAGAGATCCAAACTTCGTAGCGAAGCTAGCTAGGTCTACCAACGGTCTCACTAGGATCAATCGTCTCGATCGATTCGGATGGGGAAGATTTTCCCGATCTACAAATCGAGAGACAAGAGATCTCCGGTTAGACACGTGAGACGCTGAGCTTAGATAGGCTTCTATCGCAGGAGGATCTGGGCGAAACCACGATCAACCGGCGAACAACTTGGCGCGAGCGACAGCGGCGGCGGCGGAGCGAAAACGGCGATCTAGGTCACGTCGCGGCTCGCGTTTTTCTTTTCTTCTTCGCTCCATTTACTGTTCAAAAATACCTGTGTATTTATACACACGTATACTCCAAAGTGACCGTTGTGGGTCCCACCTGAAGGAAACCCTAGTTCCGGTTCAACATAGTCCAGCGGCAGAATCCGGTCCAGCAGCTTCCAGAGAAAACGCCAAGTAAGAATCGGCGAGAATCGCAGGTGATTCTCGACGAATCGGCGAGAATCAGTTAGTGATTCTCGACGATTCGTCGAGAATCACTAGTGATTCTCGCCGAATCACTTGTTGATTCTCAACGAATATAACTTGGTATTCATGATCTGCTCAACGATGGGTTCGGCGAGAATCACTAGTGATTCTCGCCAAATCTTACTTGGCACCGTTTTGAGGTAGTCGGATAGAGTCGGCGAGAATCACTAATGATTCTCGACGATTCGGCGAGAATCACTAGTGATTCTCGTCGAATTACACTTAGACGAATTTTCGTCTTTCCACCCAAGAGCTGCTCCTTAACCCATCCTTGCTCCTTGTCTGCTCTTGTATAAACATGGCCCTGTACTTAAAAGTAAGTGCACTCCAATAGAGAGAGTACACGTAGGGCAACACACTGATCTGCTCAACGAGGGATTACGACGTGCAGACCCGTGTATATTGACCTACTGCACCCTGACATTGGTGTGCACTTAGCGTGGAATAACTGCAAGCACAACTTGAGAGGTTTCATCAAATACATTGTGAATTCATCTTAGCTTGACAGGTGGCTTCCTCAAATCCAGGTAATTGTGGATACAATACCCAACAATCTCCCCCTATTTGACGAAGCCAAAACCCTACTAGCTAAGATGAATAATACCAATCAAATAATATAAACAGCATTCAGAATTTAAATATACAGCACAAGATAATATAGGCAGACAAATCAAGACTTGAGTCATTCATAATTTCAAATGCATATATATATATATATATATATATATATATATATATATATATATATATATATATATATATATATATATATATATATATATATATATATATATATATGTATATATACATAATCTCAAGATTGTTCAAATAATAACAATAACCATTAATCGTTCTTAATAGAGAATGACAAGCTATAAAGTTTTGACTATTTTTCTTTAGCTAAGTCATCCTTGAGTTTTTGCGCCAAATACTTCTTTCTTTGCCTCTCCATATACTCTTTGGGCTTCGGATAATATCTGGGAGGAGGAGCTTTATCTGCCGCCGTGTTGGTCCTGAAGAAGATGTTTCGTTTTGCTTCATACATCTTGTGCATTTCCCACTCATACTGGCTGTATACTTCGTTTCGATTGATTTCTCCTTTTTCCTGTAGCCAGAAGGTGTCCAAGATGATGTTCTTTGAAACTGGACTCCACTTTTCATTTCTTACTTCCTCCTCACTCAGTCGAATTCTCTTTTCAGCTTGTGTCTCCTTGGAGGTCCCTTCTTGAGCTTTTCTCTTGCCCCTGGCTTTTGCTAGGGCCTCTTGGTCAAATATGCTCATCAGTTTTGCTTTAGAAATAGCCCTAGCATCAGCTTCACTCATGGGAACATCTGCAGCACTTACTCCCTCAGCAGCACTTACTCCCGCAGCAGCCGTAGTAGTCACAGGAGCATGAATACCTGCAGGATTCAAATCGACGCCTAACGCCTGTTGGAGCATCCACCAGCAGCCGTCATAGACATATTTGTTTGACTGTTCAAAGTTTGTGATCATGATTTCTTGAAGCTCGGCCATCTTAGCTATATATTCCTTCTCCCCCTTTTTGGCTTCGACTGCGATGGAGTTTGCATAGGAGTGCAGGGAGTCATCAATATGCTTGGTAGTCCTAGAGAATTCAGTGACCAAGGTCTGCTAATTGGCGTTGAGAGTTATCATATTACCGCCAAACTTTTGAATGTTGTTTGCTACAACATGAGCATTCTGATTCACTACGGCAAGAGTATCGGTGTTCTTTTTCAATCCGGCCATAAGAAGAGTGATCGCTTGGCCGGCCGCTGTATACTTTTCTTCAAATTTCTTGTCCATCATGTCAAGTTTATGATTGATCTCCACCATGTTCTTGAGCATGAGATTTTCAGACTTCTTAATCCTTTGCAGCATTTTATTCTGAGCTTTATCAAAGGAAACTTTAAGCTCATTCACTATGCCCTGAATGATATTCACGGTATGAGTGGCTAGATTATCTCGTAGTGGAAGATCCGGAGGCACTTCTTGGCCTTGCACTTCATCAGATGCACCTGTAGAGCTGGACAGGAGCACAGCCTCTAAGGGTGGAATACTGGCAGCATCTGTAGATTTCTCGGACTCCCCCTCCACTCGTGCACCAATGTTTTCAGGAACGATTTCAGGTGCGTGCTTGTCAGATGGAGGTTCAATGAGATCCTGAGTCTCCAATGCTTCTTGTCCCTCATTGCCATCTTCCTCTCCTTCATCATCCATGAAATCATCTTCATCAGCAGTCCCCTGTACATCAGCTTCGGCTCCTTGATCGTTCCGGTTCAGGTCCTCTTCATTCTCCGGCACAGCTTTACTGTCTTCTTGTATATCTGCCACAGCATCTCTGGCCATTTGGGAGATGTCAGCTACGATATCAGCATGAGTGGGTAGAGGCTCCCCCTCAATTCCTGCAGTCAAAGTATCAGGAATTTCACTGGGGGTTACTGCTGGAGATACGTCCTGTTGTTCTTCCACGGGAGCCTGCCCAATTCGCCGCTCCCATCTGTCAAAAACACTTGAATCCATTTTCTTGAGGTAATGTATAGGAATACCTTTACTCATGTCATATTTATCTTCATTCAGCTGATTGAGATACATACTGATGATTCGTCCAAAGCTTGGAGATCTCAGGGTGTCCTTTATCTTCTCGAACAGCAATGCCCCCAGTTGAACCTTTTACCGTAGACAATTGCCACCAGGACCTTGAACATGTCTGCAGAGATATTGTCATGAAAGCCTGGCTTGCAGATGAGTACTTTTTCGATTATGTCTGACAAAAGCTTCCCTTCTTCATTCATATCCTTGCGCTTTATTGACCGAGTTCCTCGTGGGAGACCACAGAATAAGAGAGTCCTGGTTTTGTCTTCTTCCTCAAGATAGTCCTCGTGCTCCGAGCTAGAGAGCTGCAGGAAGCGGGTCAGCTTGCTGGCAGACATCTTGATCTTTGCCCCATCCAGCTTGCTTTTGATAAGAGAGTCGCCATTCCGGAGTTTTGCGGTAGCGAAGAACTCCAGCACCTCTTTGTCTAAGATTTTGCACGGGTGCTCCAGGACGAATGAGAGCCCAGCCTCTTCCAGCATCAGAATGATGTTTTTGAATTCGTCAGAGGCATGAGAGAACCCTGTTCGAACTAGCTCGCAACCAGTGACCAGCCCAGCGGTTGTCCTTGGAGCCATTGCAGATCTAGGGAGAGAAGCCCTACTCTACGCTTAATCAAAAATCAAAACGGAAGCGACACTAGTGAACAAGTCCAAGTAAGGGTGAGGGGGGTGGTTACCTAAAGGCGTAGACGGTGAGTTAGTTCGATGAAGACGAGGGACACCCGATGAGTGCACGCGGAGAAATTCCTGGAAGAAGGAATCGAAACCGGGAGAGATCGTCGGTGAGAAACTCGCGGATTCGGTGAGTTTCCTGCGGAGTTTGGCGGGATTCGGCGGGATTCGACGGAGCCTGCACGATTCCTGGTGAGTTTCCTGCGGAGTCCTGCGGAGTTCTTCTTCGCTCGACGAAAATCCTGCGGAGTTCTTCTTCGCTCGACGAAAATCCTGCGGATTTCGGCGGGATTTGGCGAGAACCTTACGGGAAGACGATTAGGCGAAGACCGTGCGGGATTCGTAAGGAATGTGAAGAGTCGGCGGGAATGGGATTCTCCTTAAATGTGATTCTCCTCAAATGTGATTCTCCTTAAAGCCAAGCTCGACGAGTCAAATGGGATTCTCACGGTTTCTGTTTGTCTAAGTTAATTTGAAAGTCTTCTAACTATATAGATACTCCTTAAAGCCAAGCTATTAGGGTTTGAGCCAGCTTTTCCATATAAATTAATTTAAGCATCTTCTAAGTATGTAAATACTTCGTAAGGCCAATCTACGCTGGTTTTCAGTGAACTAATTTAAGCCTGTAGACGTTAGATCTCGAGTCTATCAGGGGAATTTCCGATAAGTCTTCAATATTGTATCTATGGTTTATGTTCACCATGTTAACATATCCTTAGATGTACTCACACAATGGTGTAAATATAGGTATAACTATATATACATATATATATATGTAAATGTGGATACAATATGACTCAAGTCCTGAAATTGATCAAACATACCTGGGATTATGAGAGTTATCATTTAGTCCCTCAGGTAAAACATTTTAGGAGCTCAATGTGAATATGCTCAAGTAGATATCACATCTGGTATTCCAGACGCTTGTTCCAATTTAGTCTTGAGCCACCTACTGTCTAGTTCCCATCATATTCACGGGAACCTAGACTACCCTGCAAGAAAGAATTACTTTACCTTAGGAATCCAATTCATATTGGGTCCTAGGTTCCTGTTAGCATAAGCACTCGACTGCCTTCCTTCAGAAAACCTGTCAGGAAGGCTACCTCTGCTCAGAAAATGTGGATAGGCCCTTGCCTTTGGCACAGAGGGGTTGTGCCAACAGTCGATGGCAAAGTATCCCACTTTGCCACAGCACCAACACAGGTGAATATTGTATCGCCGTTTCTGACCTGATCTAGTGACTGAGGTAGTCACGGTCCTAGGTCTCAACGAGATAGGGCATGATCTCCTAACAAAATTTCCTCTTCCACCGTGACACGTGGAAGGGTGGAAGGAATGCATGTTGCGAGCGTCATGAGGCCGGGGAGGTGGTGCCTTCCTTTCAGGCATCCCCCTTCCTGAGGCCCCATGAAAACTTACACCATGACTTCTAACTTCCTTGTCCTGTGTCCTCGGGTGGTGAGAAGTGTTCTGTGAGCTGGTACATGCAAATTCACAACGAGTTGAGGCAGTGGCAGTGAATACAAAGGGCTCAGAATGAGCCTTAGGTATTCTCTCATGGACGGCCACGACGGCCCTTGCACTACGGGTGTCTCCATATGAGGACAGATCACCCTTGTAGTGACCACGATTGTTCCTGTGGTCATGCCTGAAGGCATGATGAGTTGCCTTCCTGCTTGGAGTGGGGGGTCGGAATACTGTTTCCCCATTTCTCCACGAATTGATAATCCGGGAGATCCACCCATTTTCTTGTTTTCTCTTTATAGCATCAACCTTGGAAAAGTTTGATACTATTCTTTTCTCATTCTCTAGACTACTTTCTAGAGCTGAGATTTTAGAGTCCTTGACCTTGTTGGATGCCAATTGGAGAACCAACAAGATCTTCAGTCGAGCAATCTCTTGAGCTTGCTCCTCAGCAAGTAGGTTGCTTGTCTGAAGGGCTCTCTTCAGGGAATCAGCATTTTCTGAAGGAAGGCAGTTCCTGTGTTCAGAAACTTCAAGAGAGACGGGGCAGGATGAAGAAGTTACCTGCTCTTCTGTGTTATTGTCATTAGAGCCAGTGACCATTGTGTCATCCTCATCAGAGCTGCTTTCCTCACTGGACTCTTCAGTCTCGGACACGGACACTGGAGCTCTGATGCTGTCCGAGAGATCCTTGCCTTCATCTTCAGAGGTGAAGACCCCCACATAGGCTTCATCCTCTGGTTTGACAGCAGATTCCAGCTTTCTCTGACCCCCCCCCCCCATCAGCTCAGAGATCATCACAGACATAGATTTAGCCGTCCTACATTTTTCCAATCTAGAGCGAGAAGCTCCAGACCAGATATCCATGATAATTTGACGAATCCTCTTGTCCAAGTTAAATAGTGACAGTTCCGTCTCTAACATCTCTGCAATGCACTTGGGCACTTCGATATTCTTTCCAGAGCAGGAGGTCTTCATAGGAATAAAAGGACCCTCTTCCAGGATGAAAGATGCTCGAGGATCGATGGCCTCCAAGTGATATGACACCCTCATCCTCCAGACGGGATAATACTCCTTTGTACATGCGGGAAGTCTTAGTGGCGATATCTCATAATCCAGCTCCATGCTTCTGACACCGGTGGCAGGATACTACTCAAGGTGTAAACTTTTTTGATGAGTAATCTCCCTCTGATACCACTTGAAAGTTCACCTAGTGTCAACTATCTTCACCTATGGGGGGGAATAGGTGACGTGCAGCGTTTTTGCGGAATTTAAATTGTACCTGCACACGAAAATAAAACAACACAGCACAACAGAGTACACAAGCTATTTATAGTGGTTCCCCGACTTGGGTACATCCACTTTCCCCCTTCGACCTATCTCCCAACACGGGACGACTCGGTCTCTTCACCAACAGGATTGAAATCCAATCCTTGCACTATCGGAAGGAACCCTTCCACACGTAGGAGTCAACACTCCCACAACACGGGTTGCACCCAACCCTTATAACACGGAACCACCGTTCCTTTACAACAAAAATAAAATAGAATGTACAAAAGATACAAACTACGTTTGGAGACAAAGGTGTCCCTCTTTGTTGACGACGTGTTCTTGAAGTCCACAAAGAGTCCACAACCCTAGATCTCTCTTGGAGAGGATCTCCCCGGAACCGGAGGCGGCAAGATGGGCGGCGGCTAGGTTCACGGGATCGGCGGCAACAACGATGTGCGGCTACAGTTCTTTAGAGATCCAAACTTCGTAGCGAAGCTAGCTAGGTCTACCAACGGTCACACTAGGATCAATCGTCTCAATCGATTCGGATGGGGAAGATTTTCCTGATCTACAAATCGAGAGACAAGAGATCTCCGGTTAGACACGTGAGACGCTGAGCTTAGCTAGGCTTCTGTCGTAGGAGGATCTGGGTGAAACCACGATCAACCGGCGAACAACTTGGCGCGAGCGACAGCGGCGGCGGCGGAGCGGAAACGGCGATCTAGGTCACGTCGCGGCTCGCGTTTTTCTTTTCTTCTTCGCTCCATTTACTGTTCAAAAATACCCGTGTATTTATACACACGTATACTCCAAAGTGACCGTTGTGGGTCCCACCTGAAGGAAACCCTAGTTCCGGTTCAACATAGTCCAGCGGCAGAATCCGGTCTAGCAGCTTCCAGAGAAAACGCCAAGTAAGAATCGGCGAGAATCGCAGGTGATTCTCGACGAATCGGCGAGAATCAGTTAGTGATTCTCGACAATTCGTCGAGAATCACTAGTGATTCTCGCCGAATCACTTGTTGATTCTCAACGAATATAACTTGGTATTCATGATCTGCTCAACGATGGGTTTGGCGAGAATCACTAGTGATTCTCGCCGAATCTTACTTGGCACCGTTTTGATGTAGTCGGATAGAGTCGGCGAGAATCACTAATGATTCTCGCCGAATCGGCGAGAATCACTTGGTGATTCTCGTCGAATTACACTTAGACGAATTTTCGTATTTCCACCCAAGAGCTGCTCCTTGACCCATCCTTGCTCCTTGTCTGCTCTTGTATAAACATGCCCCTGTACTTGAAAGTAAGTGCACTCCAATAGAGAGAGTACACGTGCGCCAACACACTGATCTGCTCAACGAGGGATTACGACGTGCAGACCCGTGTATATTGACCTACTGCACCCTGACATTGGTGTGCACTTAGCGTGGAATAACTGCAAGCACAACTTGAGAGGTTTCATCAAATACATTGTGAATTCATCTTAGCTTGACAGGTGGCTTCCTCAAATCCAGGTAAGTGTGGATACAATACCTAACAAGAAGGCAGTGGGTTTCATTTGGCAATGACTTGATGATTCTGTCTTCAATCATGTATCCATAGAATCAACAGCCTAGGCTTTATGGAAGAAGCTGAAAGCGTTGTACAAGCGGAAGACAACGGACAACAAAGCTTTCTTGATCAGGAAGCTTTTGAACTTGAAGTATAAAGAAGGTTCTCAGATGACAGAGCATCTGAACCTTGCTCAAAGCATCATCAACCAATTGGAGGCTATGAAGATCACCTTGGGGGACGAGCTGCAAGCATTGATGGTCCTTAGTTCTTTTCCCGAGAGTTGGGAAACTCTTGTGGTGCCCTTGAGTAATTCGGCGTCGGATAGCATTGTGTCGATGGAGATGGTGATGAGTTTTTTCTTGAATGAGGAGCTAAGGAGGAAGGATTCTGGAGTCTCTTCATTAGTTGCTCTTCTTATGGAGGGAAGAGACAGGTTGATGAAGAAGGAGGGTAAGCCACGGGCTAACTCCAGAAGCAAGTCCAGGCTGAAGTCCAAGAAGGAGATTGAGTGCTACTACTGCAAGAAGAATGGTCGCTTCAAGAAGGAATGCTTCAAGTTGCAAGGAGATCAGAAGGAGAAGTCAAAGGAGACTGGAGAATCAAGTGAGGGTGCAGGTGCAACCTCGATTGCAGAGGATGAGTCACTATGATTACATTACAGTGGGTCTACCTGCCAGGAGTTTGTTGGCATAGATTGGGTAGTGGATGGTGGAGCATCTTACCATTGCACTCTGCATAGAGATTACTACTACTCATACGCTACTGGAGATCTTGGCACTATCCGGATGGAAAATGTCGGGGTGTCGAAGATTGTTGGTAGTGGAGATGTCCACTTGGAGACTGATCTGGGAAGGGAAAGAATGTCAGACATATTCCCGATTTGAGGATGAATCTCATTTCTATTGGTAGACTGGATGGTGGAGGTTTCACAAGAATTGAAGGCAGAGGTGCCCGAAGACTAGTGAAAGGGTCTTTGGTGGTGGCCCAGGGCAAGAAGTGGTGTGGTCTATACTGAGCAAAGGCTAAGATCTGCAGCCATAGTGTGAATGCAGTTGAAGACAACTCTATGGAGTTGTGGCATTGCAGACTTGGCCACATCAGTGAGAAGAACTTGAAGATCTTGTTGGAAAAAAAGGCTCTTCCAGAGCTATCGGGGGAGCTTCCTGACACGTGTGTTCGCTGCTTGGTTGGCAAGCAGAGATGAGTTTCTTTTGCACATGCTGAATTGAAGAGGAAGACGAAGCAGCTGAGCTTGACACACACTGATGTGTGTGGTCCGATTGAGCCTATTTCAGTGGGTGGAGCCGCCTACTTTGTCATGTTTATAGACGATCACTCAATAAAGGTATGGGCTTATTTTTTGAAACAGAAAAGTGATGTTTTGGCAAAGATCATGGAGTTCAGGGCAATAGCGAAGAAGATGAACGAGAAGGTGATCAAGCGGGTTCGATCTGACAATGGTGGTGAGTACATTGGAACCTTTGATGCTTACTACAGAATGCATGACATCGTGCATGAGACGATAGTTCTGAGGACGCCGCAATAAAATGAGTTGGCGGAGAGGAAGAACATGATGATTGTGGAGAAGATCAAGTGTATGATCTCTCAGGCAGGTATTAGCAAGCAGTTCTGGGCTGAGGCTATACAGACTGATGTGTATTTGATCAATCTGTCCCCCATGACACCTTTAGATGGAGATATCCCAGAGCATGTTTGGTCCGGGAAGGTGTCTTATGGACACGTGCGTGTGTTTAGTTGCAGGGCACATGTTTTTGTCCCCAAGGAGGAGACATTGAAGCTTGATGAGAAATCTCAGGAGTGTAGCTTGATGAGAAATCTCAGGAGTTTATCTTGCCCAGGTTCCCATCTGAGGAGTTTGGTTATAGACTTTGGGACCCAGAGAAGAAGAGGATCATCGAAAGCAGAGATGTGGTCTTTGTGGAAGACCAGATAGTTGGTGAGCAGGAGATTGCTGAGCCACAAGATTCACAGGCTATGGAGTGTTCTGATGTAATTCCTGAGCCAGAGTTTTTTGGTGCTGATGGAGGGCATGCCGAGGAGGAAGCTGAACAAATTCCAAATCAGGAAGAGATTCTTGATGGAGGGGGAGCTTTGCTTGTTGATATTCCACCTATTATGGAGGTACCCCTCAGGAGATCTGACAGAGTTTGGAGGCCAAGCACCATGTATCCACCTTAAGACTATATTTTACTTATTGATGGTGGAGAGCCTGAGTATTTTGAGGAGGCTCAGAGATCTGAAGATAGAGTATCTTGGGACGTAGTTATGGAGGAGGAGCTAGAGTCACTCCAGAAGAATGAGACCTATAAGTTGGTCTGGTTACCAAAGGGGAAGAAAGCCTTGAAGAACAAATAAGTCTTCAAGCTGAATTCTGATGAACATCTTTCCCGGCCTAGATATATGACAAGATTGGTAGTCAAAGGGTTCAGTACAAAACACGGTGTTGACTTTGATAAGATATTTTCATCAATGGTGAAAATATCCTCTATCAGACTGGTATTGGGTTTGATGGCCTTCAGTGATCTTGAGATTGAGTAGATGGATGTCAAGACGGCATTCCTGTATGGGGATTTGGAGGAAGAGTTGTGTATGGAGCAGCCCAGAGGCTTTGAGGTCAAGGGCAAGGAGCACTTAGTCTGCTTACTTAAGAAGAGTCTTTATGGGTTGAAGCAGGCACCCAGACAGTAGTATAAGAAGCTTGAATCCTTTATGCTGAAGAGCAAATTCTAGAGGACCCGGGCTGATTATTGTGTTTATGTGAAGAAGACTGATAAGACTTACTATTTTGTTGTTGTATGTGGATGATATGCTGATTGTCGGTGATGACAAGTCGAGCATTACTGAGCTGAAGGAGCTTAGTGAGTCCTTTGAGATGAAGGACTTGGGAACAGTAAGATCTTAGGGATGAAGATCACCGGAGACAGCAGTGCGGGTAAGTTGTGGCTATCTCAGGCTGAGTATGTGGAATAAGTGTTGAAGCGGCTCATGATGGAGAAGGCCAAGCCGGTTACTACTCCGTTGGGTGGACACTTCAAGCTATCATGCTTTCAATGTCCTTCATCTGAGAAGGAAGTGGAGGAGATGAGCCAAGTCCCCACGCATCTACAATAGGGAGTTTGATGTATGTTATGTTCTGCATGAGGCCAAACATAGCTTATGTAGGCAGGGTAGTGAGCAGATACTTGGCAAACCCAGGGAGGATTCACTGGGATGTTGTGAAGCGGATACTCCAATATCTCAGAGGTACCTCAAGCTACTGTTTGTAGTATGGTGGAGAGTCTCCGACTCTTGTTGGGTACTCTGATTTAGACATGTTTGGAGAAGTTGAGTCAAGGAGATCCACTTTGGGGTTTGTTGTTACAAATGCTGGGGGAGGAGTATCGTGACAGTCGATATTACATAAGTGAGTGACATTGTCGACGACGGAGGCAGAATACATCGCTCTGACAGAGACGTCAAAGGAAATCTTGTGGATGAAGAAGTTCATACTTGAACTTGGACTCCAACAAAAGGTGCTCACTATTTACAGTGATAGTCAGAGAAACATTTTTCTGGCCAAGAACCTTGCCTACCACTCCAAGACAAAGCATATTGATATGAGGTATCACTAGATTCAAAATGTTGCCGAGGAGAAGCTACTGAAGGTGGAGAAGGTCCACACAGATGAAAATCCTTCGGACATGATGACAAAGGTCGTGCCGAGAGAGAAGCACGAGTTCTACAGGTCATTGATCAGCATGAGGGATATTTGAAGATGTCAGGTATGTGAACTCCTCTTTATGGTCTGGAGGGGGAGTTTGTTGGGGTCCAACCCCTAAGGATTCGATGGACTTGGATTAAATCAGATCAGGTTTGGAGTTGTGCTAGAAACAGATGTTGAGCTCTCTGTCTCCAGGCGTCGAGTGGAGCAGGTACCAGCCAGGTGTCGAGTGCGTCGAGTGATCTAGAGTCGAGTGGCGTCGAGTGATCTGGCGTAGAGTGCGTCGTGTGCATCGAGTGATCTCAGCTAGGCGCCAAGTGTGATGGTGTTTAGGCGTCTAGTGATGGCTGACCGATGTTATTCCGCAAAATCACGGTTTTTGTTATCATTTGATGTTTAGGGCTTGATCTAAGGGCTGAGATAATCTCGAGGACTCAAATTATTCCAGAACTAACACATCAGTTATTTTTGGCCGTCAGAACGTGAAGATTGATTTTCTAGGATTCGGCCTTCCGTCATTGCTGCTACCAGAGTTCTTTTTCAGAAAGAAAACAAAAGATTCTCAGATTGAAGCCTTTTCTTCACTGTAAGGATATTTTTGCCCTATTTCTCGTCTTCGCCTTACTCTAGGAGTTTAGAAGAGAGATTTGAAGTTTGTGACATCTTGCTTGGAGAAAGAATTATTTCTGTAATCTGAGAAGGGGATTCAATTTGTGATTCTAGGGGGATCTAGGTTGGGCAAAACTAGTGTCTGTTATTGTAATCCTTATATTCATTAGTGGATTTCTGTGTGCCCCACCCCATGGTTTTTCCCTCATTGATTTGGAAATGGTTTTCCACGTAAAATCTGTGTTCTCTGGTTGCTTTATTTTTCTGTTTGTGTTTGCTGTGTTTTTTCTTTCAAGTGCATGGTGATGGTGGATATCTTGTTTCCCAACAAAAAGCACTGCAAATTTCACTATATTCACATCAATCTCATTTAATTTTATGTCTAAAATGCTATCCAAATAAAAAACTAAAGGCACTCTCAATCAGCGCACCACAAACTTTTGCGCCTTCCAAACCCAAGCTCCCAGACATCACCCCTCTCCCGTGCTCGACGTCGACCACTCGTCCTTTCACCTCCTTGACGCCCTCCACTAGTTTCTGCATCGTCGACGCCCTCTGACTCCCCTCCGCCTTCTTCCTCGAAGGCGAAACCGGATGTTTCCCTTGCGTTCCTTCAGAGTCGACGCCTTCTTCTGCATTCCTTTGCCCGGTGCAACCGCGACATTCCTTCAAAGTCGACCCCACTTAGATTAGCCGATTTTGGCCCGCCAAGTTATAATTGAAGAGATTTTTTAGGAATTTAGGGTATGAATATTCCTGTATAATAATAGATTGAATATTCTTGTTTGTAGCCGATTCATCCACCCGTGCATCTGTTGTACCAATTTTGGATAGGTGCAAACTAATTTTACGGGCAAACCAAAAATTTATATGTGCAAAACAAATTGTTACGTGCAAACCAATATAATTTTTTTAAAAATTCTTTAGCAAAATATGAACAAATAGTTTAACAACAATATTATAAAATTTAACGTATTACAGAAATTTCAAATTCACCGTAGAAATTTTCTTTCAACGATGAGTGCAACTTTTCGACGTTTTTTTCTTCGCTGGGGAAATACGAAAACAAATGATGAAGATGAGAAATACAAAAAGAAAGGTTTAAATCTACGGCTTGCTTCAGATCAAAGGAGTTGAAGATGAGCAAGAATGTCCGACACAAATAAATCCGGAGCTCCCACAGTGATCGGAAACGAGGATGTGTGGTAGGTGTCAGCGTGTATGACTTGCGATAGGCGTTGGAGGCGGTGTCGGCGACAGCGGTGGCGGCGTCGTTGGTGACGACGAAGAGAGAGGCGTCGGCAGTGCTGATGTTGTTGTCGCGTATGGCTCACTCCTGTCGACGTGATGAGAAAATGGTTTGCCCCAATCAATTTTACCTTAACATTTAAAATAATTATTTAAGAGTTTTTATTTTAAAAGTTGATTTACATTTATCCAAAATAGGTTTGCACATAACAACTACCTAATAATATTTTAATGGTCAATTTTTTAAAATCTCAAATGCCTTCACCCGTGAACCACTAGTGATCTTCTTCAATCTTACTATTGTTTTCCTTTTTCTCCTGTAAGCTTGATTTATCTTATTTATCCATGTTTAAATTTTCTCATCATAAGTCCACTATTTAGGAGGATTTCACTTGTAAAAAGGTTCTCTACTTCTCTATCGTACCATTTCTACTGATATGATAAGGCAGTCATGACGCTCCGGGGGCAATGCGGCCTACGGAAGAAGATTGCTGAAGATGAGCGCACGAGAGAACCAGCTGAAGGTGACTGCGGAAGAGGGCTCACAGAGAAGACGCGTCGTGCGGAGCCGAAAGCTGACAGAATCCCATTGTGTAATGGTAATGCATAACATAGAGAATGCAATTCTTATCTATATCAACCAATATACCCATGATAGTTCTCTTGCATCAAAAATATTTTTCAGACAAGACATTGCATCAAAAATGTGGCTTAGAAATTTCAATTGGTTTGCCAGCACAATGGAAAATACATACTATTGGCTTTTTTATGTTTCAAGACCAATAAGTAACGCTAAGGATGCACATTTTATGCTGTCACGCCAATATTGTGTCTTTAGATGAAACTGCATCATGACTTCTTGCATTTACATACATTCACAAGTATGTCTTCTTAGTTATTTATGTTGTTTCATCAAAGGGCTCATTTGCTTGCTTAGTGATTCCATTTCACATACTTTTGAGGAAGTTTTGAGAAGATTTGTGGTGTCAAAAATATTGTTTAAGTTTCTAGATACATTCAACATTTGACACTCCATCATTTTAATATATGTTTCTTAATTTCAAGAATCATTCAGGTGGAAATTCAAACAAAACATTGATGTCGAGATCCTAAAACACAAATGCTAGAAATACATACAAATTATGCATCAGAGCTATATTGGTAACAACAAAATTTCTCAGGTAAGTACAAATATATAAAGGAAAAGTATTAGGAAATCTACCATTCTAACCCTACAAGGGTGGAGATTTCAGGGTATGGAGCCTAAACCAAATCAACATTTACGATCATCAATATTTCACTACGTGGAACACAATCTCTCCCCGTCGGAGAACAAAATAAGGTCGTATACAAACATAAAGGTTCTATTTGGTTCGACGTTTTGCCGCTTTGTTTGGGGCAAACAGCGTCGGAAGGCGAGTAAACAAATGAATCTCCGGCGGCGTTTGCTCCGTTTCCACCCGCCCGCCTTGAGAAACGCCCCAAAAAGCTTTGTTTGGAGAAGCCACCTCCCCCCTCCGATTCGAACGCTCCATTTCCACCCGCCGGATCGACCCGCCACCGCCAAAACAAATGACGCCAAAGTGAATGGTACTATACTAACATTTTATACATGTAATATATCAACATAAAGTGTTAGAATACGTAGATAACATATGTTAACACTCTATTGTCATCTACAAACACAAACACGGTCACTCCTTTATCTAGAAATAAAGTTATGCTCCATGTGTTAAAAACAAATAAAAGAACAAATTGATAGATGAATTCATTCAGTAAATGGAGGAAAAGAGTGAGAAAAATGAGCATTTGTTCGTTCCTTCAGCGCGACTGCATTTCCATATATGTTTATTAATAAAAAAAATAACAAGTTCTAATGAGCAATCATAAAAAACTCACCATTGGTCATCGTCTGCGTAATTGGGATAAAATAACTTCGTGAACTCTTATCGAAGCCTTCAAAGCCTTCACTTCTTGGGCTTTGGGCATTCTTATGCACTTGTTAGGATTGAAATCTCTAGACTTGATCATGGAATCTTTATTTATCAATGAAACTACATTATTTGGAGTTGCGGGGCTTCCTTCGCATGACATGATATTATCGTCATTTCATTTACGTCTACAACACCATTACGACACTCCTAGTGGCTCTACTGAAGAAGAACACATTTCATTGAAGGGATCGCGCCCCAGGCCTTTCAGACCCTCTAGCGGGCCTTGATTGTTGTCCAAGTCCTCCACTTGTCCGACTTCACACAGAAGCTCTTCATCGAGTGCGTCGAATTCCTTTGAAAGTGACTACAACGCAGTGTCCAGGATTTTGACGCTTGCACATTATGCCAACACCACAAGGCAGAGCATCTACTTCCATCTGGTCTTCTTCAACCACTCCCAATTGCCACCCAGATTTGGGTCAATATCATGATGGACTTCATCGATGGCATGTGTACTTCGCACTGAAAGTCTATTCTCACGGTTGTGGTCGACCATTTTTCGACTTGAAATTTGACGATCTATTACTGAGCCCATATGACATTAGGAACTCATAATGTCCTCAATGAGTTTGAAATGATGTTTTATCTATGCCTGGTCTAAAGTTCAATTTGGAAATACCGTGGCTCCTTATAGCTCATTTAACATCTTATCAATAGTTGGTATATGAAAACCATCTTTAATTATTATTTTATTTAAAGCATAATCATTAATGCAAATTCCACACGTGCTATCTGTTATGGGCTAATCTGTAGCGTGGCTGCAACTTGTCGGTTGGATGACGAGGGAGACGAAGGCGAAAGAGGTAAGGGTTGCTTAACCCAAACTCTAGCTTGAAGAGAGAGAAAAGAGAGAACTAGAGAGAGATTTAATATTCATCCATTCTCCTTCTTCTTGACCCTAAGGGTCTTGAAATACAAGTGACACAACTGTAATAAATATCAAAACTTGGAATTATAAGAAAAGAACCTACACGATTACACTAGACTCGGTATATAACATAATGATTAAAAGACGTAACAAATATGATAATTCTAAATAACAACATACAAAAAAATACATTGACATTAAAGGATACAGAAAGTAGGGACCATAAAATCTCATATATCCTTGACTTTAAGGTTGTCAAGCTCATAGAAAGGTATAGAAATTTGCAAGGTTGTTTATTCCATTCCTTGATTTTGCTCTAGAGCAGCTCCTTGTAGCGGGTCGTCGGAGCTAAGATGTCCTCAAGAGAGGGGCCTGTCGTATTCGTTTGGAGTGCTTGGAATTGTTCACGACCAAAATTGGTCGAAGTCAATTAACGGGGATGAAGATAGGAGTGCTCGATTATGCAAGTAATTGAACAAACGTTAATGGTTACTGCTGAAGGGAGGAGAAGGGGATAGGGGCAGTATGGGTGGGAAGCGGGGTTATTTAGTAATTATGGGGATTTGAGGTAGTCACTTGCTAATTTTTGAGTGGTGCGAGGAAGTGATAGTTATGATTTTTATCGAGTGGAGAGAAAGTTGGGTGGTAGTTATGGAAGAGAGGGTAGTTACCTTGACTTCGGCATCAAGGTTCCACAGAATCGGCTCCACAGAATCGGCATCATGGGACGATCGCGAAAACCCTGAATTTCATTCCAAAATCTACGATCTCTTAAAATCATCTCTTAGACCTCTATTTATATATTTAGAACCCACTACAAAATGCATGATTTTCCAGAACATAAATCAAGTAAATTTACATGAAATTAAGATATAAAATATGTCATTACAATGAATATGACTACAAACTCGGATCGTTCATCTGCCTATCCTAACTCTGCCTCCCATGTAAATAGTCTACGTAGGGCTGGTTCTGGTAAGGGTCGGCCCACCAGTGAAATGTGATCCCCATCACCATGACTCCAAAGGTCCCACTTTACTAGCCTTACTCTCCTTTATATAATAAGGGGTACAAGATACCATGTGTTGTAGGCACGATTTAACTAATTGTAAACTTGCATATTAAATATGTAAGAGTGCATATACATATCAACCCAAACCCCAACTTGAAGAGGGAGAGAAGAGAGGGCTAAGAGAGAGAGGGAGAGAAGAGAGGGCTAAGAGAGAGAGGGAGAGAGAGATTTAATATTCTTTCATTTAATTTCCTCATGATCCTACAGTCCTTTAAATAGATATACAAGTGACATAACTATAGTAAGTTCCAACACTTGGACTTACAAGAAAAGAACCAACACAAGACTCGATAGATAACACAATGATTAAAAGTTCTGACAAGCATGATAACTCTAATTAGCGGCATATGACAACATACATTAAGAGTAACAAATACAGAGAGTGGGATCATAACACAATATTTTTAGTAATTTTACCGGTGAGCTGAAAGCTAATTTGTTAATCCTTATTTTTAATTATTTTATAGGTGAGTATCATTTGACAGTGACATGAAGAACATTGTTGAGATGGATACGGATGACACATATAGGCCGACTTTGAGGAGAATGGTTTAGTGGGTAGAGAAGAACATGAATCCCAATTAGACTAGAGCCTTCTTCACTAGCATGTCACCCTCTCATGAGATGCAAGCAATTTATGTTTATTTGTTATAATGCTCTGATCAAATTAGCAAATATGAAAGGTTGTTCTGATAGAATTGACCCAAACAAGTAGATAATTACAAATTTTCCCTCAAAATTTATGGTCCTTTCTGTATAAATTTTCCTCATTTTCTTCTCCATTTCACTCCTTACTTCCCTTACGCCCACCTCTTCCTTCAGGTTGTTTGCTTTCTTCTTTTTTCCTTCATGCGAGCTTTTCTCCCTCATGCACATTTTTTAACCCTCGCAAAATGTAGAAGACGAGTAAATTTCCAGCTGACTCTCAGGATAAATATTATTATGATTTACCTCCGTTGTTTGCATAAAAACAACACATTTTAGGATTATTTGTGCGACCAACTGAGCAGATTTAAACCAATCCAAGATTTAATATAAGGGAAAAAAATCTTGTAATTAATGCAATAAATCATGAACTATAGAGAATTAATAGAGGGAAAATCTCACATAACTCCATATGTAGAATTGTATATATCTAGAAGAAATTTTTCCATGTTAAGATGTGCAGAATATTCCTTAGGATTTAAATCAGAACTAGAAAATTCAATTTTAGATTGGTAGAAAAATTAGCCTATGGTTTTATTAGTTAAATATATCTTTTGGATTTAGTTAATGACTAAAAATTAAGTCAAAGTTTGTTGCTCATAGTTAATCTATCAAATATTTGTTGCCCTAAAATCAAGAAAATTAAATTGGTGTTTGTTAGGTGCTATTTCTATAAAATAGCCATAAAAATGAAGATTTATAGCTAATCAATTATTCTCATTATCATCTTCTTGATTTTAACAGTGAAGCTGATTTGTAACAAATGTCAAGCATTCACATGCGAGCACATGTGTGCATATAGGAGCAACGGAGCTGTGTTGAGGAAGGAAGTGAGGTGTATTTGGCGGTGAAGGCGAAGCAATGATAGAAAGTAGGGTTGCTCATCCAGCACATGAGTTTGTATAGAGAGTGAGAGCTACATATGAGCATGCATAGTAGAGAATACAAAGCCACATATGAGTGTGTTGAACATGTGCAATAGAAAGTACTGACAACTTATGAGAAATCATGCATGCTATATTTGTTGGTAACAAGAATATTGCTGGTGGGTGATATTGAAGTATGATCAGTTTTATTTTATGATAGTCAGAGGCATCATGCAAGAGTGTGTGGTGTTGTTCAAGTTGATCAAAGTGTGAGTCGAGGTTGCCAGAGATTGATTTTGGCATAAACAACAATGGAGTTGATTGAGTTTGGGTTGACAGTGTAGCTGTGTTGGTTGTTGAGTTAGGCTGTGTTTCAAGCAGAAAGGCAGATAAGAAGGATTGAAGGGATAAAAGCAAGAGGAAAATCTAGTGTACGGGATTTTTTGGGGTTTTCAAAATTATATTAAACACTTAGGTATGATCAAGGGGGAAGTCTTCTCCTTTTATAGCCATGGACGTACGATCTTTTCATTGAGTCACGTTGTCTCTTATTTATAGTAATTTTCTTGCAATTATTTCATGTTTTTCATTGTCATCATAACTCGAGTGATGTAATTTTTCCTAATAATTAATACAAGAGCTCGGTCTTTGAGGTTCTAAAGGGGAAGTGAAAACAATATGACTGTCGAGGGAAGCTGAAGATTGATAATTTCGATGACATGGATTTTGAGTACTAGAAGTCGGATAATTAGGCAGCTATACCAAAAAGTAAAAAACTGCATCACTCTTTTTGGAACAAAACACAATCATTAATCAATATGATTGAGATTTGACTGACATGTTCTGAGAGATACATTTATTTGAAAAAAAAAATTGTTTTCATTTTAAATGATAAGACCGCGACTAGAAGGGGAAATGGTAATGCATAACTTAGAGAATGCAATTCTTAACTATATCAACCAATATACCCATGATAGTTCTCTTGCATCAAAAATATTTTTCAGACAAGACATTGCATCAAAAATGTGGCTTAGAAATTTCAATTGGTTTGCCAGCACAATGGAAAATACATACTATTGACTTTTTTTATGTTTCAAGACCAATAAGTAACGCTAAGGATGCACATTTTATGTTGTCACGCCAATATTGTGTCTTTAGATGAAATTGCATCATGACTTCTTGCATTTACATACATTCACAAGTATGTCTTCTTAGTTATTTATGTTGTTTCATCAAAAGGCTCATTTGGTTGCTTAGTGATTCCATTTCACATACTTTTGAGGAAGTTTTGAGAAGATTTGTGGTGTCAAAATATTGTTTAAGTTTCAAGATACATTCAACATTTAACACTATATTTTAATATATGTTTCTTAATTTCAAGAATCATTCAGGTGGAGATTCAAACAAAAAAATGGTGTCGAGATCCTAAAACACAAATGCTAGAAATACATATAAATTTATGCATCAGAGCTATATTGGTAACAACAAAACTTCTCAGGCAAGTACAAATATATAAAGGAAAAATGTTAGGAAATCCACCAATTCTAACCATACAAGGGTGGAGATTTCAGGGTACGAAGCCTAAACCAAATCAACATCAACGATCATCAAGATTTCACCACGCGGAACACAATCACTCCTTCCCGTCGGAGAACAAAATAAGGTCGTATAAAAACATAAAGTGCATGGTACTATACTAACATTTTTATACATGTAATATATGAACATAAAGTGTTAGTATACGAAGATAACATATGATAACACTTTATTGTCATCCACAAACACAAACACGGTCACTCATATATCTAGAAATAAAGTTATGCTCGATGTGTTGAAAACAAATAAAAGAACAAATTGATAGATGAATTCATTTAGTAAATGGAGGAAAAGAGTGAGAAAATGGGCATTTTTTCGTTCCTTTAGCGCGACTGCATTTCCATATATGTTTATAAATAAAAAAAAAGTTCTAATGAGCAATCATAAAAAAACTCACCAATGGTCATCGTCTATGTAATTGGGATAAAAGAACTCTGTGAGCTCTTATCGAAGCCTTCAAAACCTTCACTTCTTGGGCGTTCTGTTGGGCGTTCTGTTGGGCGTTCCTGGTAACCTTTATGGACAATTGTTGGACATCCCTGGTAACTTTTTTGGACAATTGTTGGACGTCTCTGATATACTTTTTGGACAATTCTTTAATCTCACTGGACAACTTAAAAGCATAATCACAGCAGACAACGCAATCCTCCTGCTGCGCATCGATAAAATCTTACACGTGCTGCTGGTACTTCTCATACTGATCTTATTTTTGCTACTATTGTCATCCTCATGATGGACCGCTCCTCCCAAATACTTCTTCTCCTCGCCAAATTAATACACGAACTGCTCATACTTTTCCTACTATCGGTTCTATTGTTCTTTCTGTTGTTACTATTGATCTTCCTGGTGCTACTATTGATCTTCCTGATGCTACTATTGATCTTCCTGTGTGCTACTATTGATCTTCCTGCTTCTACTATTGATCTTCTGCTTCTACTATTGATCTTCCTGCTGATCCTTCTCATGACGAACTGCTTGGTGAGGAAAAAGGTTCATTTGAAAACTCTACCAGCCCCCAATCGCCGCATGATGAACCGCTCGTCTCCTCTCACCTCCAAAATACTTCTCCGTGTGAGGTTGTGATTGTGTAGCAAGAGAATAATGGACGGCAGGGTTATTGGCCGCCCTAGTAGATCTTGTGTCATATCTTGGTGGCGCTGGTTCAGCAGCAGGTGGGAGGTCGGAAGGAGGATCAGTAGGATCAGTAGCACGATCAGCACAAATAACAATAACAGCACAAGCAGCAGGTATATTACTTTGGCGAGAAAGAGAAGTATTTGGAGGTGGGAGGAGTCGAGCGCTTCATCATGCGGCGATTGGGGACTGATAGAGTTTTCAAAAGAACCTCATTCCTCACCAAGCAGTTCGTCATGAGAAGGATCAGCAGGAAGATCAATAGTAGAAGCAGGAGAAGGAAGATCAATAGTAGAAGCAGGAAGACCAATAGTAGAAGTAGGAAGATTAATAGTAGCACCAGGAAGATCAATAGTAGCACCAGAAAGATCAATAGTAACACCAGAAAGATCAATAGTAGCAGCAGCAGAAAGAACAATAGAACCGGCAGTAGGAAAAGTAGGAGCAGTTCGTGGTGCTACTATTGATCTCTTTCCTACTGCCGGTTTTATTGTTCTTTCTACTGCTACTATTGATCTTTCTGGTGCTACTATTGATCTTCCTGGTGCTACTATTGATCTTCCTGGTGCTATTATTGATCTTCCTGCTTATACCATTGATCTTCATGTTGATCTTCTCATGACGAACTTCTTGGTGAGTAAGGAGGTTTCTTTGAAAACTTTATCAACCCTCAATAGCCGCGATGATGCGCTCGACTCCTCTCACCTCCAAAATACTTCTCTTTCTCGCCAAAGTAATATATCTGCTGCTGGTGTTGTGTTTTATTGTTATTGTGTTGATCGTGCTATTGATCCTACTGATCCTCTTCCGACCTCCCACCTGCTGTTGAACCAGCGCCGCCGCGATATGACACAAGATCTACTAGGGCGGCCAATAACCCTGCCGTCCATTCTTCTCTTGCCACACAATCACAACCTCCCATGGAGAAGTATTTGGAGGTGGGAGGAGACGAGCGGTTCATCATGCGGCGATTGGGGGCTGATTGAGTTTTCAAAGGAACCTTATTTCTCACCAAGTAGCTCGTCATGAGAAGGATCAACAGGAAGATCAATAGTAGAAGCAGGAAGATCAATAGTAAAAGTAGGAAGATCAATAGTAGAAGCAGGAAGATCAATAGTAGCACTAGGAAGATCAATAGTAGCACTAGGAAGATCAATAGTAGCACCAGGAAGATCAATAGTAGCAGCAGAAAGAACAATAGAACCGGCAGTAGGAAAAGTAGGAGCAGTTCGTGTATTAATTTGGCAAGGAGAAGAAGTATTTGGGAGGAGCGGTTCATCATGAGGAGGAACAATAGTAGCAGGAATAAGATCACTATGAGAAGTACCTGCAGCACATGTAGGATTTTGTCAATGCGCAGTAGGAGGATTGCGTTGTCGCCCCCGCAGAGCAGCAGCAGTAGGTGTGTGGCGTTCCTCACACAAGCCTCGCCGCTGCTCTCGATGATAATCGAGGAGTTCAAAATGGTTCCAATGTGTGCCTTCATTATGTGTATATCTCTGGCGAGATCCGATATTTCAGCTCATAGGAACTCATCGAAGAAAGCGTCGAGGTTGTCGGCTCTGGAAAGGACCGACGGGAGAGGATGCGTCGGCTCTGAGGAAAGCAAGCAGGGGATGAGTGGGATATGGATGTAGATGGCGAGGAATCACTGGCGGAAGGGAAGGAGGAAAGCGTCGAGGAGCGGCGAGGGTTTCGGGAGCGGGGAGGGTTTCTTTGAAGATGGTTTCGGGATTGAGCAGAAGAATAAAAGGAAATGATCAAAAGATGACCTAAAATTAAGATCATGATTTATAATTAACTTTTTTTAATATGAATTTATTCATATCACTTCATTTGTGGTAAATTAATGTTTTATGAAAATGAAGTTATTTTGAGTTAAACCTAATGCAAATAACAAGAAAATAGTCCCAAAAGGTATTTTATTTATGAGCATGTGCTTCAAAAAATACATGAGAATCATGGATCACGGGTGGATCGACCCTTATTGAAACCTGCTGAGCCTACATACACAAGAGGTAAAGTTTAATCATAATATGAACGTTATCACCCCATCGTCACATTCAGAGTGATGAAGATATTTCTATATAATTTTATCGTATTTTTACTTTTTTATTTTCATGTATATTGTTGTTTTTTTGGATGATTTAGGCCATCGGTAATGAATCAAGCTGCTCCAAGCTCTACAAACTCACTCGGCCAATCGGAATCAAATCCAAACAGTAATGAGCACAGTCATGAAGACAAAGAAGATGAAGTTGATGTATTATTTGAGGATGATGTTCAGATCAATGCTCAAATGGTTAAGGATGGTGAAACTCATAATGCAGTTGCTCAAGATGTCCAATAGGATGAATTTATTCCTCAACAAGTGGAGCAAAAAAAAACTTCCATAAGAACTTGGCACTCACAGAGAGGGACACTCGTGCTACGACACAGCAATATGTTTTACCCCCCACAATGTACTCAGGCTCTCCTTATCCGAAACTTCAACTCTCCGCTCCGATAGGAGAAGCAAGGAAATTCGAATGGGGATCATTCCTCAAATTGCCAACCTTGTGGATAAAAAATACATTTAAATAAACTAAAAACCAAATAACCATTTTCTGGAGCAAGGTTTGAATAAGGAACGTGGAAATCAATTCAGACGAAAAAATTTTGATGAGCGTAAAATTATTTTCGACGCCCCAA